>WNWU01000001.1:29720099-29735803 GCA_012654045.1 Ptyas mucosa
TTAGATTAGATTAGATTAGATTAGATTAGATTAGATTAGATTAGATTGGATTAAAATTCTTTATTGGCCAAGTGTGATTGGATACACAAGGAATTTGTCTTTGGTGCATATGCTCCCAGTATACATAAAAAGAAAAGATACATTTGTTAAGAATTATAAGGTACAAGACTTAATGATAGTCATAGGGTACAAATAAGCAATCAATTCATACTAGGAAACAATTAATATAATCATAAGAATAGAATAGAATAGAATAGAATACTTTATTGGCCAAGTGTGATTGGACACTTGTCTTGGTGCATAGTCTCTTGGTGTACATAAAAGAAAAGATACATTCGTCAAGTATCATAAGATATAACACTTAATGATAGTCATAGGGAAACAGTCAATATAAATCTTAAGGATACCAGCAACAAAATTACAGTCAGTGGTGAAATCTGAACCGGTTTACTACCAGTTCGCTGGGTATGCATTCTCCAAATGTGTGCTGCGCGTGCGCATGCACAGTGCACGCCAAATGTGAGTTACGTGCATGCATGCACAGTGGGCACCAAATGTGAGATGCGTGCACGCAGTGCGCACCAAAATGAGGCTTGGGAAGGTAAGTAGAACAGCCCGTGGGGGGTGGGGTGATCAGCTGTGGCACGCATGGGAACCTTTTTTAAAAACCTTTTTAAAGCATTTTTTACTACCGTGGCGAATAGGTAGTAAAAAAATGCTTTTAAAAGGTCAAAAAAAAAAAAAAGGTTCCGATGATCAGCTGAGCGGCACACGATCATTGGAACTTTTTTTTTACCTTTTAAAAGCATTTTTTTACTACCGGCTCGGGCGAATAGGTAATAAAAGATTGCTTTAAAAAATAAAAAACAAAAAAGGCTCCAAAAATCAGCTGAGCAACACACGATTTCTGGAACTTTTTTAAAAAACCTTTTCTAAAGTATTTTTAACTACTGGTTCCGGAGAAATGGTAGTAAAAAAATGCTTAAAAAGTTTTTTAAAAACGTTCCGACATTGCGCATCGTTCAACTGATTGTTGGAACCTTTTTTTTTACATTTTTATTACCGTTTGGCGAACCAGTAGCATTTTTTACCACTGGTTCAGGTGAACCAGCCTGAATTGGTAGCATTTCACCCCTGGTTACAGTCATACAGTCATAAGTGGGAGGAGATGGGTGATAGGAGCAATGAGAAGATTAATAGTAATAGTAATGCAGACTTAGTGAATAGTTTGACAGTGTTGAGGGAATTATTTGTTTAGCAGAGTGATGGCATTTGGGAAAAAGACTGTTCTTGTGTCTAGTTGTTCTGGTGTGCAGTGCTCTATAGCGTCGTTTTGAGGGTAGGAGTTGAAACAATTTATGTCCAGGATGTGAGGGGTCTGTAAATATTTTTACAGCCCTCTCTGACTTGTGCTGTATACAGATCCTCAATGGAAGACAGGTTGGTAGTAATTGTTTTTTTCTGCAGTTCTAATTATCCTCTGAAGTCTGTGTCTGTCTTGTTGGGTTGCAGAACCGAACCAGGCAGTTATAGAGGTGCAGATGACAGACTCAATAATTCCTCTGTAGAACTGAATCAGCAGCTCATTGGGTAGTTTGGGAAAAGATATAGCAGTTGTAAGTACAATTGAAGGATCTGGGAGGTACCTCCTTCCAATTATTTGCAAACATTGTAGAGAGCACAAGGCTGTTCTCCTAGAAGAGACTGAGCACAAACTGGATTTCTAAATTTTGAGAGGTTAACAAAGCACCCAACAGCTCCCACCTCTCCTGAAATGACAGAATACATTTTGTTTCTACCACAAGGATTTTGTTCACCTTAAATGCAATGACCTAAGAAAACCATGCATCAGAGAACTGAAGAAGCTAGTGCTTCTCTTTCCCAAATATCACCACCAGTTTTCATAATAAACAATATTTGCAAGACAGGATATTAATAGTATCACAGAAAGAGCCTATGTTCAAAGGAAAGTTAAATCCCACTAGATACAGTTGATCATTTTTTTTAAAAAAAATCTCTTCCAGGTTTCAAGTTAGAAT
Organism: Ptyas mucosa; assembly: GCA_012654045.1. Taxonomy (NCBI): domain Eukaryota; kingdom Metazoa; phylum Chordata; class Lepidosauria; order Squamata; family Colubridae; genus Ptyas; species Ptyas mucosa. Next base: position 29,722,139 of record WNWU01000001.1, read on the forward strand.
ATTTTTCTCCTAACCTATATTAAGAATAAAGAAACTAAAACATAATCAGCTCCTTTCCAGAGAGAGCAATATAGAGAAAGCTGAAAGTGGAAACCCTGCATTGCATCTTTAGATGCCCATGATTAGATTTCATTATGCTTTTTGCTGAGGAAGAGGATTCCAATATTTATTGAGTGTCTTTTTGTATATTCTTGTTGTAATGGTGGAATGGTATTCTTGAGTGTAATGGTGGAAAAGGCCATTGAAGCTTGGGGAGAAAACTACTAGTTAACTACACTGTTTTACTGTTTGGTACACTGTACCAAAAATAAGACATCCCCTGATAATAAGTCCAATTGGGTTTTTGAGGGCATGCGCTAAAATAAGCCTCCCCCCGAAAATAAACCCTCCCCGAAAATATTTAAACCCAGAGCAAGAAATCTGGTAAGATGGCAAGAGTAGCCCCATCTTGTTCTACGTGCCCCAAAATAATAAGACCTCCCCAAAAATAAGGCCAAGCACTTATTTCGGGGTTCAAAAAATATAAGACAAGGTCTTATTTTCGAGCAAACATGGTATACTTGTCCTGATTGCCTTGTCACTGCAGAGTAAAAGTACCGTAACATGCAGCTAATTACCAAAATAGCTTTTTAGTATAAATAAATACAGTTTGAGAAAAGCTAAATGATTTTGGGGGATGCCTCTTGTTTGCATCTTCTCATCCTTTGCTTCTTTACATAGTTTTTGCATCCCATTGTTGGAAGGAAAATCCATCTGGTTCAGTTCCAAGCTGGAAGAAAGATGCTGGAAAGAACATGGAGGCTGATTGGAAAGATGATTTGATGAAGAACAGAACCAATAGCAGTCTTGGGCAAGCTGACCAGTTGGTTTGATGAGTACTTGGGTTTTTACAGGTTTCAAAGATGCTGCTAGGGGGTGTTGTGCAATGTCTGAAATCAGTGGTGGGATTCAGCCAGTTCGCATCACTTCGGGAGAACCGGTTGTTAACTTTCTGAGCAGTTTGGTGAACTGGTTGTTGGAGGAAATCATTAAGGCAGAGAACCGGTTGTTAAATTATTTGAATCCCACCACTGTCTGAAATGCACTTTGGAAGATTGTGCAACATAGTGAGCTCTGTGTCTTCTGCTAAATGATAGTGGGTTAATCCTATTATGTCCTAAAGGGTCATGTCCTGTTCTTTTTAATCCCATCACCCTGCAGCTGAAAGTGTTTTGTTTTGTAGATAGGTTAGTCCAGTGATGGCAAACCGTTTACACACCAAGTGCCCAAACTGCATGTGCACACATGCCCAAACTGAAAGGTGTGTGCGCAAACATGCACATGCGCAAACGTGTGTCCGCACATGTTCGGATATACATGTGGACATGCATGGAGATGCACGCATGTGCAGCAGAGCCCCAAAGACCAGCTGGCCAGCAGGAGACAGGGCATCCCAATACCTGGCAGCGCAGCAAGAGGTAATATCTTTTTCTTTTGTGAGCTTCTGTTTGGTCATTTGCAGGAAAACAGAAGCTCACGAAAGAAATCAGGTCAGATTTCACCACAGAGATCTAACCTGGGGTGACGGTGCGTGTGCCATAGGTCCGCCATCACAGGGCTAGCCCAATCTTTCTTAATGGGCACAAAATATATGCTGGGGGTAGAGCTACTTAGAAACTTTGCTTTCTGTTTTAAGAGCATGTTTCTACATTTCTCCCTTTGGGTAAATATAATATTCTGCTTTTTTAATATTTCCCAAAATATTTCATTCTTCAGAGGGGAGGAGGGGGCTTTCCACACCATAATCAGTAAATGATTAGTGCAACTACAATGCAGATTGACATATAGATAGTCCTAAACAAGACTACCTTGTTTAGCAACCAGTCACAGTTATGGTGATGATAAGAAAGAAAATTGTATGACAAATCGTCATGTTTATAACCTTCACAAGTAGGTAAATCAAAAGAAAGCTTAAGTACGATTGTAAATATAACTGCACTTTCATTTTGTTTAACAGCCAAATTGCCAATTGGTTGCTAAATAAGGATTCCTTGTATCTTGTTTCTCCTTTTCCGTAGGAGAATTTTTCTGAACAGTTGGGAATACATGCATGCTTTTTTTTTAAATTAGAACACAAATGTGCCTCTAGCTCAGAGGTTGGAAAGAATAAACATAACTCTCTCCCATCAGCAGATAATTTGCTGCCTTCCAAGAAATTTGGATTACTAAACTTTCTGAGGCTGATAGGAATTGATGTCTTGTGTTCAATTTGTTGTCAACAGAGTTGTAGAATTGCATGCTTCGTTTCCTAGGCTACAAAACAGCACACTTACCTACATGCTTAAGATGTTTTGTTTCCTGAGATGAACAACATGAAATCTTTTTCCATCCTCATCTCTCTAAATCCCATATATAGAGGCTAACCATCCTTTTTTTGTGTCCTAAATCTACTGCCAATAATAATTTTGGTGAATCACTCTGAAATATGACTCAGGAAAGAGGAAGCTTTTTTTATTTCCTACCACCCTTTCCTGATTTTTATGATTGCCTTTTATGCTTATTTTCAATTTTGCATTATCCTCTCTGCGAATATTATTTATACTCATTGTTCATAACTAAAAAGGTCAAGATTCTCTCAAATTGAGCACTGCTCCTGGTCAATTTAATTTTTAACCAAAATATAGAAGTGGTTTGTCATTGCTGCCTTTCCAGATTTCTTTATCTTCCCAATTTAGTCCGCAACCTTGGGATTTTCAAGTGTTCTTCCATTTACCGTATATACTCGAGTATAAGCCAAGTTTTTCAGCACATTTTTTATGCTGAAAAAAGCCCCCCTCAGCTTATACTCGAATGATGAAAAATGCCTTCTTTTCCTGCAACCATTTTGGCTGCAGGGAGGCTTGCTAAAGGTAAAATGGGGCATGGGGAGGGTCTACTAATCCAATTAGTGCCATGTAAATTCTGGAATCCCCAAAGACCTTTCTCATTGTATTTATTAAACAAATTTATATAGCTACCCAACTCATATACAGTACTTTTAAAGTTATTGTTGATACCACATTTTTTGTTGATCCTGTTTTCCACTTACAGAGCTAGTTTATTGTTTTTCTTTGAAATCAAAGACATTTAACCTACTGATGCCTCAATTAATGTAATTTTATTGGTATCTATTTTTATTTAAAATTTACCAGTAGCTGCTGCATTTTCCACCCTAGGCTTATACTCGAGTCAATAAGTTTTCCCAGGTTTTTTTGTGGTAAAATTAGGTGGCTCGGCTTATATTCGGGTTGGCTTATACTTGAGTATATGCGGTATATACTAGCCTAATTCAATCGTGCCTAGTCTGTTTTGAGATCAATGAAAACTGATATGCTGTGACTTTTATTAACCAAACAGTTTTTAAAAAGTTTTTAAAAGTGAGAGAAACCACATACAAATATTTTCACCCAGTGCCTATTAGCTGTACAAGTAAATAATTATAAAAATCATGGTGTCATAATATAAATTCTGTTATCTGTTTTCACCTATTTAACTGGTGCAGACTGGGTAAGGCTAGTCTCTGGCTGGTCCTTTGTGTCTGATCCTGATTGGTCTTTAGCCCAATACTGCCCGACAAATACTAGTTATGAAAGTGTACAGCAATTAATGAATGGGCAAGGAGTGAGGGAAGAACAGATTAAGAGATATTCATATCATTACACTTTTATTATAAGAGCTGTTTCAAAATTATAGGAAAGATCTTCCCTTCTAAATGAGTCACATAGCTAAGCAAATATGCTCACTTTTATCTTCGCTTATATTTATTGTATGTATCCTTCAGGGATGGGTTCTACTTACCTTTACTACCAGTTGCATCGTACTTGCATGCACTCTTCTGCGCATGCGCAGAAGCTTTTGCACATGCGCAGATCATCTATGATGACATCCGGGTCAGTGGGTGGAGCCTCCCGCTGGTTTTACTACCTGTTTATTTTATTTTATTTTATTAGTCATATTTCTATGCCGCTCACTCTCCAAGGACTCTGGGCGGCTTACACCAAAGACAGTATACTAAATAGCATATTCCCCCTAACAATCTGGGTCCTCATTTTACCTACCTTGGAAGGATGGAAGGCTGAGTCAACCTTGAGCTGGTGAGATTTGATCCACTGATCTGCTGAACTAGCAGTCAGCTGAAGTAGCTGCAGTACTGCACTCTAACCACTGCGCCACCTTGGCTTTTCTTGTGAACCAGTCTGAACCGGGGACAACCCACCACTGGTATCCTTTCAATTAAGATCATTATTGTTTTCTTGAGCATATCAAAGCTTTAAAGCAATCTCTCCCTCCCCCCCCAATGAAAAATAATAACAGCTTATTTTGCACCACACTTTGCACTTCGTTAATATAAAACACAACTGATTTTTTTTTAGCTCTTAGGCCAGGTGCCTGCACCTCAAAGCCTCCATGCTAGCAAATTTCCAGAATGGTGTTTGGATAAATAAGGGTGCTTCCAGTTCTTGGTGCCAGCCCTTGTCAGTTCTCAAAAGCTATCATTGTAGCTATAATGATAGCATTTGACACAAAGTAGTTATTGGTAGAACTACCTAATTTCTGATCAAAGTGGCGGTGTCTCTCAGTGTTCAATTTTGTCATTTACCATCAAGAAAAATGGTATTCTGAAATGGCTATGGAAGGACTTCAAAGTGACAATCATTCTGAGTCCAAAAGATGTTTCCTGATGGGTTTCCCAGCCTTCAGGATGACTAAATACTATTTGTAACTGTTACTGATTTCTTGTCTGAACTGCAATTCAGAAAATAGGTATCTTGGTATGGTCACCATGGATCAATAATTGACTGACTGACACCCAGCTTGTCAGAAAAAAGTTTTACCTTCATTTTATTTCCGTAGCCTAGATGTGATAGAAAACCAAACACCATGTGAAATAATAAGTATTCAAGTCTTAGAAAAACACAGACTTCACATATTCTTTTAGTGGGTAAAGAATTAATAATGAACCTGAGTGCCTGCAATCACTGCTGGTATGATATTTTGTGATTATGATTGATTTCCACTTAGAGGCAGAGGACAATTCATCTCTATATATAAATTAGTGTTTCTGGCATCCAAACTCATGTTTGGATTTAAACATTAATTAGGAATGAAGTGTATACATGAGGTAAAAAATAATCCATAATGGACGATAATAATATTTTTTTTATCTCTTCCCCACTTACTGATTGACCAGCACAAATATTCTATCTGCTTTGGAAAATATGATTTTTAATAACCACTGGACAAAAAGACTGTTTTTCAAAAGCTAAATATAAATTGTTTAACACTTTAAAGTTCAGTTCTCCCTGTCTTAGCCACTAGATAGAACAGTCCTATTTTATTCCAGCAGATTATTATTTTTTATCTTGCTGTATCAACTACAGGAAGATAACTACAGAAAGACCACTTTATTTTTAAAGAAAAATCTGTGTTATGAACAACTCAGGGATAGTTGATTTACAAGACAGCCATTATGTTTCCAAAAATGGGGGATGATCAACTTTGCTTACTTGGTACAGGATGATAAATGCTAAGAAATACTTGTATTACCTACTAGGGATTATTGGTTCATTCTGCAGTATCCACCTTTTGCTTTGACTCTAACTTGAAAATCTTATGATGGTTATACCTGACTCCCTTTTAACACTAGCTGTTTAATTTTGGTTTTTATACTTTTATTTTATTCACTGCTGAGGAAGTTAGGAAATCTGAAAAGCCTGCAGTCCTTTGTACAGTTGCATTTGGTGCTAATAAAAACATTGCCCAGCCACTGAATTTGAATTTTGTTTTAGTCTCTTAAGTTCTTCTAGTTTTTATACTACAGTAAGATTTGCTCAAAACCTCAAATCCATTGCTGTGCAATGTAAAATAGGTGTAACCATATAACTTTAGATCTAATTTCAAAAGCTCTTTGCAAGCAATAAATTCAGATCTCTAACAAAAAGTAATTATTCTGTGCTCAACAATGTACTATGCAACAAGGCAAAGAGGAAAGACTTAAGACATAGCCAGCAGCTCAAGAGGGATTCTTTTCTTCCTGGTCCCCATAACAAACCTCTGAGATATGTTGAGCAGACAGTTAGTGAGTAGCTTAAGTTTCCATGACTAAAGATAGACGTAAAGCTGGGTTTTCCTCTGTCATAATCCAGCACCTTTATCTGCCCACTTGACTGACTCTGAGGATATTGAAAAGGAAGGAGCCAACAGGGAAAAATATAGGACCAGCATGAGCAATAATGTCTCAAGTCCTTTTCAGTCTGATCCCACCAATCCCTATTACAGTTCTACCTAGAGTATAACCCAGCTTTCATCAGATTGTTTCTCTTTAAATGCCTAATCAGAAAAAAAGCACATGGTTATATAAATCCTGAAGGAGGTGGAGAAGGAGGAGATGCCATTGAACCACATAAAGGCCAACTACCATAACTCTGCAGATGGAGCAAATTTAACAAGGCTATTGTGCATATATCTATGTGTGTATGCTAACAGTAACGTTGAGACAAAGATAATAATCTTCACATCATTCTGCAGGAAGAACTGTAATTGTCCAGTTATGAAATGTTTGTCTTAGGTCTGACATGTTTTTTTGTGTCAGAAGAACACCGATAGTACATTTATTCCTATGGCTTTTCCCATCAATCTAAATGAAGGATTTAGATAGATAATTGTTCATCCTCCTGTTGGCAAGGATACACCTTTACAACATTCTGACTTCATCCAGCTGATTTGCAAAGTTAAAGCTGCACTATAATAGCAGTTTGTTAATACTTGTAGCGTGCAACTTCCACAAACTATTTTATTGGCATTAGGCTTCTCTTACCATTTTGGGGGAGGGGGTGAAAAATTGAGAGAGCAAAAAGGTTTAAAACACAGTAAAGAGTGGGGGAGGTCAAAAGTTTGTTCTGTTAACTTATTTATAACTCTTTGCCTTTAACACATAGCAGTTAAAAAGCTTTTAAGCAACTTTAGGTCCAGCTCACAGCCCTACTCCATGGGATATATCAAACTGAAGTAACACAGACATATTTATATCAGCAACTCTTTGTTAAGTAACCACTTTTGTGAATATTTTATCAGAAAAATTGCTGTCATCCACATTTGTTGACCCATGCTTGTGTGACAGTTCTTTCTGTATCTTATCCAGGGGTGAAATCCAGCAGGTTCTGAAGAACTGGTAGCAGAAATTTTGAGTAGTTCAGAAAACCAGAAAATACCACCTCTGGCTCGCCCCAGAGTGGGGTGGAAATGGGGACTTTTCAATATCCTTCCCCCAGGAGTAGGGAGAGAGAATAGGGATTTTGCAGTATCCTTCCCCTGGAGTGGAGTGGGAATGGAGATTTTGCAGTATCCTTCCCCTGCCATACCCATCAAGCCATGCCCACAGAACCAGTAGTAAAAATGTGGATTTCACCACTGATATTATCCAAGTTGCATATGTATGGTTTTCTGTCTGTCTGTCTTTCATCTATCTACCTAGCTACTTACCTCTCTACTTCTTGCATTGCAAATAGAAAGAGTAGTTTTCTTCTAAAGTGCAGATTGTTCTCTTTCTTTAGTCCATTGACAAGAAAGTAAGCCATGACTCTTAAGCTTAATAAATAAATGAAGTCCCCAAAGATACTCTTTATGCCTCTCATATATTTATTGTACCTAGCAGGGTAGTCAGATTCCCTCTGTGTCATCAAGCATCTTATTTTATGTTAGGGAAAGGAGGAAAAGAAACTCCTCAAACTAAATCTATAAGAAGAAAATCTTGGTTTATGTGCTCTCTTCAAAAATATGATTCCCATTCTATATTTGCTACTGTACTAGGTATTTTTATACTGTACTAGATATTAAGCAGGCAAGAGAATGGAAGATGAATAAAGCAATTCATCGCAGTTTGATGAATATAACAGCTGCTATAAATTAAATTTTGCAACAAATGCTAAGTCTTGTTGAACCATTACATTAGACAAACATAATTGTTACTACTCTGGGTAGTTTTATTTGATTAAATTATTTGTTTTACTGCATAGGAAAAGTCTAATGCTTTTAATCAAAGAGCTGCAGTGGCACAGTGGTTAGAATGCAGTACTGCAGGATGCTTTTGCTGACTGCCAGCTGACAGCAATTTGGCAGTTCGAATCTCACCAGGCTCAAGGTTGACTCAGCCTTCCATCCTTCCGAGGTGGGTAAAATGAGGACCCAGATTGTTGGGGGCAATATACTGACTCTGTAAATGCTTAGAGAGGGCTGTAAAAGCACAGTGAAGTGGTATATAAGTCTCAGTGCTATTGCAATAGATGCACCATCAGTTTTCACTTGTTTATTATCAAACCATTTCCCACACATTATAAAAGTAGTGATGACTAGTTAAATATAGTTTTGAACAGTGCAATATTCTCTCCCAATTACTAATAGATTTAACCCTAGCAAAATCCCCTTCTTCCTCTCATAATTACCAGGGAATGGAGTAGTGGAAGACTAATGCTATTTATTCACTGATAACATGACAGTAAAACACTGCTGAGAAGAAGAAAATTGGCAAAAAGTGCAAGTAATGGAAGCACATATGCTGGAGTAATTATGAATTATTCTGATTATCAGTTTCTACAATCAAGAGCTTCTTCTATCTATGGTGACTCTCAGCATGAATAAGGATGCTGAAAAATCAGCTGGCAAAATGCCCCCTGTTGATCCAAAGGCCTTCTTTTGCAAGTACCCATACTCTAGATGTTAAGATGAATGAGACACAGTTGAGGCTACCATACTTGCCATGCCTCAATTGGTGCAAAAACCTATCTGGGAGTAAGAGCCATTGAATGTAATGAGACTTACAGCAGAATAAGCATGTAGCCAGTTTGGTCTAGTGGTTAGAAAGCAGGAGACTATGAGTTCTAGTCCTGCCTTAGCTGGGTCACCTTGGGCCTGTCACCTTGGGCCTGTCACCTTGGGCTGGGTGACCATGGGCCAGTTGTTGTTGTGAGGAAAATAGAAGGAAAGTGTGTTAGAAATGTTTGCTGTCTTTAATATCTGTAAGATAGATAGATAGATAGATAGATAGATAGATAGATAGATAGATAGATCGATCACACACAAACTAAGGTTGTGAGTCCAAATTTTCAGTCTCTTCTCCCACCCAGTATGTTTATAATCTAGTGTGGATGTGCAAAAGAGAATGGTTTATCTAAAAATTATTTGTACATACGTAAAGGACAATGAACATCTTATTGTCCTTGTGAGAAACTTCTATACAGGTCAATAAGCCATAGTACGAATACAGCATGGTGAAACAGAGTGGCTCCAGGTTATCAAAGGAATGTGAAAAGACTGGATACTCTCTTCTTATTTATTCAACCTGCATGCTGAATGTACATTTAAGGGAAGTTAGTTTGCAAATAAAGGAGTGTGATTTTAAAATTGGAGAAAGATACATTAGTAACTTGTGATATGCTAATGACACGACTCTGATAGCTGAAAATGCAAAGCCCTGGTAATAAAAGTCAAGGACTGCTATGAAAAATGGGACTACAATTAAATAGAAAGCTTGGAACTGACAATAAAGATATAAAAGTGGCGGATAGCTTCTGCCTTTTATATCAACAGTAAAGGAACAAGCAATCAAGAAAAATGCTGGTAACTAGAACTTGGTTCAACACCCATAAAGGCCATGAAAACCACATTTAAATATTGTAATGTGCGAATACCCATAAAAATGAGAATAATGCAAGGCATGGTATTTTCTGTGACATTCTATTGAAATGACAGTTTGAAAAAGATAGGAAAAAGTTTTGATGCTTTTATGCTTTGATCATGCTTTTTCCAAAAGGCAACTGGACTTTTTTGGTTTTTTCTTTGAAAATGTTTTGCTTCTCATACAAGAATCTTGAAAAGCTTGTTTTCAAAAAACAAACCAACAAACAAACCCAAAAAAGTCCAGTTGCCTTTTAGAAAAAGCACCATTGAAACAATCATAACCTGGATGATTGAGAATCTCCATAGACTTTTATGCTTTGATGTTACCGAAGACTCTGGGAATTTCATGGAGACCCAAGAAAACAAATAGCTCTCACTCAAGGTACAATTGACCAGCTCAAATCATCCTACTTTGGACCCATTACATGAAGACCTAACTCTCTAGAGATGGCTTTAATAGGCTCCACAACTATGGAAGGAAAGAGGAGAAGAAGACAACCAGCAACAAGATAGATAGATTCAGTCAAAGTTATGATAAGTCCTTTTAATTGTTGAAAGAACTGCAGGGACTGATGATAATGGAGAAAATCTATATGGCAACAAAGAGTCAACAATGATTTGATGCCACATACCGTAATCAGAGGCTGATTGAAAATCAATTAATTTTACCAGTTGATTATGTTATTTCACTAAAGATTCATTTTAATCAGTAATTATGATTTTACATTCATATTTGCATTGACCCTGCTGGTGCTTTATAATCTGGACTCTACTAAATGTATTTATCCACGCATTTTTGCAAGTATATATAAATATGAGCTAACAAATTAGAATCCTAGCAGAGTACAGATCTTTTTTTTTTTTTGCGTTTTATAGCTTGCTGTTGCTGCTCTCCCTTTTTGTAGGGATTTTGTTACATTCAGGGTTATCTTTCTTTCTTCTGTATACAGTTTTCAATGGCTGAAAGGATTTATTAAAATACAAACATATTAAAATAAATGAGGCAGAGGAAATTTATGAGATGTACATTTGTGCATACTAGAAAAACATTTTGTAATACCCTTTAGCCACCATCAAATTCTATGCTCTTATTCCTTTTGGCCCTTCACTAACAAGTCTATTGCAGGCTTAAATTTGTTTTGAGAGTTTGTAGCTGGAATTCAGCAATGTGAAGTTGGGGGATTCAATGAAATATAAAAATGAGTTGGGGAAGATCCATGAAGCCAGTGGATTGAATATTAGCCTTTTTCAGGGAAGGAGTATACAGTAACTCACTGATAAAGTACAGATTTGCAAAAAATAAAATAAAATAACTAAATCCTGGGTTAAATGCCAAGCCTTATCTGAAGAATCTCTCCCAGTAGGTCTTTTGTAATTAACAAAATTGGATTAAGATATGCTGCAAAAAGCTGCAGGGAATGCTGAAAATAATGATAGCATCTATTCGTTTCGATTAACAATCCTGAAAACATTTTATGTTTTGTTTTGTAAATGCAATGATGTGTTTCAGGTTCTTAAGTGAAGTCTGTCTAGAATCTGTTTAAAATGAGGCTGTGTCTGTATCTAAGATGAGAGAAAAAAGACTCTTTTTTTCCTAGCTAAATTAATAATTTAATAAAAACTATTTTGAGGCAAGGGATCAACATATACTGAGCATCTGTTCAGGTTAGATACAGTACCAATGAAAGTTTCTGACACAAACAGTTGGTCTTACAGCTCAACTCTTCTCATTAATATCAAGGTGCTTGGGATTAAATTGTTACTGCAGTTGAAGCGTGTCCTCAGGGACTTAATAAGTGACAATTTTCTCAGTTACACAGTATTTTACTGTGGCAAATAAGATGAGTTCAGTGTTTATTTTACACCATAAAGAGTTTCCAAGGGATCTCTAGATACCCAAGAAATCTGCTTCATTTATCCTGCCTTTTTTCTTTATTGACTGTCTTGGTAAAAGAGAGTGAACGAGGAAAAGGATAACGATGGAACTTAGACCTCCCTTACAATCAATTGATTAAAATAACATCCCAAACCTGTCATTTATAAATGAGCCCCAGCCAATTGATTTTGAACTTCAAACTAAAAATGTTAGCAGCAGAAGGTAGGGATGCAGGAATCAGTAGAAATAAAGCCTCCTTATTATCTTATTTGAGTGATGCTTAAGATTGATAAATTTTGTTGCTGAATTAAAAAAGAAAATAGTAGTAAATGTACTATGGTGTTCCATTCTTAGATTCATAGCACAAATCAAATGTAAATAATTAAATCTTTGGCATATGACCCAACAAGAAAGACACAGACTTCAGAGGATAATTAGAATTTCAAAAAAAAAAAAAAATGCTACCAAACTGCCTTCCATTGAGGATCTGTATACTGCATGAGTCAAAAAGAAGGATGTGAAAATATTTACAGAGCCCTCATATCCTGGACATAAACTGTTTCAACTCCTACTCTCAAAATGACATTATAGAGCACTGCACACCAGAACAACTAGACACAAGAACAGTTTTTTCCCAAATGCCATCACTCTGCTAAACAAATAATTCCCTCAACACTGTCAAACTATTTACTAAGTCTGCACTACTATTAATTTTCTCATCGTTCCCACCACCCATCTCCTTCCACTTATGACTGTATGACTATAATTTTGTTACTTGTATCCTTACGATTTATATTGATCTTGTTTCCAGATTGCTTATTTGTACCCTTTGACTATCATTAAGTGTTGTACCTTATGATTCTTAATGAACGTATCTTTTCTTTTATGTACACTAAGAGCATATGCACCAAGACAAATTACTTGTGTGTCCAATCACACTTGGCTAATAAAAAATTCTGTTCTGTTCTATTCATATTATTTAAAAAATAGTGAGGCAGCTCAATTGTCCCTTTGCTCTTTTAACAGAAAAAAATGTTTTTTATTCTGTTGATTGTATTTAGTGATATAGAGTATGTATATGAATCTAAAGTAGGGCTGTCAAACTCCTGGTCCATGGGCCGGATACGTCACATGCTGTCCATGCCCACGCCCAGTTTAGCAAAGGAAAAAAAAAGTCCTGATATGTCACGTGACGCTGCCATGACGACGTGAGTTTGACACCCCTGATCTAAAGGGATTGGCATTCTGCTGCCTACTTACCTTCTAATAATGGGAACAGTGATAGTTGATAGTTTTATTTCCCTGGTTCCCAATACCCATTGCAAATTTCATGAAAATCCAAAACAGAACCTCAGAGCTGTAGAGTTAAAGGAAAGATTATCCTTAAATTTCCTTAAATTTTATAAGTATATGAAAAAAATGCCATCACTTTGTCTTATTTTTAGCTTGGTTTGTCCAGAGTGCCTAGGTATCTTTCCCCTTACACAATAAGTACACAATTTCCTTTCAAAGTGATCCTTATGAGCCTCTGGTTTCTGCTTCATGCTCTATTTGGCATATATGTGAAGGGCATTTTCAGTGAGTGCAATCGGGGAGACTTCATTTGTTATTTGTTATAAACCCCAATTTTCTAAAGCATCTTTGATTTTAGATATGATAGTTTTGAAAATCTATGCTTCATTGAACATTTGCATAATGAAATTTCTTTTTAAAAAAATTATGTCAACCAATTTTATATTGACAAGATGACAAAGATTGATAAATTTGTTGAACTCTAATCACAAAACAAAACAGTTATGGGCAATCAGAAGGAGAGTTTGTTCCACATGGCAAGAGAAGGCAGACTTCTGAGGGTCTGCTATGTGTCATGGTCTTATTGATGGCACAGAGTATGCCTGCTCTGACACCCTAAGATTCAAATATATAGATAGACTAGGGCACCTGGTGGTGTAGTGCCAATTGTATTCTCAAGTAGCAGACTAACTAGAGCTCTTGGATCTGATAATTGTATCTAGATAGCTAGATGATAGATGATAGATGATAGATGAAAGATAGATAGATAGATAGATAGATAGATAGATAGATAGATAGATAGA
>WNWU01000001.1:29735813-29807460 GCA_012654045.1 Ptyas mucosa
TAGATAGATAGATAGATAGATAGATAGATAGATAGATAGATAGATAGTCAATCTGATTTCTGTGTTGCCCATCTGGTGATGTCCATGTGTAAAATCCATCTCTTGGATTGTTGGAAAAGAGTGTTTGCTATGACCATCGTATTCTCTTGACAAAATTCTATCAGCCTGTGCGCTGCTTCATTTTGTACTCCAAGGCCAAACTTGCCTGTTATTCTGGTTATCTTTTGGCTTCCTACTTTATCATTCCAATCTCCCATGATGATAGGACATCATTTTTGGTGTTAATTCTATAAGGTGCTGTAGGGCTTCATAGAACCAGTCTATTTCATCCTCTTCAGCACCAGTGGTTGGGGCATAGACTTAGATTACTGTGATATTGAATGGTTTGTCTTGGATTCGAACTGAGATCATTCTGTCACTTTGAGGATTGTATCCCAGTATTACTTTTCCTACTCTATACATCATTAATCAAATATTAAAACCTGGATAGAGTAATACAATTTCCTAGATCTTTAGACCTCTTAAGTGTATTAAGCACCATTAATTCTTTTGAGCTGCCTGGTCTCTGGGGAATGGTAGAGGACAGGAAGGCATGGAGGAAAGTTGTCCACGGGGTCACGATGGGTCGGATATGACTTTGCAACTAACAACAGCAGCAGCAACAACATAAGGGTTGGGATTTGGGAACACTATGATATGGTTCAGCTTGATTGTCAACAGACAAACTTGGGATTTTTTCCAGATTGGGGTACTACACACTTCAGCTCTTTCACACATGCCATTTAATATTTACATGAAACTACTTGGAAAGGTCATCCATCAGTTTTGGCAAGTCCTTTAACTGCTGAGTATTATCAAGAAAGAAAGACTCACATAGCCTTTCTTTAATGAGTTTTTAATGCCAAGTATTAGGGTTAGAATGCAGAGTCTTAAGAACTTGACAGAACTCTAGAATTCTCCTTTATACATGAGTTTATTAACATAGATATCCCTGTCTTTTGTTGTTTGTCTTCTTATTGTCTTTTGAATGTTTTCAGAATGTTTGTATAATGGATTTGACAGACTAAACAACTGTATACCTGATAACCTGTAATGAGATTGCTGAATCTTCGTGTTTAGGAATACTTGTCTTTATTAGCGTTCTAAGTTGTAAGTTTGGAGGAGATATCATCAATATGTTATTAATACTCTGCCTTATGTTGCCATCCCAAGTCAGACTTGAGATGAAGTGGAATTACATTGCTCAGTATTTAGATGTTGTGAAGAAATGTATGGGTTAAAACAACCTAAATTTAATACCAAGAAGACAGAGTCAGTCTCTTGTTTGGACAGAGTTATAGTGTCCTGAAAATTTTCCTGGACTGAGGGAAATTTTCCCTGACTACTGCAGGGTAGCAAATAGAAGGCCTGGTCAGGGCAGTCTTTGCTCAGGTTACCCTTTAAAGTGTGGTTCATCCTCTGCCTGTTGGTTTCTTGTTAAATCATGAAATTAAGTTTGTTCTGTAGAGCACACAGATGCTACTGATATTAGTGGAGTGCATTTTGCATTTGATTTGCACAACATATGGAACTTTCATAGTGAGAGATCCAAATTTGAAATAAGAAGGAATTTTCTGACTATGAAGCAGTGGAGCACTATGTCTCCTGGTGTCATATGTGCACCATTGAAGGTTTTCAAAGAAAGATTGGAAAGCCATTTGTCTGGAATAGTCTGAGAATTCATGTCCTGGGTGGCAGGTTGGACTAGAAGATCTTCTAGCCTGTGATACTACCATATTTTTCGGAGTATAAGACTCTCCGGACTATAAGACACACCTACCTTTTTTTGGTGAGGAAAACAAGAAAAAGAAATCTGCCTCTGCCTCCCAGCAATTTTGCCTCATTACAGCAAACAGCAATAGCCTGCTTTACTTTCATTTTCGTTTTCAGCATAGCTTGATTATACAAGAAAAAAAAATCTGTTCCTAGAAATTTACCTCCTTGCAGCAAGCAGCAGAGGCCCATGCAAAACAGCTGAAAGTCGGGAGGCTGATCCAACGGACAATTTGTGTTAATGAGGCTGTGCTGAAGCTGAAATGGGCTGTTTCTTCTTGCTGCTTGCTGCAAGGAGGTAAATTGCTGGGAGGCAGAGGCCAAAGGGTGGGAGCCAGTAGGTGGGTGGGGCTACATTCAGTGTATAAGATGCACCTAAATTTTCACCCCCTTTTAGGGGGGGAAAGGTGCATCTTATACTCTGAAAAATATGGTATGTCTTTATAGAAGATGTGGATACTTATGGCTTTGAAATGCCAAGATATTAGAAATAAGGTGAAGATTGTCCTGGTCACTTTTTGTTTTAATTAGTGTATTTTATGTTGACATGAAATGTAAATGTTAACATTGTGCATTAACCTTGTCTGTCTGACCATTTAAAATAACAAATAAATGGAGACATGAAAAAAATACAAGCCACAGTCACAAAGATTAACAGAGTTGTATTTTTAAAAAAGATGGGAAACCCCGCCTCTTCTTTCTTCCTTTTCCATCACTCTATGCTAAAAATTACTTTGGAAGCCAGGACAATGAATTACAAATGAAAATTGTAGGGTGAGATGTGCTTAGTAAAGATGGAATAAGTTCAAGTTAAAGTAAAACAAATTCCAAGGAATTCTTTTCTTACTGAGTTTTATTCAAAACTAGGCAACTTTTACCTCATTTGGATCATAATTTCAGAGATATTTCCTTACCTAAACAGAGAAACAGAATGACCAAGAACAGGCAAAACAAACTGTGGGAGCAGAAACAACTTCCAACATCCTGTCAGCTTCCCCATTGATGAATTTAGCAGGGAGCATTGGAAATTTCCCTTCCCTCCCCTTCCCAGCAGGTAGGTATGTGCTTCCTGCTGGGTGAGAGAAGGAATGAGGAATTGTGAAACTGTCTGGAAAACTGCCACAAAATGTTAAAAATGAAGATCATATGACCTGCAGCAGCAGCAATAGCACTAAAGCAGCCACAACTTCACCAAATTTCATTCCCTTGAGAGTCATGGGTCCTAGATTTTGGACATATAGCCTATTGGAGGTATCTTAGTTCAAAACTTGTTGCCCTATGATTCATCATGTCATCCAGTTAAAGGTCATGACAACAAGAGTTTTAGAATATCTACCTCATACCTGAGATGATATAATTCCCAATCTTTTGAGGATCTTTGTTTATCTCACTGTATCTCCACAACCTTTTTAAAATGTTAACACTTTTGTGTTAAAAAATTATAGTAAATCCTACTAACAGGTTTTTGTTTTTGTTTTTTGCTTTATCTAACAAAACAATTAACAGTTATAAAGTAATACACTTTCCACAAGGTATCTGTTATTTCCATCTTATTTCCATTCCCATGAGATAGAAAAACCAGACAGACTCATTTTGTAATATATTTTAGAAGTAGATATTCATTTGAATTAAGGCAATTTCATTATGAGCATATAAAAGTTAAGGACTAACATTACAGTCATGGAAATGGACAGATTGCCTTTTCCTGACCTTTTGTTCTTAAGAACAAGGTAAGCATTAGGTATGTTTGTAACTGTTCTGATCATCCTCCAGACCATGCTGACCCAATTTCTCCAGACCTGGTAAGATAATCTTCTGTAAGCAAATTTTCCAAACCATAAAATGATTCATAAAGTTCCAGTTGTGTATCACATTCACTTCCCAGAAAGTACTAGACCAGTGATGGCTAATCTTTTACATCACTGCATGCTGGCCTGCCTGCCGGAAATGGCATGCAAAGCCATCCTGCCTGGACTGCATGGCCCAGCTGGCCTTTGCGCATGCGGGAGTGCCGATACCTGGAAAAGTGGTGATCCGTCACGCATGAGTGAGCCGGCACCGGAATTTCCGGTTTCTGGCACAGATGTGCGCCTGATGAACAGCTGGCCATCGTGCATGCACACATCGTAAACCCGGAAGTTCAGGTGCCATCTTGTGCATGCATGACGGAACGCCTCTCTTCCGGGTTTTGGCACTCCCGCACACACGACGGCCAGAAGACCGGCATGCGTGTATGCACAGGCACGCGGAAGAGGACCCAGCAAGGCCACGCATTCCTCACGGGATGGTTCTGCATGCCGCTTCCAGCATGCGTTCCATAGGTTTGCCAACACAGTACTAGACCATCTCTAGAATGCCTGAATCGCCATGGTCTGAAGGAAGAATAAACCAGTGTGCACCAACTTCCTTTAGAATGGAACATTTTGCACATATTTAGAAGGAAAACAAATCACTCATCAAGCTAACCAAAGGACTAAATAAATTCCAGGTTCAATTCTATATGTTTATTAAATGACTCAGAAGAGAAGATAGTAAAATGTATTGAAAAATGAAAAAAACAGAACATTGATTCAACTAAGTAAAATAGATCTAATTGTAACTATTGACGTTTATTAGGGAACAACTTTTGAAGATACGTCCGTGGGAAGAAATTAGTATTAAAGACAAAGTGAGTTTACAAAATATTTTTTGTTGTTCAGTCACTAAATAGCGTCTGACTCTTCATGACCTCATAAACCATACCACACCATGTCCCCCTGTCCTCCACTGTTTCCCGGAGTTTGTCCAAATTCATGTTCATTGTGTTGATGGCAGTTTTCCAACTAGAGGATTCACTTGTAAGGAAAGAAAATTAAATTAAACTGATAAATCGTTATCTTGGATTACCTGATCAACTGTCTTCTATGTGGAATTCTGTAGTACCGTTGTCAATTTTTTGATGTAAACCAGATCACAAAACAGACACCACAAATATATTAGAATTCTATTTTATTGAAATAATCTATAATAACAGAAATGTGACAACATTTCTGTTTCTTTTCCTATTATACTGGGAGAGTCAAGACTTCTTCCTGTTTTTCTGGACTAAATTCATGTTTCCCAAATGGTTGCTGAATATCTTCAGGGCTTTTTCTGTACTCCTTTATGGTCATTTAACATAATGTCTTATGATACTATCTGGGAAATGCTGATCTGCTAATTCCTTAAGAAGCATGGATCCAGTGGAGATAAAGAGTTTCCATCCTATCTTCAGAGGTTTTTCAGTGATTCTACTCTTGTTTGGGATTATTGTGCTGGGGGTGGGAGAGTTGGGCCCCTAAGTGCTCTATTACAGGGTGCCTTCAACATTTCTTTAACATCTGCATTAAAGCACTGAGAAAAGACATCTGCTAGTATCATCAATATGTTGATGATACCCTGTTATACATCTCAACTCCATCAAATGAAAATTGTGGTAGATATTTTGACTCCATCTTTGACTCTCTAAGAGGTTGTATTCCCTCATCAGGAACTGGTTTGCAAATTTGGGATCCTCTTGGACTCATGACACCTGTTAAAGAAGCAGGTAGAAGTTGTGCCTAGAATAGCCTTTGTTCTGCTTTGGCTAGTATAACAGTTGTCTACGTTATACTAGCTTGGGCAACCAGCTGCCAAATTCAGGAATGCTCCTGTCTTAACATGAGCATTTGTATACAGATTATTTGGATGCTTGTGTGAAATGTATTTGTGGAGATATAACTCTAAATATATCATATGACTTCCTAATGTAATCCTTTCTACAGAGGAAGGAACAGTATAGTTTTAAAAATGTCACTATAGCCATCAAAGTAGAACCACATCTCTGAACTCTGACTGAACAATCAATGGGAATATGGGTATGAGCCTGGGACCCAGATTAGATGGCAGGGAGGTGGGGGTGGAATGTAGGTAGCAGTTCATTTGCACCACTTTCTTTGAACACTATTGAAACAGAGCTAGAGAGGGAAAATGTGGTTGAGAAGTGATCACCACTTGTTGGTGTAACTTGCTAAGATAAAATAAATATTCCCTGGATTTGAGTTTAATTCCTCATGACTACAGGGGCATATAGTTTTCTTTGAAGCAATATGAACGTGGATATTTATTTCTTAAATTATCTATTCTTACACTGAATTTTGTGGGCAGCTCTTCTAAAACCTTAAACGTGGAAGTTATACTCATGAATATAATGCAACTCCTTAAGCAACCAAAATACACCACATCCAATGTATTTTGGACTGAATTTTGTGGGCAGCTCTTCTAAAACTTAAAACATGGAAGTTACACACATGACTATAATACATATCACATCCAGTGATATGGGTTGGATTGCTCTAGATATTTAAAGGGGATGTGTATTTTCATTTCAGAAATTAGAGAACCTTTGTTATGTGGATTCACTTAGCAATTAGGCAAACACTGAGGTACAGAAATTATTGGGTCTTCAGACTAAATTTTTTTAAAAAATCAAGATTTGTCCGGGAAATTGAGTGAAATACACAAATTGACTTTTGCATTAAAATTATATATGTATGACTGCTGTCTCCAGCAACTAGCCTCAAAAATCTGACAGCCCCATCTGTGTAAGCATGGAAACTGTATATCTACTCAAAATTAAGCTCATCAAAACTAAAATATTATTATTGGCTTTTATTTGAAAATGTCATAATCTAAGAGGCATACCTTGTTTTCTCAGTTATGAAGGCAACAAATAGCGTGATAGTTGAAGATAAAACAAGAACCCACTTAACTTGTTAAATGTGAAAAGCTGGTAAAAGACAAAGAACAACAACAACAAAAATCTTGCCAGATGTAACAGATTAGGTCCAAGCTGAAAAAAAGACTACCAGAAATGTGAACAATCCAGCCTGGATGACTTACTGCTTGTCTCGCTCAGTGTTATTTATATCTAGAAACCAATCAACATTGAAAAAGGAACACAATAATTTATACATTAAGAGCTGTCAAATATATGTAGGTCTAAACTGGCGAAACTTGCCCTCATTTTCTTCTAAAATCTGATGACAAGAGCAAGAAAAAAAAATCCATTACAGGCTTGTCAGTCACTATAAGATGCATAATGCTGACATGATTTCTTTAAAGGGGAAAAGGAAACTAAGGATGAAATATGCAACAATAGGTATAAAAATAGTCATATTTGAAGTCTGTAAGTAATGCTGTAATGCCTTCTCCCATCTTGCCAATATCTGCATTAATGAAAACAGATTTGTGAGGTGGAATATTTATAATTGCAATAGGTTAACAACAACAATTAAAAAAACAGTAACAAAAGACTTGTCATTATGATGGAAGAGCTTATTTGTGTACCAAAATAATATCATGAGGTAATTTTCAGGCATAACTCTGACTGCCCAACTCTTCCTCCTTTCCAGTATACAGGTCACTGCATTTCAAATAAAAGCCCAAGGGCTGTTCCTTACATTATTCATACCTAACCATCTTTGAAACTCCAAAAGGGTAAGATTAAAGCTATCCCCCTGATCATTCTGAATAAGCTTCTTATCCAATCCCTCCCATCTGCTGAATCAAAAAAACAAAACAAAAGTGTGCTTAAACCAACAAGGATTCTCATCTCAAAGTGCTGAGTCCAAACTGAAGCAGCCATAGAAAGCAAGGGAATACTTGATTAGAAAGCAGCATCTTATTAATAACTGGTTTTCCCTCAGCCTTCCTGTTTTAGTTGTGGTTTTGATTTGCCTCTGACTTTGGGATATGAACATGACTATCATGATTACCCACAGGGCACAGTTGAGTTTTCATGTATTTCTAGGCATCAGATAGGGTAGCTGACAAATACCTTTCAGAGAGTAATCTCTCAATACAATGAATCAAAACTATCCAGCTTGCTGAGTCAAAATTGTTTCACCGTGGTCAAATGTTATTTGAGTGAGAGCAGCCAGGTTCTTAACATTCTCCCCATTCTGTTACAGTTCAGAGCAACACTCGATATAATATTTAATGAGGAAGAGATGGTGCTGTGAACAGAATGCACCCGCTGAAGTGTTTTCCACAGACCCCTAAATATTCATAGTAGAAGTTGAAAACTTAAAATGCTTTCATTCATTGGAAAGATGTCCCAGAAAGCAAAGACTGAGTGGGTAATAAATTCAACATGGACTTAAAATGCCCATGAAATGGCTGTTTTAAGAGTCAGTAAACAGCTGCATCCGAAGTTGTCCTGCCAGTCAGTTAAAAACTGATCTGGAATGAAAACAAGGAAGCAGATGCAACTGAAGAAAGAGACTATTGGGAAGCTTAATCAATCATGGTAGGCATGAACTTTGAGAAGAAAGTAAAAACCTCAAAGGCAGGAGATCAGTTTAAAAAAATAGCTTAAATCACAAGAGACAAATGAGAAGCAAAATGATTTGAGGAAAGGCAAAGTCCCCTCTCAAAAAGATCGGCCAAGATCTCAGTAGAACTTCTGGAAAAAACATTTACACAGTTAGACAGTCTCCATGCCTCTATTAATTTTTCTCTTATCCATCTGAATCCTGCATAAATCCTATTGTTTCCCAGTTAGTTAATACAGGTAGTCCGCAATTTACAACCAATCATTTAGCAACTCTTCTGAGTTATGTTGGACACTATGATGGTTTTGCCTTATATTTCAAGTTCCAATGGCTGCCTCCTCTGGTGAAGTGGCCATGTCTTGGGCACTTAGTAACTGGTTCTCATTTATGGCTATTTGCAGCATCCTGCAATCACATGATCTCAATTTACAACATTTTTGCTGGAAACTGGCATTTGCATGAAAAGCATTGTAAAATATGAGTGCTATTGTGGTGATGACCTACTTAATAACTTTCATGACTTATGGCATGATGGTCATTAAGTCAAGGACAACCTGTATAACCAGGGAGAATAGGTTTGAGGAAATCATTGGGAAAATTAATCTAATATTTTAAAGGTAAAGGTTCCCCTCGCACATATGTGCTAGTTGTTCCTGACTCTAGGTGGCGGTGTAAATCTCCGTTTCAAAGCCGAAGAGCCAGCACTGCCTGAAGATTTCTCCATGGTCATGTGGCCAGAATAACGAAATGCCAAAGGCACACAGAACACTGTTACCTTCCCACCAAATGTGGTCCCTATTTTTCTACTTGCATTTTTTACATGCTTTCAAACTCTAGGTTGGCAGAAGCTGGGACAAGTAACGGGAGCTCACCCCATTACATGGCACTAGGGATTTGAACTGCTGAACTGCCGATCTTTCAATCGACAAACTCAGCATCTTAGCCACTGCATTCCTCCATATTTTAAAGTGGGGTTTGATTTTGTTTCAAATTGCCACCCTAGTCCTACATATATTAGCAAACTGTAATGATGGAGAGAATATATTTGATTCTCTTCTTAAGGGAAAAGATAGGAATAGTGAATATTAGGTGCTGAACAATAAGGTAGTTTATTTGTCTCATATAGGTGAAAAAGGGAGGAAGAGGTGAAGGCAGCAGTTGATAAGTTTTCAAAGTAAACATCTACCAAAACCCCAAACTGGATGAATACATGGAGCACATGAAAAAGACATGGGGGCTCAGCCATGCAGTGCCCTCTCTACTTTTTTAAAATTTTTCCTGAGGACTCCCCTGAATGAACAGAAGAACTTCTTCAGTTCGCTCTAGGTGCATTGTGCATCAAAACTAGAAGTTCTTGTGTTAAAAAAATTCTAAAAAGTATTGAATCTGAAGTCACCTACTTCTAATAAAAATGTGATTTTAAATAGGTCTGATTGTTTCATGCTTGTTTTGGTAATTCAATTCCAAAATATTAATTCTAAAACAATCTAATGTTAATCAAAATATAATTTTCTTTTGATTCCCTCCCTAATTTGGGCCTCTTATTCACTGAATGCTTGTGCAACCACCCCTGTGCCAGAAGGCTAAAAACACTATACAGCAAGCAGCTCTCTCAGAGAGTAAAGGCATATCACTTTATGCATTAGAAGACTGAGAGACATGTATCTGATAGGAAAACGAAGTGCCCTCTGAACTGGGATGCCAATTTTACAACTCATCCTTTCCAGGCTCAACCAAGTTCTGGCAGGAATAGGGAACAAAATAAAACTAAGCTGATCCCAGGGCCAATCACTTCAGGTAAAAGACCTGACCTAATTGTACAAGCTTCTTCTGTTTTCATGGATGTTTTTGGAATATTCTTGTTTGTTTGGGTTTTTTTTAATAAAAAAGGAAGAAATCCTCAGCCTTTATTATTCTTATTGGTATTTTTTTTTCCTCACCAAAGGGAAGGGAAATGAGACCCATCTTCCAATACTTGGGGGGCTGTCATAGGGAAGAGGGGGTCGATTCATTCTCCATAGCAGCTGAGAGCAGGACGAGAAGCAATAGGTGGAAACTTATCAAGGAGAGATTCAACCTGGAACCAAGGTGGAATTTCCTGACAGTAAGAAAAATTTCAGCTTGCCAGCTACCCTAAACTTTCAGGGTAGCTGAAAGTTTTTAAGAAAAGATTGGACAACCATTTGCCTGGGATAAGGATTCTTGTCTTGGGCAGGATATTGACCTAAAAGATCACCCTTGAAGTTCTATTATTCTATCGTATCATACTCTTGTCAGAAGCACGAGTTGAAAGGATTAGCCAGCCAGTAACATGACCATTGCCCAAACAACACCAAATGGGGGGCTCCTTTTGTGTCCCCAGCAGGAATTGGAGCAAAGGACAAGAACTCACCCTGCCCCACAGCAGTACTCAGGTCTCAAATGCGGACCTCCAACCCAGTGTTCTAACCATCCAAGACACTCTTTTTTTTATTATTGAAAAAGTTTTAAAAGTTTTACATACATTTTCTCCCCCCTCCCCAACCACCCCCCCGACTTCCCAGAGCAAATACAAGATAAAATACAGCTCAAATTCTCTAAATTAAACTCCATTTCACACTTATCATAATCATAATCATTAAACAAGTAGATAAAAGGAAAGCAAGTCTTCTTTCTTCTTATTCCATCTAATTCAACAGAATTAATCTCCATTTATAATTACAGCAGTTAATAAAACAATTAAGTATTACCTAATCAAACCTATCATTACTCAATATAGCTAATTAATACTTAACAAATTATTAAGTCTATACAATTTAACAAGATATTTTATAACTTCTTTCATTTAAAACAAAGAAAAAAAACCCAACAACAACAACAAAAAAAGAAACCCTCATTCAAAAAAACCCAAATTTAAAATAAAATACTATATAAAGTCTTCCGTCCTCCATTTTTAAACCATCAAGGTCCAATTATAGTTAAAACACTTAATAAAAAAAATAATAAATTTTTAATTAAAAAAAATATAACAATCAAACCTCTTATTAATTTATCAATACAGATAAAACGTCATTTAATAACTATATCAAACATTTAAGTTCTTCATACTAGATTAAACCAGTTGCTAATCTTCTTGTCTTCACATCTTCCAACAGCATATAGAATATCTTCATTTGCGTCTACCCACCTAAATAAAAAATTGCTTCTTTATAAAAAAAAAAACCCCGAGTGACTTTATAATTATATTTGAAATAGTATCCATCAAATCCAGTCAAAAATTAGATTAGTAAATTCATCAGACGTATTAGGGAAACCACCAGATCACCTGCAATTGCTCTAGGTCCATAGTCCTTTTGCCTTATATTTATTACCATCAAACAGGAAACTCCAATTTACTATATTCAATAAAACTTCTGCCATTATAGTTAGATCCAGATTTCATTCAAGTCAGGGCATATTTCACAGCCCAACACACCAGCATTGCTGTGATCTGTTTATTCTTCTCAAAATATTCCAATACAGCTGTAGTTTGCCTCCTCATCGTCGCTCATCACTTAGTTAACTGGCATTAAACTGCTGTCTGCTTTTTTTTTTCCAAAAATTCAAAATCTTTAAACAGTTAAACAATACTTTTTAAGGACCATCATCTCATCAAGCAGGGTTATTTTCCATTTCTCCAGTCTTTCTTCTTTTCCTTTTTACAAACTTTCTTCTTAACTTTGATCCCTCTGCCTTTTTTAACTCCAATAAAATTTTGCTGTTTTTGGGATTGCATATTATAAAATTTTTGCAGAAATGTAACTTCTTCTGGAAACAGCTCTTTAAATGCAGATTGAGTTTTATAAAAAAAATTCGTGTAACCAAAATCTCATCAGCTTCCAAAATTTCTTGCTCCTTATCCTGCTCAGCATTCATCTTTCTCTCCTCTGTAAAATCTGCTATGATCTGTTGTTTTTTTACATCTCCCAACTCTTCATTCAATCCCCCACTGCTAGATTGCAACTCAGTATTTCCATGTATTTTATTGTTTCCAGCTTGAGAAGCTTGAAATATAGTATCAATTCTTTTCAATAAAGCAGAGGTAATTGAACTCAAAGCTTCCTCAAAATCAGACCATTGAGGGTTAATTAACCCTCCTTTGCTTTCTTTGCTTTCAAAAAGACCAGCCATCTTGCCCCCCTTCTTCCTTCCCTTCCAGAAGGACAGAAAAAAAAGGGGGGGAAGAGT
Source organism: Ptyas mucosa (assembly GCA_012654045.1). NCBI lineage: Eukaryota > Metazoa > Chordata > Lepidosauria > Squamata > Colubridae > Ptyas > Ptyas mucosa. Next base: position 29,748,164 of record WNWU01000001.1, read on the forward strand.
TTCAAGAAAAAAAAGAAAAAAAAAGACCCTTTACAATTTGTAATTTGTATTGCTGCTTGAATTATTATTATTACATCCTTTCTTATTTCATCCACTTTTCAAAAAGGAGTTTTACGTTTCAAACAGGGGCTTATCAATAATTACTTTTAACTTTCACTTCTTCACGCCCCGTTGAAACTCAAACGCCATCTTGCTTTCACTTTCCACTTAGGGAAAATCTTTTAAAGAAAGTAAATCCTTGGAGTTAAAAAAAAGAAAAAAAATACTTGCTGTTTCATTCGTGCAACTTGTGCTCCGCCAGCTTGATTCAAGAAGTATTTGTTTAAAATTGGTTGCTGGGATGGTAACGACATCTAGCTCTGCTAAGCAGAGACATCCAGGGTCCGGAGTACTGACAGGCTTAACGGGGAGCTCTCATCTTCGAGCGCCAGATTATGGGTAAAATCTGGCACTCTCAGGGAGCTCTACGCCACCCGTCTACTCACTTTCCCCCCTCATACCAGGGGGAAAGTTTTCAAACCGCAAGACAGCTGATAGTCGCTGTTCTTGCGGTTCTATGAAGCCCTGGGCTGGCGCTTCAAAAAGAAGCGTCCGGCAATGTCGCAATCCCACCGGAAGTCCCAAGACACTCTTTTTTATTATTTTATGATTCTATGACTTATGAGAAGACAAATAGGACAAATGCTACATAGCGTATTTTTTGCTCCATAAGAAACACTTTTTTGTCCCCCCAAAATGGGTGGAAATGTCTGTGCGTCTTATGGAGTGAATATTGTATCACACACTGGGCCACAACAGCAGGAGGGGAGGGGGTTGGGGCGGCGGTGGTGGCAGCGGTGACAAGCAGCAGCGATGAACAGCCTGTTGCTACCATCGCCTATCACTGCTGCCGCCTATCGCCACCGACCGTTGGCGGTTGGATCGGCCTCCTGGAATACTGCCAATCAGCTGTTCCAGGTGGTGGGGATTGCCGCTTCTTGCTGCCATTGCCTATCACCGCCATTCGCACAGTGAATGGTGGTGGTGGTGATAGGCAGCAGCAACAGCAGTAGCAGCAATAGGCAGCGGTGATCCCTGCCACCTGGAACAGTTGATCAGCAGTATTCTGGGAGGCTGATCCAACCGCCAATAGGTGGCAGTGGCAAGCAGCAGCAATAGCCAGGGAACGCTGGCAAAGGCTTCAGCATTCCTTGGCAGAAGCAGCAGACACAGAGAAGGCAGCAATAGCACCATTTTTGGTCAGTCAGCCCACTGATTGGCGGGGCTATGGGAGGCCGGGATCCAGCTGTCACTCAGCTGACCAGTGATGGGTGCAATGGAGTGGAGCCCTGGTGAGCCACATGGTGGGGCTGGGAGGCAGAGGCAGATTTTTTGCTTCCTTGTTTTCCTCCCCAAAAGCTAGGTGTGTCTTATGGTCCAGAGCATCTTATGGGGAAAAAAAGATGGTACATCTAGGAAAAATTATTAGTTATCTTGTTTGTTCTAAAATCTGATTGATTCTTTCAGGTTTTCTAAACTCACCACCATGGTGGCACAGTGGTTAGAATGCAGTATTGCAGGCTAATTCAGTTCACTGCCAGGAGTTTGATTCTCACCAGCTCAAGGTTTACTCAGCTTTCCATCCTGCCAAGGTTAGTACAATGAGGACCCAGATTGTTGTGGGCAATATGCTGACTCTGTAAACTGCTTGGAGAGGGCTATAAAGCACTACAAAGCAGTATCTAGATCTAAGTACTATTATTATTGCTATTCAGGCAATGAACTGAGATTTTCCTTAATGAAGTGCTAGGTCCATGCAGTACAAGTCTGGTTACATCAACTGTCTTCAGTTTAACATACTAAATAGTCATCTTTTCAAATGCCTCATAAGGTATTTACTACACCAAAATGTTTTTGGCCCGTCAAAGTTTCTGAGATTGGATATAAGCTTGAAGACAATGCAATTATTTCTCATCACTCTCCTTTCTTCTCCCTGGAAAAAGTCACTTGAAGAGGTGCTTTCTAGAAAGAAGTTTTACATTCTAATGTTATTCTTAATTTGCATTTCACTAGAATGAAAACCAACACATGGCTGATTCATTAGAACAATGGTTTGTAACAGCTTCAGGCTGACATCTCTAACACTGTCACCAAGAGTAGATGTAAGTAAATTATATTCATACAATCCCTGTGGATAATATGATGCAGATAACTGACATATCTGTAAAGACTGTACAGTTTAAAAATGTCTACAAGTATCATTAAATTGCAGCAAAATTCTGGCCCTGAAGGGAAACAGGATATTGGATGAAATAAGCAACACAAGCATTAACTGTTGAACGTGCATCAACTACTATAAGAAAAGAAAGTATGCCACGCTGATCTGATTATCAGATGTATTTCTTCTTTAAAAGATGGGACAAATATTTATGTGATATGTACTTGAAATCTTGTTGCTTGTATTTGGAATTTGAATTAAACATACTTGCCACAAATTATATATATATATATATATTAAAAATCCTATAGATTGCACAGCTTTAAAAATACCATCCAACACAATTAACCTGGAAGATTAATGAAGTATTTGTTTAGGCAACAGTGGTTTACATGTACTGATAAATATGTCCTATTGAAGTCACTGGGACTTTCATTTATCACTTTGAGACATTACGCACTATCATGTAAGTGTTATACATTATTCCAGCCATACCACAAACAATGTGAATTTGGATGACAAGAAACAAGCTTAAACTGAACCATAATAAGACTGAGTGGCTGTTTGTTTAGAAATCCTCTTGCTATCTGGTTATAACCCTGGATCCTATAAACCTAGAATTCCGTGGCATCCCCAGGCTGTCTTGTGACAGAGAAGTATTCCTCAACCTGAATTGACAGATCTCCTCTACAAGTTATCTTGGGTAGACATTTAAAAGAAAGGAGGCCAATTCCTGTGGGCCCCATAAGGAATGGCCCACTGGGCTGACCTCTGCTTATGTCCTACTATTACCTGGAATCAGTTGGAAGAAATGGAACCACTGAAAAATAGTGTCTTCAAACCCCAAGTTTTGCATGTGGTGCAGAAATATGCTGTGGTTGATGAGAGCAAATATGGCTGAAAGGTCAAATAAGATAACTAGAGGCACACTCTCCTCATATAGGTCCCGATAAAATTAACCCATCGGGATGATCAATGTCATTTCCTTCCCATGCTCAGGGCTGAATTGTGATTAAAAAGCTTTCTGATAAATTGCTTCCTTAAAACACCACCTTTTCAACATCCTTCCCTAAACAGAAGGGGCATATTAGTCCATTCTTGCAGACAGCCCTTCTCCAGATGCTTCTGCACTATGGGAAAAAGCAGGTAGCAAGCAACAAATGACAGAGCTTTATCAGTGGTGGGACAAAGAGCTTTGTACGATTAAGTCATATTCATTTTTCCAGGTGATCAAAAAGTTATTCTGGAATTTTAGAAATTCAGTATATTGCAACTTCGTTATTGTAAATGTGTGCTGTCTTATTACTATGATCATTTATTATATCTTACATGTGATGTCCTTCTCTGATTTGGTTCTTATTTTGTGTTGCATTGTTTCCTTGTTTGTAAAAATTTTTACATTTTATATATTTTTTTTATCTGGTGGTGCATCACCTAGAGGACTCCTGGTATCAGACAGTATAAATGTGCAATTGATTTATTAATCAATTATTTTAGCTGGCATTATTTATTGCAACATTTACTGGGGATTGATTTACCACATTAATTAACCTGCCTAGATCTTTGATGATGGTGGTATATTATAGTTCATAAACCTCCGGTATTGATAGTTATTTGGAATCCTTGAAGAAGGAGGGAATAAAACAAAAGAAGAAGGGGGAGAGGAGGAAGAGACTGTTGGTTTTATATTGTCCTTTGAAGTTAAAAGTAGAAACTGTAAGATAGCTAACTTGAGGGTTGGAACATTGTTGCAAAAGCTCTAACAGCAGATAACCAATAATGTGGTGTTTTTTACAGTATGTATGTATGTATGTATGTATGTATGTATGTATGTATGTGGGGTGAAATGTAAAAATGTTTGCTACCAGTTCTGGGAGGGGGGGCTTGATGGGTGTGGCTTGATGGTCAAGTGACCAGGTGGGCAGGCCAACTTGACGTCACTCACTGTTAGAGCCAGGAGCTGCACATTTTGAAGCACATTCTGTCCTTCTGAAGACCCCAACGCTTTGAACTTCCCTCCGCCACCCAAGCGAACATCTGAGCCTTCTCTTGCAGAAGCAGAATCCAGGCACAGAAATGAAAAAACGGGGGGTGGTGGAATGGGGAAGAGAAGATGTAATTAGCAGAATCCAGGTACAGATATGGAAAAATGGGGGGGGGGGAAATGGGGAGGATCAGATGTTTCCTTAGATCACTGACGCTCTCAATAATGAGTTTGGCAGCGATCTAAGGAAATATCTTCCAGCTCTTCAAGATCGACTTTAAGCCAACAGTAAAAGTAGTGGCAGTGGGGAGGGGGGCAACAGGGGCGTGTGTTTGTGTGTGTGTGTGCGTGTGTGTGTGTGTCCCTCCCTCCGCAAGGACTTGGAGGCAGACACTGCCCCTCTCATGAAAAGAGGAGGCAGTGAAGCCCTGGCTATCACCTGGGAGAGGAGAACCATGGAAGGACACACACATACATACACACACACACACACACACACACACCATCGCCCCCGCTGCTGCTACTTTTGCTGTCGGCTTCTCGGCACTTTTCAAGTCGATCTTGAAGAGTTGGAAGACGTTTCCTTAGATCGCTGATGCTCCAAACAATGAGTTTGGGAGCGTGGAAGGCAGGCAAGCATGACAGGTCTTCAGGGAAGGGACTAAGCTGCTAGCTCCCTTCCCCGCAGCCCTGCCATGCTTGCCTGCCTTCCATGTGGCTTTCTGCTTGCCTGCCTTTGCAAGCTGGCCACGGGAAAGCCACATGGAAGGCAGGGAAGCATGGCAGGGTTAAGGGCCATGGTCCGGTTTGGGGGTATGGCCAGCCAGCAATTGTTACCAGTATAGTGAACTAGCCCCAATCTCCACTACCAATCCTCCTGAATCGGTCCAAACCAGTAGCATTTCACCTCTGGTATGTATGTATGTATGTATGTATGTATGTATGTATGTATGTATATGCAAGTTTTGGTGTATTCAGGTCTTTTCCCATCTAAGATTGAGAATATCTTGGCGACATTTCGACAAGGTCCCACTCGTCATCTTCAGGCTGGTGTCTTCGGCTTCATGCTTGTGCGAGGAAAGCGTGATCGGAGCTGCCGTCTCTCTATAAATACTGGTGGGGAGGTGTGGGGTGCTGGCTTTGTTGCTGTGAGCAGGTTGGTTGCCTGTGTTGTTACATCTTGATTAGTTGATGGAATTGATGTTTGCAGATTAGTCAGCTGTTTCATAACATCCTGTGTGGGTGAGGTCCTTGATGTGTGCCCATTAGTCTTTTGTGTTTTAATCACCTGAGTAATGGGCTGTGTGTTAACATCCTGAGTTCTAGTGTTGTGATATCCTGAGCCAAACCAAAGTCCGGAATGTGGCATTACAGCCATCTGCTCAGGCCATTACATCAAAAAACTCAGGATATCACAACACTAGAACTCAGGATGTTAACACACAGCCCATTACACTTGAATAACATGCACCCAAAGATACAGTTCACTGTGGAAATGGAGATTGAAAATCAACTCCCATTCTTAGATGTATTAATACACAAGAAAACTGATGGCACCCTAGGACATAGTGTCTACCAAAAGAAGACACACACAAATCGATACCTAAACGCACACTCACACCATCATCCTTTGCAAATAAATTCAGTGGCAAAAACTTTAATTACTAGAACTAAATGTCTAACAGATGAGACACATGTACAAACACACCTTCAGACTCGCACAGAGGTATTAATGGCAAATGGGTTCCACGAAAATAAAATTAGAAGTATAATCCGGCAAGGGACATTAGGACAGAGCGAAACCCAAGAAGAAGAACAGAATATGGGAAAAGCCATCCTGCCCTATATAAAAGGAACCACCAATAAAATTAGTAAGATATTACAGAAACACAAAATAAAAACAGTGTTCCGCACAGAGAAAAATATCGTTGATGTTAAGAAACCCCAAGGATAAAATTGAGCTGGAAAATCAAGGGGTATATGAAGTGCCATGTGCTTCCTGTCAGTCATCTTACATTGGACAGACGAATAGACGAATAGGTGTGCGCTTAGAAGAACACAAAATGCAGTGAAAAAAGAAGATCAAACTTCTTCCTTGGTACAACACATGAAGACCACGGGACATAATATCAACTTCAACAATACTAGAACAGTGGTGAAAGAGGAACATCTTAATAAGAGAATAATTAGGATAATTATTAATTATCGAAATTGAAAAGAGGCCACAGAATATGAATAGACATGATGACGCTTCTAGTTTATCACGTATTTGGAGACATGCACTGAGGGAAACTCGAGTTTTAACACCAGAGGATAGGCAGAGATTCCAACAGGCAACCAATGGTGTTGTAATGCCTGCCAGAGTCCTTCCCTCTTTGCAGATGATAGCCAGCAATAGGGAAAGAGAGAGAACCGAGCCAGAAGATAGGCTGAGATCTCAACAGTCAATCAGCGGTGTTGTGATGCCTACAAGAATCCTTCCTTCTTTGCAATTGACAGTTAGTAATAGGGAACCAGAGAAAGCTGGGCCTTTAACATGCAGTCAGGTTGCAGCTAGGATAATGAAGCAGGAGAAAAAACTGCTGCCCTCCAATTAGGACACAGAATTGCAGGCCAACCAGCATACGTCAGCAGCAGCGAACATAGAAAAGCAGTTATAAGTACAATTATATCTTAACTCTTCTCCAAAGGTACATCATAATCTATTATTTTTAGAATCTATCATATATAATCACCAAAACCATAAATCACTAGTTTATTTTTTATTTTTACTCAAAATAATCTAATAAAAGTAGATAGTGATCTTTGATCAAAAAAGTTAGTTCATCCATCTGAGCAAGATCTGTCAATTTCACCAATCATTTCTCCATAGCAAGTGGTATTGAAACTTTCTATCTATGTCAGAGGTGTCAAATTCGATTTCATTGAGGGCTTCATCAGAGTTGTGTTTGATCTCAGACATGGAGGGGGGAGGCAGCTCAATGCCACTTATGTCGGGGGCACCTGTGGTGGCCCAGGTGGAGCTGGGGAGATCCTCTTGCAGCCCTCTGCCAGCGAAAATGGAGCTTGGGAAGCCAGTGAGCGGCCCTCCTGAACTCCATTTTTGCTGGCAGAGGCACCGTGGGCCAATCCTTTGCTATTTCTAGGGCTGCCCCACAGGCCAGCTGTAAGCACCCTGCAGGCTGGCACAGCCCATAGGCCTTGAGTTTGATACCTCTGATCTATGCATATAACTATATTGTCGCACGGTAATAATAAATCGTAATAATCTTCCATGGATGTTGTTCTGTTAATCCACCAGTCCTAGAAGGAATTTTGGCTTCGATTGAATGTTGGCCTTTAAAATCCTTTGTCTCAATGTATGTATTTGAATCCAAATGGCATTATGAGAAAGGGAAAATATGTCAATTACTTCAATGAAAGTAAATGGCAAGCTTCTTTTTTTTTTCTGTTTTGTTTTATTCTAATTTAACATTTAGGTTAAGTGAATGCTGATGTCATTAAGCAAACACCATGGTCATTCACTGAATGCTGATATTGTTAAGTGAACACTGCAGTTATTAAGCAAAACCATTGTCTGCAATGATATTGTGCCCCCGCCAGTGGCCAACAAACCTGGCAGCAGATTCAGACAGTGAGGAGGTTGGAGAGGAACATAGGCTAGTCCTGGAGTCTGGGGAAGGCTCGGATGAGGGTTCTGCGTCAGAGGCAGAGAGGGGCCAGGGCCATCTGGTAGTTATGTGCTGCCTCTGGAGCCTCTGGAATCTGACATGAGCAAGGCAAAAAAACGGTGTGAGCCTGTTCCCAGTGTGTGCATGTGCAGAGCTGCCAGAAGGCAAGAACAATTAAGAAAAAAAAAGGGTGACTCGGGAGTAAGGCTTGGAGGTGATTGTCCCCTCCCATAAGACATAAAAGAGGAGCAAAGAGACATGAGCCTTGCAGGAAGCAATTAGTTCATATAGTCAATTCAAGCTCTGAGAAGTTCGTTTGACTCTGTGCTCCATTTGGCCTTGCAAAACTAATTGACAATTAGGTCTATGGTAGCGTTTCAAGGGAGATAAAGGTGGGTGCTTATCAAAATTACCCTGAAAGACTGTGTCAACATTACCCTGAAAGACTGTGTCAGCTTGAGCAGACATCTGTCGGAATCTTCACAGACTGTTTGTGAATCATTACGGACTGTGAAAGACCATAATTCACAGCCGTCTCAATAAAAAAGACTAAGATTGTGATTTATGCTTTCTCAGGACAGAACAAATGACCATTTTTTCCTAGGAACAGAAAGTAACCATAAATCACATTCATGTGTCCACAGGGTACCCCCAATTGCTGTAAATGGGGATCAGTTATAGAGCACCCAAAATGTGATCAGATGGCCCTGGGATGGAGCAGCCATCAGAATTTTAAATCTCATTCATAAGCAACTTTTTGTGTAACTTTAAACAGTCATTGAGTGACTGGTCATTAAACGAAGATAACCTATATTTAGTTCCTAAAGATTTGTTTTGGTCTAAAGTAGAGCGCACATACCTGCTTCTCTTTTGTAGAAATGCTCAGATATTCATTTATTACTACTCCCTATTCAATTGTCTTGATTCAGTATTGATTCAGCATTGAAAGAGATGCTTTAGTGAATGGGGAGATGCTGCCTGAACAACAATAGTAAAAATCCCTTATTATAGATAGAAAGATTCATTTAAAGTGATCAGTTTATACAATTATAATAAATCAATGCTATGCCATCCTTTTTTTTCCTCATGAAAGAAATAGTGTTCCTATTTTGAGAAAAGAATCAAGAGAAAAGGGGAAAACAAGACTACATTAAAGTAAAAGGTAATCAAAAAGGTAATTCAAGAAAGTTTGAACAAAGCAATGGTTTAAAAAAAACAAAAGACATCTTTACAGCTGTAGAAACTGAAAATTCGTATTGAAATCTCAACACTGGCTCTACATTCTATGGAGGGAAAAGATAGTTTATAGGACAAAGTAGAGCCATATTTTTTTAAAAGTTTGAACAGAGAAAGCAAAATAAGATCATAATGTGCAGATTGAAAAAAGAGATAGGATCTGTGGCATAGAAGATGGAGGAGAGAATCTCTTTGCTCTCTGCTGCAACGCTTTTATCATTTTTCTTTTCTGTTTTCTGTTAAAGGGCATCGTTAAGTTTGGATTCTCCCCCGATAAAAAATATATGTCATAAGAGCAAAAGGATGTAGGCTGCCTTTGATTTATGAACACAAAAACAGTTACATATTATTTTTAAAATAAAAATAAATATAAATAAATCAGTAACTGGGAACGGAATTATTTCCCAGAGATCATCTTGAGAAAATTAGGAGCAGGATAGATTTAGTTTTGCATGGATAGAATGTACATGGAGCAAAAAATTTCTATTCATCCTAATGGGATTCTAATGGGGTATGTCAAAATATAATAATAACAAGGGTATTTTTTTTTCTAAATGATGCAAGTCTATTTAAAATTGAACTGCATTTGAAAATGCAAGAAATGCTTCTAGCCCCAATTATACTGAGTGCCCAAAAACTAACAAAACAAAAACCCCTAACCCAACCTTGTATGGTTTATATGTTCTGACAACAGAGGATGTCATTTGGAAAGTTCACTAGAAAAATATTTTTTTTCTCTTTCCTTTGTATGGTTGTTGTTCTAATGAGAAAAATACAACATAAAATGTTCCTGTGGCTTGCTTTCCTATTATGCATTAATATTTCTCAGTATTCATAAAATATGGAACTGAATGTAGCTGCTGCCTTAACAGAGATCAGTATTCTGCAGGGACTGTCTAAAATGAGATTAATAGCCCTACTTTGCAGTGTCCTTTCAAAGAATAGAAGGGTTAAAACCTCCCTAGAGTTTTGTATGAAGATTTATTACAACAGATCACCCATAAAACAATTAGTTCTTTTTAACAAGAGCATCTGAACAAACAGGTGGCCAGCATTTTTGACAGATCTCAAGCGAGAATATAAATCTTGATTAAAAATTAATCTTGAGAAGAGTAAGGTATCTTTTTTCTTACCTTGTCAATTGTTATTTTGCTTTCATTGGTATGGCAATTTTATCATTTTGTTTTATGTGCTGGTATTTTTTTTTTAGGTGACAGTTTGTATAGCCATGATGGCAGAAAGATTACAAAAATTGTCAAGAAATTAATAAGGTGTGGGGAAGGAGATTAAAAAGCAGCTGCATTTAAACATCAGGCTGTCATAAGAAGCCTCTTTTTTTGCTTTTGGCTGCAGATTTAACCAGCAATTAAAAAAAAAAGCTAAAGTCCAAATGTGTGCTACATGAGCTGTGTGAACTAGGCCAATGTGACTATATAATGTATAAGGCAGTTTTGAAAACTTGTGAAGCCTCCTAGAGTTGTTTGGAGTTGGGCAGCTAGATTGATAAATTATCAAAATAAATTTGATCAATAAACTACAATTAAAACAAGCCATGGCTTACTGTGATGTGAAAACCCAACCAATGGGTAAATTATTACATCTTGGTCAACTCTTCAAGGTAGACAAGATCAGGAAACTGAACTCATTAAGAGAATTAAAATGTACTGCAGCGCAATAGCAGAATCGTGATAGCCTGCCAAAGATCCTCTCTACTTCAGGTTGGACCAAACACAATCAAGGCAAACGTGTTTTGAGTTTTGTTGTTCCAAGAGGCAACTGGAGGTTTATTTGTGTCCTCAGGGCCACCTGAGTAATGCAAATGGATATGAAGCCTTCTTGGAACTGTTGAAAGGACTGTGTGGTAGACTGGAGATAGATGATGTCGTATCCCTCCCTCTCTGTTGAGAGAGGGCTGTTCTTCCAACTCTGTTACTGTTACAATATTCTTGGCTTATTCTGGAAAAAGGGAAGAATGATTAGAGCAATTCAGGTTCCTTTACCTCTCACTTTCTTCTATGTGTGTACTTAACACTGCACTCTTTGTCTCAGACTTTGTTCTAGAAGTAGTTCAAGGGCTTCTTGGCCTCCTTTGCTTAGTCTTTTGTGCTGATCTTTCTGTCCTGCTTAATAGGAATGTAAATTGTTTTTGCATTTGCCAAGGGAGTCATGGGGCACCTTTTCTTCCTTTCTGAGATTTTATTTTTGTCTCAACAGCAAATAGCTATCATTTAATTGAAGCTAAATGTGCATACACCTGAGTACATCAGCACTACCAGTGCACCTATGTAACTCTTTTCCCCCCAAGTTCTTGTTAAAATGAGAATGTACTGAATTTATCTCTTTAAACATTCATTAATGATTGCACTGTTACCTGAACCAATTCCGTCTAATCCTTCCCACCCTTTTTGTGTCTTTGAATATAGGAGTCAGCAATTTTGTCTAAATGTTTTCATTGGGATTGTGAAGATACATGGATCTGAGCTGTTTGCAGTGCTGAAAATCTGAACATTAGGAACTGATCTTTATAGTGATAAATTTTGCGTACAGTATTTCAAAGCCACAGTCTAAATTTGAGGTTGCAATATGATGAATACGGACAATAATATCAGCTCAAAGGGCATTTGGTTTTTGATATGTATCTATATGTATGAGACTTTGCCACATTGTCATATTACATTTTAAGAGAGAAAGCTGGCTTTAAATCTATGTGTTTTTTAATACATTTGCTTCTTTGTATTTTGTATGCACATATTGAAAGATTCTTCAGCTAAAAGCAAATATAAGCAAATAAAACATTGTAAGTACCTCAAGAGAGGAAAAATGTCTTATATATCAATGATCACTTTCTAAACTAAAAAGCTTTAAATGCAGTACCTTTTCCACACATAGTAGTTTCCCTATTCCTCAGGTGAGTTTGTTTCTCATTTTCTTCATATTTTTCCAACTCTGTAATACAAATTTTAAGGGCCAACAATCAACACCAGACATTGTGCTTCAAATCCAACTGCAATACTTTTTTGAAAACTATTGTCTATAGACATCTAGTGTGGAATTAGCCTTTTTCACAGCTATTTTACATATAGGCCCTCATTTTTTTCACTGAAAGAGATATCTCACCCCCAAGCTCCCATACTTGATCAGTCATTGCCAGCACAGATCCTATTCATCATATGTGAAGTTAGAATAGCTGTTCCATATGTATCATTGCTGTTTATATACATAAGTGCAAAATTTGCATCATTCTGTTCATTACCCAGTCTGAAGAGATTCCTTTACAGTTATTGACTATCCATTCTTGCATTTACCATAATAAAAACATTTGTAGACATGACACCTCAGCTCTAAATTCAAAATGTGTAGAGGAGTACAGAAATGGCTTTGAAAAACAGCTGTTAAGTAAATACCAGCTTGGAAAGTAGGAATAAAAAAGAAACTAAGACTGCCCTGCCTTGATTCTCTTCGGTTTTCTTTTGGGGGAGGGACATGGGGAAGAGACAATCCTGTCAGCTTTTACGTTTTTGTCATAATGTCCTAAACAATAAAGTAGAGTTTAAGTAATCCTTGTGGTGTTGTTTCCTGATCTGGCCTACCTAAAAGGACTGACAGAAGGTGAATGGACAATTTACATCAGTATTCTTGCTGGAACCTACTTTACTACTTTATATTATGACACTTGTCAATTTGCCGCTATTGCTTTATATGCAAGATATTCACCACTATTTCAAAACTTGTCGATTTATTTTTACTGGACCCTTTTTTAAAAAATCAATTATTTGTCTATAAAAAGATCTCTAGACGGATCTCATGACATCTATATTTACTTGGGAGTTCTTGGTGGATCCAATGAAGGAAATCCAAGGAAACAATGTCTCCTAGATTACTCTTGTCCTATCAAAGAAATATAAAAGGTTACCGAGACAAAGAAATAATAAGTCTCTACATAATGCATTCTTATGACTTTCTCTTCTAGCTGCTTGTTAGATTTATTTCTCAAACTGTTTTGCACTAATTTGTTATGAGTATTACATTACCAAGTTAAACCATGAATATCATGCCCAGAAATATTTCACAAGAAGAGTCCCCCACTCCTCTGCTCGCAACAAAATACCTTATATCATCAGATTTGAAATTCTGGGCCTAGAAAACTTAGAACTACGCTGCCTTTAGTACTGAGCATAGCTCATAAAATTATCTGCTACAATGTCCTACCTGTCAATGATTACTTCAGCTTCAACCACAACAATACACAAGCACACAACAGATACAAACTCAATTGCAGAAAATATGACTTCAGCAACAAAGTGGTCAATGCCTGGAATGCACTACCTGACTCTGTGGTTTTATCCCCAAACCCCCAAAATTTTAACCTAAGACTGTCTGCTGTTGACCTCACCCCATTCCTAAGAGGTCTGTAAGGGGCGTGCATAAGAGCACCAGTGTGCCTACAGTCCCTGTCCTAATGTTTCCTCTATTTGTATCTATTTATGTATTCAATTCATGCTTCTATAAATTACCTAATACATTCTTGACAAATAAATAAATAAATTGGCCATTTTGTCCTTCTGTTAAACACTTAGATGACCTTGGCTCAGAAAGGCTGGACTTGGTTACTTTTGGGATAAAAGATCACTCAAAAAATCCTAAAAGTAGATTAGGATGGGAATTAGAAGGGGGGGAAAAATCACAGATAGCAATGTAAAACTTTTTCCACATTGTTGTCAAAAAAACTCTTCTTGGATATGTGTAATCAGGAATCAAGTTGACCTGACATGCTTTTTGTTGGATCAGGAATTGAACATTAGAATTGTTTAAGGAAAAATAATGGTGAAACAAGTGGGGATAAAAATAAAGACTATTTCTGTTTGAGGATTGTCTGGGCTTAGCAGGGATCTTATTCTTAGAAATGTTCTGTATTTTATGCCTCAATTCCACTGCTGAAAGAAACCAAGAAGAAAAGGGAGGAGGCTATACTGGTAAAACTTGATGGAGTGATAGCAAAATATTTCACCCACTATTGTCCCTAATCTCTGAATTCCATGCTAGCATTATGTGAGTTTGGGGAAAACATGTTCATCTACTGCTAAGTAGTATACTTTGTGATGTAGGGTTTTATCTTGATGCCAGAAGGAGAATGCAGTTTAGTAGTAAAAAAGAAAAAAAAGAAAGAATCAATTCACTTAATCTCACTTTAATTATTTCTGTAATGAGGGTATAATTTCATCCTTCTTCAGTGCAGAACATGGTATTAATTGTCAGAACAAAAAAGTGGAATGAAAGCTATATTACCATAATTATTTTTCTTTCCCTTTTTTTTCTCTGTGCCAAAAGTTACAAAAAAGACAGGCAATGAGAAACTATTTCAGGGAGCACTTTAGTTAAAGAATTAGAAAACAATAACTGTCCATGCCTCCCTCCTTACCCCCACAAAGACATTTTTAAATGCTAATCTATCTTATTCCATCAAATTCTAGTTCATGTCTGGGCTTCAGATAAGGCTGCAATATTTACTTACCTAGCATGATAGTTCTTTTGATGGCCAAGACAGTTCAAGCTGTTTGGACTGCTCCAGCTCATTTCTGAGAAGATGAAGAAAGCATGTCCTTTAAATGCCTGGGAGTATGTGATTAAGAGACTTATTGATATGGTCTATGTTCTGGACTTGATTTCCATGCAGCACTACTTATAATATATTTATTACTTTAATAATTATGCTCTATTGCAGGGGTGGGAAACCATGGCCCTTTTATGACTTGTGGACTTCAACTCCCAGAATTCCTGAGTTCAGGAATTTTGGGAGTTGAAGTCTACAAGTCATAAAGGGGCCATATTTCCCCATCTCTGCTCTATTGGGATTAATACCTAAAGATATTTTGACTACAACATCCATTTAGCTGTTAAGGATTAGAACAGAATTCTTTTTAACATGTACATTTCTCCTAATAGAACTGGATATCTGTTCATCTAATGCAACTATATGTATCTGAGATCTTTGAAAATGTTCTACAGTTCTCTTAAACAAGTTGTGTTGTCTCTTTAATCCTTTCATTGTAATGTCTTCTGTGGCAAAATACACTTGTGTCATGAACAACATTGCCTGGGATTTTATCCTTTCTGTTCCAGATTGGACACCTAGTTTTCATCTTTTCAGTATTTCTCTTTGCTGAAATGTCTGAACACTTCAGAACCATTTGTGTCTTCCAATGTATTCCTATGACACTGAAATTAGAGGACCCAAAGGTGCTTTTTCAACAACCATAACCTGGATGACTGAGAATCTCCATAGATATTTGAAATTAAAGGAGTATTTCATCTTCTTGTGTTTTCAACTTCCATTTAAAGTCCTTTAAATCCTGACTTCCAGTTTGATGTCGCGGCAAGATCGGATGCAAGGAATGGGGCTCCATGAACTCGAGCCAAATCCTCCTGATTGGAGGGCCCCCCAAGGGGCTAAAGTCACCCTGTAGGGGTGATGAAGAAAGGAGGGGCACCCTGCAGGTCACGGAGAGTAGCAGCTCTCCAGCTGGACCCAGGGATTCCCTCCCATCCAACAATGAAGAGGAGAGGCAGCCATTATGGCTGCTGTGAAGCTGGGGCAGCCGAAGAAACAAATAATGTGCTGGAATGGTCTAGATGAACAGTGATTGGAACTGGGTGAGATGATTCTATTTTTACCTAGAACCTAACCCCAAAGAAAATAAACTCTGGAAAAGAGACTCTTATTCAAAGCTGTGAATAATTACAGAGAGAAAAATTATAGACCCGAAGGAAAAGGAACTAAAGGAAGAGCGCAAAATCTTTAAAATATAGAAAGATTGGATTTTTAAACTTTATTGGCAATATTTTGGTAAGACATTTTAAAATTCTGGAATTATTTGTCTGAATATTGACTATTTGCAAAAAACTGAAATAAATATTTGTCAGATTTTTTGCAATGTTGAAATTTAAGATGAAGGCACCATCTACTGGTAAATGGAATAAATACTAAAGTATCAGTACAACCTTGGGAAGTACTGATAAGACAAAGGAAAAAATGTGGAAATAAATAACACCTGGAGGATTTCTATCTACTGTTCTATATCTGTCTACTTCATGGTTATTGGAGTATTTAACTGTGAGATTATGAAAGACATCTAAAGACAGCAATTTTTAAATGCTAGGATCTATGACTGAATTTACAGAGTAGACTTAAGGAGACATTTGGAAATCTTCCTGGATTACCTAAATGGAACTAATTGACTAACTGTGGGACACAAAGAACTATAACTATTGCATTCCCCTGAGGACCAATGCTAGGGTTGAGCAAATGGTTTCTAAACTGGCTTTCTGAGGTCATACACAGTTGAGACTTTCGGGTGGTGACAGACTACTGACAGACTATTGAGCAATATTTGGACATATCAAAATAAGACAAGATGTTGCATCAGGGGGAAATAAGTGGATTTCAAAAAAAAATGATGTTGATGCTCCAAAGTACTTATGGTATGTTGATAAAGAACCACAGGGAGATAAAAGTCTTAATGCATGACATTGCGGGGAAATCAGAAAATGTTCATCAAGGGACAATGAATAAAGATAATAAAACACAGGAAATAGAGGAAATAATAGAAAGACCAGAGGAAAAGACAGAACAGATAAATCAACAAATAAAACAGGAAGAGAAGAAGGAGAAGACAATAAAGACTTATGAATCAAATAAGGGACAATATATATTAAGAGATTAAAAAATGGGATTGGATAAAAAGAAATATATTTTTGAAGAGAAGATAGGGGCTTGGGCAGATCCTCCGGAGGTATGGCAGAAAAAGATAATAGAGATGGAAGAAATATTTAGGTCAAATAGGAAAGATGTAGACAGAGACAAAGACCCAAGGGAGGAGTTTGGGAGACAAGACAAAAAATGAATAAGAATTGAAATACTAAAGAGGGCAAGAGATGATGGTTAGAAATGGAAAGCTGTTTAATATAAGATTGGCTTTATTAAGAACTAGAATAGAGGCAGAAGCAAGATCAAGGGGGAATATTATTATACATATTTTTATATAATATACTAAAAGTAATAGCTAGATGTGAAGATTAGATGTTGAAAGATGGTATCACTATTTACGTTTAAATAATATTGTGATTGTTATTAGAATGGCACACAAAAACACTGAACAATTAAACAATGAAGAAACACACTCTAATACAAATATGTATAATAACACCACAATTACATAAGTATGATTAATGTAACAAGTATTATTAATATTGCTATTATTATTTGTATTTAAATGAATGATACCCAGATGCCTCACTGTTCATATAATGATATTAATATATATCCAAAAATAAAAAATAATAAAAAAATAAAGTCCTTTAAGTCCTACCCAGCTTAAGGAGACATTGCCTTCTGTTTGACCTTTATTCCCACTCTGAAGCCACTATATTAGGTCTTACAGAAGAACATCTTCACCCCTTTCCAAATACTCATTGTCTGTTTCCTGCTTTTATGTCATTGCTGAAAGGGCAAACTCCATTTCTTTATTATTATTATGCTGTCATGTTGACATTTGGTGTTTCATATCAGATTATTTCTATGCTTATCTGCCAAAGGAATATTATCTCACTCACAGTATCTACTTAATAAAACAGGAATGCAGCCTATGTTGATTCTTAAATAATAATAGAATCTGATGTGACACACGGAACAGATTTTTATGAAAAACAGGCAAGACACATGAGTGTAGGCGGGGGTTCAACTTTTGGGAAAGATAGTATTTTAAACACAAAAGAAGATCTGCAATTTGTTCTGGACAAGCAACCTAGAATCTAAATGCTTCCCTCATAGCAGATGCATTCTAATGTGTGCTAGTCTTTTAAACCCAAAGGCAAGTAAAAACATGAGAAGTTTAGTGAGAATAGGGGATCTAGCTTCACAATTGTTCTTTCAAATAATTGCATAAAAGTTAAACCTACTGTTAAAAAAAGAAACAAAACAAAAACAAACAAACCAGAGGTGGATTTCAGCAGATTCTAACCCGTTCTGGAGAACCAGTAGTGGAAATTTTGAATAGTTCGGAGAATTGGTAGTAAAAACTCTGACTGGCCCCGCCCCCATCTATTCTCTGCCTCCCAAGTCCCAAATGATCGGGAGGAAATGGGAATTTTGCAGTAACCTTCTCCTGGAGTGGGGTGGTAATGGAGATTTTACAGTATCCTTCCCCTGCCACGCCCACCAAGCCACACCCACAGAATTGGTAGTAAAAAAAATTGAAACCCACCACTGAAACAAACATATTGCTATATAACATATAAAACATATGTTTGCAGGAATTGGATATGGCTAGTCTAGAGAAAAGAAGGACTAAGGTGACACGATAGCAGTATTCCAGTATTTGTGGGGCTGCCACAAAGAAGAGGGGGGTCAACTTATTTTCCATAGCACCAGAAGGCAAGACAAGAAATAATGGAAACTAAAGGAGAGAAACAACTTGGAATTAAGGATAAACTTCCTAATAGTGAAGACAATTAACCTGTGGAACAGCTTGCCTTCAGAGGTTGTTAGTGCTTCATCACTGGAGGTTTTTAAGAAGAGACTGGACAGCCACCTGTCTGAAATGGTCTAGGGCAGGGTGTCAAACTTGCGTCGTCATGGCATCATCATGTGATGTATTGAGACTTTTCCCCCTTCGCAAAACCAAAACTGGGTGTGGCCAGCGTGTCATGTATCTGGCCCACAGGCCACGAGTTTGACAGTTTGACAGCTCTGGTTTAGGGTCTTCTGCTTGAGCAAGAAATTGGACTAGAAGACCTCCAAGGTCTCTTCCAACTATATTGTCTATTGTTTACATGCTTACATTCATTCTTTCACACAGGTCAGCTTAAATTTGAATCATCCTCTGCCTGGATAAATTCCAGTCTCTGGCAGGAAGATGCTACATGAAAATAGAAGGAATGCTACATGAAGATAGAAGGGGAAAAAAGACTAGAAAGAGAGAAGAAAAATGGAAATAAAAAAGGGACAGAATAGAGGAGTCTACCTGCTTTTGGCTTTAGTCCCACCCACGGCTTACTGAAACCTTACTTGTTCTTGGCATGCATCCCTGCTACAGGTTATTCCTTAGAAAAACACTGACCTAATGGTCTATGTGAGCTCTCTATGAGCAGGCTATTTCCACTGGAAACTTTCTCTAGCCAAGAGGTAGCTAGAGTGCAGGATATGATCACACAGATGACAACAGCCCTAATCTGATGATTTTTTTTTTTTTGGCCCTCCTATGAATTAGTTTCACCAATTAACCCAAATTAAACTATAGGTATTCTGGCAAAGATGGAGATATGCCTTCCATCTGGTACCTAATATGCTGGATATGGGCTGGATATGTCACGTGCTGGCTCTGCCCCCGCCCGCTTTAGCAAAGGGGGAAAAAAGTCCCAATACATCATGTGATGCTGCGGTGATGACGCGAGTTTGATACCCCTAAATTAGATGGTCTGAAAAGACTGTGCCAGTGACAAAATTATCCCCACCATACACAAGTTCCTTGAGCTCCATGAGATCTGACTGAGAGTTCAATCTCTGATTGAAATTTCAAACCCTGCATAAGCCTTAACCACATAAAATGTGATAAACAATGAAAGATTATCAACATATCAGCATCCTATTAGCAAACCCTCCATTATTAGGCTGAAACCCTGTTAGGACTAAAATTGCATACAGACTAAGGTTTAATGAAATAGCTACCTTACAGGTAAAACATGGAATGGGGGTTAGTTTCTGCAGTGAACTTGATTGTTTTGCTGATAATTTCTAAGTTTTGTTTGAAAATACAAACTCACATGCCTTGTGATACCATCCCTTCACTCCTGGGTACCTTAAATGTATTTTTTACTAGCAATCGTGCTGGCAAAAATAACAATAATAAAGTTCAAATAAGTTCAAACCAGAGTTACATAATCACTCATTCTGTGTTTTCATTTTCTGAAGATGACAGATTTCTTCTGGACCGTTATCTATGACATTTGGAAAATTGAAAGTTAGAGGGAGAAAGACCCACCCAACAATGCTTAGATTTGCTTTTGACCTAAAAGGGAATAAGTTGTCAAGAGTTATTGATCATCTGATAGCTTTTTGCTTTTTCTATATTGAAAAAAAATTGAAGGAAAAAGCAAAACTATAAAATAGTCAGGGATAACAGCCATCTTGCAAGAAAACAGATTCAACATTCAGGGGAATAAACAAGACAAATGGATGCAGGCATCTGCTAGAAAGACTGGCTTTTGGGCAAGGATTCTGATTCCATTTTGTGGTGAAGGTAAGAAGGCAACCTAGTTTTTTTTTTCCTTAGGATAGTCACCCACACCCACACCCAAATATTCCTGTCATCTTGAATCGGAATATATTGAGTCCAGGTGACAATGCTGACAAAGAGACTTATGCGGCTTTGTATTCTTCTGTATTTTATTGCTCACATTAGTTCTTGGAAAGGGGGAAAATGTGGAGCTCAAAAGTCCATAAATCTTCACTGACACTCTTCATGATATTGTCTCCTTGGGTTAGGGAAACTGAAGGTGACATACTGTATCCTCTGTTTGTGCTAAGAGAAGCTACACTCTATGTAGATCAGAAAATTTCAAGTTCACAAAACAATTAGAAATAACTATTTTTCAACATTTAAAAAAATACTGTTACATTTTTATTTATTGAAAGCACAGCAAGGAGGTCTAAACCAAGATCAGTTTCACTTTTATGCCTCACTAAAATTTTGAAATTGGTATGTTTCTTTGTAACTCTAATAGTTGCGAATGTTGGGGCCATCACAGCTATGCCAAAAAGGAAAAGGAAAACAAAATATCTATTTAAATCAAATGCAATGGTGGATAGAGCCAATTGGTTCCCAAATATTCCTGTCATCAATTGGTTCCCAAATATTCCTGTCATGTTGGGGCCATCACAGCTATGCCGAAAAGGAAAAGGAAAACAAAATATCTATTTAAATCAAATTGCAATGGTGGATGGATTAAATAATCAACAGGCTTGCCCACAATTTTTTTTTGCCAACTGGTCACTGGTTAAATCATTTCATTTCATTTTATTAAATTTGTATACTGCCCTTCTCCTGTTAGGACTCAGGGTGGTAAACAGCCGGGATAAAACAGAACATTACAAAATTTAAAAAACAATTTAAGATAATTAAACTTTTAAATCAAGTTTGATAAATCAAACTTTTCTTGGACAATAAACAGTTGCAAGATGCTAAGGGAAGACATGGTGACATCTAATTACTATTCAATCTCATGTCTTCATATTTTCTGAGCCAGTTCACTGATCAAGCCTAACAGTTCTATGGAAAAAGATGTAAAAGTTAATTCATTATATTTGGATTAATGGTAGGATATATGGTATCCTACTGCAGCGACTCGGGGGGTTGGGGGTCGGTGGTTCTCCTCCTATCTCTTGGGCCGCTCACAGTTTGTATGGACGGGGTGAGAGAGATCCACCCCGAGGCCCCTCACATGTCGGGTGCCTCAGGGGTCGGTTCTCTCCCCCCTGCTCTTTAACATCTATATGAAGCCGCTCAATGAGATCATTCGTGGTTTTGGGGTGAGGTACCATCAACATACTGATGATAGCCAGCTTTACATTTCCATCCCAGACCACCCTGGGGATGCCCTTTCTGTGATGTCCCACTGCCTGAAAGCGGTGCGGGCCTGGATGGGAAGAAACAGACTCAGACTCAACCCATCCAAGACTGGATGGCTGTGGATACCGGCATCTCATGATCTAGTGGCCCCATCACTTGTGATTAGAGGGGAGGTTCTTACTCCCTCAGAAAGGGTCCGCAATCTGGGTGTTCTCCTGGATTCACAGCTATCTTTAGAAGATCATTTGGTGGCTGTGACCAGGGGGCCTTCGCACAGGTACACCTGGCGTGCCAGTTGCACCCTTTCCTAGACTGGGATGCCCTTGTCACGGTTACTCATGCCCCTGTTAAATCTTGGTTAGACTACTGCAATGGCCTCTACATGGGGCTGCCCTTGGGATGCTCACCTATAAAGCCCTACATGGCTTAAGCCCGGGGTACTTGCAGGATCACCTCCTGCCATTCTCCCATCGTCCGGTGCGCTCACACAGAGCGGGCCTCCTCAGGGTGCCATCAGCCAGACAATGTCAGCTGGCGACCCCCAGGGGGAGAGCATTCTCTGTGGGAGCACCGATCCTCTGGAATGGGCTGTCCACCGGCCTTAGGACAGCCCCTGACCTCCTCTCCTTCCATTGCAAATTGAAGACGTGGCTCTTCCACCAAATGGGCTGAATCTGCTGGGATGATTTTAAATAAAATTTTAATTAATTTTAATTAATTTTAAATTGATTTTAATGTTTATGTAATTTTTGCTTGTTCCTTGTAAGCCGCCCTGAGTCCTTTGGGAGAAGGTTGGCATATAAATAAACAAACAAACAAACAAACAAACAATATTTGTGTCCCAACCTCTGATAATCAACTCTGCTACATTCATCAGCATGGACCAATGGTGGGTTGCCCAAGGTTCTGTCCGGTTCTATAGAACCGGTAGTAAAACCAGCGGGAAGCTCTGCCCACCTGCCACAATGTCATCATGGGTGATCTGCGCATGCGCAGAAGGGTGCATGCATGCGCGCTCCCACTGCAAACTGGTAGTAAAGGTAAGTAGAACCCACCCTAGGCATGGACATAATAATTCCTTTCCACTTTCTTTTTCCCTTTGCATAAAACCTCCTCAATGTCTATCTATCTGAAATATGACAGATAGCAGGGGGTTATTTTCAACTTTTCCAGAATAAAATCATAAATTTTCCCCTTTATTTCTTAAAAAAAATAAGAAAAAACATAGAGCCCAGTATAGATCCTGGGAGGAAGAGTATTTTTATTTTCATCTTTATTTTTATGGAATGTTGTGAAGCTAGACTCTTTATATGATAAAAAGGGTCATAGAAGTTGTAAGTAAGTAAGTAAGTAAGTAAAACTTCCAAGGAGTTCTGATTGTAGCAGATAGATAACATTCTACTCCCAAGTAAACTAACCTGCCCAAGGATACCAATAACACTTAGACTTATATACAACTTCACAGTGCTTTACGGCCCTCTCTAAGCAGTTTACAGAGTCAGCATATTTTCCCCAACAATCTGGGTCCTCATTTTTCCAACCTCAGAAGGATGGAAGGCTGAGTCAACCTTGAGCAGGTGGGAATCGAACTGCCTGACTGTTGGCAGCCAGCAATAAGCAGAAGCAGCCTGCTGTACTGCATTCTAACCACTCCACCACCATAGACCCTCATCATGCACAAAGCACTTTTTCTTTTTTGTGTCTTTTCCAACAATCAGGGGTGAAATGCTACCAGTTTGGTCCGGTTCGCCTGAACTGGTAGTAAAAAGGCTACTGGTTCACCGAACCAATAGTAAAAAATGTAAAAAAAAAAAAAGTTCAGATGATCAGCTGAGCAACACGTGATCGTTGGAACTTTTTTTTTTTTACTTTTTTAGCATTTTTCTCCAGAACCAGTAGTTAAAAATGCTTTAAAAAGTTTTTAAAAAATGAAGTTCCAAGCTGATCGTCGGAACTTTTTTTTTAATTTTACTTTTTAGGCATTTTTTACTACCGGTTCTCTGGAACCGGTAGTAAAAAATGCTTTTAAAAGGTTAAAAAAAGGCTCCGATGATCACAGCTGTAATAGGTTGTAAAATAGGTTGTAAAATAGGTTGTAAAAAAAGGCTTTTAAAAGTTTAAAAAAAGGCTCTGAAAATTGTGCACCACAGCTGATCATCCCCTCATGCATTGTTCTACTTACTCCATGCCTCCTTTTGGTGTGCACTGCATGCATGTGCTCCTTGCATTTGGCGCATGATGCGCACTGCACATGCATTCACGCAGTGCATATTTGGCACGCACCGCACATGCGCACCCAACAAACTGGTAGTAAACCAGTTCAGATTTCACCACTGCAAACAATGGTAGCAAAATTCATGTGTGTTGGGCAGTCAAGCATCTTGCTCTGAGTTTCATTCTTCAGAGACAAAAGCAGAAGGAGGAATGCATGATTACACCTCTGAGGTCTGACGCTGAAGTGAGACACTATAGTCTTTTCCTGCTCCACTTCTTCTTCCCTTCATGGTTCATATGCCAAGAACATAGCATAGTAGCAAAGCCATTATTTTAAATACCTGAATAGCTGACATACTGACTCAAACCCAGTAATATCCACAGAGGCAGTGCAATAGCTTGGGGATTGGTGTCATATGATCCTACTTGGTTATAGCCTGGAAGGTACAAGTTATTTGATGGCAGTAATTCAATGATTATGGGATATACATTAGATTATATTGACACAGCAATCAGCACTGATATGGAGTAAGAGTCAGATTAGGGAAAGAGTTGTTCAGTCCTTTAGTCATGTGTGTCCCACGTAATAGCTTTGAATTAAGCCTACCATCCTTGCACTGCTAAAATAGCTGCAAATAGGTATTTTCTAAAATAGCAGCAAAGGTACTCTGTGTACCTTTTTTGCATCCACCTGGACTTTTGCAACCCAGATAAAGTAGCTCAATTTGTCTCCAGGAAACATTCTACTTTCCAGCTGTTCTTCCTGGAGGAGTGCATTATATGCAGAAAAGCTTTTCCTAATTCCCATGCAGAATTCTCCCTCAGGCAGATTTCACCATATGAAATCTTTAATCTGGTGAAATTGCAATATATGCAACTCCCAAACCATAGGCAACCTTATTATGCTACACACTGTTGAGACATTGTGGCAGAAGCTTGGGCCAGAGCAATCCAGATGTTCAATGTCTCTTGAACCTGGAAATGAGTTAATCAAACAATTTTCCCCACTACAAATAATAGGAAGGGTAATGAGACACAAATTTCTCTCCCTCCACATTGCTTATCTGCAGGTGGCAGAGCACTGGGCTTCGTAAATCACAGATTTTGCATCTAATTTCCTCAAAAAGATTCAGGGAACTTACATTGTCTCTTGTTCAGGATTTTGGCTTTTTATTTCAACTGTTAAATGTTTGTTGTGTTTTCTTTCATGTAAAAAAACACAAAGAATAATGAGGGTTAATGATAAAGTGATTTATCAAACTGTTTACCTGCAAGCTTTTGTTTCCAAGTTTATTTATTTATTGGGAAAATCTCAATTTACTTTTTAAAGTGCTGGTCTTAAATGGGACATTGTTCCTCATGATGTCCATCAGGATATCTAAAGGAACATTTGCAATGCCAAATTAATGAATTTAATTCATTTACTAGAATACTATCTTCCTGGAATTACAATAGGTACAAATAGTTAGTCCTGTGTGCCTGGAGAAATAGCTTGAACCAAATATTCAGAAAATGTTATGTAAAAGATGAGGATAGAAACATTCCTAAAGTCTCAAGGAGAGATTTTGGATGATTTTTCTTGAGTTACTGCATATAAGAGGAAGATAAGGAGATGCACTTGCAAGATTCAGTTGCAAGATTTAGTTATTATAGGCTTAGTTCTGGTCTTCCTATGGAATGTATTTCCTGATCTGGTCTACTTCAAAGGGCTGATAAATATACAGTATTACTGGAACAACTCTTAATGCATCATTTCCTATTTCAGCATCTTAACCACAACTGGCCATAAAATCACCTATAACTGACCCTTGGGTTTTGATTCTGTATTTTGGAATATCTCTTGAGCACTTTAATAAACAAACAATTGCTTGTTCTCAGAGTAACTGGACATAACTCCAGGAGGGGGAAAATGATTATTTTAAAGTTTTAATATGAAAATGTACAATTGTACCATTTCCATCTTGGAAATCTGAAGTAGGAATGCATTATTCTATATTATATTATTGTTATTTTTAGTAACGTTGAATAACACTAATCTGCAGGGACCACACTCGGTTATGAGATCCCCAACTTTTCTTCTCTGCTTTAGAGATATATGAACCTCCTACTATTAGCTTCCAATGTGGTGAATGCTTTGCAACTATTCAAAGCAGAAATTTGAAAAATGCCTGAAGGTTAAAGCATTTACTCTCACTGCTGCTTTTTCTTTTCCTTTGAAATTCTCAATTTGGACAATTCATTAGCATATACATTCATTGTGACTTGCTAGAAATAATTGAACTGGTTTGCATATTTCCTAGTAACACAAAACCATAGGCTGAGAATGAAATAATAATGAAAAGAAAATAGGTTAAATTATAACCATGAGAGAAGGGTTGACCAGTTCTCTACTTAATGTATAATACATAGAGATAATATCTATATCATTTATCTAGCTACCCACCTATTTACCTATCCCTCCTATGTTTTTACAGTATCTGGTATTTTGTTTTATACCTTAATTTGGAATTAGGCAGTGAGGATAGGCTTCCAACTTTTATTTTCTTGTTTTTCAGGTGAAATCTTTGTCCTCATACAGCTAAAATAGCATCTCTGCTCAGCAGGAGGCAGAAAGTACCATAAAAGAAAAATGACCCGTGAAAAATCCTGGTTAAAAGCCAAAAGAAAGAGCTAAACAAGGGAAAAGCAGGAAAGGCAAATTGCAAGCAAAACTAAGTTGAAGCTCAAAGGGTCACAGTAATGCTTCACTTTGTTGTTGCTGACCATATTCTCTTGGGGAAATGTGGGCACTGGTTGAAGCTGAAGCTAACATTATGGACTTCCTAGTTCTTCTTTTGTGAGATCAGATGAAAAATCATTATCCAAGGTATATAGTGATAGGTTCAATTTAATTGAACCTTTCTTTTCAACTGTAATCTGTTTCAGATTTCAAAGGAATTTCCATTGTGAAGTGACTACAAACAAATGTATTTTATGCTCAGTCTGATATTGTGGACACCGAAAAGATTTTTTCCCCCCAGTTATGCTTTCATAGTTTCATCCAAGGCACTTTTTTTATAGAGTTCCTACATGTATATTTTATGCATATGGATATACATGGTGAATAATTCAAGGGACTGAATACACTTACTACAACAGGATGTGATGCTTTCATTTTATCTGCTGTGGTTAAAGAAAAAGAAATATCCATCAGGAAATTTACAACACTGATGTCCTTTCTAAATATTTAATACATTGGATGCATCAAAGTCTATTTTTCTCCGATAAGTACTTAATTGTGTCATTTTCAAAATGATCAATGATAAAGCTGGAATTATTTAAATTGAATTTGACTTAGATTAGGCACTATGTTGGATGAAATGCTTTCAATGGCTTCTTTTGAATATTCTATTATTCAGAATAGTGCTATAATCAAAATCAATTCCGCCAATAAACAGTATCTCAAGATATGTCCAAAAGTTATTTTTTCCCTTTTCCTTTTTTTATGAACAGTGCTCAGATTTTAAGTCATTACAAAGGAAGTCTTTACAAAGTGTTATTCCTAGATGCTTTATATTGTTATTTAAAATACACCATAATTATTATATACCAAATCTCATTCAGGTATGCCAACATTCACAAATATAATATAGGGAAGATATTCAAGTCAAATACCCTGTCCTCTGTTGGGTTTTATGCAAGCAAGGCAACTAAGGGGCTGCATGTATAATACCAAGAAGACAACACTTCTTACATGATGCATTCTTGTAAGTCTTTATGCTTGGGAATACAAGACATTAGTTTATTCATGCATGTACAGCACTGAATTTCTCTGTGCTTTTGGTCAGACATCTCTCTATATCTCTTTAACACGTTAAAAAGTGTGTTGCTGGGCAAAATATGAAAGACCTTTCTGTGTGCTAGAGATATGGACACCAACATAAACAAGTCATTAGTGGATGCTGATGGTGTCAATTAATGAATGAATTCTTAGTTGTAGTGAAATCCTGCCATTAGAGATGGTCTTGAAAGCACCGCCTGAATTTTACTGAAGCAATGTGATTCTGATTCAGCAAAGAGGAACATCACACAAATGAGACTCTGCACTTCACACATATATTTATCTACTAAAATTTGTATGCTGCCCCAATCAAAAGACCTTAGGGCTCAGACTTACAAAAATCATAGACAACAATCTATAAAACCAAGCACTTAAAAAATTGGCAGGGAAGCAGCAGCCTCAGATATCAACCCCTACTTTCCAAAACAGCACAAAAGTAAATTTAGCTTCTGAAGTTTAAGACAAGACAACAGGGCCAATCTGAACTAGGGCAGAGGGAGAACTATTCTACAGGTCTAGAAGAAACACTTATAAGGTTTATTTATAAACACACGTTTTCCTTATGCACGTAATAGTGGTGACTGGAATATTCAGCATGCCCTTTTCATATAGAAAGATTCTACTTGGAGGAGAGGGCCCAGAGGTCCACAGTATCCAAGTTCTTGAAAGGTTTAATGATAATAACCAACCATTTGAATTGGATCCCACTTGTAAAACTTTGAATTTGAAGTTTTAACCAGCAGCCCAGAGGTGGTATTCAGCAGGTTCTGACCAATTCTGGAGAACTGATAGTGGAAATTTTTAATAGTTCAGAGAACCGGTAAATACCACCTCTGACTGGTCCTGCCCCCATGTATTCTCTGCCTCCTGAGTCCCAGCTGATCGGGAGGAAATGGGAATTTTGCAGTAACCTTCCCCTGGAGTGGGGAGAGAATGGAGATTTTACAGTATCCTTCCCCTGCTACACCCACCAAGCCAAGCCAAGCCAAGCCAAGCCAAGCCAAGCCAAGCCAAGCCAAGCCAAGCCAAGCCAAGCCAAGCCAAGCCAAGCCATGCCACGCCCACCAATCCATGCCCACAGAATCAGTACTAAAAATTTTTGAATCCCAGTGCAGCATCCAGTGTAGCTCCCATTAGTGTGAGACCTTTAAAGACTAACCTTAACTCTAACTCAGAAGGCAGTGCAATTATTGCAGAACAATGCCCCGTTACTCAACCATGTAGGGTAAAAAGATACCAAAAGGATATTGTAGTTGATAGAATTAAATGCTATTAATAGACCCAGCAGAACAATAACAGCTGCCCTTCCCTCAAGTCAGCCACAAAATTCCATGCCCTTCCTTAAACTGGAAGGGATATAGATAAATTTGTTTATTCAAGGTTCTCTATAATGATTGTCCTACCATCTTGCCTTTAATTTTCCTGAAAAAGGTAATGGGACAGAAGTTGTCCAAAATTGCTGGGTTCAAAAATGTCCTTTTGAATAGTACTACTAACTTCTTCAAAGCTAACTGCATCACTCCTTTGGTCAAAAAGGCATTTACCACTTCTTGAATCCAGCCTTTTTTCTGTTAATCTGATCTTATACTAAAGACCTTTGCTTCTTGACTGGACTATCTCAAAGGGCAAATATCAATCTTGCAAGTCTCAAAACATTTCCCCTTTTAACTCTCTAGGAAACTAGGAAGGCTCCTACTGAAATACTTCCAATGCGCTCCCCTCTCCTTTCTGCGGATTGACATATCTCTAACAAGATGTTTTTCTCCCTTATGTCTACCAAGGATTTCTACATATCTTTAGGCACCTAGTGTAGACCACCCTAACTAGGTCTTTAAGTCCCAAGGGGGTTATTGGTGCTGGGAAATCCCATGGCTACCAGAAAGTGGTTTTATTATAACAATTTTGAAATATTCTCCACCTCTAGATCATATTTTCAATCTTCTAATGCCAGAGCAAGGTCAAGTGTATACGAATCATGCCTAAAATAATGTAGGACAAATCTATGGTTGTCATGGTGGCCACAACTTGGTGATTTGTGCAATGTATATCTTTGACTCAGTCTTCAAATTCTGGCTTCCTCTAGTATCAGTGTTATATCTCTGTTCCACCAAAAATACAGAAAAACAGATAAGGTCATTGAGGAGGAGAATGGAACAATTTTGTTGTTGCTGTAGCTTCTTATTATTTATTTCACATTTTAGGCCACCCTGTTTTTAACATCTTGAACAAATCTCTTTCAAATGTAGAATTGTTCATCACCCATTTTCAGATAATTATAAAAAAAAAACCCCTCCCACAGATGACACACTTCAAAATGCAACACATTCTTTAGGCTTCTGTCAGTCAGAGAAAAAGAGGGGTGGGAGAACCAAACTGCAAATGGGGCATTTCACTTTACACCTTGTTGAAATGGTTTTAAGGAAGAAACCTCTAACTAGTACAGAAACGCCTCTTTTTGAAAATTGTTATAGCTGAGTAACCTTTTTTCTTTTTTTAAAAAAGGTTACATCCCAGTGGAAAGGAGTAATGGATTTTCCCCCCTTCAGGAATAGACGCTGTCATAAATTTTGTACTATGGTTGAACAATCTGACAGCAACATCACCGCTATCCTTGTGTTAGTTTTTAAACACAAGCATCCTTGTTGATGAAGATAACAGTGGATGGGCTTAGTAAACAGAAAGTCCTGTTTTGTCTAAAATAACAGCCTACAGAGAGCAAAGTTAGCTAACTTTTCATTATAAGAAATTGTGGTCAGAAATTGTTAATCAGATGACATGCTGCAATGTTTTCTAGAAAGGAAAATCTTCATATTGAACTCAACTCCTAGTGACCTCATGGATGTGTCTATAAAAATGGCTTTCTTCTGGGAATTGCTTTCAACTTTCATCCCAAACCTATAGCCCTAGTATTCCTTGGAGAACTCCTGTAGGAGAAAATCAGGCAGAGATGGCAGGCGGAGTTAAGCATGTCATCAATTTAGAGGCATTACATTCCCCCAAATGGGCCAAGTCCAACCCCTTCTGAATTCCATTGATCCTTATCTGGTGCCAATTGCATGATTAACTTTTAATTGATTAGATTCTTTTATATAGGCTTGAATTAATCTTCTGTGCTGCGACTTAATGGATTGTCCTGATCTTTTGCACCTGACAACTCCCAGAATAAAACAGATCTAAATCAACTTTGCTTCTATCCCCAAATTGGGTTAGCCAAGCACTATCACTTGCTGGCTTATATCAAGAATCTCCAAGTCAGCTCAAACTGCTTGATTACACTTACAAACAGAGTGCAATCTACCCTGTCAGCCAGATGGTGTCCAATGCCAGAAATTCTGCTTTCGTCATCTGTCTGCTATGGTAGAATAACAAAAAAGTTCTCAAACATCTGTTGGTGGCAGCACTTAAAACATTAAATGATAAACATGGCCTCAGGTTGTCACATGTTTTTCCCCCTAAAGTCCTATTCTTGAAAAATCTTCACCCATCTATTTGTAGTGGAAGATCAGTGAGGAAGCAGTAAATGCTATCCTTCTTTAGCTTAGCTGCATGGTATAGAGAACTCTTTATAATTTTATATTTCATGTAATGGTTCAGCATACAAATTGAGAAATCATTTGTTTTGTTCTCTAAAAAATTATACTTATACCCAGTTATACTTGGGTGCACTTTGTTTTGTCTTGTCCTTGGTGAGACACAGTGGGCTAATCATTTCATCATCAACCCCTAAATCTTTGAAAGCAGATCTTGAGATAGTTTCATTGCCACCTAAGATAAACAAAACTAGCCAAAACTTTAAATATTAAACTTTAAATATTCTTTGATTGCTGGCTTGTGTTACATTCTTGAATATTTATGAATATACTTTGATTGCTATCTCATGTTATTCATTATTTTCCTATACTCTTGGAACTAAGCCTTAAGTACTCATAACAGTTTAGTCATTGCTTTTGACTCCAAAAGGACTTGTGACCTGACCATGCTGTGCTGGGGACAGAGTAATGATTTTCTACACAAACACTTGACACAGAAAAAGTTTCTAATTTTGTTCACTTCATAAATGCCTGTCATCTTCAAAGGAGCAATCTCTGCTACCAAACCAGTTTATGACTTTAGTCGTAAAAGGTCATAGAAAAAGTTGTAGGGATTTTTGAATGAGTATCTCCTATTTAGGCATTTTTGTACTAAGAAATTTTTATAATGTAAAATGCAATTATCTGTAGGGATCCTTCTGGCAATAGACTCTTCAGAGAGTCCTGCACCAACTTAAAACAAATTAATTTGGAGATCACATAATTAAAAGATTTTCTCTAGTTTAGGTGGGAAATTATTAAATTGTTCTAAATAATATGGTGGAATGAATTGTTCATCCATCCCTCCTCTTATTTATTTATTTATTAATTAATTATATTTCTATACCACTTTCTCCCATAGGACTCAGGGCGGTGTACAACCAAGAAGAATATAGACATACAAACATCATAAAATTGCTAATTAAAATTATTACTTAGTTTGGTCAATTAAATAAAACCCAGAATTAGATAACGTTTAAAAAAATCATTCACATGTTCATATGTTTAGCCCTGCCTGTTGGAACATCAGTGTCTTGAGGGCACGTCGGAAAGCATGGAGATCAGGAGATGTTCCGTATCTCCGAGGGCAGTTCATTCCAAAGGGTTGGAGCCCTCACAGAGAAGGCCCTCCCCCTGGGAGTCACCAGTTGGCATAGTTTGACTGACGGTACCCTGAGTAGTCCCTCCCTGTGAGAACGAATTGGTCGGTGGGAGGCTATTGGTGGTAGAAGACGGTCTCATAGGTACTCAGGTCCTAAGCCATGGAGCACTTTAAAGGTGATGACTAACACTTTGAATCGCACCCAGAAGACCACCAAGAGCCAATGTAGCTCACGCAGGAGAGGTGTTACATGGGGTGTTGCACCCATAATCACCCGCGCGGCTACATTCTGGACCAGCTGGAGCCTCCAGGTGCTCTTCAAGGGGAGCCCCATGTAGAGAGCATTACAGTAGTCCATACGGGAGGTGACTAGGACATGAGTGACTGTGCGCAAGGCGTCCCAATCCAGAAAGGGACGCAACTGGTGAATCAGGCGAACCTGATAAAAGGCCCCCCTGGCCACGGCTGTCATGTGCTCTTCTAAAGATAGACATGAATCCAGGAGGACACTCAAGTTGTGAATCCTCTCTGTCACTCACCCCGAAACCACAGATGATCTCACCTAGCAGTTTTACATAAATGTTGAACAGAAGGGGTGAGAGACTGACCCTTGCGGCACCCCACAAATAAGGTGCCTCGAGGTCGACCTCTGCTCCCCAGCCAACACAAACTGCGAATGGTCAGAGAGGAAGGAGGAGAACCACCGAAGCACGGTGCCTCCTATTCCTAACCTCTCTAGCCGGTGCAGTAAGATACGATGGTCAGTGGTATCAAAAGCCGTTGAGAGATCTAATAGGACCAGGACAGAGGAACACCCTCTGTCCCGAGCCCTCCAGAAATTCTCCCCTTTCGTGGGCTTTAGAATATTTATATGGAATAAACAAAAGGCTTAATTCAATGTGGAATGAACAAAGCTCACCCAAAACTGCTATGACTGCATCAGTTCTACATAACTTTCATATTTAAAGAAATGCATCTGTGCACAAGAGAGAAAAAGTGGAAACAAGGTAAATCAGAAACGGAAGAGACCAAAATATATTATTTAAAATGTCAGATGACTCCCAAAGCAGCCAAATAAATAAATAAGAACATCCAGAATAGGACTCCATCTGCAATCTATTTACAGGGAACAAGTCACAATGAGTTTCATGGAGCTTGCAGTTTAGAAGATGTCAGGACTCTACTGTTAGTAAGCAGAATACAGCAAGTGCTAAGTTTACTTTTCTTCCTGGAAAGAGATAATAAAGAAAAATAATTAAATCTCAGAGGCCCCTTTTCATCTTATACAGTTTTTCTTTGAGTGGAAAACAGACATTGAAGCTGCCCCAAAAGACACTTTCAAACTATCCATTGCCCTGAATGCAAAGATATGAAATGAAGGCACCATATTGATTCGTTCTGGTTTTATGACACTTAATGTTCATTGGAGAGGAAACATAGGGGAGGGAGGTGGTGAAGATCAGTATTATATTTTTTAAAAAATAGAGCAAATATATATGTAGTGAGTTGCATATTTTGTAATCAAAAACAAGCAGTAAAAATGGTTCAAATGAAGGATGCCTATTTTTAAAATCGTAATCATTGTGTCTTTAACAGCTACTTAACTATGTATGTATCTATAGAGCTAACAC
Source organism: Ptyas mucosa (assembly GCA_012654045.1). Classification (NCBI taxonomy): domain Eukaryota; kingdom Metazoa; phylum Chordata; class Lepidosauria; order Squamata; family Colubridae; genus Ptyas; species Ptyas mucosa. The sequence goes on from WNWU01000001.1 coordinate 29,782,211, forward strand.
CATTCATTGTGCCAGTTTTCCTTAAACTGGATTCCCCTAGGTGTATAATGTGATTTGTAGAATTTTTAGCCAAAGCGCTGTCTTGAAATTGTGACAGTCCTGGTCACAGAGGATGACACATTGATAAAGATTGCTCTATGCAGAAAAAACACTCACATATCAAATATCTTAAAGGGCCAGTATAATATGATAGACTTCACCTTGGTTCATTTTTAGACAGCATGAGTAGTTTCCTTTCTCTGTGATTGATTTCAGAGGAAGTAGCAGAGGCATTCTGGTTTAATTTGCAGAAGGAAAACAATGTCTGATTGGCTAATTACTAGGCTACTCTCTCATACTTTTGTTGAAACCTGAGTATTTTTAAATATATATTTTATTGACAATAAGGTTTATTGTGAATAAAAAGCAAAAAGAAAGAAAGAAAATATTAGAAAAAAGGAAGATATGAAAAAATACAAATGAGAAACAGTAACAGTCATGAAAAAAAGAGGGAAAAAGAAGGAAAAAAGATATTTAAAGAAGCAACTTTCAATATTTTTAGCAGCAATTACAAACAAGATTATTATCATTTCTATCATTTCCCAAATTACATGCTGTAATCCCTATCTTGCCATAAAGCCCTTTTTTCAATTAGTAAATTAATTCATTTTTGTTTATTTTCAGCAAAAAGTCCATAAAGGGTTTCCCATCTTCTGTAAAAGTACTGATTATTCCTTCCCTATTCAGAAAAATCACTTTGGCCCTTTTAGCAGGTTCTGACATCTTCACAGTCCACTCATCCATTGTGGGTACTCCTGTATTTTTTTCATCTTTGTGCATATGATATTCTCACTGCGGTTAGTATATCTATTTAGACACTTTATAATGTCTGATTTTAACCATTGTTTCTTTTCTATAAAATGGCTCTTGAGCAGAGGCCAACAAATGTATTTTGGGACATATCCTGGGTTTTTCTCTATTATGACTATATGGTTGATTGGTGTTTGATTGATTTGATTTGATTTCTATAGTAGCCCATCTCAACAAGTGACACTGGACAGCATATGTCAAAAAACAAAAAAATTAAAACAGTGCAGAATAAATATATATGGTCATCAAGCAGAATTATTGCCGTGGATGTTAATACAGCCAAGAAACGAGCCCTTTAAATTACTTGGAGCTTCAGGCCCAGGCATGTAACCAAATCTTCACAGCCTAATAAGAGGCCAAAAAGATCTTTAAAACCAATCAGTGCGACAATTTCCTTTAGTTTTTCCCTTGGTTTATCCTTTCTGGAGGTTGTTGCACAATTAAAACCAAATCCTTGGTAAATGCTGATGAAACCTAAATCATTGATTAACCCGTGTTAATCTCTGGGTTGAATATTTCCCTAGCTCACCCTGATTGCTGGTGCTTCATCAGCATGTCCAGAAATGTCCAGAAACAGAGTCAAGAAAGGGAATTACATCAGGGATGGGATTCAAAATATTTTACTACCACTGTGGGCATGGCTTGGTGGACATGGCATGGCTTGGTGGGTGTGGCTTGGTGGGCGTGGCAGGGGAAGAATACTGTAAAATCTCCATTCCCTCCCCACTCCAGCAGAAGATTACTGCAAGATCCCCATTTCCTCCTGATCAGTTGGGACTCAGGAGGCAGAGAATAGAGGGGGTTGGGTCCAGTCAGAGGTGGTATTTACCGGTTCTCTGAACTACTCAAAATTTCCGCTACCAGTTCTCCAGAACTGGTCAGAACCTGCTGAAATCCACCTCTGAACTACATACTTATTTAGCTTTATTCTGTAAATGAAGCATTGCTGCATGGTGTTGTTTTAATCAAAGTCATGCTGAAGTCTTTACAATGCTTGGTAGTTTTCTTCGGTTCTAATAACGTTTTCTCAAAGCAGTTAAGCATTTTTAAACCTATTTCTGAGCGACATTATTGCTGGTATACGTATGAGAAGATGCTCCCTCTTTCCCTCTATTTCCTTCCTCAATCACTCCATCATTATGCATCCCCTCTAGCTATGCATGCTCCCTAAACTGAAACAAATCCCATGGAGAATTTATTTAACTTGAGCGTGGGAAGTTAGAAATGATGCAAGCAAGCCATTCACGGGAACTTTTTGCTACCTTACATCTCAGATATCTGAAAGAATCCCACATCTTACCCAGGACAATTTCATTGAAATTTCCTTTCCCGATTTTTTGGGGGGGGGGGGGCAGGCACAAAAGCAATTTTCTTTCCATCCAATTGAAAAGAAATACTTTTAAAAGCCAAATAAATAACACTAGCTTGAATGTTGAATTACGTTGGGGTGTATGCGTGTGTGCACATCAGGGGTGGGTTCTAATTTTTTTTACTACCGGTTCTGTGGGCGTGGCTTATTTTGTGGGCATGGCTTGATGATCATGAGACAATTCTTTAGGATTTAGCACAAGTACTGGTCTACCGGGCCTTTAACTGCTTGCAGAGCTGTTCGGTCTACTTGTTTTGTTTTTGCATGCACTGGTCTACTCATGTATTTTGGCAGGCACTGGTCTACCCATTTATTTTTGCAGGCACCGGTCTACTCATTTGTTTTCTTTTACCACTGATCGGCCCTTTGAAGTCCCGCGACAAGAGTTTAAACAGTTTTTTTCCCCCTAGCCGATAGCTGGGACTCAGGAGGCAGCAATAGATTGGGGGTGGGGCCAAATAAAAGGTAAGAATAATGCAGGGGGGTGGGGGGTGGGGGGGCAGAACTGGTTTGGTGACATCATATTGTCTCCGCTACCGGCTCGGCTGAACCGGGAGGAACCCACCACTGGTGCACGTGTGTGTGGGTGTTGTGTATGTGTGTGTACATGTGTGAATATTTTGCATAAATTCGCCCAAGGCAGTGTTTGAAAAAACATCTTTTTAAATTTTCCCTGAAACAATTAAATTACTGATTCCTGCCTTTCTTGTAGCAAATAAATTCTACAATTAAAGTCTTTTCTATTGGTTTATGTTTAGAATTTAGTGTGTGTGTTTCCCCCTCCTTTTCGATGGCCCAGCGGGGAAAAAATTGGGGATTGTCAACTTTTGGAAGCGCAGAGATAGCCTCAGGGTCTTTGTCACTTGGGCACAGCCTAGACATCAAAGGATATTATCATTGTGTAAAATTGCCCAAAGGCAAATACTATTTGCAGACCTTCTGGCCCCATTATGTTGAAATGATAAAGAATGTCAGTGTAGTCCATTGAGCAGAATAATAAACATTCCTGCCTCCACACTTACAGAGCCTACAGAATTTAAGCTGCTTGCTGTCATGATTCAAAGAAAAGAAAATTCTTGCCCTTTCTTGCTAAGAATTTAGCACAGCCTTACTGTTAATTATGGCCATAATGCAGCAGAAAATGGAGGAAAGTTCATAGAACCATATTTTGCAAGTGAAATATGGCTTGTCCATTTTTAATTAAATAAGGCATCAATGTAACCCACTTTCATGGCAGAGCTAATTAAAACTGAAATGACTTAAGATTGCTGGGTGACATCATTGTCCAATTTGTTCCTACAAAAATGCAGAAGTAAAGGATCTAAAGGAAGGAAAAACAGAGTTGGCTAAGGCACAATATGGCGTTTGTAAATGTTCCCACTTGTGGTAGGTGGAGCATATGCCAAGCTATGGCTAGAATTATTCATTTTAATTGACTGTCAACGAAGAAAACCCATAGGACAATAACAAAATCAGGGGCAATCATCCAAGACATCGGTGTAGATAGGCATGTTTCCAGCTGCTTAGCCATTCTGAATTCTTGTTAGAACTTGAAGTCAATGGCTTGTATCCAATAGCACTTAGCACTTAGACTTATATACCACTTCACAGTGCTATACAGCCAGTGGTGGGTTTCAAAATTTTTTACTACCGGTTCTGTGGGTGTGGTTTGGTGGACGTGGCATGGCTTGGTCGGCATGGCTTGGTGGGCGTGGCAGGGGAAGGATACTGTAAAATCTCCATTCCAACCGCGCTCCAGGGGAAGGATACTGTAAAATCTCCATTTCCTCCCGATCAGCTGGGACTTGGGAGGCAGAAAATAGATGGGGATGGGGCCAGTCAGAATTTTTACCACCGGTTCTCCAAACTACTCAAAATTTCTGCTACCGGTTCTCCAGAACTGGTCAGAACCTGCTGAAACCCACCTCTGTTTACAACCCTTTCTAAGCTGTTTACAGTATCAGTATATTGCTCCCAACAATCTGGGTCCTGCTTTTGCCGACCTTGGAAGGATGGAAGGCTGAGTCAACCTTGACCCAGTGAGAATTGAACTGCTGGCAATCAGCAGAATCAGCCTGCAATATACTTCATTCTAACCACTGGGCCATCACGAGTCTTTTAGCTAATTATCTTTTAGATAAAGATCTGCAGCATAGCCAGCATGCAATTATAAGTAGTATATGTCCAGCAGTATCACAAAGCATTTTTTATTTTTATTTTTTGTGAACCAATTATTTGTTTCTGTTGGGTTGACTTTAAGTTTTACTAGATTGTCATTCAAACACTTCAGCCATGTTTTCCTTGTTCATAGTGGTTGCAAATTTATAGGCATGATTTCCAGAGCAATCAATAAGGAAGCCAGCATGTGGCCATGTAGCAGATGTGACCAAACCACCACATTCAACACTTCTGAATTTTATCAGCTACTATGGGTTTGTTAAATAATTGTAATCCTTTCAAATGTCTGGTTCAATATGGAAAATCAATTGTGGAAAAAATGCATCTGCTTGGTCATGTCATCTAGAACATGTCATGTTCTTAAAAGATGTGTTAAGTGTAAAACTACCCTTGGAGACTCAAGTATGTTGTTTGTTTTCTTTCATGGACCCTGAAATTTTCATTGAGGAAAGTGAGTGCATCTGTAAGCATCCTGAAAAATGTCAATTGCCAACGCATATACAACCCATCTTAACAAAGGGAATTATTATGCTAATAATCTACAGAGGAATTATTAAGTCTGTCATCTGCACCTCTATAACTGTCTGGTTTAGTTCTGCAATCCAACAAGACAGACACAGACTTCAGAGGATAATTAGAACTGCAGAAAAAACAATTACTACCAACCTGCCTTCCATTGAGGACCTGTATACTGCACGAGTCAAAAAGAGGGATGTGAAAATATTTACAGATCCCTCACATCCTGGACATAAACTGTTTCAACTCCTACCCTCAAAATGATGCTATAGAGAACTGCATACCAGAACAACTAGACACAAGAACAGTTTTTTCCCAAATGCCATCACTCTGCTAAATAAATAATTCCCTCTACACTGTCAAACTATTTACTAAGTCTGCATTACTATTAATCGTCTCATCATTCCTATCACCCATCTCCTTCCACTTATGACTGTATGACTGTAACCTTGTTGCTGGTATCCTTAAGATTTATATTGACTGTTTCTCTATGACTAGGGAATTAAGTGTTGTACCTTATGATTCTTTTTTTTATTATTATAAAAGTTTTTATTGGTTAAAAATAAACAATATTATCGCTTACAATATGTGGAATTTTCATTATCCTTTTACAAAGATAATATATATTTTCTTTTTTTCACATACAGCAGATCTTCCCTTATTAAAATTTCAAATTTAACAACCGGATTTATACAAAAATATCAGTTCAGTATCCAGAGTAATATTAAAGTTTATAAAAATAAGAGATATCATAAAAGGCACAACGTAATAGATTCCTCTCACTTCGTCATTTCTTGGTTCTAGATCTCAAGGTTCTGGCCTTAGCACCCCCTTCCTCCCAGACCGCCACGGCCTCGCCCGCCCCCGTTCCTTGATCATCTGGTACCTCCCCTTCCTCGGTTCCTGTATCTTCACCCTCTAGGAGGGTCTTATGTTGCTCCAGATAAGCCTGAGCCTCCGTCACACTATTATTTTTCTTCCTACTGCCCTCCCTGAAAATCATCAAACCTTCCGGCATCAACCACCTGAAGCCAATTCCCTTAAGGTACAATTTACTTGATAAAAAATAATAATTTCTTCTTAATTCTCGTACCTGTCTAGGGATCTGCTTCAGAATGGTGACCTCCTTGCCCCTGTATATCAGCGCCCCCGATCTTTGAGTTCTCAGTATTTCATCCCTCATTTCCCTTCTCACAAATTTAATGTGGACCTCTCTTGGGACACTATGTAGAATTGCATATTGTGAGTTTACTCTATAAACTAGATCCATATCCCATCTCATAAAGTCCAAACCTCTTTCAATAAATTCACCCAACAATTTAACCATCACTTCTCGCAGATCTTCTTGGTCCACCTCTTCCACATTTTGAAACCTGAGAAAATAAGACATTCTATCCAGCTGCGAAGTTAAAATTGTATTTCCTCTCATTTCTTCCCTCTTCTGGATTGCCCGCACCTCCCCCTCCAAACCTCCCACCTTTTTCTTATTCTCCTCTGCCACCTGTTGAACAGCAATTAAATCTTTTTTTATAACTACCATTTCAGATTTTATTTCCAGTTGGCCTTTTTGCAGGTCATCATGTTTATTAAGCTTCTCATCCAATTTTGCCAATTTTTCCAAAAAATTTTCCATGTCACCTGCAGCTGGTCTTTGTCTTTTAGCCATCTTACAGTAGTAAAGAATGAGAGGTCCTCAGGTAGGCACAAACATCCAGAGAGAAGATTCTCTTAAAAAATCAGCGCTATTTCCTCACAATCCACCAGAGGGCGCTCACAGGAGCAACGAGTCCGGATTGTAGAGTAGGTCAAACAGGAAACCAGAGGTGGGTGATGTCATCAATTATGCACAAAGAAGCAGGAAATCAGGCCCCGGCCATGACTTTCCAGAAGGAGAGAGGCCTCCAGCCTCCCTTCCCAAATTCTGCCTCCACCATTATCCACAAGAAATCAGCGAGGTAAGAGGTCTCCTTCTTTTTTCCTCCTCTTTCTTCTCAACTACGGCGCCCTTCCCAGCTACAAGGGAGGGAGAAGCTTCAGCACCCCCTCTCACCCGCAGGACGCCTCGTCGCTTCGCCAGTCAAAGTCTCTCCTTTTCTACTTATTCTCCGGCCTGCATCCCTTCCTCTTCCGATCGCCTCTTTACCTGCTGCCTTACTTTTGATTTACACCGGGTCCTACAGGCACATAGGCACGGAACGGCCTTGGGAATGGCCGCTACGTGCTGCCCCCACTCGCCGGAGCCTCGGGCGCACCAGCATTGGCCGCCCAGCCCCTGGAGTTGAGGCAGGGGACCCCTGGCGAGCCGCCCTTAACGGCGGATACCCCAAAACCAGGGCACCCAGCCCCGAGGGGCCTCCAGGCGGGGGGATTCAGACGCTGGGGCAAAAGCTTACCCAAACAACGTCTGCTGCCATCCGGAACCGGAAGTGATCTCGTACCTTATGATTCTTGATGAATGTATCTTTTCTTTTATGTACACTGAAAGCGTATGCGCCAAGACAAATTCCTTGTGTGTCCTATCACACTTGGCCAACAAAGAATTCTATTCTATTCTGTTCAAATAACTTTCTCCCTCTCAAATCTAGTTATGTTGCCTTGTGGGCTGTTCCTGGGAGAGGTAAGCAAAGAAAACTGGGAGTTGATCCCAAGAGTATATATGAACCAGTAGGTTCATCCAAGGTTGTGAAAGTCAACCTAGATGTCCAGCTAAAGCAAATGCTTATTTACTGTATGCAGGCACAACAACCACCTTACCCACTTTGAAAAACTATATATTTCCTAGCAAAGTTTAAGAAGCATGGTTCTTTGATTTTCTGCATGCTAGGCATGATTTTGCCTAGCATGCAGAAGGTTGTCAGTTCAAGATTCTGATATTCTCTTCTACAAGCAGTGGTGGGTTCCTCCCAGTTCCTCCTGGTTCCGCCCAGCCGGTAGCTGTGATGATATGACATCACCAAACTGGTTCTACCCCCCACCTCCCCACCCCGTGTTATTCTTGCCTTTTACTTGGCCCCACCCCCAATCTATTGCTGCCTCCTGAGTCCCAGCTGATGGCTAGAGGGAAAAAAACTGTTTAAACTCTTGCCGTGGAGCTTCAAAGGGCTGATCAGTGTTAAAAGAAAACAAATGAGTAGACCAGTGCCTACAAAAATAAATAAATAAATGGGTAGACCAGTGCCTGCAAAAATACATGAGTAGATCAGTGCCTGCAAAAATAAATGGGTAGATCAGTACAGCTCTGCAAGCAATTAAAAACCTGGTAGACTAGTACCTCTGCTAAATCCTAAATAATTGTCACATGACCATCAAGCCACGCCCACAAAATACAACACACCCACAGAACCGGTAGTAAAAAAATTAGAACCCACCCCTGTCTACAAGTATTCCTGAGATCTCTGCAGCTTTTGTTTCTTGACCTTGCCCATCTTGCCATAGTTTCCCCCTGTCCCATTTTATATATAAACAAAATCAAAATAGGGTTATTTTCAGTTTCCAATAAAGTAACATTAGTGGAAAGGCACAAGTGCAACTGGATAAAGCTGGTGAGTGTTCTCATTGCTGTGCCAGTTGCTGAAATGAAAAATAAAAATAAAAACCAGGTTGCCAACTGATGTTATTCGCCTACAATGTCAGGGCAAGCCTGACTTTAAATTGAGAGTTTAATTTTCGCATCACAATGAAAATGCCAAGTTATTTATTTTCATTTCCTTAAAATCCTTTGCGGGGAAGGGATGCACCCATTGGCTTCATATAAGTCATGGTTGAAGGTATACTTGCAATAATGAGGAGCACTTTGCTATTAATTTGGGATCAATTTAGAAGAATAACAAGCCTGACAAGGTGAGATGGCTACGCTTCTTTCCTGATCAATAGATGCATAAAAAATGTAACTACCAAGCACATTTTGCCAGATGCCAATTTAGATATATTACCCTCTTCAGTATAAAACTCTCAAATTAGTTGACTCTAGCATTTTTAATGAAAGCAGCCTGCTTTATTCATCCCATATATCCTTTGGCTTTGAATAAGGAACCCACCATTTTTAAAGTGGCTATGTCAGTAGTGTCCTATCACTTGCCAGCTATGATACCAACACGGTTATTGCTATTTGATTTCAGATGGTTATTTGAATTCCTGTTGAATTCAGACGGTTACCAACTATTGATATAAAGTAAGCTTCAAGACAATGAAATATATTTAGGCAAATGTATTTATTTGCTTATTTATTAAACAAACATATATAGCTGCCCATCTACCAAAAGTAGTCCCGATAGATATTATTATATTTATTTATTTATTTTTTATTTGATTTATATGCCGCCCTTCTCCGGAGACTCAGGGCAGCTTACAATGCGCTAAGCAATAGCCTTCATACTTTTGTATATTTATACAAAGTCAGCTTATTGCCCCCACAAACTGGGTCCTCAATTTACCTACCTTAGAAAGGATGGAAGGCTGAGTCAGCCTTGAGCCTTGGTGAGATTCGAACCTGCAATAATTGCAGGCAGCTGGTGTTAATAACAGGGTGCTTTAGACCACTGTACTATCCAAGGCTCTTCAATTATATGATATTATTTTATTATATCAGACAATAATAATAATAATAATAATAATAATAATAATAATAATAATAATAGACAATAAGAAAAGAGCCCTGGTGCCGCAGCAGACTAAAGCACTGTTATTAACATCAGCTGCCTGCAATTACAGCAAGTTCAAATCTCACCAGGCTCAAGGTTGACTCAACCTTCCATCCTTTCAAAGGTAGGTAAAATGAGGACCCAAATTGTGGGGGCAATAAGCTGACTTTGTATGAATGTATACAAAAAGTATGAAGGCTATTGCTTAACGCATTGTAAGCCGCCCTGAGTCTCCAGAGAAGGGTGGCATATAAATCAAATTTAAAAAAAATTTAAAAATGATAAAACCATTCAAGTGTGTTTTAGAAATGCTAAATTTTGATTGGTGAATGCCCACATGATTTCTGCTTGATGTTTTTCACTTAATTGTTAGAACAATACTGAAGTCATCTAATTCTAAAATAGTATCAGGCACAACCCTTATTAAAAAATGTAAATGCTCAGGGTACCTGTTGTATGATGATGGCATACTATAGATTTAACAACCGGTAGGCTTTTGTCTAAAAAAGACAAAACAGAGACAAAATATCTATTCAGCCCAGCAGTTTCTTCAAAGCATTGACATTCTACATATATAAGTAATCTCCAAATAATATGAATGATCGATTTAAAAACCTCCAACCTGAGTGAAGAAGTGGGGGAGGGAGGGAAGGAGATGGAAAGAAGGATTATGGCATTATCAAGTGCCAAATACAGATTTGCTATAATGGACACTGGTCCACTTGCATTGGAAGTTACAGTAATTAATTTGCAAAGTCTAAAACCTATAAATAGCAATTCAGCCAGGAATAGTAATGTTGGCTCCTAAGAAACAGCATATGAAATCAGACCATTTGTCAATTTACTTTGATGTTTTTTTGCTGAGTGTTTACCCAGGTTTCTGTTGATTTTTTCCCCTTTAGAGCAGTCTGGTATTACCTAAAGTATTACTCCATGAAAAAGATTTTTTTCTCCATACAGATGCTCATATACCCTGAGATTTCTTGTGGAAGAAAACCAAGCAGTTTACAAAATAATAATAATAATCATCATCATCATCATCATCATCATCATCATCATCATCTGAAAATAATCAATAAGGAAAAGGGGAGGAAAATCACATCATTCAGCAAAGGAGAAAAGGTTTATATTGTATCAAGAGAAAACAGTCAACACCGACAATGTGTTCCTGCCAGACTTCATTGTGACACAGACATGATTATCAGTTGAAATTCATCTTTACATGGTATAAGGCCGTGATGGCGAACCTATGGCACGCTCGGTGCTCAGTGGGCACGTGAACCATATCGATGGGACTTCCAGAAGTCAGCAAATGGGCCATTTTCGGCCTCCGGAGGGCCTCCGGGGGGGGGAGGCCATTTTTGCCCTCCCCAGGGTCCTAGAGAGACTCTGGAGCCTGGGGAGAGCAAAAAACAGGCCTACTGGGCCCACTGGGCCATCATGTGCCAAAAGCAGGGAGAGCATGGGGGGGTCGCATGCACATGCACGGGGGCGGGTCACATAGAATTATGGGTGTGGGCCCCCCTCCCCTGCACTTCCCCCGCTTTTGGTACGTGATGGCAAAAAGGTTAGCCATCACTGGTATAAGGCCTGTAAAATAAAGTCGCATATAACAGCGATATCCATGTTTTGAATATTCCCTTTGCATCAGGTAAATTTATACTAGCACCATTTTCTTTTCCTAGGCTATTACCGCAGAGTGAAAATTGACTGATTGCATTTTTAAATCATAGTTTATAAGTCATTTTCCTCCCATGCTGCAAATGTCTTTGTTCAGTTTATCATGATGTTCTTTTCTTTTTCATAGTTACTATTTTCTATCGCTTTAGTATGTATCTCTATATGGATCCTATATGGATCAGCAATTTAAAATACTTGAAATAGACTTGGCAAAAGACTTGACAACCAAACTCCAAGGGGTTTGCCTGAGATATTTTCTCAGATTACTTTCTTGGCCCAGACTCAATTTCATTTTATCTAACTGTTACTTTGGTAGCTGCACTTTCTCTTCCCCTTCAACAGCATTCATTATATCAGTTGCAGGATTTTTGGGGGGCAGGGGGAGCCTTCATGTTAGTCTTAACTCTTGGTGGCTGCTCGGACTTATCCCTGCAGTTTTCTTGGCAAGATTTTGAAAATGGTTTGTCATTGCCTGCTTCCTAGAGCTGAAAAAGAATGAGTGGTCCAAGGTCATCCAGCTGGCTTCATATCTAAAGTGGGACTAAGCCCACAGTCTCCTGGTTTCTAGCCTAATGCTTAACCACTACACCAAATTGGCTCTTGCAGTTCATTATTTTGATATAGTAAATGCAAATTTAGAGCTTATACATATTGCCAGAAAACAGAAATAGACATCCTTGTCCTCTAATAATCCTTCAGTCACCATCAAGTTGATTTCATGATACATTTGTCTACTTGTCTACTCTACTTTTGAAGTACACTTTTCTATATTCTAGCCTGAACACTTAGGCTTGTTTAGAATATGTACTTCACTGTGTTGCAAGTTAACACTGGTTTTGACTTTGCAAATGCAGAAATGCCCTTTCAGCCAAAGCAATGCTTATCATAAATTTTAATATTTATTTATTTTATAATTTGTTGATTTTATTTGCTGCCTATCACACCATGGGGCTACTGTAGGTGGATTACACCAATAAATAGGAAGAAATGAAAAGAGTTCCAAAGATGCTTTTCATGAATCAACTGGACTTTCTGGTTTTTCTTTGAAGACATTTCACTTCTCATCCAAAAAACTTCTTCAGTTCTGACTGGATGGTGGGGAATGGAAAGATTTATACTCCTTGCAGACAGCTGGTCATTTGCATTCTTTAGCGAGTCATTAAGGCCACATGGAGGTCCATCTCTGTCATCAGGGTCACTTGAGTGATGCAAATTGGTGTGGAGCCTTCTTGGAACTGTTGAAAGGACTGTGTTGTAGACTGCAGGTAGATGATTTATATCTCTCCCCCTCTGTTGAGAGAGAGCTGTTCAATTTTGACATAGATGACATAGACTTTTTGACCCTTCTTTCAGATCAGCATTCCTCTCTATCCAAAATGTGGATTTTGCTGTCTTCAAAAGAGTGGCCTTTGTCTTTTAAATGTAGGTGGACTGCTGAATCTAGTCCTGATGGGTTTGTTCTCCTATGTTGTGCCATGCGCTTATGAAGTGGTTGTTTTGTTTCTCCAATGTACAGATCTGCACGTGGCTCACTTGTTGTACTGAGTGTAAAAATGAAAAGAATGTAAACAGAACAGAAGTAAGAAGATACAATAATAGAATAAACAGTGAAAAAGAACACAACGGAATTCATCAATATGATAACCAAAAAAGATGAATTGGTGGAAAGCAGAGAACAAGGGGCAGGGAAGTTGGAGTCTGTTTCCAGAAACCATTTCCAGCATAGAACTGGCCCCTAGGCCAACCAGCAAAGCTAGGCCATCAGGCTCTTGCAGAAGTATTGGGGGGAGGGGGAGGGGCAAATCTTACTTTAAAGGGTAAAATATTGATTATACTGATATTTATTTATTATAGTGATCTTTACTAGGGTTATTCTAATAACCTAATGGTTATAACACTTGTCTTATAAATGAAAGGCAGCTGGCTTGAAATCTGGGAATTTTTTTTATTTATTTTTTTCTTTCCCTGGTCTTCCTACTATTTTTCTGTACATTTTAAAATGAAATCTAATAGAGTTTTGTTTTATCCTTTCAGTTTGGAGTTGGAGTGAAACTCTTCTATTCGGAAAACTGGAAAAACACTGATGAAATGATGCACTGCATTGTAATTTTGCACATGGACTGCCTTTGAGAAGAGGAATCTATAATGTAACAATTACTATTGCTATTACTAATTTGCAATGAATCTGTTAAAGGTTACATCCTTTTCATATTAGTTACCCATTGGTTCTCATACAATAAAATCTACTAAATAAAAGTTGTTTTGATCCTGGTTTTCAGTGAATAAAGTAAAATTTCCCCTTTTAGCGAGAAAACGAAATCTCCCTTTCACATCTCATCACAGATATTGACAGTATTTAGGTATTCTGAGCGGTGTCATATGTCATCATTGCAAAGACCGACAGCTGGAAATGCCTCTTTCATGCCCAATGACAGAAATGAGAGGAAAATTGTTTCCCTCTGATGTTGTTTCTCCCAAATGTTCAGGATTTTCTGCTGAAGGAACTCATAATGGACACTTTGTCATGTGGCACTGACACATTTATTAATATTCCCTGAAGGACTAAGAAGGAAACAGCAAGCCGAGGCTAGACTGAAAGCAGTGCACTATTATAATGAAAACTGATTTGAAGAGTAGGGGAGGGGTGGGTGCATAATGAATATAAAGCCAGAGGTGATTCATCACGGTAAAAAATGCACCTAGCCTTCCCAATAAGTCTCTTTTATTAAGGCAATCTTGGGCGTAATGTTGTTTTACCTTGGCTTTCCACCTCCAGCGAATCTATCCATGTTTCCCACCTCTACAAATCTTGTCCCCCAAGGACAGCTCTGTAATGAGAGTGAAGTGTTTTTATTATTGCTTTTGTTAATCATGCTTCCTGCATCCCATGAAATGTGGCTTATTCTTCCAGCCATAAACCATGCCAGAGTTATTGGGAGATTAATCAATACATCTTATTAATCATGATCTCAACTGGTAATCACAAGGTGCAATTACTCAATGATTCATTAGCGGAGTCTTGTTCAAATGTCAGCAACTATTAAATTTTCAGAATGCATAATTTTCTGTTTAGCCCAACAGCCACATAACTAGACCGTCAGGTTTCACTTTACCATAATTTATGGCAGGCACTGCATTCAATATTAATTATCACTTTTAAAAATATTTACATTCACAGCCAATATTTTGTTAATCTACTTGAACTGCTTTTTTAAATTAGATATATAATAGATATATCATGTGTATGAGACTTAGGAACATATATGCATATGAACACTGGAATTTATTATCATGCAAAATATTAAATGTTTTAAAAAGTCAATGAATGAAAAGTCTATTCCATGCATTTAGGGGATTTTTTTTTTAATTCCCCCAGGGCGATGCATGTTTTAGCCAAAAGAACAACATTTGGATGCATTTCAGGCACTGATAAGCAGAAGTTGTTTGCTTTCTTCTGCTGCTAGACAGAATTTATATTAGCAAAGCAGCATTTTATTTTATTAACCATGGCACCTGTTTATTTCCTGCTGGACTATGCATACCACCTGACTACCAATTCATCTAAGATTCCCACCCCCCCTCTTTCTGAAGATCTAAGACAGAAAAGGGTTTGTTGCAAATGGTGAGAAATTCTACAAGAATGAAAGAATTCTAAAATAAACAGCAGTAATAAGAACATTACACTTGCCTTGATTTCTTTTACTTCTGATAATCTCTTACTGAAATAATAGCAGGAAGAAAAAATGTAATCATTTTTAATCTTAATAATACTGGCATTTGTTATTTCCTTTTTAAAATTTTCTGTATCCTTCTCTTTTAAAAGGGAAAAAAGGGATATTTCAATAAGAGAGTATTTAAGGTTAGCTCACATGTTGATAAGTATTTGTCAAATTGGCCAGTCATTGGGAATTTAAATAATATTGAGAATTATACTCCCTGAATCACTATGTAAATCGTAATATAATTATTTTATTTCTGTATTTATTTATTTATTTATTTATTTATTTATTTATTTATTCATTCATTCATTCATTCAATCAATCAATCAATCATTCATGCATTTATTTTTGAGATTTGCACTACTCGGAATTTTGCATTCTAGTTCCTTAGGCCTCCAAAAATTCTCACAAAAAGTGTACATATATATTAAACCAAATATATTTGTTTGAAGAAAATAGCTTATGGCCCTGAGCAAATATGGACTGTAAGAATGACATGGAAAGAACAGAAGACTGAAAAATCAGGAAGCAGTGTCTTATTTTCTGCACCAATTGTACTAGCTTTGCAAATCAGATGTAACCTTCCAGATTTTCTAGGAGCAAATAAGCCATGTAGCTTCCTGCAAAAGAAACATTTGCAACCATTTTCTTTTTGCGCTTTATTAAAGTATGCATAATTTAATTTCAATTAAATATATCCAGTTTTTTGGCTAGAAAGGAAATTGATTAATTTCAGAGAACTTTGTGGCCCTTTTACACTTTTTTCTTTACATTTCCTTTTTGCTATGCCTTCATACTGCATGATCGTCAGAAAATGCAAAAAAGCTCCTTATCAATAACTAAGCTATTTAACACTTCAGCTGTTGGTACAGATGTCAAGCAACTAGGTAGCGTGGTCTTATGTCCCAACTCTTCTGTCAGAAAATATTTGCAAGGGAAGATACACAAGTGGGTTTTGAACAACCTTGTCAGGTCTGCCATCTTCAGCATACTCTGCTTCACTGTCATCCTGCCATAAAATACGGGGTGGGGGGGAGAGAGATTGGGAAAGCAAGGGGGGTGGGGAATTACAGGGTGACAGGAACCAGAGATGTCAATATGGAACTGATTGGCCGATCAAGGATGGAGCCATGAGAAGGAATATGAAATTCCACCAAAGAGGCACCAAATCTCAAAGCCATTCCACAAATATCTAATTTGAATATCATTGGACACTGACACACTGGCCAAGGGGGAAGACTAGGGAAGAGGGAAAAATGCAGGCTTTGGGTGGTAATATTCAGATCCAGCTTTTCTTATCTTGTAACTGCTTGGCTTTAGTAAAAGTAAACCTTTCACTTCAGAAATGGAGTCGAGGGTCTTTCTTTCCTAAATGCTCAAGTCAGGACGAGACTGACAACCTTATTCTTTCTTCCTTGAAGAGCATGATTAAGATAGCTGATTGATAAAACAAAGAATTGGTACAAAAGTATTTTAAATAAGTAAATGCTGTATCTATTCATTATTTGAGTTCTTCAGAGAGAACATAGGGACTGTGAAAAGTGGAACAAAGTTCTAGTGCTTCTTTACTTTATGGGTGCTTCAGGCAAATGATGGACTTCTCCTGGTATCACTTTAAATATGATAGCCTTCTTATAGGCCTGTCTACATTCTGCCTGAATGTATGTAGGGATGAAGTCATATTGACATCTGTATAAACCAGGAACTTGATGATATAAGGTCCTGACTTGCAAAGGAGCCAATATGTGCTACCGGTTCATGCATAGACCTTCTTTCTATAGACAATCACAATGAGCCTATGATTGCCTGAATGAAGCCAATATCATTTGATAAATATTGGCCAGATGTGAATAAGGGTTATCTTAAAAGACTTGCATGGAGCTAGAAAATATCAAATATAAAGTGAAGAAAGACATTTACATTAATTATTGATTCGGACATCAACATATAAAAGTACAAGCCAACATTTGGGCATCTACTGCGACAACTATATTACTTGCATTGGTATTCTAACACATGAAATCTGGGGTTAAAAAAAAAACAATAGAAAGTTCTTCATAGAAAATATAATGGGAAAAGATCACCCAGTAACAGCAGAATTTCATGCTCAGTTTTTTTTTTTAAAGTAGGGCATTGTAACTCATTAAAGGACAGTTCTGGATGATTTTCCTTGACAAATTGTTCTCCTCTACAAAGGACTTCAAAAATGCCTGACAACATGTGACAAACCATTATTATTGGCACATTATTATAGTCACTAACACAATGTTAATCATCAGGAAAATTCCTCTGAAATGCCCTGTATAGTATAATTTAAAATATATAAAATCCTATGGGAAAAAAGCATTTCAACAGTTATTATTAACAGAAAGAAATAAGTCAGTTTTTTTCCTCAACAGCTGCAGTAACTACGTTGCATGTCATCAGCCAACATACACCAGGACGAAGGAAAAATTAGGTAGAGACATTAATAGAATATACTTCCAAGTACATTTAAAAAAAAAGATAAGAAATTGAATATATCTTCTGTGATTATGGATTTGGGATGCAACCTCCTTGGGGTAGGTAGCTCACCCTTTCAGATTCCTTATAGAAAATATGTCAGTCCAGTTCAGATATTATCCAGCAATTTAAGTCATATTTGCAGAAGGGGAAATAAAGGGAAGTCATCTGCTCTTGAAATGTAATGCACAGTGGGCTTCATTCTTCCAGCATTTGTTTGTTCAACATGGCATAAGAACAGTGGTGAAATGTAAAATTTGTTACTACCGGTTCTGTGGGTGTGGCTTGGTGGTGGTAGGGTAATATGACTGAGTGGGCGTGGCCAACTCTTTTTTTAACTTTTAAAACCATTTTTTTCTGCAACCTCTTCAGCTGAAGAGGTTGTTTAAAAATGCTTTTAAAGCCTCTGATGATCCTAACTGACTTGCCTGATCAGCAGAGGTTTTCTTTTTTTTTTAAAGCCTCTGACGATCCCAGCTGACTTGCCTGATCAGCAGAGGCTTTCTTCTTTTTTTTTAAAAGCCTCTGATGATCCCAGCAGACTTGCCTGATCGGCAGAGGCTTTTTTTCTTTTTAAAAACATTTTTTCTACAACCTCTTCGGCCGAAGAGGTTGTAGAAAAAATGCTTTTAAAAGCCTCTGATGATCCTAGCTGAGCCGCGCGATCTTCAGAGACTTTTTTTAAAAAAAAAACTTTTAAAAGCATTTTTTTTCGGCCAAAGGGGTTGTAGAAAAAAATGCTTTTAAAAATAAAAAAAAGCCTCTGATGATTGTGCGGCTCAGCTGGGCAATGTGAGGGGGAGGGATTTTTGCTACCAGTTCTCTGAACCACCTGCCTCCATCGCTACCAGATTGGGCGATCCGGTCCAAACCGGGAGCATTTCACCCCTGCATAAGAATGGACTGCCACTTATCAAAGAGCGAAGAATAATACTAGACTTAACATCTGGAGGACTTAAGTCTCAAAACAGTATTGTGATTGGATACTCAACCATTTCCTATGATTAAAAAATAGAGATGTTATTATTCAAATTATTTTCCCATCACAACTTTAACTGTTCCATGGAAATGTGAAACTAAAGGTGTTTATAAAAAGGAAAATAAAAATAACCATAGTTGTATATCAAAAACTGGTTCTGCCAATCTTAGCTGCCTTAATTGCTTCTCCTTTTGTATTGACATGGCCAAAACTATGCGGATCCTTTTCTTCAAGCACCTGTTCACTTTTAATCACAGCTTTTCCTTTTGTTTGCCTTCGATTCAAGTAAGGTAGAGCAAAAGATAGAAAATCTAATTATTTCCTTTCTCTTCTTACTTACTCTGGCCTCTAATTTATAGATGTTGTTGTTGTTGATAATGATGATTCACTTCAGAACCACTACATACAGACAAGATGCCCTCTTGTCACCTCAAGATCCACTACACAAAGCTATCAGACACAAACATTAGGGGAAGGACCCATATACCCTCTCTTTTAGGTAGAGAACAAAACTTTAATAATTTTGGAATCCTAGACTTTAAATGTTTGTTGGACTAAAACAAATCTTCTTCTTTTCTTTTTGAAAATTCTTATCCTGAGATGTGAGAAGAGATCACTGGAACTGGAAAAAAATGGAGGAAATTAGAAAGATACTGTTGGAAGACATAAGCTAATATGAAAATTGGAAAAAGGCCCATAGTGAGCTGATAGCAGAGGAAAACAAAGGTCAATGGATGGATGGATTCCAAGTCACTGAAGTGGGTGAACTGTCTTGATCTCTGGTAGAGAGTGGAACTATCTTTCTTGAAACAGAGATGACAACATAACTATCTTGCTACTCAGGATGAAATAGCTGTCTGGTGCACCAACCAGCCATCAGAGAGGAGGGAGCATGCCAGGCGATCCAACAGTTAGAACTGGTGCTGTAACTAAAATAGAATGAAAGAGCAGAAATGGCCAGATCCAAGGGGCTTAAGATGAATCAGTTTTGAATCAAAGTTGGGAAACATGGATGAAGGATATATTTGCAATGGTTGGCAGTGGAAAGAACATGGTGATATCTGTTCCTGTCCCTACAAATTATGAGTGCCCTTAATGGCCAATCAATGCAAATCAGACCTTGTATTTATATTTCTTAGCTTCCTATTCCATATTTGGCTACAATAAATCAGGTGTCAGAGTTCCAAGTAACACCCCCAACAAAAGAAGAGTCCGAGCTTAGAATTTCTTCAAAGTTCCATTTTATTAGAGATGTCATATTGGCACACCTGGGAAAACCCAAATCTGAAAGGTTCCAGGTTTTCCCCACCCAAAGTAAAGTTCCAAGTCCCTTCCCCCTCCACCCACATGTCCATTACATGGTCCAATCAATGCACCATCCCAACTGGAGATGCCCCTCAGTCACACCACTCCAGGTGCAGGCTGGATGTCCTTGACTCTCAGAGAAAAGAATGATATTATGGCTTGATATCCCTGCAACTCTGTGGCAGCCCTGAAGATCCAAAGAAAAAGATGGCCTCCAGGGCTGACAAAGGGGGCTAAAACTTTTAGGAAGTTAATAATGGCATGCTTGAAATAACTAAGGATAATCCTCCAAGTTTAAGGACTTGTTTGGATCTCTGGAAGAAAGAATACAGATAGCTTTTTATGGAGAATGGAGGTGAAGGAAGGGGTGATGGATTGGGAATTAGTGAGGTTTTTCAACCTGGGCAGCTTTAAGATTTGTGGGCTTCAACTCTTAGAATTCATTCTTGGAGTTTCTGGGAACTGAAGTCCCCATATCTTAAAGCTGCCAAAGTTGAGAAACAAATACTGTTTTAGGAAAACAACGTTTCTATGAATTCTCTAAATAATCAGTGAACCAGAGTGATTAGTAAACTAGAATGTACCATAAGGATTAGAGTTTAAGCTATATTTTCTGCAGTCTGTTTCTCCTTGATAGTTTCTGGTAATTATCTCAAATTAACTTTTTGTATCTGGAATGCATTATATTTATGCATAGCAAACTCGATTCCAATCCATTTTTGTTCAACCTTAAACTTTAAGTCCCAGCCCAATGTGGATCTTTGAAATTTACTATAATTTATGCCAACTCATTTCTGTACAAGAACAAGGGTTTATAACATCAAAGACCATCTATATCCAGAATAATAAAACAAATGAAGTAAAATATATTACTTTTTGTGTCTGTCGTTCTCTCATTTTCATTGCAATCACACAACATTTGGTTACAGTATAGATGAGAATACAACTGGAATCTGATGTTTTTGCCATAATTTTCATCTACCTGCCCTGGAAAAAAATTAACAATGGGTATGCAAAATCTTTATGGAAGTCCTTATAAAAATTTCAGTAAAACAGCACATACTTCATTGTTTCAATTTGTCCAGAATTTCAAAGGTTAGTGGGTTCTATTGTGGAATGTTAGCATAACTGACCTGTAATAATGCCAATTTTAGCACATTTGCCAACCCTGAAAAATTGCTTTCTCAGCTTGTGAAAATTAATGTGTGGAGATAACCTGCAGGTTCCCAGATCAATCTAACTCTCAAATCTGAATTCTGTGTTAGAAATACTCCTAGGCATTAGAAGTATGGACCTAAAAAGTATAGCTTTTTGAGCTTGAATATATTTTCCTGGCTTGGGCTCAGTGGTGAAATCCAATTTTTTTTACTACCAGTTCAGTGGCTTGGTGGGCATGGCAGGGGAAGAATGCTGCAAAATCTCCATTCCCACCCCATTCCAGGGAAGGATACTGCAATATCCCCATTCCCATCCCACTCTGGGGTCAGCCAGAGGTTGTATTTGCCAGTTCTCCAAACAACTTAAAATTTCAGCTACTGGTTCTCCAAACTACTCAAAATTGCTGCTACTGATTCTCCAGAACCTGTCAGAACCTGCTGGATTTCATCCCTGCTTGGGCTCCATATAAGATTTCAGCAAGGACTTTAATCTTCAAAACTTTTAGGTCTGCCAGTGTTAATTCCAAGTTTACTGTCAAGTATACATTCAGGATATGAGAGCTCATAACTTGCTGTTAAGAGGAAGAATGTCAGATCATTCCCTTTCCAAAAAGATGGGTGGTAATAGCAGAAATATTTAATTCTTGTGCCATAGGAAAAACAAAGGTCCTAAAGATGTATGGTCACTCCTAAAGTTCTTCTGAGAAGGTGGGCCAGAGGTAACACACACACGCACAAACACAAAACACCTGTTGACTTTATGGGCAGCTAGTCTGGCAACCTCTAGTGGTTAGGTTGTTATGTTCATGATTATTACTTATAATAAGTATATTATTTGATCATAAAATTTAGTACTAAATGTATTATTAGAACATAGCATTATTAGAAGATACACCTGATCTCTGCCTTGCTATATCAACTTTCTGTAGCTTTCATATTTAATACAATATATAATAAGTCTGTCAATCTCAAGCAAATATCTAGGATGCAATTTTTATTTAAGAAGAGAAGAGGAAATGATTATTATTCCATACACTTCCTGTTCACACATATGTTACAAGTGGAACATATCGCAAATTGTTATTGCTGCATTCACATCATCTCGTCTTATCTCTGCTCAGTGACTATGAGAAGTCTTAATCTATTCTTCGTCATCCAGGGCATTTAATTCTTTCAATCAAGCGGCATTTCTCATTTGGCTTCTCCTATCCAGTGATAGACTCATTCATTTAAACAGACTTTTTGCATGACTTATTTAAAGCTAATGTTCTTCAGGCAAAGAATTTAAACTCTGTCCAAACCTTGCACATTAACCCTAGCCATCTATTCATTTATTTTGTGAGGTGGAGGGGAGAGGATCTGACAATAATACTGAGCACTGATGGTTTTAGCTGCTGTACTATTAATATATCCCTCTAATAGAGTAGGGGGAAAGGTGATAATGATCCCCCTTCACTATTCAGGCCCATCATAAAACATTCAACTTGTCTTCCAGTGATTTGGACAAATCTCCATAAATGTAAAGGTAAAGGTTCCCCTCGCACATATGTGCTAGTTGTTTCTGATTCTAGGCGGCGGTGCTCATCTCCGTTTCAAAGCCGAAGAGCCAGCTCTGTCCAAAGACGTCTCCGTGGTCATGTGGCCGGCATGACTAAATGCCAAAGGCACATGGAACGCTGTTACCATAGCAATGAACAAATAGCTCCATTGCATGTGTGTAAATACAAGGCATGATGTGGATGTTACTCCCTGTAATTTGAGTATAACCTGTAGCTTTTTCTAACTAACACCAGGATGTGATTCCATTTCTAAAACTCTTATCCTGTATAACATTCTAATGAAATGACAATGCTGTTTTTTCAGCACATGTATGAAAACAAACCTGTATACCAGTTTTTCTTACCCATAGCTACAACAATATTTATTTAATCAAATTTATTTAATGGATCCATGAAAATTTAGATTTGCCCAAAAGATGGCAGGAGAAGGGTTCTTCCTCCCACACACCCCGGCCCCGCAATTGCAGACCTTACCTTCTGATGTTGGGAAAATAGGATGAATGGACTAGGGAAAATCTGTACTGCAACCTAAACTGATTCTTTCTCATGCCACACCCAGGTATTTCTTAAACCAACTTCAAAATTCCATCTGGATGGCATTAAGGCTGGGCTTGCGTTCAGTCTTTATAATGGTTACCACTTTATAGTGGTCATGTGGCCGGCATGACTAAATGCCAAAGGAACGCTGTTACCTTCTCACCAAAGGTGGTCTCTATTTTTCTACTTGCATTTTTTTATGCGCTTTCGAACTGCTAGGTTGGCAGAAGCTGGCACATGTAACGGGAGCTCACCCTGTTACATGGCACTAGGGATTCGAACCGCTGAACCGCCGACCTTTTGATCGACAAGCTCAGCGTTTTAACCACTGAGCCACTGCATCCCTATTGGTCCATCCTTACTAGTCCCCATATTTTTAGTTTTCTTTCTCTGAGGTTTGCACACATGGATGCCTTCATACCCCTTCCCACATTATCTCCTGTAACAGCAAAGCAGACCCTTTTTTCTCTCCATTATTATAGCATTCTTGCTCTGCTGATATAGTTCAAAGCAATTAGAAGAAAAGGCCGTTCTTTATTCTTCGATAGGTCTGTGTAAATTTTGTAACAGGAAATTAGTGATGCAAACCCTGTGATTTACAAACCAAGAGGATTAGAAAAAAAAGAACAACAACCCTTCTCCCCCCCACCAAAAAAATGCATTGTGAAGTTAAGATATAAACCCTGCCTTTTGGGATGTGTTAATAGTACAGTAGCTATCAGAGTTTGTCACGTTGCACATTTCTATTGTACTGTTATTACTAGGGTTCCTTTGTTGTTAAGAGTTATTTTACATAGGTAAATTGCTGAGAGTCTTGTGATTAAAGTAGCACAGATGTATACATTACTTGGCTAATTCTGAATCAGACGACCAAGGCTGCAGGGCTAATAACAATCAGCACAGAGCTGTAAGATGTTCATTTTCACACCTAAGAGTTGACAGGGTTTTTTTTCCCCCTTTCTTTCTGAAGAGGAACTTAGGAGTCTGCCAGAGGAGAAAACCAATACAGTAAGTGAAATGAAAAGACAAGGCAACCCTCCTATTTACCATGCTTGTCGCACTTTACCTGACATCCTCATTAAAAGCACCGTGCACCCATCACTGCAGTCATTATTTGGATCAACAAATAATGAGTCCATGGCCTCAAGATTCTGTTTCCACTGTCTCTTTCAAGGGGTGTTCATTTTGATAGAAAAAGAACAGCATTAACCAAAGAAGCTGGTTTCACAGTCAGTTGGCATTAAGGTGACCCATGCTTAACAAGCATAAAAAGATGCTCAACCAATTCAAACAGTCTCACAATCAGCGCCAAGACTGCGCCTCTCACAGCTCAATTTAGAAACAGTCAGGAAACAATGCCTTATCTCTTCCAATCTGCTGGATTGGGGAGAGAGGAAATCACCTTTTAGATAATCAGATAAATAAAACAGAAATGTAGCAAATAAATAATTTATTGCATGTTTCCCTAATTTTCCATCTTCATTTTTTAAAAAAAGATATACATAGTTCTAGTACAGAGGGACTTATTTCCAATTGCACCATAAAGCACTTGTTACATCGGTTAAAGAGATGCAAGACCAAACATGAGCTTATATTACTTAGACAGGAAAGCAAATCCTGCTTTACCTCTTAGGAAACTTCTATTGGCTGCTGTGAAAAAAAATGAGTTCTTGGTGTTCTCTGATCTTGGTTGTTTCCTTGCAGGTATTTCCTTGCCTAACTTGGAATACTGCATTCAGTTTTGGTCACCACAATGTAAAAAAGATGCTGAGACTCTAGAAAGAGTGCAGAGAAGAGCAACAAAGATGATTAGGGGACTGGAGGCTAAAACATATTAAAAACGGTTGCAGGAACTGGGTATGTCTAGTTTAATGAAAAGAAGGACTAGGGGAGACATGATAGCAGTGTTCCAATATCTCAGGGGCTCCCACAAAGAAAAGGGAGTCAAACTATTCTCCAAAGCACCTGAGGGTAGAACAAGAAGCAATGGGTGGAAACTAATCAAGGAGAGAAGCAACTTAGAACTAAGGAGAAATTTCCTGACAGTTAGAACAATTAATAAGTGGAACAACTTTCCTCCAGAAGTTGTGAATACTCCAACACTGGAAGTTTTTAAGAAGATGTTGGATAACCATTTGTCTGAAGTGGTGTAGGGTTTCCTGCCTCAGCAGGGGGTTGGACTAGAAGACTTCCAAGATCCCTTCCAACTCTGTTATTCTATTCTATTCTATTCTATTCTATTCTATTCTATTCTATTCTA
>WNWU01000001.1:29807470-29928481 GCA_012654045.1 Ptyas mucosa
CTATTCTATTCTATTCTATTCTATTCTATTCTATTCTATTCTATTCTGTAACATCAACAGTGGAAGAACAGCAACAGAAACAGTAATATTTAGAGTGAATTGTTAATATTTTTATAGTTAAATATCAGGCCAAGTTCAGCACGTAAGTCACAAGTCTGTTTAGGGTGAAACAAATAAAATTTCTCACCTCAAGCATTTCATACAAAATGCACATATTTATAAAATACATATAGCTGGAACAAAATCATTAGAAAAGATGAGTATATTCCTTTGTAAAAAGTTGAACTTAGGTTCATGAGTGCAGGTACATAGCTTAAGAAAAGAATGTGCAAATCAATGCTGTTGAACATGTTAAACATAATATGAACTGACAAAACAAATACTGATTATTTTTCAAATTGACCCAAATCTACATTTTAAATTGAAGCATCAGTGAAAAAGGTGAAATGAGCTCAGTTTGCTAATTTTGAAAACACCACGCTTCTGCTTGGATTGAAGACTTAGATGCTTTCTACTCAAAGCAAGTTTGGGATATCAGATTTGGGATATAATTTTGTTTATGTACAAATTTGTAAACATAACCATATGCATGCACACACATATACATGAAGACCTTGATTTAAAACCACATCTGGAACCAGAATCTCTGTTAAATGTAGTGGCAGTTAAGCAAGAAGCTCATGTGACTGCTTCAACTTTATTCCTGACACTCCTAGCTGTGATTGTTAAGCAATCTTCTGTGTAATTAAGTAGATGGCGCGAAAGAGGATTTCAGCTCCAGATGAGAGCAAAGGGCTGCCTGCCAAAGGGCTTAAGTTCCATGAGGAGCTGAAATTCTCCTGGTAGACAGCCCTTTTGTTCTCAAACATTCCTGCAGCCCATCAAAGGATGAAGAGGAAATCCTTCAGACTGCAGGAATGGAGTTGAAATCCTGAAGAAATCCTCCATCCTCTCTGCTTACAACATTTCCTGCTGCCTTTCCCACTGATTCCCTGGGGAGGCTGGCAGAGAAGATTGCAAATGGTGATTATATGATCATGTTTGTCATAAATACAAGCCAGTTGCCAAACATCCAAAATGTGGCTACATGACCATGGGGGGGGGGGCAACATGACACTTTACAGCAGGCCTGTCAAACTGGTGGCCCATGGGCCGGATGTGTCATGTGCAGACCACACACACCCCAACTCCACAAAGGCAAAAAACATCACACTACATCACTTGACATGATAGAGCTTGACACCCCTGCTTTACAGTGTCTGGAAGTACTTTATGGGCCATAAAACACCCCTTTCAAAGCCGTCAAATAAGCAGTCATAAGTCATGTACTACCTGTCATAATGAGCAGCCATAAGTCAAGTATACATCATCATCATCATCATCATTATTATTATTATTATTATTATTATTATTATTTTAAATTTTTATACCGCACTTCTCCCGAATGACTCAGGGCAGTGTACAGCCAAGATAAAAAAACATACATACATCCCAATAGCTGCAGTAGACAATATTGGTCATCCTCTACAATGTGCTGAGACCACCATCTCCAAAATAGTTGCAGCTGACCTTAAAAGCAGGAAAAAGTGATTTTTGTTTGTTTGTGGATATTAAAATTTAAAACAATGTTTAAATTAAAGCTACATATACAATCAATTTAAATGTTTACCAAAGAACAAGTGTTTTTTTTTTAAAAAAGAAAAGACTGGAAGCCTTTTGTGGACTTTTTGCAAAAAGAAGAAAAAAGTGAAATGATGATTTATGGATTTCATGATTGAAAAAGATGAGAATACAATATGGGGTTGAAGGGAAATCTGGAAGAGATAAGAAGGAAGGAAGATGATGGATTTGTTGATATCTGTTGAAGAGAAGGTCAGAAGTCATTATATATCATGAGTCTTGTTTTTTCTTCCTTTTTTTCTTTTCTTGCACCTTTTACTTCTTTTTATAGTCTGCTGACATTTAAAGCCTTTCCTTTTCATTTTATCTTCACACAAACCTCACAATGATAGGTCAACAGAAATCAGCAATGACCAAAACCAAGGAGGACTGAAAAATTGGACCTGGATCTCACCAGACCTATTTAACAATCGATATATTTCTAGTTTTAGGTCAGGGTTAAGAAGTTGTGACTTTGTATATATTACTAGAATATAACTTCTATCTTTGACCTTTGGCTGATGTTATGAAAGTTGGAGCTACAGAGTTCTTGGCTTGAATTTCAGATATAATAACTCTTAAAATAGATACGTTAATTTTCTGAAAGCTTATTGAGAAACCTCAAGTCAGCCAATTTCCATGTTAACCAAACAAATTGTGACTCATATGAATGCAGTGGATGTCTGCTATTTTTATAGCAGAAAATAACTTTTCTGTTTCACAACTTTCTGAGACAGCTGAAAGCACAGGTAGTATTGATATTCAGAAATAAGATTATTTCAATACAAAATAAAACATCTGCTAAACCTATACTAAGTCAGACTGAAGCATTTTAGTTACACATAAAAATAATGCATAGATGAAGAACTAGTTCATGGAGATATTTTATAAGTCCCACCTTAGACATAAAAGCTGGGTAAGTTTGGACCAACCATTCTTTCTCAGTCCATCCCAGGTACTAGGTTGTTGTTGTGGGGAAAATAGGAGGAGGGGGAGTATTATGTACATTTTCTGCCTTGCTGTTATTGTTATAAAAACAATAAAGGTAGGCTAAAAATAAATAAATAATGGTGCATTGAGATGTTTTCACTGATTCATTCTATGTGATATTGTTTCAACCTTAGGCTTGAACAATTAGAACATTATTCCCAATAGAAGTACATTGATTACTGACCAGTTACGTCAGGGCTATCAAACTCGTCGGCCATGGGCCGGATGCGTCACGCACTGGCCACACCCACACCCTGTTTAGCGAAGGGGAAAAAAGTCCTGAGACATCATGTGATGCAAGTTTGACACCCCTGAGTTACATGATCCATGCTTATCAATCACGAGAAATTCTATTACTGCAATCTACTATAAACTGATTCTTCTTTCAGATGTGAGAATCCAGGCAGTCAAGTTCAAGCGGATCTAATTCAACTGATGTAGAAATAGTGGGAACTTCATTCTTAATGACAGCCGTACCATTGATCACTCACCTCATGATTTTTTTGCCATCCCTCATGGTCATTGCTGCCATAGGTGAAGCTTTCTCTCCACAGTGGCTCTAATCCACAATTTAACAATGCCTGCTGAGCATGTATTCTGTGCTTGTTTCCCTTGATCTATCAGAAGAAGGCAAAAATAAGGAAACAGATTTGTGGCAACAGTTCCACCAACTACATTTTCCTAATAGATGTTATGGACTCCTAAGATTTAACTAAGATAATAAATTACATTCCAGATAGCTGACAGGCATCTGTTTAACGTCATTAAACGTTGTTTAAGAGAATTTCACAGGAACAGCATTTCATCCTTGTAGCAATCTGTTGACAAATGACATCAGTCCACCTTTACACTTTAAAATTTTTCATTGAATAATATATGAGTCATCTTAGTTATACATCTGGTTCCCTATATAAATCTGCTACAGTGCACTTCCACTTCACCAAGCAAGTAGACATTTCAAGAGCAGTAATTGCCACTTTCCTTTTGAGGAAAAAATATTTGAGATTTAAAGTTGTATCAAATAGTATCATCTGATTTGTAGACAAGCATCCACCAACCATTAATTCTTCATTGTCCACCATTGAACACACAAAGACAACACAACCTGTCTGCTCAGGTTTATTGACAATTATCCAGAGAAAATTTAGAGCTTGTGGGAAAGTCTCATGACACAAATCAAAGCCTGCTTGTGGAATAGATGAAAATGGTATAATTACTATAAGGAATGAAATCACAAAATCCTGAAAATTGGCCTGATTCAGGACCTTTATGATATTAAGCAAATATACTTTATTAACTCAGGTTTTTTTTTAATTTGGCAGTCAACTGTAGGAAATCAGGAGTCAAGGCAGTTCAAATGAATATACAGGTTTATTCAGTGGTGGGATTCAAGTAATTTAACAACCGGTTCTCTGCCCTAATGATTTCTTCCAACAACCAATTTGCTAAACTGCTTAGAAAGTTAACAACCGGTTCTCCCTAAGTGGTGAGAACTGGCTGAATCCTACCACTGTGTTTATTTCATGCTAACACTCTCTGTAAGAATCTGAACTACTAATAGTCAAAGCAAATTGGTAGTAGATAAAAGTAAATGGAATTCAAGATGGGTTGGACTTAGATTTCTTGTGGGGGTGAAGGGACTTGAGACTGATGACGCGCTTAACCCTTCCCTTGGGCTCATCCTGGTCATCTCCTACACTGGTTATTATAATAGTACAAGTATATTTTGTTATCTGAAATTCTTTAGTTTACTATTACCCTCTGCCCTCATGTTCAGGAATTACTACTATTAGTACAGTATCATTTTGTTTGAGTACAATAAAGTTCAAAGATTGCAGTCACAGCTTGGCTAACTTTCTTAGATATTAAAAGATAATACATGCTGAGCCAGATTATTAGTCCATTTAGCCAAAGTTTTGTAATATAGTATCTCTAAATGTTTGAGGCATTGAATTAAATCTTAATAAAAATGGCAGAAAATTGGTTGAAAAATATCCTTAGTTCCCTAATAGAAAGGCATAGTTTTTCTACCTTCATTTTGAAAGGTTGTATTCTATAGCAAGTTCATGCTCGTAACTATGACCTTAACAACAGCAGAACAGCATATGGAGACAACTGCAGTCTCCATAAGTTATGTAGTGAGAGAAGGGTTTTAACCAAGCTCCCTCTCTACTGGAGGCATTAGATAGTGACCACATACCTTTAGGACCTTTTCCTTACTGTGGAACCAGAATAATGCCACTTGACTCTTCTGGAGCTTCATAACTTGCTTTATGCAAGTTATATTTCCCATTTTGTGTTTTGCAAGAAATATAATGTAAAGAGTAACACATTTTCATTCATTTGCAAACACGAAGTTTCCATAAGATCATGAAAAGAAATGTGTAAATTGCCTTCAGGCTAAAGATGGAAATGTTTTAATATGTTTGCAATTAATAAACTGAATAAAATTTGTTTTCCAAGAGCCAATTTCTCTCTGGAGATGGGTACAAAGATTAAATAATACTGCAGTTTTTTTTAAAAAGTGATGTGCTAGATTGTTGAATCATTGTAAGCAATTACATGCTACAAATAATGTCTACTGTCAGATTTCTATGGGTAGAAAAGAGAGTTGGCAATGTGGTTCCTTCTCATCTTTGTTCATCTTTGACAGTAAATGGATGTAAGTGGCCCCCAAAAAAGCACATAGAAGGTTCCATAAAACACCTATGGAGCCAAGGGGGGAAAAAAACAAAACAAGTTCTTTCAATTTAAAAACTGTTGGAGAAGTATTGATATACTATGGATGAAGAGAGAAGCAAAGGAAAGATGTGTTTGGAGAGAGGAGGAGGAGGAGGAGGAGGATAGAATTGTGCTTAAATTTTGAGATCAAATTGATTATCGTGTTCTATAAAAAAAGCCTTAAAGAGAATTCTCTTGATACAAGATTTCTCTATCAATTTCAGCTGCTTCCTCATCCCCCCTAATATAGCCCATTTCTCTTCAGCAGTTCTTCCTTCACCATCCCTCTGCAAAACTTTTCAAAAGGTATAAAGGAAAGAAGGAAAAAAGGAAAGCAGAATACATAAATTGACTTATGCTCAGGCAATATTTGCTTGAAATCTAATAAAATATCTTAAATCCCTTTGATCTAAATGTAAGAATTTAAGCACACATATAGTTTTTTTGAAGTCAGTGGACAAAAATAAATTATGTTATTACTGTAACATCCTGGAAAGAGTGCAAACAATACTGTACCACTACTTATAAAATCGTCATTTTCCATGAATTGGTTAATAACATTACTAACATACTGGGTGTATACAATGCTGCTCAACTGTAGTTATTAATTCCTAGGAAACATGTTTGCACACATGCTAAAGTTAATCTTGTAATGTATATGGGTTTTTAAGGGTGACCAACTCAAGACTATGTGCAGTCAGTCCAATACATATGTAAAGAACATACCATTTTATGAGTGGTGAAACTCTCCACAGTTTGCCACTGGTTCACTGCCTGCACATGCACAATGTGTGCCAAACGCATGCTGTGTGCCTGCACATGTGCAGTGTGCACCAAACACGCACTTCGCGTGGAAAAAGAGGCTTAAGAAGGTAAGTAGAACAGTGAGCTGTCCTATTTAGATTCGCTAGAAAGTAGGATTTCCTGCTTTCTAGCAAATATAAATCATGCGGCACAGTTGATCATCTGAAATACTGATTCAGATGAACCAGTAGCATTTTTTTACTATTGATTCGCCCAAACCAGCAGCTTTTATTACTACCGGTTCACCCAAATCGGTGCGAACTGGTAGTATTTCACCCCTTCATTTTATATTTATGTGCATTTCATTGGGTGTATAAATGTGACTCTTACAGCTTTTGATTCTTTTTCCCCTTAAAATCATAATAATGCAAGAATTAGAATGAATTGTTTCTTATGGTTTGAAATACCTTTAAGTATTCAAAATAGAAATACTGGATTTATCTGGAGACACTCTAAATTTTAATCTTATTCTCTTTATTCCAACCAAATAGTAATTATAGCCTATTGGGAAAAATGCTTTAGATATACAAGTTAATTAAAAATGGCATATGCTAGTTTTGTTTATTAAGCATCAGAAATATTTCTGGCCCAGATTAATCCTCATAGCAAAAACACCCTCTTCACCCTTAGCCCCTTTAATGGTAAATGATAGTCTGGACTTTCAGAAATGATATGGAAGGAGTAAAGTTCCTAAAGTCCTTTAATGTATAAAGGGGAAAAAAAGAGCTGGTTTGACAACTTTTCATTTTTCTGCTACTTTTTTCCTTCAACTACACCCTCGGTTCCTTTATTATCTTATGGCTAACTCACACATTGCATACCCT
Source organism: Ptyas mucosa (assembly GCA_012654045.1). Classification (NCBI taxonomy): domain Eukaryota; kingdom Metazoa; phylum Chordata; class Lepidosauria; order Squamata; family Colubridae; genus Ptyas; species Ptyas mucosa. The sequence continues at coordinate 29,814,469 of WNWU01000001.1, forward strand.
CTAAAATATTTCATGAACTAATAGCTGCAACCAGTTCTGGTTCTCTGATAACAGAAAAGGGACGTGAATCTTGACATTCCTATTACTTGATTAAAACATATTGTGTGAGGGGAAAAAACCCCTGCATATCCATGGTTAGGAATCTTTTATTTCAGTTAACAAAAGTTCAGAGTCAACATGTTTTTGAAGAGTGGTTGGTGGACAAATTAAATCAGTAAGTGAGGATTACTGCTCACATCTTCTTCAAATGGGCTTCTGGTCAATCACTGTGGGAATCATGATGCTGGATTAATGCAGTGGTCTTTGATCTGATCCAGCAGCTCTCATTTTATGATTAAAACATAAGAATTAGATTAATCTATCCCCCAGCTCCTAGACTGAAAATTCATAGCTAATAAATGGTGCGTTATGCTTTTATTTCTAAAATTCACCCAAAGCAGATGAATAGAGAACATTTGCTAAAGGTTCCCTGTCTTCTTATTAGGCGATATGACGGGTCAGGGAGGTGGATATTCTCAGTGGCTGATTCCTTCCTTGCCTCTGTTCTTACATCTTTCCAAAGAATAGTTAAAGTAAGACATTTCCTCGCAGTCCCTGGTGAATTAGCAGCTGGAAAACCTTCTTTATTGCCTGCTGATGAAGACAGCATTAATGTTTTGATTATGTTGTACACTGTATTTGATTTTGTACACCACCACTGGAGTGAGTCAAACAAACAAATCAAGCAAACAAATAAATATGGTGACAGCAGCAATTTATGCAAAAAATTTTTACAGCTAATGCTGCTCGAAGATTTCCGCCATAAAATATTTCTAGATTCTCTGGTCCTACTGGGTGAAAGATCCCTTGATATATTACAACCCTAGCAACTTTAATGTAACAAACTTTACATAGGAATATGTGGGGTCTACAAATTTCAGATAAAGCAGTATGCAGTAGCCAAATTGGCTCTTGCAACCTGTTTTGCTGACTTCATGTTCATCTTTTAACATAATTCCAGATTTATTCTATCTCTACCATTTTTATTTAGTTATTACAACTAAAATTGCCCATTCTTGCTTAAAAAGATCTAAATCAAGTGGTATCCTCCAGATATTTTGGACGTCTGACTCTAATTATCTGTATCTATTGATGGTACCTAAATAGTAGTTGCTGGTGGGGGTGATGAAAACAACAGCACAGCAGCACAATGTATCGTCTGCCCCTTTTGTAGATACATCATTGTGATCAGGGGTAGGTTCTAATTTTTTTTACTACTGGTTCTGTGGGCGTGGCTTATTTTTTGGGTGTGGCTTGATGGTCATGTGACAATTATTTAGGATTTAGCAAAGGTACTGGTCTACCAGGCTTTTAACTGCTTGCAGAGCTGTACCGATCTACCCATTTATTTTTTGCAGGCACTGGTCTACTCATTTATTTTTGCAGGACTGATGTACTCATGTATTTTTGCAGACACTGGTCTACTCATTTGTTTTCTTTTAACACTGATCAGCTGTAGGGCGGCCCTTTGAAGCCCCGCGGCAAAAGTTTAAACAGTTTTTTCCCCTCTAGCCATCAGCTGGAACTCAGGAGGCAGCAATAGATTGGGGGTGGGGCCAAATAAAAGGTAAGAATAACGTGGGGGGGTGGGGAGGTAGGGGGCAGGGGGCAGAACCGGTTCGGTGACATCATATTGTCACCACTACCGGCTCGGGAGAACCGGGCTGAACCGGAAGGAACCCACCACTGATTGTGATGTGGCATGCATAAATGAAGGGATGGGGCTTGTGCCACAATGGAGTAATGTTGTTTCCAATCCTGTGGACACATTTGTTTACACTGTTGAGGAACTGAAAAAGTTGTGGGTCCAAAATATCTGGAAATCAGTAGAATGTCTACCACTGCGTTAAATGTTATTTATTTATGATTTAACATATAAAAAAGAGGAAAGGGAGAAAATAAGCAAGAACAAAGAATAAAACAGAAAACGAAACAAAATCATAGTTTTACCTGAAATAAATCATTTGCTTCAGTTTTTCACATTTCATTAAATCTTGACCATCCAGAATAATTTTGATCCATTGCATTTTCCACTGCATTTATAATGTGCCACTTCAGAAAACCACTAAAAAATAAAACAGAAGCAAAAATTGTTTATTAGCAATCCATAGTCATAAATCTAGGGTTGCACTTTCTTTCCAAAACCGAAGAGAAATATTTTTTGCTGCCAACCCATTGTTTGATCAATGCATAATTTTTGATAAAGTGGTAAGTTCCAAATTTTTGGTATATTATTCAAGAATATATTCACCTATTAAAACTATTAAACGTTGTAGTTTTATATTAATCAGCTTATGGATATTAAACCAAAATAGGGCAATAGCGGATAAGCCCATAATATACAGTTGTGATCAAAATTATTCAACCCCCACTGAAATTGAGTGTTTTGGCCAGTTTGACATTGATTTTGATCATTCAGTCATCTTGCTTACATTTACATCAAAGAGGCACTTGTAGGTCAGACAAATATAACATAACATTTATAATGAAATAACCACAAATGTCGTTTCTGTGCTCACATCATTATCAGTTTTATTCAACCCCCAAGTGACATTCAATCTTAGTACTTAGTACAACATTATTTTACAGTTATAACAGCTTTTAAACGTGAAGCATAGCTTGACACAAGTGTCTTGCAGCGATCTACAATTATCTTCACCCATTCTTCATGGGCAAAAGCCTCCAGTTCAGTCACATTCTTAGGCTTGCGCACTGCAACTGCTTTCTTTAAGTCCCACCAGAGGTTCTCAATCGGATTTAAGTCTGGTGACTGCGATGGCCACTCCAAAATGTTCCAGCCTTTCCTCTGCAACCATGCTCTAGTGGACTTGGAGGTATGCTTGGGATCATTGTCCTGTTGAAAGGTCCAACGTCTCCCAAGCCTCAGGTTTGTGACGGACTGCATCACATTTTCATCCAATATCTCCTGGTACTGAAGAGAATTCATGGTACCTTGCACACGCTGAAGGTTCCCTGTACCTGCAGAAGCAAAACAGCCCCAAAGCATGATTGACCCTCCGCCATGCTTCACAGTAGGCAAGGTGTTCTTTTCTTCATAGGCCTTGTTCTTCCTCCTCCAAACATAGCGTTGATCCATGGGCCCAAACAGTTCTAATTTTGTTTCATCAGTCCACAGAACACTATCCCACAACTTTTGTGGTTTGTCCACATGACTTTTGGCATACTGCAGTCAACTCTTCTTATTCTTTGGAGACAGCAAGGGGGTGCGCCTGGGAGTTCTGGTATGGAGGCCTTCATTACGCAGTGTGCGCCTCATTGTCTGAGCTGAAACTTCAGTACCCACATCTGACAAATCTTTTCTCAGTTCCTCAGCAGTCACACGGGGACTTTTCTCCACTCTACGCTTCAGGTAGCATACAGCAGTCGAAGTCAGCATCTTCTTTCTGCCACGACCAGGTAGCGTTTCAACAGTGCCCTTTGCTTTGAATTTGCGAATGATGCTTCCTATGGTGTCTCTTGGTATGTTTAACATCTTTGCAATCTTCTTATAGCCATTGCCCTTCCTGTGAAGAGAAATCACTTCTTCTCTTGTCTTCCTGGACCATTCTCTTGCCTTCACCATGTTTGTAACCACACCAGTAAATGTCTAGAAGGAGCTGAGTATCACAGTCATTCTAAAGCTGCCTAATTGGTGCTTATTATGCTTGATTGCTGCTCGGTGACATCCACAGGTGTTTTCAATACCTGATCGAAAACACCTGAATGAACCTCTGTTCTTCAGAGTGGTAGTCTTTAAGGGGTTGAATAATTGTGTCAGTGAAGAAACCACAAAAGAAACATTTACTACTGTATTACAAAAACAATTGATGTCATTTTAGTTGCATTTGGTTCTGTAAAACGTCCTTGTAGGATTTCATTCTGAATACAATTACAAATGTACACTATAGTCCCTAAACCCCTTTACAGCATTGGGGGTTGAATAATTTTGATCACAACTGTATTAATAAGTGTCCCCTTGTACATTTTACATTTATAGCATAGTGAGATTGGCAGCCCACTCTTTTTAAAAATTCTGTGGGATGTCTAGTAGATCTGAAAGAACTTATTTTATGGAACCATTCTTACCTTAAAATCTTAAAAACACATTTCATATTCTTTAAGAGTTTAAGGTATTAACATGAGATATTCCAGAATTCTTGAAAATGCTCAATATCTGCCTCAACTATAATTCATTCTCTAAAAAAAGTAGACTTGAAATCTTTCAAAATACATTCTAATGCTAACAATAATTTGGAAGGGTGTGTTTGTGTGTGTGTGTGTGTGTGTGTGTGTGTGTGTGACAATGCCTTTAAGTCAGTTTTTCTCTCCTGGTGACTACTTGGATAAGTCCCTGCAAGGTTTCTTGGGTTTTCTTGGCAAGATTTTCCAGAAGCAGTTTGTCATTGCCTTCTTCCTATAGCTCAGAGTGACTGGTCCAAGGTCACCCAACTGGATTTGTGTCCAAGAAAGGTCTCCTGGTTTCTAGCCTGATGCCTTAATCAGCATACAAAGCTAGCGTTCTAATTTGGGAGTTAGATGTTGCTAAATATGAAACCAACTGAAAAGACTGTCTTTTTGCTAATATAAGCAACTCCAGTTCCTCTTACAAATGCTTTAAAAATGTGATTGGCAATAAGCTGATCTATCCCTCCTCTGCATGGCTTAGCCTCAGAATATCTGCAGCATTAGCTCTTCTCATACATATTTTTGTAATACTTGAAACTGAAATCAAAAGTTCAGTAATGCATGGTATCTCTTTTTAAAAGCATAACAGGACTAGATGTCTTGGTACAAGATGATGGAAGTCCTTGCAAGTATAGTTAACTCCTCCACCTATTTTAAGATGTACCCATGGTGCTAAATATTTCATTCTCTTAAAGTGGTTCACTATTTTTATCTCCGGGAGCTTATGTTTGCATTAGCCTATTCTTACTATAAAATCATTTTTAAATTATTAAATATATTGTTTTAATATGTGTTAGGATTTTTTTTTTTTTGCAATTCTTCCTTTTATTTAGGTAGAAAAGATTATGGTATAAAAATAAACATTGACTATTGGAAAACTGACTCAGCAGTTTTGCAGCACTTCTAAAAGTATAGGTTGTTTATGAAGATCCTCAAATGGTCAGATCAATACCCTTAATCTATTTATATACTTTATTCACCCTTTTAATAGCTTGCTGAAAGGTGATCAGTAGATGAATTTTTAATGACATTTATTTGCAAATGTGGCTACTATAATTAAAAAAATAATTATATGCAATTGATGTTATGCTTCTTCCTCTCAATCTTGTACTAATACCCTTATAAAAGAAAATAGACAAATGATATTGGAACATGTTCCATTTGGAAAGAGTTTTTTAAAGGAAAGTTTCCATTTCTATCTCAAAGTTTAGTCACATGAGTAATGCAGTGACATTGAAATAGTTCCCCCTTTTATTTAGAAATTAATCTTACTGTGCAAATAAAAGCAACATGCTATTCCCATCAGTGATGACCTAAAAATGATGCAGCAAATGGCATTCTGTAGCTACATTTATAATGCAATCAGGCATACTTTTGTGACACTTGATTGTTGCTGAGAAGGGCAAAAATGTGTCTACAGGGGCAGAATAATGCTGTATAAGCATTACCTCTGCCTTTGTCAAAGTGGATTGAGAAAGACCAAAGTTCCATAAAACATTAAGTGTGCATGTATCGATCAGTTCATTTCAAGTCTAATGACTGTTTTACCAATCCAAAGACCCTGTGCACTCTGATACACATAAGGCTATTTCACCAGGAATTTCACCCATTCACCAGTTGTGATCTCCCTTAAATTAAATGGCACATCTGTGAAAGCTCTGAATTTTCTTGTGCACATTTTACAGCATAATCCACAAGGAACTGTAAGACAGTAAATAAAGGATTAACAACAGATGTTACTGTATAGGACAAATATCTTTTCCAGAAAAAGTAGTAGGCTACAATTCATAGTGCTTAGATTTTGTAAGCGTACACATTTTGTACCTGATCTTGCTATAAGCCCCTTGGAGGACCTTTTCAAGTCCCAAAGGAACTTTTTTTTTTCCTTTTCAAACAAAGAAATAAGACTCATTGAATTATAGCTTTAGAACTGCAGGTTTGATTACTTATTCCAGTTTTTAATGGCTTTTATCACTAGTGGGAATTTTGTTGAAAATTGTAGCCGAGGCAAAGTAACTGCATGAAGAAGATATACAGATAAATAACTGCTGATACTTAAAAATCTGAAAATGGTAATATAGTAAAACCAAGGATGATTCACAATATAATTGCACTTTACTTGATTTGGCATTACATTATTACTCAACACTTGCTAACTGTGAAGGGGCCGAATGCATAATAAGGCAATGCTAGTCTATTTCATGTGCGACTAATAGCAAATTCACTCTTGCAAATAGTCAATTATCACACATACTTGTTCATGAGAAATGGCATATGGTCAGCAAGTCTAATTGTAGGGCATTTTATACAGGAAGTGTATACTATAAATTTTTCCCTCTTTTATCCTAGTTCCAGTTTCTATATTGCCCTAGACCAGATTCTGAATGTTGCAGGCATTCCCCTTGCCTCAAGGGGATCCCAGAGATCTCCTTGCTCGAGGGGATCCCAGAGACCCCCTTGAGGCATGGCATTCATCTTGGACCTTATTTATTATTTATTTATTATTAAACACATTTTAAAATACAGATGTACAGAAATGATCAGTTGGCTTTTATTTGTAGGTCTAGGATGAAATTTTTCCTTTCTGCAAACTGAAGAATTATGTAACTGGAACTAGAAAACAAATGCAATCATAGCTTTTGAGTGGTTATTTATTTATGTGATGGTAAGTCTAGACTCTCCTCATATGAATGGTGGCATAAATCAGCAATCTCAATAATGAATACCTCTATGCATTAAATCAACAACCTTAATATAGTTATTAGATAAAAACAATCACAAACTATATATATATATATATATATATATATATATATATATATATATATATGCCTCAGCAGCACTTGAGAAGGCCTCTGGAAGTAAAATTGTTTCAAGGGCCTTCTTGACTGAAAGGAAGATTGGGATAATCACATCCCAGGAAACAGAATCTTCCACAAATCAGGGTCATCTTTCAAAAAGGACTTATTCCTAGTCATAATCTTTTTGACATTTCCTTGGGGAGGAACCAGAAGAACTCTTAATTACTGCCTCGCAAGGCATCTTCTGATGTTTTCTAGTGCTGTACCTCAGAAGGATTTGTAGCACTTTGAAGCCTATTATCAGGCAGTGCAACGATCACAATTTTTAGTTTTGTTCTACAGTAATGAATTTTCCCAACTAGTACCAGGTACCCGGTAGTTTTCAAATGGAGCTTTATAGAGAGGATGTTTGATAGTTCAATTGTAAAGTCATCAGGGCATGAGTAACTGTCCTTTACAACATATAAATAACTGATCAAAATCCCCTTTCTCTAGTGGAAACTCTGAGGCCAGGAGGATACCCCTAGTTGTGGACCTAGCTTCTTCTGGATGACTAAAAGCCCATTTTGAAATAGGGCAATAGAACCAGTAGATGATCCAGATGTTAACAGATCTGCCAAAACTATCTTGCTCTTGTACAAATCAAGGTTGTTTCTTCCCACCCAGACTGAAAATTCATAATGTCTATAATACCTCCAGCTTGGCCTGAGGTAGCAAGGTAACATTGAATGTTACCTTGCTACCGCAAGATAGCAAGGTAACTCATTGAACATCCAAACTATTGGATGTCTTCCAGCAGTTTCTTATAGATAAGGCACCCAAAGGTTTTACTGATGTTCCCCCATCACCACATGATGGAATAAGTAAGATGCTGCTTCCAATCTCAATATTTGTAGGAAGCCCAAAAAGATACCATGCTTGAGATGGTATATTGCTGAGATTAAAATATTTCTCATCATTCAGATGCTGATAAAGGTAATTTTTGCTTTATTTATTTATTTTGCAAGCTTTATAAACCACTCCTGCTCTAAGTAGCCTACAGTCCCTTTTTCATAAGTCAGATCAAAACAAAATCAAATACAATCAGGAACTGGACATGGCTAGTCTAGTGAAGAGAAGGACCAGGGGAGACATGATGACAACGTTCCAATATTTGAGGGGCTGCCACAGAGAGGAGGGGGGTCAAGCTATTTTCCAAAGCATCTGAAGGCCAGGCAAGGAATAATGGATGGAAACTGAACAAGGAGAGATTCAACCTGGAAATAAGGAGAAATTTTCTGACAGTGAGAGCAATCAACCAATGGAACAGATTGCCTTCAAAAGTTGTGGGAGCTTCATCACTGGAATCTTTCAAGAAGAGACTGGACTGCCATCTGTCAGAAATGTTGTAGGGTCTCCTGCTTTGGTGGGGAGTTGGAGTAGATGACTTACAAGGTCCCTTCCAACTCTGTTAATATCTTATTTTATCAGTCAACAAATCAGAATTATAATATTAAACTATATGATTCTGGGGGGAAATTGCAATCCCCCCTGCTCACTCACCCCCATTTAAAACTAGATTCACCATTGATGTTTCCATTTTATGACAATGCTGAATCCTGACTGAGAATGTCCCAAAAAATTAATTTCTCTCAATGACCATCTGCCATTAAGTTCTTACTACCTTCTCAATAACTCTTCTTTTGAAGGGAAAGCTAGAGACTAGTCAAGGCAGGGCAAATTATCAAGGACGGTTTCTTTTTTCATATAATTCATATCACTTCATATAATTTTACTGAGAAATTTTAAAGATGATAAAATCTATTAAGAACTAATAAGAAGAAGAAAGAAAACAAAGTAAAAAGTGCAAAGTGCAAAAAGAAAAAAAATGAAATGAAATAGAATGGAGCAGCTTCCAATTCCTTTAGATCAGTGGTTCTCAACCTTCCGAATGCCGTGACCCTTTAATACAGTTCCTCATGTTGTGGTGACCCCCAACCATAAAATTATTCCTAAGACCATTGAAAATATGTGTTTTCCGATGGTCTTAGGCGACCCCTGTAAAAGGGTCATTCGACCCCCAAAGGGGTCGCGACCCATATATTGAGAACCACTGCTTTAGATGAATTATAGGTATAAGTCAGTGGTGAAATCCAAATTTTTTTACTACTGGTTCTGTGGGTGTGGCTTGGCGGGCATGGTGTGGCTTGGTGGGCATGGTGTGGCTTGGTGTGCATGGCTTGGTGGGCGTGGCAGGGTAAGGATATTGCAAAATCTCCATTCCCTCCCCACTCCTGGGGCCAGGCAGAGGTGATATTTGCTGGTTCTCCGACCTGCTCAAAATTTCCGCTACTAGTTCTCCAGAACCTGTCAGAACCTGGTGGATTTCACCCCTGGTATAAATGCAAAATTACCTACCTCTTCCTTTATGGTTACAGGAAAAAACCCTTAAGATCATGAAAACTATAAATCATAAGTATCATTTTTGTTTCATGCATAGGCAGTAATAAACGTACATAATGTTTCTCATCAAGATAGAAATTTATCCATCTAAGATATGACTAATTTAAGGTAGCTTCTTAACATAACAATCAAATGATAGCTTCATCCAAAAAACCCTTAGAAAATAGAAATAAATAAATACTAAACAAATATTCTCCTGATTCCTGCACTATTCTATGCAAATTTTTCCATTTTATTTATTTCAACTCCTTAAATATATTTAGTTTATGAAAACAATGAAAGGGATGTATCTCATTTCCTTACTGTATGCGTGTTTATGCAGTTTTTTCCAATTTATAATTTTCTATTTTGTAACTTTCCAAGATACAGATATTTTCGGTACAGTAATTTCCCAGTTATGCTATTTCCCAAAATATATGAGTATTTTAATGCAATATTTAAAAATGAACCCTAGTGCACTCTCATAAGCAAACTATGTAATTAATATCATGTGTAGTTTGATCATTGCTATAATTGTCATGTTTTTTTAAATGTCAGTATCATTACCCAGAATCAAACTGTCACAGGTGTAGTTACATGCATAACTAATAGGATTTGGGAAGTTATACAACTTTTCAGAGCTACATCTGTGAAATTGTTCATCATATCAACAGTGAGTCAAGTGTTCATTGCAATGGCTAAGTCATTCTAAATTCTTAGTAAAGCCTAAGCTTGGTAAATATGCTGTACATATTTTAGTTAAATTAAATTCAGTAGAACCACTTTTCCATTAAGTTTGCATAACCTTTAGCTGCAGCTAATAGGTCTGCATGAATATTCATTTCAGATTTGATTCAAAGATGATTCAGTTGGATCTCCAAATCAAATCAACACTCCAAATCTAATCATAAAGACTATTCAAATTGTCAAATCAATTTGTATCCTTCCAAATTAATCCAGACAGCTTGGACAGTGTACCATGCAGGTGCAGGAACAGCTTTTTCCATACTGATTCAAAATTCAAATCAAATAGTCCCAAAATCAAATGTTCAGATTGAGTCAGATTAATTTTTGGATGTGCAAAGCTTCTTTGCCCACTACAAAGATTATTTTGGGGGTAATTTAAGTAACATTTTTCTAACCCAATATTTAATGCAATAAATTCGACCAAAAGTTAATTACTTCTAATTTCCTTTGATTTTAGCTAGAAAAAGGTGAATCTTTCAATTTCAGTCATAGATATTAATGAGACGATCCTCTCTTGAATATAAATCAGCTTATACCACTATAATTTCCCTCCAATGTTGGCATCATTAGACTCTTGGTTACAATTCTAATGCTAAATACTAAATGAATTTATGAAATCGTAGAGCTCTTCTTTTTAACAATATTCATTTGTATTCAGAACTCAATGGCCCGTTCCTAATAGATGCTCAAGTTATTACACTCTGTTGAAGATATCATTTGATCCACACAGGAAGAACACAAATTCTAACATTCTTTGTGTAAACCTACATGCCTTTGGCGACCAAAATTAATGATGGGTGAGCACCCCTTAGTTCAATTCAAATTAGCATAGAAATAAACTTATATATTTGTAAAAAAGGGAGGAGGGAAAGGGAGAGAAAGAGAAAGAGAGCAAGAACAAGAGTTCGGCTTAAAGTCTGTAGAGATTTTCAGTCATCCAGGCCATGGCTGTCCCAGCTGCCTCCATGCTTTTTCTGGAGGCAACTGGACTTTCTTGTTTTTTTCTTTGAAGACATTTCCTTCTCATCCAAGAAGCTTCTTTAGCTCTGACAGGATAGTGGGGAATGGAAGGATTTATATTCCTTGCAAACAGCTGGTCAGTTTAATCCTTTTAGAGGGTCGTTGAACCACTATCCTGTCAGAACTGAAGAAGCTTTTTGGATGAGAAGCAAAATGTCTTCAAAGAAAAAAAAAACAAGAAAGTCCAGTTGCCTCCAGAAAAAGCACCTTTGGGACAAGAGTTTGGCTTGTTTCTTTGCCAATTTCTTAATCAGAGTAAGAATTGATAGTCTCTCTTCTATCACCAAATTGCCCACCTTAATTTACTCACTAACTTTTTCTATTTCACATGCTCACTAATCACACCTTCAAAAATGGGAAATGTAGGTTTGTCAGCATTCCTGAAATCCCCTCAACTCCAAGTAAAACTGAAGCAAGCATTTTTCAAAGTTCTATTTACTAGAATAGGTAAACTGGCACATCTGGGAAAATCCGAATCTGAGAAGTCCGGATTTTCCCTCAGTAAATCAAAACCTCCCGAAACATCCCCTCAGTCCTCAGACAATCACATGCTCCAATCACCATCCATTCCATCTCGAGACAGAACTCCAACCACTCCTTCTCCAGATGCAGGATCACCCTGACCTTGACCGACAGGAAGAATGCTATTATGTCTACAGACAACCCGTCTACTAAATCACCCCTCCTACTTTCCCACACATGAGAAGGTGGCAGCATGGAAGCTTCCGGCCTAATATGACTTCCAAAGCTGACAGGTTCTCAATTGCCTGTCTGGCTGACTAGTAGTAGTTATAATGGTTATTTAATATGTGGCTACAACTAAAAATATAAGTGAAATCTCCCATCTCTAACCTAAAGTGATGCAGAACATTCTGCATGATCAGGATTTCACCTCATCATTCCCATTTCGTGTGTCTGTGCGTCTGTGTGTGTTGACAGATGTAGCATACGTCTACAGTATATACCAGGATGGTTATTGCTAGGGTGTATTTCTCTTCTTAAAATATACATTTACAGTTATTACATTTATAAAAATGTACAATTTCTCTGATATATCTCAAAGACTTTAAAAAGTTTTAAAAGCAAAGTGGAATCTATCAACATCCGCAGCACTTTATTCCATTGTTGAAAATTTATTACTATTAGGAAATTATTCCTGGTATCGATTGACAAGAGCTTCCTTGTAATTTGAAAAGCTTCTTATCTTGCCTTCCATAACCACATTGAAGAATACCCATCTTGTGTATAATAGCCTTTTGGTTTCTTAAACAGTTATCATGTTTCCCTGCAGTCTCATTTTCTCTAGGCTAAACATACCCAATGCCTCAAATGATTCCTCTTTTTTTTTTCTTTTGGGACTTTATTATTTTGCTTTCTTTTGTCTAGACATACTTCAGTGTTCAATGCACCTTGTAAAAGATGGTGTTTAGAACTTATGCAATATTCTAGGTGAAATCTGGTAATTAATTTAATTACTAACAAGTCTGGTTTTCTAACTGACCATCCTGTATTGCTTTGCTATATGATCAGCAGTGAAATCCTCTGAAGTCTGCTACCAGTTCTGGGAGTCTGCTACCGAGCACATGCTTCGCACGCATGTGCACCTGAAGTGTGTCTGCGCAGTGCTATAAAAGGGATATTTGAAGTCTTCCGAGTCTGCAAAGGTAAGTAGAAAAGCGAGGGGGGGGGATCTGCTGTGCCACACAATTTAGCTAGAAAACAGGAAATCCGATGATTCTAGCTAATACAAATCACATGTCACAGTTTATCGTTACCCAACTGATCGTTGGAAATACTGGTTCACCCAAACTGGTAGCATTTTTTACTACTAGTTCAGGAGAACCGGTCCGAACCAGTAGCATTTCACCCCTGTGTATGATGTTTTGTCCCAAAGAAAGATCTGAACATTCAGATTGATTTGTAGATGCAACCATGATCTTCAAGGTAAATTCATTAAGACACCTTTTGTTCTGCAGAATTTGTAATGAGGGTGGACTTTTTAAAATCTTATTTAGTGAGCAGCATGCAAACAGTCTCAATGAAGTATCTTTGATAAGAATGTGCTTGTGTAAAGTTCTCAGGAGAAATGCTCACAGATATCCAAACTTAAATTCTACTTTGCTTAAGATAATTTTTGTTGGTGCTACGGAAAAAATAGACGATCTTTTTATATGGCTAAATAATCATTAGAGACTTTTTTATTTTTAATGTAAGAGACAGTAGCTGCTACAACACCTACCTAGGCAAAGGTTGTTTCTGACATCTATAGCAGGCTTGGAAAAAAAGGCGATAAGACAATGCAATAGGAGGTCACTTTTCAGCTTTTCACCTTTAATAATAGCAAGTTTTATTAAGCCTCTGGGGGTTTGGTAACAAGAATAATACTTGTGAATCTGAATCATGAACCTCTTCCACTAAATAAATGAAAGTCTGCAAGTTCAGGTAATCAGAAAACTTTATATATATATATATATATATATATATATATATATATAAGCCCTGGTGTGTGTGGGTGTATATGTGAGAAAGAGAGAGAGAGAGAATGCATCACAAATTCTGGTATTCTGATAATGCTTCCTTGAAATGAAGTCTTTTCATTCATTCTCCTGCAGAATCATGTCACTGAACAGGGCAGAACAAGTTATAGGCTACATTTTGTTCAGCATAAGACATGAATTTTGATAATGTCTCACATAAAACAAGAAACCAACTGACATTTTCATCTTATTATATCTGTTGCACTCAATTGGTATGTTGCTTTATTTATTATTTAACAATATCTGTTGATCACTCTGGCACCTGGAGACTGGGCTGTTTACAACAGTTAAAAAAACAAAACAAAAGCAGCAACAGAATACAGAAATAAATTAATCTAATAATAATAACGTATTAAGTTTATATGCTGCCCAGCTGCCAGAAGCACTAAGTATAGTGGACATCTAGAAGTTATCAGAACCAAAAGCATGGTTAATCAAAGGTTCTAAGTGCTTTATGGAATATTAGAAGGGAAGAGGGTAAGTTTAGGGGATTAGGGATTTTTAACAGAGTTTCTTTAAGATATTCATACCAGATCGGCAATTTTAGCAAAATGGTACCTGATGTGTCCTAGCTGCTACACTTTACCTTGGAAGCCTAATAGGCTGTTTATGTAGGCGCCCTACATAATTCTGGGAGGAACTCCTAATCCTAATGTCAAGACCCAAGCAAATGAGAGCAACTAGTGTGGAAGGGGACGAAACTCTATGTCTCAGAATCCCTAGTACTCCAGAGGAACCACGATGTCAAACAGGCAGCCACTTCAGGTTCCTAAAGACTTTACACTTATCACGGAGACAATTCTGGTGGCCCGGCATAAAGAAAGACGTGGACAGTTATGTGAAAAGTTGCACCATCTGTGCCACAATGAAGAAACAACCAGGAAAAAAACCTCAGACTGCTGCAACTGGTAGCAGAACCAATGAGGCCATGGGAGGAAATCATAATGGACTTTATGGGCCATTTGTCTACTTTATGGTGGACATTTTTCCTCACCAATCCTTCCCAAGAAGAGCCTGGGTACAATCTGTAGGTTCAATAAGCATGGAGAAGCTTTTCCATGCAAATTTGAATGGAAACTTAAACATGAATACTTAGTTGCTTCCACTTTGATTTTTGTATACCATCCAGGAGTGAGACAAGACTGTATACTCTCTCCATACGTATTCAATAAATATGCTGAATCTATATTGAGGGAAGCTGAATTGGAAGAAGATGAGAATGGTTGTAAAAATGGAAGAATGCACATCAATAATTTTCCTATGCTGAAGACACTATTCCGATACCTGAAAATGTAAAGGATCTGCAAAGTCTAGCAATAAAAGTCAAAGAGCTCATTGAAAAAATGAGACTAAATTTTAATATAATGAAGACCAAACTGATTACAACAGGTACAAGAACTAACCTTAAAGATAACAATAGAGATACTAAAATTGTGGGGAAGTTCTGTCTTTTGGGATTAGATATCAACAATAAGGGTTCAGCTGTAAAGAAATATGTACAGACTAACACTCGGTATAGTAAAAATTAAGCCCACAGAAATTAAGCCCACAGAAAAGATCAGTAACAGTCTATAGAAGACCTGCTCTACAGTTGTAGCAGTTGTTTGCATTTATCCTGAATAAATCACAGTCCCAAATCAACCGTCCCTTTTTTATTCAGATTCCTTGCCAAGAAGAATTATCAAGAAGTAGATCTATGTATTTATTTTCCTCACAGATATTGTTGCTTTTAACAAGCTATATCTTTAGGACCACAAGGGAGAATGTATTGAGTAATTGGAAATGAAGACAACTTGCTCAGTTACATGAATAGAAATTGTTGTTGAAGCACCCACTAGAAAAGTATACAACTCTAATATTAATTTCATTTTATAAAACCAGCATTGATGTCAATGAAATTGCTACAAACCACAGTCCAGTTGTTAAAGTGTAATTCACTAGAATTCATTTGTAAAACACAATCTGACAAGATTCTGTCTTGTTATTATTTATTGTGTTTCTAAAAAATCAGCACTGCGTATTTTACCCCCGATTTTCTATACCATGTAGATCCAAAGATTAGCCAAGGAATTTACATTTTTTGCTTAAATTGTCAGAAAATATTTTAATGCACATTATTTCATGTATAATGTTTCTCATATAGTTATTTAATATCAGTTGGTAATTAAATGCCATCCCCATCCAAGGTTCATCTACATCGGTGGTGTCAAACTCAAGGCCTGGGGGCTGGATCCAGCCCATGGGGTGCTTAGATCTGGCCCATGGAGCCTCCCTGAAACAGTGAAGGACAAGCCCACTGGTGTCTCTACCAGCAAAAATGCGGCCCTCACAAGCTCTGTTTTTGGCTGCGACGGCCTCCTGGAACTCTCTGCCAGCAAAAACAGAACTCATTTTTCACTGGGAGAGCACCTGGGCCACCACAGGTACCTTCAACATGAGTGATGTCGAGCTAGCCATGCCCACCCTGGCCACACCCACTTTCTCCCCCCCCAGGTCAAACACACTCTGATGTGGCCCTTAATGAAATCGAGTTTGACACCCCTGATCTGCATCCTTCTCTTTCCTCAAATTTTGCTTGCAGAATCAAGCAGAATCTAGGAGCCTAAGTGGCATAGCAAGCTAATGCTTCCTATTAAGGCAGCATTTAACATCCAGCTGCCTGCAATTACTGTGAGTTCTAATCTCAACAGGCTCAAGGTTGACTCAACCTTCCATCCTTTCTAAGGTGGGTAAAACGAGGACCCGGTTTATGGGGGCAATAAACTGACTTTGTATAAATATACGAAAGTATGAAGGCTATTGCTTAACACATTGTAAGCTGCCCTGAGTCTCCGGAGAAGGGCGGCATATAAATAAATAAATAAATAAAATATTTATGAATATACAAAAGGGCGCGTACTGAATGAGCATCCATGACATCAGAATGTCCCAGATGCCATAGTTTTGCCAGGAATTACCACAATGGGTGACTTATTTGAACCTGTAAATAGCTGAGAAAAATAGTTATTTTTTTCATAAAAAGCTTGAAATAAGGAAGCCCGCTCTATTGTGTTATTTTTCTAATGCACTGAATTAGGTAGGTAGGTAAGTAGGTAGAACCCCTTTTTCCTTTACACATGTGATTTAATTATCTTCAAGAGATGATTTTTTTAAAAATTTGATTTATATGCCGCCCTACTCCGGAGAATCAGGGCGGTTTACAATGCGCTAAGCAATAACCTTCATACTTTTGCATATTTATACAAGGTCAGCTTATTGCCTCCACAAACTGGGTCCTCAATTTACCTACCTTAGAAAGGACGGAAGACTGAGTCAACCTTGAGCCTGGTGAGATTCAAACCTGCAATAATTGCAGGCAGCTGGTGTTAATAACCGGGGGCTTTAGACCACTGTACTACCAAGGCTCTAAGAAAAAGCACTGTGAAAGCTTGATTGAATCTGGAATATCTTGCCCAATTTAGTTGTCTCAGCTACTAACTTTCACAGTCTTAATTCTAATTTAACCTCTGTGGACCTCTTCCCATATTTAAGAGGTTCCTAAAAGTGCTTGCATAAGTGCATTAATGTGCCTACCATCCCTGTCATATTTTAAGTTTTTTCATTTTGTTCATTCAAATCTGTAATTTTTGCTTGACAAATAAACAATTTTTTAAAAAAACTTGTTCCTACTGAGCAGAAGCTAATTACCTAGAAGTAGAGGTAGGGTTCTCACCAAAGATTTCCTCATGCATTCTATTTAATTATTTTTATTTATTTACTAAATGTGACTATCTTTCTTCCAATTCACTATATCTGGTTTATTTAACAACTTTGCTCAGAAGAATTATTTTTAATGCTTCCCAGATATTGGAATCTTGTTAAGTTTTTAGACACACTGAAACTATCTTGAGTCTTTTATGCTATTGTCTTGGGAACTTAACAAATATAGTCTTCAATTTCTTAGTGCCTTGATGTGTTTTTTTTATGCAAGCATTCAAGTTTCATTCAATTGAAGGTAATTGTCAAGGTCTTTAGGTGCTTTTTATGAATAGAAGTATTCAAGTTTACTGACTGTCAGACCATCATTATATCCACAAAGCAATCTCATTTCCAAATGGGCTCCTATATTGCCTGTAATTGATAGTTTATGCGAGAAAGGAATGAAGCCTGGATATGAACACTGGATGTTCACAACCATTTATAGAACTTATAGAAATTTATTCATCAAACAAAAATTACAAATTCGAACTTTCTGGGATGATTCATGACCACATGTTATTCTATCATCACTTGATTGGTTCAGGAAATGCCAGTAGAATAAATTTGTTGTTGTTAGTTGCAAAGTCATGCCGACCCATCGCGACCCCATGGACAGCATTCCTCCAGACCTTCCTGTCCTCTGCCTTCCTCTGGAATCCCTTTAAGCTCATGCCTACTGCTTCAGTGACTCCCTCCAGCTGCCTCATTCTCTGTCATCCCATTCTTCCTTTGCCCTCAATCTTTCCCAGCATTAGGCTCTTCTCCAGTGAATCCTTCCTTCTCATTAGATGGCCAAAGTAGTAGAATAAATAAGCATGTGAAATACTTTTACAGAATATACCCTGTTTCCCTGAAAATAAGACCTCCCCTGATAATAAGCCCGATCGGGCTTTTGAGCGCATGTGCTAAAATAAGCCTCCCCCCTGAAAATAAACCCTCCCTGAAAATATTTAAATGCAGAGCTGGAAATCAAGTAAGACAGCAAGAGGAGCCCCATCTTGCTTCATGCGCCCCAAAATAATCTCCCTGAAAATAAGACTACACGCTTATTTCGGGGTTCAAAAAAATATAAGACAGGGTCTTATTTTCAGGAAAACACAGTAGCGATAGAGTAACCCTCATATATTTAAAAGTTATGTATAACCTCTTGTGAATTTTCCAATAAATTATTCTTAATGAGTGGCAGGAAAAAAGAATCCTTCTTTCAAAGGGAGAAAAGGCATTTTTTGAAAGTATGGTGCCAGCTTTGGTATACCATTAATTAAATTTTAAAAATGGACTTGTTTGAAGTAAGAAGTTGTTTTATCATATAAACTAAACTGGAAGGAAAGTGATGCCACAGATAACAAGAATCTTTCTCCTAGTTTTCAATGTCAGAGAGACAGCAAAATTCTTGGTTCTGTTGTGACCCAGAGTATATTTTCTCTAAATTGATTTTTTTAAATTGTATTTTGGAAAAAAGAAAACATAACCTTCTATTTCTGCAGAACACCAGCTATACAACATTCATTTCCTTGATTTGTCCCAATGAAAATTGATGGCCAACATTTTGTTACTCCAGCTTAATGAATCTGCTAATGGGAAGTATGAGCTTTTTAGTGGGAAATTATTGACCAACACATGCTTAGACAACTCAATTTTCTTTGCGTTGTCAGACAAAGGTCCTTGCTGAAGATTAAATGGAGAGAAGTAGCTCAGGATTTATAGTTCCATACGGGAGTCTATAATTTCTGCACAAGATGATAAGCTACAATGTTTATGTTTTTTACGGCTGTGTCGTACAAATTCACCTGCTAGAGTTCTTCCTTTGGCAGAAATTGATTAGTGAATAGAAGGATGATGATGATGATGATGATGATGATGATGATGATTTATATCTTCAATTCACAGCCTAGGACTGGTAAAAACTTACCAGTTCAAGTCCTAATCAAGGACCTACGAGTATTGCAATTGTCTAGATGGGGAATGACTAGGGCATGAGTGACTGTGAACAGGGATTGTTGGTCAGGAAAGGGTGTAACTGGTGCACAACCTGCAGTTGCGCAAAGGCCCTAATGGCCATGTCTGCCACCTGCTCTTTGAGCAAGAGTTGTGACACAAGGAGAACCTTCAAATTATGCACTGTGTCTGTTTGGGGTTATTAAATTGTTTAATATTAAAGAATAATAATATTCTTTGAATTATCAAATTCTTGATTTAATAACCTCAAAACCAGTGTATATTTTCTCAGTGATTTTTTTTCTCTCTCATCAGCCCAAGTTCTGCCTTGCCAACAGCACAATATATTAAGATACATATAGTGGAGGATTAGAACTCTACTGGCTTTTGCAATTGCAAACTAGTGTACTATTGAATAAATTAGAAAATGGTTAAGGAGTTGTCCAAGTCTGCACTAGTTTTGATCATTCTTCACTTTCCACTTTTGAGTTTGTGCCTATTTATGTAATTACCTTTGCCACCCAAAGTTTTCTACAGTTATACTCTTCCTCTGAATATTTATTTTAACCTCTCCTGTTATGATATGTTAGATCCATTTTTACTGGCAGCTTGAAGTTTTTAAAGGTTGATTTCTGAGGCCAGTTCTAGACCATTTCAATATTAATTTCCCATAAATGAATCTCCCAAGAGATACAATAATGTCTGGTGAAAGATTTTCAGTTTTAGGTTGTGATATGGCTATTAGGGGAAAACTGTTTAAATTTTAAACTCATTTGCAAAGCTTAGGGAAATTTACAGCAAAACTTGTAAGGCCTCCTCTGGGGGCCATGAAGAGTAACTATTTCAGTTTCACAACAAATTAAAATATATGCCTTTTATCTGATATGAAGATGCTGGAAGGCACCTGAAAGACTTCAATTCTTAGATGGAGGGAAATTTCTTTCTGAATTGATTCATTGTCACATTGAACTTTCTTCCATATTTAATCTCTCTGATGACTTCTTTTTTTTCTCTCTCTCTCTCTCTGATGACTTCTATCTGGATGCCTTTTTCAGGGTCTCTGTGCCTTATATTATTTCACCTATTTAACAATGAAACTGATTATTGGATTTAAAAGCCTAGTTTGCAGACTCTCCTATCTACTAAGGATCATTGCTTTCTTCATCAATCATATCTTTTTTGTGACTCTAGCAACAATTCCATCAAGGTGACAATAACTGCCTTTATTCCTGGCCTCGATCTTCATCTTTTCAAGGAAAATGCTATTAGTACAGTATAAGAACCAAGCAGGCAGTGTGTGCGATTAGCCCAGGGAAAATTGGAAGCAACTGTGCAGTGAAAACATCTAAGAAAACAGTATATAATCCTGCAGTTATGGCAAAGTCTGCCAAATGTTTTCCTAAATGGACTATTAGGTGAAATTTGTATGGGCCTTTCTTTAAATAGAATTCAGTCAATATGAACATTGATCTCCTGACTTCTCTTCTCTTACTTCCCTCTGTATCATTTCCCTGGTACCCCACTGCATTGATCATAACTTGTACATCATTTTCTCTCGTTGAAAGAGGCAATTTTACAGACCTCTTTAGCTCCCCTAGATTTTAGTTGGAAGAGAACAGAGGAAGGTAGTAATTATTGGAGCTGCTTCCTAAAGGAAATAGGGCTGTCCTCCAGGCTTTCTACAGCCAACTAATAGCTTGTTTACCTGGGTATTTGCAGGGTCAAAATGTTCAGAGAGCTCAACTGCTTACACATTAATGCCCATGGTAACAATATCATTCGTTTTGCTTCACTTGCATTCTGAATTTTGTGGGCTCAGAAGTAGAGTTTGGTTTGTTTAGAATTGGCCTGGGAGACCTCCAGGATAGTTCAAGGCTTTAGTCCAGAATGGGAAGTCAAAATAAACAAAAAATAAAACTAAATTCTGGAAGATAAGCCACTTCATAGTCAATAAAACCGCATATAGTTCTCCATGAACTCACCAGGACTCCATAGTCAATCTTGACTTGAAAAAGACATAGCTTTACAGCTTATTTAGTTGCTATTTTTTATAGCTTTGTTGTTTTTATTGCAAACTTTTCTATGTATTACCCTGGGCTCTCTCACTAGTATACTAATAATAAGTATGGATGAACGTATCTTTTCTTTTATGTACACTGAGAGCACATGCATCAAGACAAATCCCTTGTGTGTCCAATCACACTTGGCCAATAAAAAATTCTAGTCTAGTCTAGTCTAGTCTAGTCTAGTCTAGTCTAGTCTAGTCTAATAATAAGCAGACATTTTATACATGTGTTAATATTGTTCAATGAAGCCCTTGTATATAAATGTTCCTGTAAATTCTTATCTTCTTGGAATATTGTGAGCAGAGGTAGAAAATAGCTGAAATGTGTATGCATTTCAACTGTACTGTGTATAGATATTCAGATTGTTTATACTCTGAAATCATGGAATTAAAGAGTTTATACATTACTACAGTATTACAATCCTTCCAAGCTCAGTATACCAGGTTCTTATTTTGTTTGTTTTATTTCTTTGATTTATACAGTCATCCGTCTCATAATACTCTTACCACATTGAAAAACAATAAACCAAGTTTATATATAAAACATACACAATACCTGAGGACAAGCTAAATAAATAACAGACATATCACATGAACTCTAGCTAACACTCTAACAGCTATTCCTGGCAACAGGGAATCAGCAAGGACCAGTCTCAGAACAGGGAATAGGGAATCAGCAAGGACTAGTCTCAGAGGGAACAGGATTTCCAAGGGCAGATAGGGCCACCATTCATGATGATATCATTTGACCGATGGAATCCACAGCATGCCTCTTCTTTTGAACATGTTAGAATTGGCAGAAACAACTAGGGAGAAACAATACCAAAATAACCAAGTCCCATACCATTAAGTATTTTACAAGGTGGCAACTAGCATCTTGAATTGCACCTGGGAGCACACTTGAAAAAAATTGAAGTTCATGAAATAGACTGTAAATGTACAGACCAAGGCACATTCATAACTGGCTGCACTGCCGCATTGTGCACCAGTTGCAGTTTCTAATTGCTCTTCAAGGGCAACCCCATGTAGAGCAAATTGCAGTAATCCACCCAGAAGGTGACTAAGACATGAGTGACTGTGTTACCACCTAGTCTTGGAAAGGGTATAACTGGTGCACAAGACAAAGTTGTACAATAGCTTTCCTGAGCACACTTGCCTCCTACTATTTGAAGAGGAACTGAAAGTACAGAAGAACCCTCAAATTACATGTTAAAGTAGTACAATCCCATCCAGAATGAGAGAAAAAGCTCCTACTTGAAAATCTAGACTTCACAGCCTCCAGACATGAAGACAAAGCTTCCACTGCATTCATGATTGGGCAATGTTGGAGGATAAAGCTGGATATCATCACTATACTCAAGGTTTCTTACCTCATAAATCAGGTGGCTTCATCCAGAAATTTCAAGTCAATTTAAAATTTCAGGAATTGGAAGAGCACCCAACAAAGCAAAGGCAGATCTTTCTCCCACCCACCCACCCACCCACCCAAACACACACACACATCACACACACAAATCCATCAACACCAAGTGGAACTATCTCCAGAGGAACAGAACAATCATTATACACTGTGGCCCCCACTCCTAAATTTTGAAACTAGCCCAGAAGGATAACATAAATAATTGTATCAAAGGCTGCTGAGAGTCAAAGAGAGCAAGGATGGATGGACTATCCCCTTCCCACTCATGTCAGAGGTTATCCACAAACATGATCAATGTGGTTTTGAACCCATATCTGAAATACGATTGAAGCAGGTCAGACAATTTGCATACACCAGAGTTCTCTGAAGCTGCAGTGCCATCATCTTTCATCAAACTTTTCAGAAAGGGGAAGAATGAATATAGAAGAACAGTTGACTAATATGGTCATGTCCAGCAATGGTTTGTTGGATAGTTGATTTAACCATCTGCTATCTCGATGAAGAATTCCCCAATATAAAATTCCATTTACAGATATTCCATTTACAGAGATATATTTTGGTGTTTGATCACATATTTGCTTACATGCTGTTTTTTCCCCTAATTTCTGGACATATTTCTGTAGACTTTGAGTTCAGATCTTTAAATAGTCTATTTTTCCTCTTTATAATAGCTAATCTGTATTCCAGCTTGACAAACACCATTAAAGCAGATTAGATAGCTAAGCACACTTTAGTTTTTCTACCTTTAAATTATTAAGTCTCAGTAACAGCTATTTTATGTAATTATTGACAGACCAGAATCAGGCATCAGGTAGTATGACATAAATATTAAGGACATCATTTCATGCCTCTTGAAAAAGGCAGAAATATTTTAGTAACTCTCTGCCACATTGACCATTTGTCAGAAAAGCAATCTAATTTAGCCATGATCTTGGTTATAATGCATGCTTTCAAAGGTCGACTACAAAATGAGATTTCTCCAGAAATTGAGAATTTAAGTAATGGCCTCAACACCTCAGCAACTTCATTCTACTGAATCAAAATTATGTTGATGAGAAAAAGGAATCTGTAAACTTCCACTTATTTTTATTTTAAAAAAAACTTATAGTATTCTTCACTATTGACCATGCTGGCTGTGAGTGATGGTTTAGTAAGATTTGGAGGATTATAGACCTGTCAGCCATCTATTGCCACAACACCCTTAACCCTGGGAAGATAAAACTAATTCTGAATTCTATAATTAATGTGATGGTGCTAAATAGGCAAGTGCACTGAAGTCTATTAAAATGGGGCATATAATGGCAATCACAGGTTTATGGGAAAATATAAGAATGAAAGAAAGAATGAAAAGAAAAGAACATAAGAGCAGCCTCACTGGTAATCTTAGTCCAACATGTCCAATATGTTCTCTCAGAGATCACCTAGGTGTTCCTGGAATGCTTCCTGTAGGAGACAGACTGGGTTTTTTTCAGTGGTGAAATCCAGTTTTTTTAATTACTGGTTCTGAGGGTGTGGCTTGGTGGGCATGGTGTGGCTTTGTGGTGTGACTTTGTGGGCATGGCAGGGGAAGGATACTGCAAAATCTCCATTCCCACCCCACTCCAGGGGAAGGATACTGCAAAATCCCCATTCCCTCCCCATTCCTGCGGGAAGGATATTGCAAAATCTCCATTCCCACCCGCTCTGGGGCCAGCCAAAGGTGGTTTGCCAGTTCTCCGAACTACTCAAAATTTCCACTACTGGTTCTCCAGAACCTGTCAGAACCTGCTGGATTTCACCCCTGTTTTTTTTTTTTCTAAACAGCTGATATGGAGGCATGAAATTCTCATTTTGGAGGTAAAATAAATCCATATTGGATAAATTCTCTACTAAGAACATATCTAATGTTCTTTTAAAATCTTCCAAGTTTGAGACTAATATTTTCAGAGAGAGAATAATTTTGTCACATTCCACTTTCTCTATGCTATTTTATGTGCCTTGTGAGAATTGGCTCTGGGCACCCTTCACTGAATCAGGCAGCACCTCTTGTATACTCCTGTGACCTCTCTACACCTGTCTCAATTCATGCTCTCTCATGCCTTACTTAATCTGCATGGCACCTCTTGCACATGCCTGTACACCCTTCTCAACCCATATACCCACCCATGTGTCCTTCCTGACTCATGCTTTTTTTAAAAAAAATTGATTTATATGATGCCCTTCTCCGGAGACTCAGAGCGGCTTACAATGCGTTAAGCAATAGCCTTCATACTTTTGTATATTTTTATACAAAGTCAGCTTATTGCCCACAAATGGGTCCTCACATACCCCCATCTCTTGCACACTCCAAGCTCATGCAGCATCTTATGCACACACCCACATTTCTTCCCATCCCTTACAGTCACTTCCTCTCACCTCCACATATCCTTTCTGACCAGCATCCTTTTACACCCTTTCCCTCCCTTCCCCACCCAGGAGCACTCACTTACCTGACTGCTGGCCTTGCACTTGCAACTTCCTTCTGGCTTCCCCATTGATTTTCTCTATGCAAAATATCCACAAGGAAAATCAATGAGGAAGCCAGCAGGAGAGGGAGGGGGGTGGGAGGGACAGGGGAAGGAAGGAAGGAAGGAAGGAGGGAAGGAAGGAAGGAAGGAAGGAAGGAAGGAAGGAAGGAAGGAAGGAAAGAAGGAAGGAAGGACATTTCCTATCAACTTCCCACAAGGAAACTCAATGGGGAAACCGGCAGGATGTCAGTTGCTCCTGCTCCCAGTATTTTAGCCCAATGTTGTAACATGCTGCAATCCTTTTGAATTGTGATTTGGTCACCCTACTTGGTATTATCTGCAAAATTGTGATTTATTGGGATTATTCTACATCCACAACATTCCAGAAATAAGATTAATTATTTATTATAAGATTAATATTATTTAGTTGTTAAAGATTGTTCTTGAGAAACTGGCTCTTGATAGTGGTAGCATTTTTTTCCTAAATGCTCAGAGACATAGTGCTTGAAAATATATCCTTGTACCTTACCAAAGGTATGAAAATAAATTACTGATATGTTTTTCATTTATTTTCTTCCTTTTCTTTGAGACCTGGAATGATGTTCTTCTGACATATGTGTGTCATACATGTATACCTACATACATGTAAATTTAAAACACATTTGGAATGTAAATTATTATCCTTGTTTACAGGATATGGCCAACCAGGGCAATTCTGTAAGTTAATAAAAGATAAAAGAAACAATTTCTACATACTGTGCTGGTGCGCTGTGTTTATTTATTTATTTATTTATTTATTTGTCAAGCATATATAAGAGTACAGTTTTTTTAAAAAAGTATAAACATAATTTGAATACATGAAAAGAGTAAGTAAAAAGGGACATTAGGGCAGGGATGGTAGGCACGCTGGTGCACTTAAACACACCCCTTACAGACCTCTTAGGAATGGGGTGAGGTCAACAGTAGACAGTCTAAGGTTAAAGTTTTGGTGGTTTAGGGAAAAAACTACAGAGTCAGGTATTGCATTTCAGACATTGACCGCTCTGTTACTGAAGTCATATTTTCTGCAATTGAGTTTGGAGCAGTTTATCTTGAGTTTGTGTATATATATATATGTATGTATATATATATATATATATATTTGATTTATATGCCGCCCTTCTCCGGAGACTCAGGGTGGCTTACAGTGCGTTAAGCAATAGCCTTCATACTTTTGTATATTTATACAAAGTCAGCTTATTGCCCCCACAATCTGGGTCCCCTATATATTGTTTGCTCATGTATTGTTGTGGTTGAAGCTGTAGTTCTAAGTTGTCTAAACCCAAAATTTCAAGTCTGGTGGCATAAGGTATCACTGATTTTCTCTCACCTCCTTCCATCTGCTACCCTCTCTTGCTTTAGCCTTCTCCAACTCACTCTTTACAGTCTGTGATGTTCAGAATTGAATTTAAACTACTCAAACTTACCCCCATTTCCTTCTGCCTTAACTTGCTATATTTTCTATTTCTATTGAAGTCTTATTTAAATCACTTATTTAGATCACTGTTTCCCAGTCCTGGCAATTTCTAGATATGTAGGTGAACTCCCCAAAATTCTCAGCCAGTATGAACATTCCTGAGAATTGTGTTAAGTTTAAGTCTACACATCTGGAAGTTACCAGACTGGGAAACAATGACTCAAACTGCAAATCAAAGTACTGATGAAAGAAAATTGAAGTTCCCAATTCTATTTATTCCTCAAATCATGAAGGAAAAATACACTACTTCCAAAAAGGGATTCCTGATCAATAGATATCAATAAATTAATATTTATTTGATATCTATTATTTTATCACAAACCAAATGTGATGATGATAATTATGGCACCTTTTGGCAATGTTATCTGCAGGAATCATCTCTAAAATGATTGGGTATATATTTAGTAAGTGATAAACCATAACAGACATTTTGGTGCCATTAAACTCTTTAAGACAGGATTATCTTGAAATAAACTATATATTCAACAGAAGAAAGATAATTGCTGAAGTTTTTCTTAATTGGTTTGCGTCCTGTGTAGGTCACATTGAAAGACAAAAGAATGTCTACATTTTAGTAATGATATATTTCTGCAACAATGATGCAGTGTCCTTCCTCTGTTAATTAAATATTTCCAGTAAGTGGGCTGTATAAAACCATATATTGCTTTTTTCCCCCCTAGGGTACAAAGCAGTTTTTGACATGTATCACTATAGAAACTAGAAATAGTTGTACATTCCTCAGTTAGCAGCTTATCATTTGACAAAGTTAACAAGTTATACACTACAGGAATTGGGAACTAAAATGTCTCTATGTCAAATATGTGACTTCTCTATTTTTGCTTCCCAGTGCCCAAGAGCAGGTTTCACAAGATTCATAGACTTGACCTGCTCTGTCAGAACCATTTGTTGCCAAGAGCTATGGCATTATAAAAAATGTTGTACAAAATAAGTTGACTCTGTTCCCTTAGACCTGTGGTCACACACAGTGATTAAACCATTTGGCCGCCAAACCATAAGGAACCTCTTAGATTTTGTCAGCTGAAAAATCTTCCATCTAATATGAAAGAAAAGCTGAGAAAAGGAAAAGTCTACAGTGAGATGCTCGATTGTTTTTATTTTTTATTTTTTTATGAAAAAGAAAGATCTCTTTGACAAATTGCCAACAACGATATCAGCAGAAGCATGTGCTTGTGGCAGTTTAATCTGTGGAGATCTTGCCTTTACAGCTTTCAGTTATAGCTGAAAAAATATGCAATGAAGTTAATTAATTGTATTAAAATGAAATGACTGGGTGCAATCCCTATAGCTATCAAGATGCAAACAGTAAAGGAGAATATTTTTCTCCTATTCTTATAACATGAGCTTTAAGTCCTGGAATATTTGCTGATTTTAAATTAATTCAGTTGAAATAAATGGCAGTAACATATTTGATTGGGTTGACATGTTTTTTTAAAAATGGCTACTATTGGGCAGTTAAAAAGCTATCTCCATTATTTTTGCCTATCGTTTCGTCCTTACAGAGTGTGGGGTGTGGGGTTGAGGGGTACCCCGGACTGCGAACCAGCTCATGGGCAAACGCACTGGGATTGAAATAAAGCCGACAAAGGAGCCTTGAATAAATATATAATTTAATTTAAAATACTTAAAAAGACACTGTGCCTTTAAAAACCACATTAAAAGCAAAGTCTTATCTGGATATGTGAAGCCAGGCTATCTCCCTAGATTCCTCTCCACAATACCAAAAACAGTTCACAAGAAACAAAGGTTAATACAAAGGTGGACGTCTTTGGCGTCGACACATCATCAAGGCAAACAAAGGGCAGCAGCGAAGACTTCACAATAAAAAAGTCACCTGTGAATAAAAGCAGTTCAAGCACCAATGTGGCTTGAGGGTCTGTGTGGAGAAGAATTTCCAGCACAACCTAACCGTTGGCTTGTGTGCTTAAAACAGCAAAAACACAAGCATCTGTGGGAGTATCTCAGCAGCCGGCGTCTGGAGTCCTTATCTGCATCTCCTCCCTTCTACAGCATCATGCTGGGCTCTGCAGTCTTCTTCCAGCAGTAAACACTAGCTGGATCAGGCCTGACTGGTTGTCAAGGCCCAAGTAGCAAGGCGAAAGGTCCTTGCTTATATTGTGAGCAAACCTGCAATTATCTAGCGCGGGCAAGGCTTGCAGGTAATTGCTTACAGCAGATGGGTTGATTGAGGCCATACCTCTTTTGTGGCTAATCATGTAGCCACAGCAACCCTGAAAATACTCGTGACACAGAGGAACATACTCCACTGACTAGTGCAGCTTAAAAGGAACTATGGTTAAACTACGCCGTTATGATGGGGAAAAAAAGACTTACTTTTGCTATCTATTAGAAAAAAATTGATAAATTTCATTTTTGTATGTTTTGTCCCAAAACTGTTGTATAGTCTTAAAATACTGTATACTCATGTTAATTCTTCCTGAATTAGCGATATTTAAAAAAATGAAAGACAATAATCAGTAAGAGAAGCAGGCATAAACTCTGGTGCTAGTAGTTAAGGGAATTGTTATCAGAGAAATGCATCAACAATTTACTTACCATAGTAGCGGAGTTTTTCAAATAAATTGCTGAGAATTATTAAATTGCATCATACAAGATCGTTGTGCTAACTGTAGGCAGATTGTTTTTCTATTCTGTTAAAACAGAATTATTTACTATTATCAATTGCTTTTAACTTATTGGATTCTGGGACTGTTGTTCTCTACCCAGTTTTTACATGGATTGGAGGTACATATAAACAAGCAAAGGAAGAAATGAAGTTGCATACTAGAGTCTCAAAGGCAACTGGACTATTTTTTCCTTCCCTGAGGAAGAAGAGCAAAAAGTTTCATTTTTCATCCAAAATGTTTTGTTGTTCTTCCTCAAGGAAAAAAAACAGTCCAGTTACCTTTAGGAAAAAAACATCTTCGAGACAACTATGACCTGGATGATTGAGAATCTCCCCAGACATTCTGCATACTAGAGCTGTAAAAAAAAATTTCAGAAAGACATTTCACTTAATTAAATTTCAACGTTTACCTTCAAAGCAAAGTGACAAAACCAAACACTTTCCTATTTTTAAAGGTCAGGGAGTGATGAAAGATATACTTAGTTTTATCCAGTAAGTGTGACTTCTGGATAAGTACATAGGTTTCAGGTGATGGCCAGCAGCTATTATTATGGACTGCCTCATCCCCACACAACTCTAGAACTTGCTGCCATACCAAACTTCAATTTATTGTTATACTTCTGAACTAGTCCAGAGTGTCGCTAGCAAACTGCAATCATTTCAGAATCTTTAATATAAATAGATGTCTGATGTCATCAAATGGCAATCTCGAAAATAATAAATGTAATCAATATTTACATTACTTAATCCAGAAAGCCTTGTGTTCTCAAAATACATAACAATAAATGGACACATGAAGCTTGGGCATTCATTCTGAATAGAGTGATACAAAGCTTTCATTTTGATAAAGCTTTTATCAAATTATCTCTGCAATATAGATCCACAACCCAAAACCACAAATTAAACCATGTATCTGCAAAGTGCTACATATCCTTTGGAAACATTTCATAGATTTAATGACTTTTCTATGGCCATTGTACGATATGGAAGCTTCGTGTCCATATATTGAGAATGTAGAGGGGATTTAGCAGTGTGTTAGATTCTTTGACATTGATGTGACCAGCTGGCCAATGAGATTTATTATCTATCATCAAAGCTCTTGTATGGTGCTTTGGGTTTACTTTCTTCTCTTGGCTTTCAGTTTTCAGCCACAGGCCTTGGTGTCTCTTTTTCTCTCATGTAATGGAATGATATATTTATTGTTGATACAGCCAACACAATTAAGAACTCAACTCAGCTCTTAGCACTTTGAATATATGCCCAAAGCAGTAAGCATTTTGGGGTCAGACCACACTGTTCAATTTTGCTTGAAGGGAGAAGGTTTAAATCTCCTGAAAATTAGTACTTTTGCACCCAGCTACAATAGGTGCTGGTCTAAATATTTTTTGTTAGGAATAAGGAATGGCAAGACTACAAATGCCACCCATTCTGGCCCAACAACTTTTCTGTCATCCGAACTCTGTGCCAGCCTGCTTCTGCTGCTTCTGCTAATTAATAATATAGTATTACAATTAAGCCATGACTCTCATGATCCAATCTTGCCTATCTCTGCTATCACCTTTCAAAATCTAATCTGTCTAATCGGTGAAACGTCAGAGGCAGCCCGGGAGTTTATGGCTTCCATGACAGCCATGGACCTGACCCAGTTAGTTCAAGGCCCTATTCACACCGGGGGGGGGGGGGGCACACTCTGGATCTGATTTTTGTCTCTGATCAGTGGTCAAATGATCTAGAAATAGGGGATATAATCATCAAGCCCTTGTCATGGTCATATCATTCACTCCTTCAACCAGACTTTTGAGCCACTACCCTCCACCGCAGGGAGACAGAACCAATTAGGTGGTTCTGTCCCAGGCGCCTGATGGATCTGGATAGGTTCCTGATGGAGCTTGGGCCATTCCCTGAGGCTCTGGCCCACGACTCGACTGAAGAACTGGTGGCCGCCTGGGATAGGGCGGCCACTGGAGCTTTGGACCACATTGTGCCTTTGCAGCCTTTGACCCAGTGCTGATCTCAATTGGCTCCCTGGTTCTCTGAGGAGCTGAGGGAGATGAAGCGCCAGAAAAGACGCCTGGAGAGCAATTGGAGGGCCAGCC
Organism: Ptyas mucosa; assembly: GCA_012654045.1. NCBI lineage: Eukaryota > Metazoa > Chordata > Lepidosauria > Squamata > Colubridae > Ptyas > Ptyas mucosa. The sequence goes on from WNWU01000001.1 coordinate 29,846,122, forward strand.
GCTCCGAATCTGACCGAACACTGGTGAAGTCTCATATTAAGATCTACCTAGTGGTGATAAGAGTGGCAAAATCTAATTATTTTTCCGCTTTTATTGCATCTGCAAAGAACCGCCCAACTTCCCTGTTTAGGGTGACCCATTCCCTTCTTCATTTGGGAGCGAGGGAAGACCCCTTGCAGGGTAGGGCTGAGGATTTTGTGCAATACCTGCAAGACAAAATTGCTCAGATTCGGGAAGGCCTGGACTCTGACTGAGTAGGTTCAGATGGGGTGGCGGAAGTGGGTCTTGAGAGTGTTATTTGGGAGGAGTTTGACCTTGTGACTCCCGAGGTTGTGGACAGGATACTGGGTAGGTTTAGCGCTGCCACATGTTTATTGGACCTGTGTCCCTCCTGGTTGATGCTGGCCTCCCGGGCGGTCACATGAGGCTGGCTACAGGTGATTATTAACGCTTCTTTAAGTGAGAATTTCTTCCCTCTCGCCTTGAAAGAAGTGGTGGTGAGGCCCCTCCTCAAGAAGCCTTTCCTGGACCTGGCTGTATTAGCGAACTATCGTCCAGTCTCCAACCTCCACTTTGTGGTGAAGGTTGTTGAGAGTGTGGTGGTGTGACAACTTCCCAAGTACCTGGATGAAGCTGTCTATCTAGATCTGTACCAGTTGGGCTTCAGGCCAGGGTACAGCAAGGAAACGTTATTGGTCGCATTTGTTGATGATCTCTGGAGGGCTCGGGACAGGGGTTGCTCCTCTGTCCTGGTCCTATTAGACCTCTCAGCGGCTTGCGTCGGTTGGAGGGGTTAGGAATGGGGGGGCACCGTGTTGTGGTGGTTCTCCTCCTTCCTCTCTGAACGTACGCAGTCTGTGTTGGCAGGGGGACAGAGGTCGACCTTGAGGCGCCTTTTTTGTGGGGTGCCACAAGGTTGGTCCTCTCGCCCCTCCTGTTCAACATTTATGTGAAGCCACTGGGTGAGATCATCCGGTCTTTTGGGGTGAAGTTCCATCAGTACACTGATGATACTCAGCTGTACATCTCCACCCCGGACCACCCCAATGATGCCCTTGATGTGATGTCCCGGTGCCTGGAGGCCATGCGGATCTGGATGGGGAGAAACAAGCTCAGACTCAACCCCTCCAAGACCAAGTGGCTGTCCACTCCGGTGTCCCAGTGTAGCCAGCTGGCTCCATCGCTGACTATTGAGGGTAAGATCTGGGCCCCCTCAGAGAGGGCTCACAACTTGGGTGTCCTGGATGCATGGCTGTCTTTAGAAGATCATATGACAGCTGTGGCCAGGGGGGCTTTTTATCAGATTTGCCTGATTTACCAGTTGCATTGCTTTCTGGACTGGGACACCTTGCACAGGATCACTCATGCCCTCGTCACTTCCTGTCTGGACTACTGTAATGCTCTCTACATGAGGCTCCCCTTGAAGAGCGCTTGGAGGCTCCAACTGGTCAGAATGCAGCCGCGCAAGTGATTATGGGAGCGACACGGCACACCCATGTAACACCTCTCCTGCGTGAGCTGCACTGGCTCTCAGTGGTCTTCCAGGTGCGATTCAAGGTTCTGGTTACCACCTTTAAAGCGCTCCATGGCTTAGGACCTGGGTATGTACGAGATTGCCTTCTGCCACCAATAGCCTCCCACCGGCCAATATGCTCCCACAGAGAGGGACTCTTCAGGGTGCTGTCGATCAAACAATGTTGACTGGTGACACCCAGGGGGAGAGCCTTCTCTGTGGGGGCACCTGCCCTCTGGAATGAATTGCCCCTGGAGATACGTATGATCCCTGACCCTACGTACCTTTCGCTGTGCCCTTAAGACTTTATTGTTTCAACAGGCTGGGCTGGCTTAGAAAACAAATTTTAACTGAGTGTTTTTAGTTTTTTAATATGAGGGCCAAATTATTTAATATGTTTTAAACTGTTTTTAAATTTTATGGATATATGTTGTTTTATTGTGGCTGTACACCACCCTGAGTCCTTCGGGAGAAGGGCAGTATAAAAATTTAAATAATAAATAAATAATAATGATCAAAAGGAACAGAATATTACCCCACAGAAGTCATTGCTCTTTTAATTCATGCACAGGAAAGACAGGTCAGTCTGCTAATGTTTCTTGCTCAGTTTGCCATTTTGTCCAAAGCCACTGAAGAGAGGGAATCTTCTTAGGATGGTCCAAGTTTGTCAGCAAGTTCTGCTTAATCCAGAGATCAGATGCACCAAAGTTTACAATAGTAGGTTGCAAGCAGAAGTTAGTGCTAATTTTTTGCAATCGTGCCATCTCTGAAATCTCAGAAAAGGAAGTGGAAAAGGAAGAGCATAACTGCTAAAAGAGTTTTGAAAGTTTTTAAACTTGGCATGGAAAGCTGACCTTGTGTGACACAATGTAGTCTCTTCTAGACAATTTGAAGATTGCTGTGCTGCTCTTCTCTCATACCTGCTATCTCTGCATTAAAGAACTTGCAGGGGGAATATTTCCAAAGTGTATTAAGGCAAATTCTTGAAGATATCCAGGTTAAATTAGCCAGGATTAATGTTCCCTAAAAAGAAGCTGCCATCTGTGCTATCTTCATCCCATTTTGATGAAAAATGAAGCACTGCAGGTGTTTCGATGCTACCTCATTTTAGCTTTTGAGCGAGTCTTTTTTTTTATTGAAACTTGAATCAAATCAGTTTGCTCTTAACTCACAAATTGGAACAACTAGATCTCGATTCTCCAGTTTAAATCAAATAAGGACTCCTGAAGTTGATGTCTAAATGAAGACTAAAACTGGACACCTGGGAATGAAAAACTTGAAAATTATATGAAAAATGCTGCTGTAAAGCCATAGCCAAAAATTAGTTCAGGAAAAATTTAGAACAAGCACTTATAATACAGAATGAAGTGGATCAAGACAATAGAATTTATATTGCATCTGACTACTTATTTCTGGTCCTGCTTCATAATATTTGCTTATATTAGCCTCCATTGGACTAATTTCGCTCTCTTTCTGGTTTGTTTGTGTGTGTTATCATCATTTTAGCCATTGTCTATCCACTGCAGGATGAATGCCTCTTCTGCATATTTCCAACCAATATGGTCCTGAGTTTTCTTTTGCTAATTGGGCCTGTAATACTTGCTGATGTCATCGATCCATATATACTTACACACACACATATACTTACACACACATATACATATAAACTTATCCATGGAGAGAGAGAGGTACACATGCAATTTTGAGGTTAACAACTTTAAACAGAGCAGAAAAAAGGAGTAAGAAATAGTAAACTAAAGAAATTAAGGCCCAAGATAAGAAAATATATAAAAGCCAAAAGAAAGTTCTACCTACTATCCTTGCAAATTATCCTTGTTTCTGTCATGTTCCTATACCTCATTCATATACTGCCCTTTATTCTTTGATCTTCATATTTTTTTTCTTAACAGTTTCATTTAATTTTCATCCAGCCACAACTTTCTCAGTGATCCCCTTCCCCTCAACTTAGTTACTCTTCTTTCATATGCTTATTTTGTGAGCCAGGACTTTTTCATTCATTTATATGATCAAGCCACCTCAATGTATCGTTTTGGTAGTAGTAACTCTCTGTTGTATTCAATCCACATTCATTAGGTATCCTATAGTGTTGACTCTATCTCATCCTGTTTTATCACATCTGCTTTTTAAATGTCCCTTTCCCTTTGCATTCAAGTTGCTATTATGTTTGTCCTGATATTCCCAGCTTCACCTTGACAAACTGAATTTACATCAGGAATGCAAGGATAGCACAGCTTCTTGTGTATTACAGAAAAGCTAAGAAGTACTTCTGAACAAATTTCAGTAACTGTTGTGTATCAAATATAAGCTCTATTTATACTGCATTTTTAAAAATTCTTCCACATTTCTCCCACTTTGTCCATATAAGGCATTAGAAGTGACTCTCTTTGGGACAGGAGGAGCAGTTTCCATAAATTTATTGTTTTGATGTCGACCAGATGTCAGGATCTTTGCTTTTGAACATGGAAGAACTAGTTCTTATACCTAAGATCACTACCACATAGCCAACAATCAAATATTCATTTTTGTACAGATCCATTTTTTCAACATTCATTCCTTACAACAGATCACATGCTACCAATTACATTTGTATCAGCATATGCATCTTAAAATTTCTCCATTCTCCTAACTTCAGTAAACATTCTATTATGATATACTAGCAGGACGCCTGTGCTTCGCTACGAAACTATGTGCTCGGGCTTGATAAATTGACACAGCCTGATACTTAATGTAGAATGTGTAACCCATAGCATCAGAGTGTGTTAATATAATGCAACTGGCAAAACAGAGGGGGAGGGGGAGTAGAATGTCCCAGCCTGCAGCATCCATTGGTATTCATCTGGCTAGCATCCTGTCAGTGTGTGAGAGAGTTGAGGGGTGTTTCGAAACTCAAACAGTATTTGCTGTGTGAGCAAGAAGGAGACAGGAAAGAGGCTGGGCGTGGCTAAGCTCAACTGTTCTGTATTAAAGCTGCTTCCTGCTGTGAAAGTAAAACTGAAACTGAAACTCCTCTGCTTGTGTTTTGCATTTGGAACAGATTTATTTTCAGGTGGGGTGGGGGAGTAGAACTCCTTAGCATCAGAGCGTGTTAATAATAATATAGGAAATACTAATGCTCTGATGGTCATTTCGAAAAATCCTTTCTTAGTGAGCACCTAGAAGCCAAGAGAAACATACGTGGCAAATTTCAAGTTTGTAGGCTTTACGGTTCTGGAGATTTTGTGATTAATATGTGAGAGGTTTTCACTTTTGTTTAATTACTTTAATGGCCACACACTCAGCAGTGACTTTAAGCATCTAACAAGGATTAAAAGTAAGTAACAACAGGCTCTTAAAAAATTAATAAACAGTAAAAAAAAAATGACCATACCAGGAAGGAAAAATAAAATCTACCACCCCATAATAACAGGTTTACATATTGTGATCAAACAATACATGTGGGAAAAGGCAGATTTTAATACCTTCTTAGAGAGGACAATAAGGATTTAATAATACTTTTTATATAAATTAACATGGCAGCTAGAATCGTAGTCATTAAGAAGCTATCACCTACTTAGGATTAGCTGGAAAATTATCTCCAAACTCTGAAGATGACCTTGTTCTCTTCAACTTATCTGAATTTATCTGAGAAACTGCTTCAGGCACCTTCTTCCTCCTTCTCTTTTAGAAAGACTTCAGATCACAAACATACCAGCTCTTCACAATTCTCTCCTTTAAAATCCATCTAGCTCTATCTTCTTTCCACTGCCATGTTAAAAAAAAAACCAAAATGGGATATCTTTAATTTACTTAGTGAGTAAAAAGACATTTACAAACATAGTAATACAAATAATAACACTATTATCCTTTAATTGCTTACTTCACATTAGCCTTGTGAACTTCAATGGAATTCTTTTGGACTAAAGCACATAATGATTCATTTATCACTTCAGTGTGTGTAGGTCTTTGGTACGATTAGAAATTAGTCTTTTGGAACAACCAAGTCATTTTATTTTGCTATGTACATTAATATTTCTGCTTCAGCTCAATAATTGCTTGCCACTGTTCTGGTTCAGATTTCCAAAATCAATTCTGCAAGTATCAAATTTGCATATGATAAATAACATCAAAGATTTTGTTGTTGCTGCTGCTGCTGCTGTTATTGTTCCCTAGTGCGGATTATTAATGTGTCTTCTTCCAATTTTAAAATCACTCTCAGCTTCCTCCAAACAAGCTTCCTTTAATATATATTCAGAATATCAGTTGAATAAATAAGGAGGCAATAAACAGCCTTGTCTCATTCCTTTGCCAACTTAGAACCAGACTATTTTTCCATGTTCTGTCTATACTGTGTCTTTCTGACCTGTGTATAGGTTTTGCTTGAGGATAATCAGTTGTTCTGAGATTCTCATTTTTCTAAGCATGTTCCACAGTTTGACATGATCAGCATAATCCAAGACTTTTCTAGAATTAATGAAGAACATACTGACTTTTTTTTTTGCAGGGATGGGGTATTGTTTGACTTTTTTGGTTGCACATCAGCAATAATGTTGCTGATGTTCTTCAGCCTTTTCTAAAGGCAGCTTGAACATTTGGAATCTCTGTTTCCATGTAGGGCTCTAGTATGCATAAAATGATGCTTAATATTACTTTGCTGACATGTAAAATTAAGGACAATTGACAACAGTTTGCATACTTTGATAAGGCTGCTTCCTTGGTGTTGGTATGTAGACTGATCTCTTCCAATCATTGGCCATTCCAGATTTTTCTTCTGTTGATTTTGTGGGTATTTCATCAATTTTCCAAACCTTCCAACTTGGAAATAACAGGAAAGTTGTTCTAACTTCTTCTTCTAATACTAGAAGTTATTCTAAACAGGGAATATCTTTTAAACTATGACATCTCTACTAATATAATTTCAGTAAACTACTTTCATATTTGATCTTTGAAACAATCCTAATTTATTTCATTTCACCAATGTCTAAAATGTTAATTCATAATTGTTTCAGTTCATTTTTCACCAATTTGAATTTATCCAAAAGATCCTCAGCTCTTCCTATGTAGTTTGTGGCAGGCCATCTAACTTGAAAGGCCAATCATCCAATACTGTATCATCAATAATTTTATATTTTCTATCTATGTAGTTTTCTTGTTGTTTTTTTTAAAAAGGAACAATTTACTACTGTTAGAATTTACTACTCTCACAGAGCCCAATCGTTGCATTTGCCATTGCCACTAAAGTGATCTTTATCTTCCAGCATCTTTCTATATGAGCCGAGGTGATGCAGTGGTTAGAGTGCAGTACTGAAGGCTACTTCAGCTGATTGCTAGCTGCAGTTCAGCAGTTCAAATCACCGGCTCAAGGTTGACTCAGCGTTCCATCCTTCTGAGGTGGGTGAAATGAGGACCCAGATTGTTGGGGGCAATATGCTGACTCTGTAAACTGCTTAGAGAGGGCTGTAAGAGCACTATGAAGCAGTATATAAGTCTAAGTGCTATTGCTATTGCTATATCACTGCTACCCAATATAGACGCCTACTTGCTTTAGCTGGGCAGCTGGGGTGACTTTCATGACTAGGGTGACCCTGCTGAGAACATATAGTCTTGCAATACATTCCTGGAGTTCTTTGCTTGCTTGTGTACAGTATATTTACACAATATTCAATAAATTGGACATTTTTTGAGGGTCTGTTAATGCACAAAAATTAACATGCTATTTTCCAACAGGTATTTATTACTTAATCATTTATTCCTAATACATTCCACCATTTTAGTTGAAAGTTATTTTAGTGGAAATCAATCAAAGGCTGGGTTTTGACGCTCCTCTCTCCATGTCACTCATCCCTCATGGTCATCTTCCCATTTTGTTCATTAAGATGTAGAGAGCAATTGTCTTTTATTTTCCTTTGTTCTGCTGAAGATACTTACCTGGCTTGGGAACAGGAACCTTAAGGTTGTATAAAAACATAGATGATTTCTGCAGCCCAGTGACAGTGTTTGAATGCCTGTGGTTCACCCATATTTCTTTCTCATTCAATCAATGGACTTTCTTTTTTGTGCATGTGTTGTACACAAGAGGAAAAGAATGTTTAATTATCAAGTAAATCCCATCACTTTTCAGCAATCCCCATAATCAAACATTAGAATCACTTTACAGGTGACATATAAAAGACCTTTTACACAGTGATCAAAATTTAGGAGACCCATATTGAAAGTTCCCACTCAAATATTGTTTTTCATTGGATGATTTTAAGCAGGTTATTATATTTTACCCCCATATTTTTATCATGAGCATAATATGATGGCATACATTACAAATGAGTTCCAAGTGGTAAGTCTAGAAATAAAATAACAAATGTTGAAATCTGCATGCAAAGTTCAAATGTAACAAACATATCTCAATTGCAAGTACTATATAGAAGGTGTGAAATATCCTACCATTTATGAATATATATTTTTCTCTTAATGGATTGCATCTGAACCTTAAGTATATCTCTTGGTGTGAAGATTGGAAGATTTGAAATAAAATTATCAAGATCATAAGAGTGATTCATGCATGAATGTCCTTGATTCAATATCCTATTATTAGTCATCAGCTTATCATATAACTTTCAGCTGAATGAATGAATGGTCTTTGCTGAAAGTTATTATGGCTGAGGTGTTGAAAAATAATATAAAGTCTTAATACTATCATGATTAACTGCAAGCCTGAAATTATTTATATCCATAGTTTGCAAACTAGATTGAACTAAAATGGATTAACATTAGAATTAATATTTTGTAGGCATCAAGAGTAGATAGGAAAGTAGATTCATATTCAAAAGGAGCATTGGGTACAGAAAGAAAGCAGGTGCTTTTGTGAAGGACAGAAAAGTATATAACTCTGTAGCTCACTCCAGATCTCCTAAAAGTAGGGTAGATTGGAAAAGATATACCTGTTATAACCTCACTGTAAAAATCCAGACAATCACTCAATGGAAACAACATTTTGCAGTGTTCTGTATTTCTTTGCTATCATTTAGTGCTAACTGGATTTTTGCAACTCAAATGTGGGGGACCTAAGACAGGATAATTATATAGTTATTACCTATCAAAATTGTACTTCATAAAATCAAAAGCAATGTATATTAGAAAATGTAGCCCAATAGAAAATGACATATTAGAGGCTCCAGGCCTCTGCTGGTTAAACTGAAAAAAATATCCTGGAAGTTTGAAGAATTATTCTTAATGTGTGAAGTATATTGAGTGAGATAAAGTAATGGTCATGCAGAGTGCAAGGCAAAGTTTGGGCTTCAGAAGAAACACAAAATAAAGCTAGGATTGCAACCCATGCAAACCCCAAATTAAAGGTGCTGGTTTTAACACTGTTTTCTTACTGACAAGGGATGTGGTGGCTCAGTGGCTAAGATGCTGAGCTTGTCGATTGCATAACGGGGTGAGGTCCTGTTACTTGCCCCAGCTTCTGCCAACCTAGCAGTACAAAAGCATGTAAAAAATACAAATAGAAAAATAGGGACCACCTTTGGTGGGAAGGTACAATACACTCTGTGCCTTTGGCATTTAATCATGCTGGCCACATGACCATGGAGATGTCTTTGGACAGCACTGGCTCTTTGGCTTTGAAACGGAGATGAGCATCGCCCCCTAGAGTCAGAAACGACTAGCACATATGTGTGAGGGGAATCACACATCTTAGCTTTTACCTTTACCTTTTCTTACTGACAAAAGAGAATATTTAGAGTGCTGAGTTGAACTGTGGGGTTTTGGTGTTCCCTGAGCTTGGTGATTTTGTTGCAGACATTTCATTTCCAAACTAGGTAACATCATCAGTGCTAGGAGAGAATGAGTTCTGCTCTGATTTTTCTGTACTAATGGGTTGTCCTGTCAGTGTTGGTGGGACTGTTCTTGGTGATTCCTTGATTAGGCTGTCATTTACTGTTAACTTGTTTGTCTGCATTGGTAGTTCCTTGATTGACATATTGTTTATTTTATTGTTGAACTAGTGTTAATCATGTTGTTAATCTCTGTTTCTGTTGATTGCTGATGAAGGGCTTTGGTCTTTTTGTTTCCTTTTTGGCTTTTTGATTGTCTATTTTGAGTGGTATAGGTGTTGTTTATCTCTATGTGCCTGTTGATGGCTAACTTGTCTAGCACCAGGCCTCCAGGAATTTTCTAGCATATTTGAACTTGGCTCGATCTAGGATGCTCACAGTTTCTCAACTGAAACCATGGTTGAGTCTGTTCATGTGTTGTGAAACTAAGGAATGTTTATCATGTTTCCTTACTTCCTGTTTCTTATTCAAACATCCCTGCTAGTTCTGCTTATTCTTTTTAAATCCTATACCTCTTATCCCATGGGAGAAAAGGAATATTTGATGATAATTCACTGACCATTTTTTTGTTCTGACTGCAAGCAACTCGTAGGCATGTTTTCACCTTTAGTGTATTCTCTCTCTCTCTCTCTCTCTCTCTCTCTCTCTCTCTCTCTCTCTGTGTGTGTGTGTGTGTGTGTGTGTGTACATGCTTGGATAACAATTCAGAAGAAATGTACTCTGATATTTCTTCTGAATGGTGCAAATATATTGAAATGATATTACACAGAAAATTGCACAGAAATGGGAGATTATATCTTTCTCCAAGCCCTGCAATGTGTATAGTATATCTTGCTGAAATGTATAAATAATAATTGAGATTTGTTTTGCCAAGCAACATAAAGCAGTTACAGCTTACTTTCTCTCTCTCTCTCTCTCTCTCTCTCTCTCTCTCTCTCTCTCTCTCTCCCTCCCTCCCTCCCTCCCTCCCTCCCTCCCTCCCCCCCTCCCTCCCCCCTCCTTTAATAAAACACTCTGGGATGGCAGTGGTGGATAGACAGGACAAGTGCTGCACCTCTCTGCAATGTGGATGATGACCTGGTCAAGTGTCAGGCATATAAACAGAGGAAATGACATGCATTATTTCATTTAAATCCTTGAATGTATTCCTATGCTTAATTTCTAAGCATTTTTCCATTTCTCTTCATTTCTCAGATAAAATAAGTCCCAAATCCCTAAACCTATATCATACAAAGAGAGTGAAGGAGTGAGAGAGCAAAAGAGCAAAAGAGATTGAGTTTTAAAAAGCTATACAAATTATAAGACTGTGTATGGAATAATAAAGTTGTTATAGGCTTGCTAGAGGTTTTTCAAAGTCATACTGAAGGAGATTTTCCCCCTCCTCCCCCCACCTTTTTTTTTTGTTCTTTTTATACTAGTTTTGCAGCTAGTGAATTCCAACTAAATAGTACAAGGTATTATTGAATACATTCTGAAAAGAAAGTGAGACATGATAGCACATCATCATTTTATACTAAAGAATTCTTTTTTAAGTTCAAGGCTATTCTCTTAACCTTGCCATGAAAAATTTCAAAGGCTATCCTTAATATAGCCCCTTAGGCAATGCAGAAACAATAAACATTTGAATGAAGCCTTGCCAAGGAGAGCAACTAGCCTTGGTGCTGAGACAAGCATTTGACTTGTATGAAGTGCTCTTTAGAGCCATAACAGAAATTAACATATCCCTCCCATCTTTTGAGATAGCTTCTATGTCCTTTATAAATCAGAAAGAATAAATAAAGAGCTGGCTTGCACATCATCATAGGCCAACAAATGTTTTGCCCGTAGGCTTAGCATGCTGTATGAACCCAACTATTATGAAAAAAGCAAATCTCACACTTTGATGCATTGTGTTACCTAGAGCACATGTGTTGATCAGCACGTGGCTTCAGCAGACATCAAACAGATAGCATTCAAAAACCCATATCTATATATCTAGAAAGATAAGATGGAAAAAGGAATGGGAATCAGTTACAGGCAAGGATAATATCCCAGAATTAAGAGAAAGAAAAGGTGTGACCCTGTATTCCACCGTAAAAGAAAATTATATTTTCCAATTTCTTTAAGACTGAAAGTGCCTGCAGTGTAGAGGGCCCATGCTTAATATCCTGCTGAATGGAATAAGTTGTTTGACCTTCTCATTGATGCCACAAAAGACATTTCCACATTTAATTTAAATTGCTGCTCTTCAGGTAACTCCATACAATACAATTATCTATATAAATAGCATGATTTTTATATATAGCTAATTATGAGTTTATGTCTTCCTATAAAGAAAAAGTCAGCAGCAGGTGGACCTGGTATGGAAGTATGGTGCACCAGTTTTGTGTTCTTATCTTATTGCAGGTTAACTGCCATTTTTGTTAATAGACTTTAATATATGAACATTATTATCTGCAGAGTGAGAGTTAGAAAACCTCCATTTCTGTCTTTTGATTATTTTTTTCCATCTACTCCAACAAGGATTACCTTCTGCAGCAAATGATCTTCATTTTGCTCTTCAAAGTAACTCAACATTAAAGTCAAACTCTAAGAGAGCTCTTATTTCTCTCCAATAAAATATAGCAAAAGAATATGTTCCTCAGAACTCTGAGTGCCTTATTTTATGCTTAATTTGAATGCTCAGTGACTGAAAATAAATTGATCATATAATTACAAGTGAAAATGGTCCATTACTCTCATAATATTCTATTATGGGACCACTTGCTATGCTCTTGGGATAGCATTGCACTTAACATGGCCATTCAGGCAGTTCTGAAGAGGCTGATACCTGAGCAGGTGCATGTCATAAAACTCTTGCATCTTGATATATCTACAGTGAGCTGCATCCTTTTGAAATCAATGGCACAATCAATGGCAAGACAGTTTGCCCACTGTTATTTTGATTCAGCAATAAAGTTCTACACTAAATATATTGATTTGTTATGTTTGCACCGTGTCCACCTCTAATAAACCCAAGTGGCATATATATATGGTTATCCCAAATTTTATTTCCGTAGCAAATCTATTTTGGGCTGAGGGAAAATGAGAAAGCCAGCACTATTCTAAGAGGTCAATTGCTGAGTAAAGAACTGATCCCACATGTAAGCAATACTCATCACTCTACTCAAGGGAGCTTTTAAAAATGCATTCTATGGAAATGTAGAGTCAGGCTGAAGCATGAGAAAATAGCGAAAACATAGACTGAAGCATTCTCTCCATTGATTAAATGAGTACATATGCATGTGGACAAGGTGATACCTCCCAACTATACCAACTCAATCCAGTTTTTCAGGGGCTAACCAGATGCTTGCTTCTATCAACAAGCAGATCATAAGGGCAGAGCTGGACAAATCAATCTAAATTCAGATCATCAGTCTTTGCATTTCTTAAAGCAAAACCTGTCCCAATCTATTCTTTTGCAATTTCTTAAAGCATCATTTGTCCTGCATCACCAAACTGCAATCCAAGAACTGCCACTTTTTAATTTATAGGCAATATTCATTTGGAGGAGATGCACTGCACAGCTGTTGGTATGGGCAATGAAAATGGGATGGCAAATGTGAAGGCTACATTTGATACACTCCTGCCTTTTGAGTTCCACACTAGCTCAGCACTGAATCCTTATAAAATGACTGGCCAGATGTATGAGGGATTCACTGACAAATAGATGCAATTTCCCTGAGTAAGCCTTTCCTACAATCTAGCAGCCCATCTTACAATTTATCAATTGGAGGACTTTAAATCGTTGGGAGGGAGGTTGTGATATTCCTGCAAGGGCTTAGCAGACACCGATATTTCACATCATTGTCAAATGCTGGCTTCCCCACCCCCATCATGGGATTGAGTGTTCTAGGGTTTTTAAAACTACTGGATTCCTGACATTCTACCAAAGCTCCCTTTCCTCCTTTCCTTACATCTTTGTATCTAGCCTTGTGCCTAATTCCTCTTCCCCAAGTCACGTGGAAAGGAATGTGAGGCAGTTCCCCAATGCACTTCTAAAGTGATATTGAATGTGATAAGTAGCACAGTTCTGATAATACTGAATACTTGGCTTTCTATTGTGCTTCATTTTAAGCAGGCTATTTTCCAAAATCAGCCTGTAATAATTGCAGCATATTTATTAGACTATTATCTATTCCACAAACTAAATCACTCCAGTATGAAATCTTAATTCCACATAGTCACTGTCAGTATTTATTAAGCCTCACTGCCAAGGCAGAAGAGCATGGGGAAATTAGACTTTCTGATGACAGATTGTAGTGAGAATGTTGTAGCCATTTGCACAAAGTATTTGATTTATCATTTTATTGCTCATGGCTTTGGTTAAATTGCAGCTAAATTATTATTCGCATACTTGAATATTCAGGATAAGGCTAGTGGGGCTGTACATAAGAGGTGCTAAGGTTTTTGCATGAGAAAAGAAATTAAATGCAGTCACGCAGACATATGGTTTGCATATGTCATTGCACTAACTTTTGCACTAAGTCTTGCATAACTGTTTGAGATGCATGTTGTACCGCTCCTTGCATCAGATAATTAGATAAGATCTCAAGATGTTTGCTTATAGAAAGCCCTGTGAGAATATCTAAATTCTGCAAGATACATGCTAGCCAACAGTGCATGCAGTGTCTTGCATGTGATCATGTGTAACATCCCAAGATTTATTATTCCAATTTATATAGCTACTCATCTCAAATATATGACTCTGGGCGGCTCACAACAATTAAAAAAACAATATACAACATCAAAACAATATAATTTAAGAACAATAACAAGAGTATAAAAATCATATAAAAACCCAGTAATTTTATGCTAAATGTTTTTATGCAAAGTCTTCCAACAGCTCCAATTATTCACAGATCAGTTCCACCAATTGAATTTCTTCTCCTGGCATATCTCTGGGTATCACACATTGTCTATTTTATTATACACATTTCCATATACTATCCCCCCCCCTTCTTAACTACCTTATTTGTTGTTAGCTTCAATATAACATTTCTTCTCTCACTGGTAACATGATTCTATCACAGTGTGAACAGTTTGTAGTTTCAAGTCCAAGTTAACCTCTGGACTACTTTTTTTAAAAATAATCTAAAGCTCTTACTGACTGCATTTGATGGTCTAAATTCCACCTCAAAAAAACAACAAAACAACAACCCTCCAGCCACCCGAAATTATATTTGCTGACCCACATGATGCCAAAAGTTAAATTATTATTGATTTTACTTAAATTCTAGTCTTTTAAATAAGACTATTAGGATGACAGGTCATATGGAAATGGGTGTATGCTAAACAGGTAAGGAAGAAACAGAATTAGTCTGGTAATAACGTTCCTAATTTTAACCCATTTTTTGATAGGTACCAATCTCACAGGAGCTTTTCTATTAGGTCGGCAAAGAGACCATTAGATTGAGCCACCTGTGTGCAGGTCCACAGCTTCAGCTCCCAGTGTAACTACACCTGCTGCTTCGTCGCTTGCCCATCGCCACAGGACTTTGGAGGTTTACGACATTTGGGGGGATGTCAAGACTTGCACATGAATTGATTAAAGTGAGGGAGAGATGTGCATAGTCAGCCTCACTCTCTCTTCCCAGATTCCATCTTGCTTCAATGGCAGGACAAGAGTCGAGACAGTTGGAGATGGGCTGGGCACAATGGTTGACCAGGGTGTCTTTTATGCTTTGCTGTCCTCTTAGCATACCATGCCGCTTGCAGAGACCGCCTTCATGTCTGTTGTCCTATTCTAGTAAGTTTCATCTGCTCAATCCACTGGAATCTGTCTTTACATGCTCGGGATAGACAAGTCCCTATCTCACCAAAAGTAAATGACCCGATGGTTACCCTCAACATGGTTTGGCCAACCTGTTGAAGCTGTTGCCCGGGGTGTGGCTGCTGTGCATGCTACAGCTACTGGGAGCCACAGGTGAGAGCTGAGTGACAGGTGGGAACCAAAGATGGATGACCTGCCCTTAAAAGGAGATGACATGCCCCTACACCAAGGTGGTACCCCTCCCTGAACACTCCATACACACACCACATTACTATATAACTAGAGAACAAAACCTGTTCCCTTCTAAGCCTGATGATGTTGCCTAGTCTGGTAATGAAATATCTGCAAGAAGAAGAAAAAAAACAAGTTCAGAGAGCACCATGACCTACATATATTCTTTTCTATTAGTGATTTTTTTAAAAGACTGGAAATCTTCTATAGATTTTTTACTGAAAGAAAATAGAAACATCACATGTTGATCTGAAGATTAAGAATTTGATTCTTCAAAATCAAAAATCTAATTTTTAAGTGTCAGGTCTATGTTCTTTATTTTACTTCTCCTGACTCCTTGAAGTCAACCAAAATATTTCTTTAGAAATGTTAGATGGGATTCTGATGTTCAAGTGATGGGCAGACCAATCTCTAAAAAAGAATATGATTTATTCATATGCAGCATGCCATAGATCAAATGAAATGAATAAAAACTAATATCAGAGCTAAGTGCTTTTCACTGGCTAAGGATAAAGGCTTATTTTTGTATTTCATCTTAAGTAAGTGCAATTTACTGTAAATAAAATGAAATATATTTAATATGATTAAACTGAGGTGATATATTTAATAATTTTATACTTTGATGTTTGAGAACTAGATTCAGCTTTGATTTTTATAAATTATACACACACACATATTGCTGATAAAGAAATAAAGGGAGACTAGTATAGTTCTATTTCAAGCTATTTAGCTCTCATTAGCTAGCCATACCCTTACTCAGATTCGAACTTGGGCTTCCTGCATGTTAGGCAGTTGAATTAACCTCTGAGCCACAAGTTCTCCTCTCTTCATCAACTTGAGCCAGGAGAAAGATGAAGTGTTTTTCTATCGAGACACCTGATATACCCCAACATGTGGGAGGGGGCATTCTGCTCCCTTTCGCCTTTCAGCTCCAACCCAGGAGCCCTCAAGCAGTTGCATTCACAACAAACCATTTTATACCAAATTTATCTTTTGCTGATAAAGAAAGGTGAAAGGGAGCAGAATGCCCCTTCCCACATGTTGGGGTAGACCAGGTGTCTCGATAGAAAAACACTTATATATATATACTTCTATATATATATATATTCTGCAAAAGGAAGTATACAGAAAAAAAATCATAGTTTTCCACAAGTTGAAACAAATATAACAACATTTAAGGCTAAATGTGTCTATGTGCATTAATTTATCTGATGAATCTAAAACCATTTTTTCTATGTCTCTTCAGTTTTAAGCTGATCAAAACCATTCATTTTGGGCCTTAATTAAATAACCTTAGAGGATGTGAAACCACAGGGAAGAAAAAAAACTGTAATTATTTCTGAAGTTATTGATTTTACGCTAATGATCTTGAATAGTTCATATCCCCGCATTTATATTTCCCACCTGGATAATGGATAGTGATTTGAAAATTTTATATCAAGCTTTTATTAAAACCACTTTGGACAGATTGGATCAGATTTCAATATTTGAAGAGTTCAGGAAAAATATATTCTCTTAACATGAAATTTGGATAAAAATGTAAATGTCCTTTGACACAGTGTGTCTGGGTTCTTGTAGAACCAGATGTATATTTTGTTTGGCAATGTTGGCAAATGATACATAGAACCATGACAAGTGATTAAAAACAGTGGAGGTACTATATACAGTAAACAGCAAGTATTTACAATAGATATTTACAAGACAATCCTAACTTTTGCCTGGTGTCAGCTGTGTCAGCACAGCTACTCTTCATGGTTGGAACTGAGCTGCTTCTCCCATTTTCTTCCTCCATTTGCTGTAGGCCACACCCTTTTTGAGCCTGAATAATGAACCATTTAGAAATGATACAACGTTATATTATTATTTCAGAATATATAATTAAGGTATTCCAGTATGGATAAGGAGTGGCACATAATGTGATATGTGAACTTAGGAAACTAATCAAAGAGAGAAGCTGGAATTAAGGAGAAACTTCCTAAGAGTGAGAACAATTAACAAGTGGAACAGCTTGCCTTCAGCAGTTGTAGATACTTCATTGCTGGAGGATTTTAAGAAGAGACTGGACAGCTACTTATCTCAAAGTGTATAGGGGCTCCTGCTTGAGCAGGTGTTGGACTAAAAGACCTCCAAGGTCCCTTCCAGCTCTTCTGATTGATTTGCTCAGCAGGTCATTAGCTTTTGATGGTTAACTTGGCAAACTGTCAGTGATATGAATTCTATTCTTTTCACATATAGCATTATAATGAATGTGCAAAAGAAATATTGTATGCATTCTGATACTGCAATACCAGTTATATACTTCCCCGTTGCCACCTCCCAGCCTTGGACACCTCTGCACCAGTGGTGGATTGCTACCAGTTTGCCCCGGATCGGGTAAACTGGTAGCGGTGGAGGCGGGAGACTCCGCCCAACCACCTGGACGCCTTTGCACATGCGTAGAAGTGTTGCGCATGCGCAAGTGAACTGGTAGCGACGGGTTTTGAAACCTGCCCCTGCTCTGCACACTGACTTTGAAATCCGTAGGGAGAATAAGATACAATCCTACAGAATTTCCTGAGATAAATGCCACATGTCTAAGCATAAATCTTCCAGCAATATCTTTTGAAAATGGCCATAGAACATAATCACAACCACATTTAATTTAACTAGTCTGTCAGAGTCAGTTGGCAGGATCAGGAAAATGAAATAGTTGCATTCTCTTTATTTCTTTTCAAAGAACATCATAGATGGATCTAGAATAGTCATTTCATCCAAGAGTTTCTGGATCTGATTAGCCATCACATTCTGGAGCACCTTGTCTAAAAACGATGCCGATAATTGGTTCATATTTATTAAGATCTTCAGAGTCCACTTATTTCATCTTTCAGTGGGGCTAGATCACTCTTTTTTTTGTAATGGGAATCTTTATAAACCCCTGAACCTAACTGCATTGCTTATAAATGTTATTGAATATTTACAAGGTGAATGAGATATCTTTACATCCTTTACTGCAGATTCTCTGGAATCTTCTTTTATTTTCATTTCTCTGGGACTGACACACTCATTCAGCACTTAGCTCAAGTTAACATGCCCTCTGCCACTCTCACTAATCATCACTGGAGGTTACAAATGTCATTGGCTCCTTTTATACTTTGCCCTTCGTGACTGGCTACTTTTAATTTGATCTAAAACATCTGCAAGAATGTGAAGGACAATTGCCGAGCACATCCATATTTCTTTACTTAAAGAGGAATGGTTTTTTTTAAAAATAAAACAAAACAAAAACCAACACTCTCTACAATAACAACTCTTAAAATATTCTGAAATGCAGCCTAGTATGGAGATTCTGAATGTAATCCAAATTTCCTGAAGATATTTGAATGTAAATTGGACAGAAATCAATAATGAAATTTATAGAGAGACATGGAACCTGTGCATATTTTTGACTGAGAGCCTTATTAATTTTTGGCAGTAGAATCAGCAAAGATTTATCAGTTTAGTAATTGTTAAGGTGCCAAATTATATTTGTGGAGTCCTTGGTGCTTTCTGAGTTTTTTTGCTTGCAGATATTTTATTATCCAACTAGATAATATTATCAATGTGGGGTTTGTTCGTGTTTATATATGGTAGCTTTCCCTGCCAGTGTGATGGATGTGTGTGATTTTTTTACATCTAAATTCAAGGGTTTTCTGATTTTTGTTTGTTTGTCTGTCTGTCTGTTGTCTGTCTGTTTGACTGGTGTTAATCCCTGATTATCAGGATGTATGTGGCTGGAGAGAATGTGTTCTGATCTTTTTGTCTCCATCTTAGCTTTTTTATTGTCTCTTTTGAATGGTGTGTAAATGTGATTTATATTTACTGATGGCTGACTTGTCTTTAATTTATATTTGCAATACCATGCAAATATTGAGGATGTAGTTTGGTTGCATTAGTATTACATAACAGAATAATTGCTTCAAAATTATTAAGGTATATTCTTATTTTTGTATTTGACATAACATTTATTTTTTATATTTTGTTGAAACTAGGAAGTGCATTGAAAAATTTTAGGTCAAAGAGCAAAATTATCATTTTCTTTCCTTATGTCAAGGAAAAATTAAAACAAACATGATGAAGTGAATTTACATTTAGTGAAGAAAATGCTATTGTGCCTGGAATCATCCATGCTTTTGATGCTATTGGGCAATAGTAGTGGATGTGATCAATTTTGAGCCATCAAGTACTGTAGTATCAACTCTTAGCAATTGCATAGGCTAATTTTTTCTAGGTTGTTCTATCCACAACCTAGTCCTTCAAATATTCCACTAGTACACCCATTACCCTTGCCACTAGTTTTCCTCTTCTCTTTCCTTCCACCTTTCCCAGCATTATAGACATCTCCAGAGAGTTAGATCTTCACATTATATGTACAATTTCAGCCTAATTATTTGTGCCTTGAATGAGAACTCAGGCTTGATTTGCTCATTGATTCATTTGTTTGTTTACTTCGCTAGCCATGATATTTCCAGGAGTCTTCTGGTTCCATCTTTTTTTTTTCAAACTCTAACTTTTGTGTCTTCAAAGAACACCACTGCCTGCAGGATACTGATTGATAGTTCTTTCACTATTGATAGAAGATCCTAAAAGATACAAACTACCCACAACTTCAATATCTGTCAATCAAATCTTTTTTATGGTCATAGAACAGCATAAGGGTGGAATACAAATGATTTATAACTGTAAAATCTAGAAAATATAAAATACACAGAGTTAAAAAAACAGGTTTAAAAGCTAGCATAAACAATTTTTAAAAATAATAAAAAGCAGTAAATCATTAGGTAAATATGAAAAACATAAAAGTTAATATATAGCTAACTAAATCAGAATACAAAACATTCTAAACTAACAAGTTAAATATTTATTATGGCAAGTTTGAAGCACAGGTCATTATCTGATGGATTTTAATCACTGATGCACAGAACATAGCAACATTGTATGTTATAGCAGGATTAGTATCAGGAATGGATCCAAAATAAATAGATAAATACACAGTAAAAACTTTTTAAAACGAAAATCTAAAAGTGCTAAAAGTATGCCTCAACATTTTAAAAAAACCTGGGCTGATCTATATTTTTTATTCAATATAATGCTATGGAAGTTATAACATCTAACTTTAAGAAATAATTAATTTAAAATATACTAACAGACGGAGATAGTAGGAAGATCATATTTATAAAAGTATCTTAGGTATGATATTAAAAGGTTAAAATTCACACATAGGCAGAAGCTATTGACAGAATAACTGGCAGATAAATCATAATAAACATTCTAGAGAAATTGACAGGTTTTAATTTTTATTTGAATAGATAGCCAGGTATCTATTCAACAATCAACATGCAAATTTGGATAGAAGCTTGCTTTTTGTATATTTTGTCAACATAAAATTAATAATAATAAATGCAAAGGATTCCAATGTACTTTTTTTATTAAACAAAATATAAAATTAGAGAAGCAATTTATCCTCAGAGAGACATGATAAACAAGAAGCTGGTGAGAACCTTGGAGTATTTTGAAATATGCCTCTTCCTTCTTTTTTCAAAACTTCTTTCAAATCAACATTTATTTTAGAGACAGGAGTCATTGTTAGCTAAATACGACTTACACTAGTATGCTGGAAATACCTTATCTGCTACAACTTTCTAGCAAATTATCAAGAAAAGAATCAATAAAATGGACCTAGGCCTGCCTGATAGAGGAGCTCAGGTAATCAGATAGAGCACCGAGAAAAAGCAAAACTGATATTTATGCCACTCTCTATTTTGTAGTATTTTGAGATTAGTTTCTAGTAGAAGTATATGAAGGCAGCCACCCTTTCTTTGGACAAAAGTTCAGGAAAAGGTAAGCATGAAACCAGTGTTTGAGCCCCAGAGAACGTGACAGAGTGAAACCTAGCCATGCCAAAACCTAGCTAGGAAGTGTGATATCACCATAAAGCCTGGAAAATATTATCCTCTGCTAGATGATGATCCCTCTCTTGGGCTTTTGACAGAATGGGCTATTGCTATTTCTTCAACAGCATTGGAAAGAAGCTGAGATCCTGAAGAGCCTTTGCCAGTCCTTCAACAGTATACGGAAGAGTAATTCAACACAGCATAATAGCAATAAATCAGCTACTCATGTGAATCTGGGCATCAGTAGCTTGTCAGCCAACCCTCTTCTAGAGCTCATCCCAAAGATCTCATAATACTGGCTGCCACCAGTATTGCTAGGATGCTCCATTCTGCTCTAGTACCTCTCCAACTCTGTGAGATGGAGATAACAATAGTCTGTTCCAGGATGTGTCCAGATCTTGTTATCAAATAGAAACATGCTGAAAGATGGCAAGGCATCCCAGTAACACCAATTTTACAAAAGGGTTTTATCTTTAAAAAAAAAAACAACTATAAGGTATCAACCTGGAATAAATATTTGCTTCTCCCAAACCAGAAATTTCAAAGTTCTGAAAGAGGAGTCAAAAGGAATTGTATACATGAAAAGCAGCATTATAGACCCAAAAGGGTAATTATGCATGACACAGAAAAGATAATTTCTTCTTTTCCTACTGTTTATGTTTTGAGCTTGTGCATGCATGACAGTTTCCTTTTTAAAAACTGAAATCTCAGTAGACGTGTATGAGGCACTTCAATATTTCATGGACCATTAGCTTTCTCTGTAGTTGGAGGCATAAAGCTGCTATATACAAATTAAGATCTGTGTAGCTTTAACCCATGAATTATGGATTCCAACAACTTTAGGATATGGTAAATATTTCGAAAGGAAGATGTACTTTGAAGATTGTAAGTGTATCTCACAGGCTGTGTGTTTGTGCTATTTTTATTATATGAGGGTGGGAAAGCCAGAGGGTTCCTTCTTCAGACTAAAGAGCCTTTTTCCCCCAGTCAAAGGACTTTTTTCCCCTACTGAAAGTGGTAGAAAAATTAGACCAGCATGATATTATTCTTTCCAGTACATTGACCTTCATGATCACTTCCACAGTGGTAGTGCAATTTTAAATACTGTGGAAGCCAGATGTCAGATATTTCATATTTATGAAAATATGAGTAGATTATCATATCCAGGGCTCCCCCCCCCACAATACCTTTTTTAAATGTCTCACCTTGCACAGGGGAGATGCCAGTTGGTGGTCTCCTTTTTTTCCTTCAGAAATCTGCTAAACTGATTGTAATGGGAAATATTTCAAAATAAATTTTATTATGAGACAGTAATATTTTTTTCTAAGAATTGATTAAATATTTTCTTGAAAGTATCAGTTATAGATGGTTGGAAAAGATATGAGAGTGGTTGATTCAATATTTCATAAATGAAAATATCTGCTATTGTTACGTCATCAAAAATCACAAATGGTTCCCCTTCTTGCTTTCTCTGCATCCATCCATCATTCTCCCTCCTGCCTATGAGGTCTTCCACATGGCTTGCTAACCACAGCAAGAAAATGCCTCATAAATGATTTCAGAAAGACGTTACTGAATGATTTCCAGTTCTCTCCAATCTACCTTACACCAGCCTGCATTCATCTTTTTCTGTCTCAGTTTTAAAATTGTATTTTCCATCAGCTACCATCACAAACCATGACATTTGGAGTGTCTGAAAGAAGTGATGGAGTCCTCTTCTGCCCCAATTGGCTACCTAAGACTGCTCAAGGCCTAATCCCCAAAGGACTGAGCTGCTTTATCTACGAGGGAAGACTAACAACATATTTCCCTTCTCTTGGACAATGGAGGCGGTTCTTTGGCCGCCACCACTCCATGGTTTAATGTGGAGTGCACAGTGCAGAGTGTTGCTACTTTTCTGCCTCTACTTCACCAGGATCAGATCACTGACAACAGGAGACCCATTCCTTCTCTTCTCATTGGAGGCAGATTGAGTGGGGAGATAGCACTCTTGGCCACAAACAAGTGAAGTAAGAGAGTGAAGGAGTGAAGCAGGTCTGCTGTCAGTAATTTATTCCAAAGCAAGTACTTCTCATTCTGTCTTCCTTTTTTCCACCATTTTCCTTGCTGGTAGAACCTGTAATTTTCCACCTCAATGCAAAGACAGAACAGGGATCAGAGATGAAACAGTGCCTTTTAAGATGGCATATTTTTCTGCCTGCTAATGGACTATATACAAAAGCACTTCGGTGCTGCAGTTTGGATGTGCCCTGTGATGGGAAATCTGAGCCTATGCTGGGTAATCTGAATGAGATAATTCCAAATCGGTTCTGGTATCAAGGATTTCTTATTGACTCACCTTCTGCTTAGATTTGTCATGGTCTGCTTGTGGCAGTTGCTTTTATGACTTGAACTGCAGAACAGTTGAAGGCAAGCAGCCAAGGATGGCCACCCCTTTGTCTACATTTAGTCTGGGTTTGAGAGTTGACAAAATGGTAGCTGAGATAAGAGCCATTGTGGGATTTATCTGGTTGAATAGGCCAGCCAAAGAGCATGACAGAATTATTTTATTGCATTTTGAAGATAGTTCCCATACTGCCATTGGCAAGTAACCAGCCATTCCAGGTTTTAAATATAGATGGCTTTTAAAAGGATTGTGTGGAAACATAGCTTTTCCCCCCCAGCTAAACAAAACAATGAAACTGACATCCAGTACAGTGAGAATGAGTGAAGGCTGCAAATGAACAGCCTCTGGGCCTTTCAGGGGTTTTAACCATACCAGCATGCTTGTATGATTATAATAACTATCTTGTGTAGATAGTTGAACAATATTGATAAAAATAGTGGCTGGTAAATGATGCATCCCTTCTTCTTGGAAATATTTATTATCCGCTCTTATAACATTGCTCTTACAATGTATGGGTCAAGGACTTTATGTCCTAAATAGATATCTAGATCAGCAAAATATCCAGTCTCATAGGGCTTCTTCCAAAGATACCTATCAATTTTACTCTAGAAGGGAGCACACTTTTGATATTACTCATTTTATTCATTTACCTATTATTTATTATAAAAACATTAAGACTCCCTCCCAACTATAAAACTCCCAGAGTGATTTATAATAAGACATAAATAGAGTCCCAAGATTTATGCATTAAAAGAATATTAGGAGAAGAAGTTAATTCAGAAAAGGCAATATTCAAAAATTGGCTATTGGACCTATAAGTATAGGGGCTTATTAGCCTTATATTCTATAGCAGATGAGAAGTCATTCCTTGGCAGGAAAGTATCATGGCCAACAAAGCTTATTTCAATGTCATGACCTCAGAGAAGGGAAAAACACAAACCATGTTATGAAGAACAGCTTTCCTGATATTCATAGAAACTTTGAGGTCTGATAAAATTGAAGGAGTTATTTAAGGCACCATGCTCATGCTTAAAATAGAGGTTTAACAAAACACAAGCAGGAAATGGCTCCCTTACATGCAACAAATTATACAAGGCAGATGTAGACATTTGGAATATGGTTTTTAGGTCTTAAGTAGAAACTAATAACATTCATTAATGTTCCACATATTTAAATTGTGGTTTACAGTAAGGAACACAATTGGGAAAGATGGGAGGATGTGTTATAAGAATTTTTTTTCATTGTGCTTTCTAAAAAAAATTTATTTACTATTTTACTAGAAGATATTTTACTAGAAGAGTACTCAAATCCTCTGCTCGAAATAAAATTCCCTATATCACCAGGCTTGAAATTTTAGGCCTCGATAGCGTCACACTACACCATCTACGTTCCGACCTAAGCTTAGTTCATAAGATTATTTACCATAACATCCTACCTGTTAATGACTACTTTAATTTCAACCGCAATAACACAAGGGCTATCGATAGATTCAAACTCAATGTAATTTGCTCTAATCTTGATTGTAGGAAATATGACTTCTGCAATAGAGTAGTAAATGTCTGGAACACTCTACCTGATCCTGTTGTTAGTCTCCCTAATCCCCATACCTTTTACCTTAAACTGTCTACTGTGGACCTTTCATGTTTTTTAAGAGGTCCCTAAGGGGGCGTGCATAAGCGCACCAGAGTGCCCACCATCCCTGTTTTACTGTTCCCATTTATATGTACTCATTTTATGTGTTTATGTCTATGTTTTGCGTATTTATTTCCTTTTATTTGTGCCAAAAAATTTCCATGTGTCCATGTCTGTGTCTATACTGTTACTTGTTTCCTTGTACTTGTTAACAAACAAACAAACAAACAAACAAACAAATAAATAATCTATGTTTATCTCATTTCATTCTGCTATTTCTTTCATTTGTATTCTCTCATTTTAACAATAAAAGGAGTATACATGTGAAAGAAAATAGATTGGAGTTTCATGCTTAACAGTTGTAGTATTCTGCAAGATGCAACACAAAAAAGAGGCTAATTGTTCCTCTATTTAATATTATCTAATATTCCTGGAAATGAAATTCTTAGGACTGAGCCTTGTGCCCACTGAATACAAAAACAGAGGCACATGATCTTTATTGAGGATGTATAAGAATGTCACCATGAATTGTACTGGGAGTGGATTTGAGGTGAACTAGGGAGGAATATATCAAGCCAGCATGAAGTGCAGCTACCAATTCATCTTGTAAAAATATTTAAATCAACTTTTGAAAATATGTGATATAGGATCTGAACATTTTTTTCATCAAAAACAAAACAAGTGTGGAAATTTCCCCTCTCATTGCAACACTTCTTAAAAAGACTATGTAGTACAATATTGTGTGGTTATAAAATTAGTACAGGACACAGCGCAAATATACATACATACATACATACATACATACATACATACATACATATCAGTGGTGGGATTAAATTTTTTTACTACCGGTTCTGTAGGCATGGCTTGGTGGGCATGGCAGGAGAAGGATACTGCAAAATCTCCAATCCT
Source organism: Ptyas mucosa (assembly GCA_012654045.1). Classification (NCBI taxonomy): domain Eukaryota; kingdom Metazoa; phylum Chordata; class Lepidosauria; order Squamata; family Colubridae; genus Ptyas; species Ptyas mucosa. The sequence goes on from WNWU01000001.1 coordinate 29,872,325, forward strand.
ACCCCACTCCAGGGGAAGGTTGCTGCAAAATTCCCATTTCCTCCTGATCAGCTGGGACTCAGGAGGCAGAGAATAGATGGGGGCGGGGCCAGTCAGAGGTGGTATTTACCGGTTCTCTGAACTACTCAAAATTTCTGCTACTGGTTCTCCAAAACTGGTCAGACCCTGCTGAATACCACCTCTGGTACGTACATACATATGTACGTACTTATATTTGGTGCGACTGTTGCGAGGAAAAGAGACAGAAAAACCAAGGGTTCATCATTTCCATATATTTTCAAATATATATAATGTATTCAAATATATAAACAAATCTCTTCTTCTATGTGAGTTTGTGAATTTAGGCCTAAATACTTCATTAAAACCTCAGATTTATATAGTACAAATCTCCTGTACAAAACTAGTACTCTGTACATCTGGTTCTGTACAAGAAAGGAGAATGGGGGGGGGGATGTCACACACACACCATTTGAGTCATAGAATCATAGGGCTGGAAGGGACTTTTTTTTTTAAATTTGATTTATATGCCGCCCTTCTCCGGAGACTCAGGGCGGCTTACAATGCGCTAAGCAATAGCCTTCATACTTTTGTATATTTATACAAAGTCAGCTTATTGCCCCCACAAACTGGGTCCTCAATTTACCTACCTTAGAAAGGATGGAAGGCTGAGTCAACCTTGAGCCTTGGTGAGATTCGAACCTGCAATAATTGCAGGAAGCTGTTGTTAATAACAGGGCTCTAGACCACTGTACTATCCAAGGCTCTGTACTATCCAAGACTTTGGAGATGTTCTAGTCCAATTCAACACACACACACACATATCCAAGGGAGGAGACCATATTCTATCCCAGACAAACAGTTGCCCAATCTTTTCTTGAAGACCTCCAGTGATGGAGCACCCACAATTCTGGGAGGCAAGCTGTTCCATTGATTAATTGTCTCACTATCAAGAAATTCCTCCTTAGTTCCAGATTGGATCTCTTTTTAACAAGTTTCCAGTCATTGCTTCTTGTCCTGTCCTCAGATGCTTTGGAAATAAGTCAGCTCCCTCTTCTCTATGACTGTCCCTCAAATATGGAAGACAGCTATCATATCATCCCTAATCTTTTCTTCCTTGGGCTAGACATAAGTAGTTCCCATACTCTTTCATTATTTATTTATGTATGTATGTATGTATGTATGTATGTATTTATGTATTTATTTATTTATTTATTTAAATAAAGAATTCTTCAGAAGAAAAATAATTAACTATAATCATAACAAATAAATAATATAATTCACCATCCATGAAAAAACAGACACAGAGAAAAGCAAAAGACTCTAAACCCTTGTACAGAAAAGATGCCTTAGCTAGTTGCTTTGAATGACTTTTTGCATTTATGTTCCAGCAATTTAGTCCAGGAAGGTGATAGCTGACAGGAATTCAATATCTCACAGTAATAGACAGACTCTCCTATATAGAATGGATCAATACCTTGATTAAATGCTGTGGGTGCATGCCAGTTGGGGTGATCAAACCTTTATGCTGCTATTGATGTTCTCCTGCAAACCATTGAGCCTTTGGTCAACAAAACCAAGCAACATATTGTAGTGCTACAATTATGTAGTAGGTTGCATATTTGGTAAAAGATTCAGTATCCCTCATTACATCTAGAAACTCTAGTGTGGCTGATTTCCAATGGAATTCTCCAGTGGCTTCACAAAATCATTTAGGCAGTTCAGGACAATTTGGCTTAACATCTAGCTGAAAAGGTCTAGTTTCAAATGAACACATGTGCCTGGCCTGAAAACAGCTTAGCTGGAAGATGAGAATCTGGTGTATGTATATATTGTATATGTGGTCATGTTAACAATATTTATATGATTACATAGTTGTTTAATTTCTAGGATTATGGTAAATTTCTATTGGCCACTTTCATAATCCTCTCACTGAGAAGAAACTGGAAATTTTCACATTATTTACCTAGATTAGTTCTGGCTAGAACTAATAAGAATTTGGAAGCATAGAATAAATAAATTCCTGTTTACTTTTCATATTTTCTATTCTGGGAACTCTCTTCAGATAAAGGGTACTATATGAGTGTTTGTATTATCCATTCCTAAAATCTGACTTAGAAGTCTTGTTCAGAATCAAAAAACAGGATTGATTGCATTGTGAAATACAGAAGGGAGGGAGGAAGGAAGGAAAAAGCATAAGTGAAATACTTAAGAGTGACACAGAAGGGCTGTAGAAAGTTCTCGTTTAATGAAAAAATATTAAAAGAGAGATTCAACACTAAATAGAATGATTAGAAAGTAGATGTAAGCAAAGATAAATTGTTACAAGTACTGAAAAGAATCTTGAAACAATGAATTGGCTATAGATGACAAAAATGTATCTGATGAATTACTTATTGCAAAAATGATAATAGAAGAAAAATATTGTATAATATGTACAGAGAGAAAAAGATAAATACACAAAATGTAGAAAGCAAGGAATGTTTCAGATTCCAACAGGCGGGAAAAATGCAGAATGATTTTGATGGAAACATACTTTGGAAGTGGATGAAGAGAGAATTAAGTATGTCTGAGAAAATTTAGGAGAATTTCACTTGAAAGGGTATGAGAGAGAATAATGAGCAAAATTTGGTAATGGAAATGGGCAAAGATAGGTTGTCGATGTTGTTTTTGCTCTTCAACAAGTTATTGAGATATGTACATTATGAACAGGAAAAAAGCAAGATTCCACATGTTTGCTGATTTAGAGAAAGTGAAAATTGTGGTATATAATAGAATCCTTTTTTAACCAACTTGTTATATAGAAACAAGAGCTTGGTCCAAGAAATCTAAGTTGAAGATGGTGTGGAAAAGGGACTTAAAAAGTGACATTTGCTAAAAGGAAAACAGGAATGAATAACTACTGAATAAAAATGGGTTGAATGCATGAGAGAGACACCAGTATGAAAAATGGACATTGAGATGATTTGGTTATATAGATAGATAGAATAAGTCTCAAATTACAAAACGATTATATCTGCGGGAGGAGTGAAAAGGGGAAAACTAAGAAAAGTCTGGTTTAGGAGAGTTAATGAAAACCAGAAAACCAGAATAATGAGAAACTAAATGAACAAAAGGCAGTGTATTAAATACAACATGGACAGGTGGAATTATGGAATGTGGAAGTATGGTTTCTATGCTTATAAAAAGATGTTGCTGAAGTAGTTTTAGAAATCGCTTCTTCTCTTTTCTTCTCTTGTTCTTTAATTCTTTTGGCTTCCTGTTTATTACTTCTGTTCTGTGTTTTATATAACATTGAATGCTCCAAAAGATCGGTAATGGACATTACAGTAATACTGTAATGACTAAAGAGATAAAGGTGGAGCAGTAGTTAGAATGCAGTACTGCAGACTAACTCATTGCTCACTCCAGGAGTTCAGTTCTGAGTGGCTCAGAATCAGCTTCCCATCCTTCCGAGGTTGGTAAAATAGGGACCCAGATTGTTGTGAGCAATATGCTGACTTTGTAAACCACTTAAAGAGGGCTGTAAAGCACTATGAAGTGGTATATAAGTCTAAGTGCTGTTGCTATTGTTATATGCATGTGCTGGAGTTACCTAAAATAACTCCCTCCTTTTTCAAATGGGCATACTCACTTGCATTCCATAGCAAAATATCCTTCAGCCATCATTTTGTGTAGAGTTTTTCCCCCTTCATTAAACTTCCCCAATGATTCCAAATACCCGCTCAAATTCCCAAGTTCATCTTCTGATCACAATGTAAAAAAGGTTGTGGAATGGGGAACGAGGAAAAAATGAGTACCACAAGCACACTTACTTCATGACATTGCAAGCAAACTAATAAATATAATCCTTGCTATCGTTATTCTCAAATGGTTTTTTTTTTTTAGTGACATAGAATATATAACACTCAGGCAATAATGCTTTATTGAAGGAATTAAACCACTTGTCAGAAGGACCAATGCAAAAGATGGCTTCCAGGCCTATAAAGTAGATGGGTGAATCTAAGTGTGTCTCTTCTTCAGAATTTAATACATATTTTTCTATTTCCCCTTGTAAAAGATTGCACAAAAGCTGATATATATGTTTGTGTTTGCTTCATAATATAGACATTGAATATTTAATCTGGGTAAGCATTTTTATAAAATAACACATTTAAAGTTTTATTTTAAAAAACTATACTTTTTATATACATTTTCCTATCCATATTCTGCCAAAACTCTCATTGTGTTTAAATGTTTGTCTGTTTGTATACTCAAATTAGTTCAAATGGTGTGTTATACCACAACAAATTTTGAATCAAAGTACCTAAAATCCACTAACTTAAGGTATGTGTAAAAAATCTGGGGTCCATTACTTTTGTAGAATTGAAATTTTCATGATGTACAGGTGGCCGGTTTTGCTTGCAAAGTTGTGGCCCTTGTAGTTTCTTGGCAATTACATTATTGTGATTGAAGAGGAGATCCAAGATGGTGGATCAGGCAGGAGGCAAGTAGGAGGCTCTCTGCTCCTAACCAAGCTTAAACTGAGGTATTTTATCTACTAACTGTTTTTAAGGCTTTGTTTTAGTTTTTAAATTTCCCAAGTTTTAAATTTTTTATATTTTTTGAAATTTTATGCAACCTGGAGCTGTATTTTTAACAATTTTTAACAACCTGAGCTGGGCTCAGTCTTAGGAGTGCTTTGTTGCCATTTTTTGTTGCTGTTATCTAGGATTTATTGCTTTAGCTTGGAAGCCGAGTACTGCCTAGCTTTGATCTGACTTCTTTTTATCTGACTTCTTTTATTTTATTTTTAACTACTATTTTTGTTATTCTACTTATTTTACTATTTTTACTTACTCCCTGCTCCTTGCTCTGCCGGAAGGGCAGGATCCTTGCCTTACTCGTGAGGAATTCTGCTGTTATTTGCATCAGGGCTTGTTTCCTCTTGACTCCTCTTCCTTTGGAGCTGGACTCATCTCAGAAACTAGATTTTTTGCTCTATTACATAATGAAGTCAAGGAAAAGGACCAGATCCCTTACTGACCTGGTTTCCCAACCTTCCTTGAAGCAATCCAAGATTGAGGACTTTGCTTTAATTCGACCTTCCTGCCTGGAAACTCCAGCTCCTTCTCATCTGACTGCTGCTGGTCGTCGTAACCCTCCGTTGGTTGAGGATGTCGTCCCCTGAGTTGAGAACAAAGGCTCCTCAAAAACTACGGTCCCCACTCAACCTTCAAATGAACCTACTCTTATAGAACTCTTGGCCCAGCAATGTTTTCTGGTTGCAGAAACAACAGCGAGCATACAGTCACAGCTTGACAAAATATTAAGTACCTTAGATTGCCTGGCTTCCTCGATTGCCGATGGTTGCCCTGGACGGACTACTCGGCAGCCTGATGCGGTGACAGGGCCCTCTCTGTCGGGCCCCAGCAAAGGTACTGGTTGGGGTGGCCCTGCCAGTGGGCTGAACTCTGCACCTCTGGGCGTGAGAAGCCACCTGGTTCTACAGCCAAGACAGGTGGCCCTTAATATTAATCCCATTAACTGCAATTTGCCTTATTGGGGCTCAATTCAGCTGGCAAGGGGTCATATACTACAGTTACTGGGGTTGACTGCTGATGATTTGAAGAAGATTGAACTTTTACCCTCCCCTGTACACTGTACCAGAGTGTTACTCAATTTTGATAACCCTAGCACCCCGAAACTATTTTTCAGGAGAAGATCTCTGCTAAAAATTTTTGGCATTGTGCCAAGTAGAGTCTTCAAAGATATGTCGATTAAGCCACTTTTAAGAAACCGACAATCTGTGACCATCAGGAGACTTACAGCCTCAAAAAGACTCTTAGCAGCATATACTAATGTGCCAATTTTGAATGCCATCCCTGATACTAGACTATCTATTAAATACTCATCCATTCCTGTAAGACTTCCTGATGGCATCTTCTCAGATGGCACCTTGACTGTTTGTCCTACAGCGGTCAAATCTACCCCCCTCAACGAGGCCCATCTCATCAGGAAGTTTGCCACGATTTAATCAGCTGGGAAGAAATGGCCCCAAAGGAAGCAATACCAGCCCAGGGCCTTCAAGGTTCCTCAGCGAATAAGCCTCAGGCTAGTGCCCCCGGGATTCCATCCATCCATGAAACTAACTCATCTCAAGACAATTTCTGGAATCTGGAGGAGATACAGCTTTTCGACTCCTTTCATGTACTCCCACAACCAGAAAGGGCCCAAATTATAAAGCGCCTGTCTGCAGTTAAATCCAAGCTTTGGAGTCTTTCACTACCTGATAAGGATCCCCTTGGACCCCAGGGAGCCCACATCGATTTAGCAGAGGCAGTTTCCTCGGCCCTCCCTCCAGAATGTCCAATTCGTCAACTTGAAGATCCAGGGCTACTCCAAACCTCGTCTGTTGATGTCACTGAATGCTTGCCAGGTAAGCAACCAACGAACGTTGGAAGCACAAACTGGACTGCGTTCAGAGCCCTACAGCCTCATGAACAAGGCTCGCCTCCCCTCCACTCTTCCCTGCCTTTATCTCCCAAGAGGGTGACACTTCCATCTAATAATGGCTGTATTTTTTCAGATCTGAAGGGCTCTCTGACAAAAATTAATTATATAAAATGACTAGCAAACCCGGCATCTCCCCCATGCACACTTAGATGCCTTTCATGGAATATAGCAGGTTGGGGGAGAAGGTGCGGCACCTCGGACTTTATCAACTATATTCAGTCATTCGATGTGGTCCTGCTTCAGGAGACCTGGGCTTGCGATAAGATATCCCTTACAGGGTTTACGGCCATTTCTTTGGCTGCTACCAAACAATCTAAGACGGGAAGACCTAAGGGTGGTTTAGCTTGCTTGGTTTCTACCTCCCTGAAAGTGGAGACAGTGGAGCTGCCCCCCTGTGGATCCTTAGCTATGGCATTCCTAATTAAGAGAGGTCATAGTAAAATGTTAGTGTTCAACGTCTACCTTCCTCCGACGGTGAGGCAAGCCGACACTAAGGCTCAATGGGATGAACTGGAGAGCTATATTACTTGTACAGAAACCAAATTTCCAGCGCTGTACATCTTTATAGGGGGCGACTTTAATGCCCAATTGGGAGGCCAAATTCCCCCATCGATTGAGGCACTCTATTCCCAAGAAATCTGCCAGGCCATAGGACACCAGATTTCAGCCAGGCATTCTAAGGATGAACTAACAAATTTCGCCGGCGCTCAACTAGCCCTCCTAGCATCCCAACACAATAAGACAATCCTTAATGGGAGTACCCCAGGTGATCTAGCGGGTGAATTTACTTTCAGTTCCTCACGGGGGAGTAGTGTTATTGATTTTGTGCTGGTTTCCCAGCCACTAAAACAGGCAGTCCATGTTTTTTTTGTGGACTGCCTCACGGAGAGCGACCACTACCCCCTGGTCACAATCATTGGGCTCTTTACAAATATACATCTGCCTAAGAGCCCCCAAATACTGGATCCTTATGTGGCCTCTTATGCAAGGAGGATCAAATGGTCTCCCAAGACTGAAAGAAAGTTCCACTCTCTTTTATCATTCCCGGAGTGTCTTAGCTTATACAATCAGGCCTTAACATGCAGTGACTCTCGACCTTCGAATCATTAATTAATAGTATCCAAAGGGAACTAGGAGCTGACCATAGGCCAAGTGGCCCATATCGTCCAAGAAGCAATCCCTGGTTCGATGAAGAATGTGTGCTGCTCAGGAACAAGATTAGACAGGTTTACCTGCTCTACCGTAATCGAGGGGACAAACGCCTACCCGAGGACTACTATCGCCTGAAGCAGGAGTATAAAAGACTAATTATTAAGAAAAAGAGGGCTAAAGAAAAAGAGAAGTGGGACCTACTTCTCTTCTCTATCCAGCAGAAGAACACTCGATTATTTTGGCAAATTGTTGCCAGTTCGCTGCCTGGCCATCAAGAACTCCTTCTCTGTTGTATTTCCAACAGAGATTGGGAAAACCATTTTGGATCAATCTTCCAGGCTTCAATAGTCACGACCGGACTCGGACCACAACTGCCCCCTGCAATTCCGGACTGCCCCCCCCCCCCGTGACGCATGCTGAGATCAGTGAGCTTATCTCTGAACTCAAGTCAGGCAAAGCTCCTGGCCCTGATGCTATACCCCCTGATCTGCTAAAATCTAATCCCAAGTGGTGAACTCCTCTCTTAGCAACACTTTTTACCCATATCAATACCTCTGGCAGGATTCCTACCTCCTGGAGCCTAGCAATTATTGTTCCTATTTTTAAATGAGGAAATAGGAGCAACCCAGCCAATTATCGTCCCATAAGCCTGCTCTCCATCATTGGAAAATTGTATGCTAAATATCTCCAACGCCGACTCCTCACCTGGGTTGAGGAGTCCAACATTATTGGTGCTGAACAGATAGGGTTTAAAGCAGGCTGTGCCACATTGGACCACTGCTTTGTCCTAGTGCACCTGGTTGACAAATATGCCATCATACCAGGTGGTAAACTTTTTACTGCTTTTATTGATCTAAAGGCAGCGTTTGATTCAATCCCAAGGGAATTGTTGTGGTCAAAATTGCTCAAAAGTTCCATTGATAGACGTCTTTTGTTCTTAATTAGATCCCTATATAATCAGACTTCTAGTCAGGTCAGGTGCGGTTTACAGGGAGAACTTTCAAATCCCATCCCGATAAAGAGTGGAGTAAGGCAGGGTTGTGTCCTGGCTCCTCTTTTGTTTAATTTATTCTTATGTGACTTGGCCTCTTACATTGGACGTATTGAGTCTCACGTCCCAAAGCTGTCAACTACGAAGATCCCACTTCTCCTTTATGCTGATGACGCGGTCCTCCTATCAAGGACAAGGCTTGGTCTGAAAAGGCTTCTTTCTGCATTTGGGTCCTACTGCGCTGAGAATCGCTTGTCCATTAATTAAGACAAATCAAAAGTATTGGTGTTCTCTAGAGCCCGGAAGCTACATAACTGGGCTATTAAGGGTAATGCTGTCAAGCAGGTTTCCCATTTTAAGTATTTAGGTATTTATTTTCAGAACACCGGTGCTTGGACTAGACATAGAACCCAGGTACAGAATTCAGCCTCTTGTAGCCACCAGCAGATTTTAAGATTTTTCTATACCCAAGGTGGCCAATCTATTCCTTCTGCTCTGCATATTTACAAAGCCAAAACCTTGGCCCAAACTCTTTACGGAGTTCCTATATGGATACAGGGCTTCAAGGAGTGTATCGAAAGAACCCAGGCTGCTTTTTTAAGGAAACTTTTGGGTCTCCCGCCCTGTGTTGGCTTTGCTGCAATGTACCTGGAACTGGGCATTCGATCAGTCGAATGCATGGCATGGATCAACACCTTTAAATGGTGGTTTCGGATGCTCTTTTTGGCAGCCCCTGGTAGCTACCTCTCCCTGGTGTTAGCTGACCCCTATACGTCTCGATGGGAGAGGGAACTGACAAAGAAACTCCACCTGTTAGGCTTTTCGGGGGATGCCATGGGAGACTATGGCCTTAAAGATGCCCAATCTAGGGTAGTCCAACGGCTTGTGGACATAGACTTACAATACCTGAGAGCCAGAGCCAATAAGACCTGCTCCCCTCTGGTCTTCAGCCAATTTAATAATTACGGACTGAGGATGGCCTCATATTTCTATACTCTAACCATCCCCAAGTATAGAAGAGTCTTCTCCCTTGCTCGTTTTAACGTCTTGCCTTCAGCATTGCTGGACGGACGATTCAAGAGGCTCCCGATGGACGAGCGGCTATGTGGCAGAGCGGAGGTAGAGACTGTGGAGCACGTCCTGTTACACTGCCCCATGTACAACGTAGACAGGACCAATTTGATGTCTCTCTTAGAGACAGACCTTTGTGGGCCCAATGCCAGTAATTTGGCCTTGTACTGTTTAGGGGATGGCTCCTCATACACTACCTCTCAGGTCTCAAAATTCCTTTTAAGAGCCGTAACCATTAGAGGAGAGTGCTGTGGTTCCTCTCGGCCGGGGCTTCTGGAGGCCAGCTGTTCGTGATGATGCTTTTCCTATGTTTGTTTTTTGTAGTTATGCTTGCATTTTGGTCTGTGACCGTAAATAAAGTATTATTATTATTGTGATTTCCGACACTCCCTGCCAGCTTCCCAGAAGCAAAATCAATAGGGAAGCCAGCAGGAAGTGAGTAGTCCTCCACACTTATGACTGTTGCATCTTCCCTATGGTCATGTGATCAAAATTCGGATACTTGGCAACTGATTAATATATATTGTTGTTGTTGTTAGTTGCGAAGTCGTGTCTCACCCATCATGACCCCATGGACAACGTTCCTCCAGGCCTTTCTGTCCTTTACCATCCCCTGGAGTCCATTTAAGCTCACACCAACTACTTCAGTGACTCCATACAGCCACCTCATTCTCTGCCGTCCCCTTCTTCTTTTGCCCTCAATCGTTCCCAGCATTAGGCTCTTCTCCAGTGAGTCCTTCCTTCTCGTTAGGTGGCCAAAATATTTGAGTTTCATCTTCAGGATCTGGCCTTGACATTTTTGTTGGCTGGGTGGCAAATGTATATATGTGTGTGTGTGTGTGTGTGTAAGAGAGAGAGAGAGAGAGAGAGAGAGAGTATGTATATGTATATGTATATGTATATGTATATGTATATGTATATGTATATGTATATGTATCGGTTTATTGGCTATATATATATATATATATATATATATATATATATATATATATATATATTGTTTGCAGTATCCCAGGGTCATATGTTCACCTTTTGCAACCTTCTGATAAGCAAAGTCAAAGGGGAAGCCAGATTTGCTTAACAATTGTGTCGCTAATTTACAACTGCAGTGATTCACTTAACAATTGTGACAAGAAAGGTCATAAAATGGAGCAAAATTCACTTAACAAATGTGTCACTTAGCAACAGAATTTTGGCCTCAATCATGGTTATAAGTGAAGGACCACCCATATAGTCTTCTTAGATGATCACAGAACTATCCAGAATTGAGGTAAAAAGATATAGTCACCCTAAAATTTAATGTTCATTCTGGTCATATCAGACTGCACTTCCTTTCTCTCAAAGAATGACCCAGTGGGTCACAGGGTTGTGTAATAAAATATAGAGCTGGCTTTAGAAAAGGCTGAGGGACATGAGACATTATTGTTGATGCTCTCTGGATAATTGGAAAAGCTAAAGAATAAAGAAGTTAGTATGTGCCTCACTGATTATAGAAAACTTTCATTATGTCGATCATGTCAAGCTGTAGTAGCATATACGCTTAGAAATGAAAACCTCAAAACATCTCATTGACCTTATGAGAAACTTACAACATGACAGGAAGCCACAGTATGGGCAAAGCCTGAGTGGCATAGGAGGCTAATGCCTCCTAACTAAGGCAGCATTTAACATCCAGCTGCCTGCAATTACTGTGCGTTCAATTCTCACCAGGCTCAAGGTTGACTCAGCCTTCCATCCTTTCTAAAGTGGGTAAAATGAGGACCCGGTTTGTGGGGGCAATAAGCTGACTTTGTATAAAATATACAAAAGTATGAAGGCTATTGCTTAATGCATTGTAAGCCCCCCTGAGTCTCCGGAGAAGGGCGGCAGATAAATATAAATAAATTAATTTTAAAAAGGCAAAATAAACTTAACTTCAGGTTGGGAAGGAATGAGACAAGGCTGTATATTCCTCTCTTATTTATACAATCTACATGCTAAATATATATTAAGCTGGATTGGAAAAAATATGAGTGTGATGTCATAACTGGATGAAGAAATATCAATCAGCAGCATTCTGATAACACTACTATTCCTTTATTAGTTTATTTGCTTGCTTGTTTGTTTGTTTGTTTGGAGGGGAGAACAAATAAGAAATTTGCAAAAAGTGTATACTATACAAGACCACAGCAGCGTGTTAGAAATAATGGATAATTTAAAAAAAGGAATCATAAACTAAGAACATTCTGAAAGTATGGGTGTAGTAGGTAGAACATAACTTTGTAAATAGAAGTTGAAATTGCAAAGGTGTACGTGGGTGTAAACAAAGAGAAAGTGCAGGATTTCTTAACCTTCCTTTTCCCAAATCTACCATTTCTAATCATCATGATGCCCCAAACAAAAACAATGTGTATCGTTTTGTTACCCTCTTTCGTACTTGTACTACAAAACACACAAATACGGGGTGAAGATTCCATTGCAATGTTTCAACACAATTTTATCACTTCCCCTTGCCACATTTCTCCTCTCCCCATGGACACTAAAGCCAAGGTTCATTCCCAGTTTCTAAGGTAATAAATAGCTTAATAGCAGGAAACTGACAGAGATGGTCTGTTGTGAGACAATATATTACTGACAAATGTGTTCTTTAATCTATATCTGAAATAAAAAGATGAGTCTTACAGCTTTATAAAATAAATCCATTTTGTGAAAAAGCAATCAACATCTTTCTCCCAATGACATTCATAACACTTAAGAACACATTTACTGGGAATAAAAGAGTAATAGAATAACAGAGTTGGAAGGGACCTTGAAGGTCTTCTAGTCCAACCACCCCAGCCCAGCCCACCCTGCTCAAGCAGGAAACCTTAGACCATTTCAGGCAAATCATCATCCAATCTCTTCTTTAAAACCTCCAACACTGGAGCACCCACAACTTCTGGAGGCAAGCCATTCCATTGAATAATTGTTCTGTCACAAAATTTCTCCTTAGTCCTAGGTTCATTTTCTCCATGTTTAGTTTCCATCCATTCTTGTCCTGCCTCTAAGTGCTTTGGAGAATAGCTTGACTCCCTCTTCTTTGTAGTAGCTATTGGAACACTGCTATCATGTCACCCTTAGCCCTTCTTTTCATTAAACAAGACATAGTCAATTCTTGCAACTGTTCTTTGTATGTTTTAGCTTCCAGTCCCCTAATCATCTTTGTTGCTCTTCTCTGCACTCTTTCTAGAGTCTCAAAAAAATTTTTTTTTAATATTGTGGCGACCAAAACTGGATGCAATATTCCAAGTATGGTCTTAAAAGACAAGGGCAATGGAAGGACAAAGTAGGTATTACTTTTGCAGAATTCCTATCATCTGGAATTTTGAAGAAAACTATTCTCATCCTCAGTCACCATGGTCATGGAAAAAAAGGAAGGGAAGGAGAGAGAGAGAAAGAAAGAACAAAAATTAAGACTCTTTCCTAGCCTTAAATTAGTATCTCTTAATATGTTTTTTTCCATATATGTTTTATTTGTAGTTTTCCTTTAACACCATACATATTTTGTGGACAGTGTATTGACTGGGTCAATATCCTTTTTACAAAATGCTAACACATAATATATATAATCCTAATCTTCCAGGTTCAGCAATACCATTCTCTCTTTGTGATTCTTTATCACTTTTTTTCATAAATTCATTTAAACATCAATAACATTTCTTTATCCAATATGTTTGTTGTCCTCTGCTGAATCTTTAATATTTTAATATTTTAAGAATTACTCAATTCCATCATAATTCCAATACCCCAAATATCTAGAAACACTAATAAGGCCAATTATTAACAAAATTTAATCATTCCCAGGATCATATCTCAAGGTCCCCAAAATTTCTAGTCCCTAAAAATTATATTTTCCAATATAGTTTTTACACACTGTTAATAACAATAATACAATTAGGTTGCCTAATCCTAGACTTCCAACTTCTAATCTTAATTTTTTTATGATTATAATAAATTATATTATCTATCGATATGTATACTACTATTTTCCACTTTGTGGTTTCTACTTTTTATCTTTTATCTCTATCCATCATCTCTTACCCTTTTTGAAGTTCCATCATTCTTTGGAATCATTCTTTGGAATCTTATATCTCTTTCTAGCATTTTTATACCCACTAAATATTCCCTTCGGCTTAACCCTTGTCTCCTTCTGCTGCATCCTGTCCAAAAATAAAGAAATGAGTGTAGAAGGTCTTCAACAAACAGGGGAAAAAGAAAAAGATGAAAATAATATTCAGAAAATAGATGAGAAACCAGAAGAAGTGGTGGAGGACACAAAGCAAAATAAGATGCAAGAAGATAAAGATAATGAAGACAATGAAGAGAAAGGAATAATGAGTATGAATCAAACAGATAATCCCTTAAGAGTTTACAATAGAACAGAGAAAAAAGAAAAATCTCCTCCAAAAAATTTTCACCACTACCTATGGCCCTTTGTTTTGCTAACTGGGATTTGGGGGTAATGATCATAGAAATGGCATGAAAGGAAAAATGATTTATTGACTAAGCCCAGACATATAATAAAAATATTAAAAAGCAGTGTATTACAGGAAAATGTAATGTTACCAAGCAACAGAGGCCAGCTGATAGGCAGCATTGGTTCTAGGATATAGTCTAAGCTAAAGTTTCACATCCCTGAAAAACCACTCACCCATTTTGATGGGATACTTTTTTATGATTTTAATTAGGCATTTCTTTTGCTTACATGTACTTATGTAAGAAATGCTTCTCAGAGCAATGCCAATCTGCAAATGGACTCCTTTGATCTTCCCTCCAGGTAGTTGGCCTTAAAGCATGTTTGGGATGAATTTGTACAGGGCAACCAGCAAATGAGGAAATGGGAACGTGCCTTAGCATATTTAAAGGTATCTGAGGTCTAAGAAAGATTTTATGTCCAGAGAAAAATTGTTGTATAGTTCCAACAAGGAACCAGTATAGTTCCTTGTCTTGACAATTATCTACCACAATAACATTGCACTTGGCCAGCTTTTCTTTTTTTTTTCCAAAATTGCTTTAATTGAAAAATGCAGCTCTCAGTCAGAAAAGAAAAATGTAATAAAACCAAAAAGATTGCCCACCCTGCTTCTAAAAGAATAGAGTGCAAATGAAAGAGACACAGTGAGCCAAAGTCAGGAACACTTTCTCATGGTCACCAGAAATTAATCGGCTCTGCCAATTATCTTTAAGTGATTCTCTCTCCCACGCACATCCCACACATGTATTTGCCTGCAAGGAAATACACGCAATGTGTAATTTGGAAGTATATTAGCTTCCAGGTTTTAAACTAAAGCAATTTATGGCAAATAGCTTCTAACCCCCAACTGCAGCAGAGTGGATACATCATTGGCTCGGAGACTTTATTCCAAGATTTGCCAAGCAAGCAAGACTTTGATAGTTGTCACTGTTGTTACTTTTCTTACTAGGTGCCTCTTAAGTCATCAGCCAGATAGTAGCTGGCACGGTTCTCTCAGCTGAGCTAATCATTTATGACAGCTCATCTCAACTTGTCCAGCCCAGACATTTACATGTACACCACAATCCACAGAGGAATCTATCTGAATGCCACTGGGGATCAGTTAAAGAAACTTATTAATACACATAAGTTTGGCGGCACGTCAGACTTAATTCTTCACAACTGCTGGGTTAATGCCTCAGTGACTTTTTCCCTCTTTCTCGTGAGAGAGATGGCACAACTGATGCTTTTCTTCCTCCATCCATTTAACCTTACCGTGGATATCTAAATGTCCCACAAACAAAGAGTATCCAAGATTGTAAAAGATAGAAAAACTCACTACTTTCAGTAAATAATGATTTACAAGGCAAAGGGATAAAGCAATGTAGGAAGAGAAAACCTGCAAGGCACTATTTTTCTTCTTTCCTAAAAAAAACCCCACTCAAGTCAAATTTTCTTAAATTTCAGAGAATACTGTGCCTTTGATATTTGTTTGTGTGTTTAAAACATTTACATATCCACTCCCTTCTAACCATTTCTGGGCTGCTCCCAATCTCCTGCTGAAATAAATCTAAAAACAGTTACTTCATACCACAGATAAACTTCATCTCCTTGGTAGGAGATACCAACATTTTGCCATCACAACTCCCTTTAATGTAGACTTAATGTACACACTGCCCCTAAAATTCCAAATACCAAAATGAAGACAAACAAACCATGAAAACAATGCAATGAAACTTTATTTTGAATAAAGACATAAAAAGTAAAAAGTAAAGTGTACTCCGCCAGCCCATGTTTCATACTTGAATCTAATACTTGGAGGAAAGATTGATTTATTATAACAGTGGAGAACTGAAATGTTCTTCACATCCTATCCTGGATTGTGTGTACACTTCCCCAATGGAAGTACATCTCCTACTGTGGGATAGCAATACTCTGGGTATTTTAGGGGTGCAAAATACAGTGTGTACTTTAGGGGTTAATGATCAGAATGGTACAAGCAGCAATGTAACATAAGTAAGATGGGCTCAGATTTTCCATATTTCAAAAAGAGGGAGGGGAAATGGGAGAGTTGGAATTTTTAAAAATTTTTAGTGCTTGGAGCAGGGGTGAAATGCTCCCGGTTCGGACCAGATCGCCCGATCCGGTAGCGATGGTGGTGGGTGGTTCAGAGAACCAGTAGCAAAAATCCCTGCCCCACCCCCATGCCCAGCTGAGCCGCACGATCATCAGAGGCTGTTTTTTTTAACTTTTAAAAGCATTTTTTCTACAACCTCTTCGGCCGAAAAAATGCTTTTAAAAGTAAAAAAAAAAAAGCTTCTGATGATCGCGCGGCTCAGCTGGGATCGTAAGAGGC
This sequence comes from Ptyas mucosa, assembly GCA_012654045.1. Taxonomy (NCBI): domain Eukaryota; kingdom Metazoa; phylum Chordata; class Lepidosauria; order Squamata; family Colubridae; genus Ptyas; species Ptyas mucosa. The sequence goes on from WNWU01000001.1 coordinate 29,888,858, forward strand.
TTTTAAAAGCATTTTTTTCTTCAATCTCTTAAGGTTGTAGAAAATATGCTTTTAAAAGTTTTTTTTAAAAAAAGTTGGCCATGCAGTCCCAGTCACATTACCCCACCACCACCAAGCCACGCCCCCAGAACCAGTAGTAACAAATTTTAGATTTCACCTCTGGCTTGGAGTAATATAATTTTTTCTTTTGCAATTTGCATAAAAATGACAGGAAACTGCAACAATTGCTGTTCTTCCATGATACAAAAGCTTTTGTAAAAAATGGAGTGAGGTGCAAGCATTTGCAGTATGTTTATTTCATCTTTAAATACAAATTTATTTAGCAGCTTAATTCATTTGCTTGATACATTTGAATTGTCTGACATAGTTTAAAGTCTCTTACTTCCCCTAGATTTGGAATTAATTTTTATTCCAGTTATTTTTGTTCTCCTTCCCATTTCTTTTAATTATACCCTAAAGCAAATATACCTTCCCCTAGGATATTTGTCCTTGTTGAGAAAGATATATATTCCCACGTTATTTTCTGGCACACTTTTAAATTTGGAAGGCTCTCATTATAAGCCAGTGAAAGAGCATTCTGAAATATTTACACGTTGCTTTGAGGCACTGGCAATCCTCTATCAATTATTTTCTTTAACAGAGTTCCAGTGACAGTGTGTTATTGGCTTCATGTTAATGTTATCAAATTTTATTATTGTAACAACTGTGTCCGGAACTCCCATCTTTCTAACACTCAAAGTCATTTGGAGATGGCCCTGAGGTAATACATTTAACTTCACAGCTAGCAATTATTGGCAGAGACAATATTCTTCATTTAATTTAGAATAGATTCAGAGGTAGCAGATGGTGCTGGGCCTCTAGCCCCAAATGGAAGTGTTCTTTGATTTATAGAAATGAGAGACTCTGGATGAAAAGGCCTAGTAACATAAACTGTATATTGATCATGTGAGTGGCCCCAAGATTGATCCAAAATGGGACTGCCTAGACATGAAAAGGCAGCATGAATATTGTTTAAGGAAAGACAGAAGCTTTCATAAGCAAGCATTAGCATTAGTTCACTGGGAACTCAGTTTGTCAGTACTCATTGAATGTGAAGTGATGCTTGATTAAGAAAAATGGATAATAGAGGTAGATCATGAGCTGACATGGGAAGAGTGATGTGGAGGCTCCATAACCTCTAACTGAATGATCCTAGCATACTTTATCTGAAAATGTTTGGAGTTATCTAACAATGAATCTAAATAGTCAACAGCTCTAGGCCTTTTCTCCATCCTCATTAAGGCAGCAAAATAGGTTGGGTTTTCCTGTTCAAAAATGGACTTCAGAGAGTGGGGAAAGAGGAGGAGGGAGAGAGAGAGCAATGAGAACCCTATCATATGTGGGACATTTCTGTTTCCTTCCTTTCTGTTACTAGTGAGTTTTTGGTCACATTTATCATGTTCAGTTTTTTGTAAAAACTGATATTTGCTCATGTTCAGCTCTTTCTAATATACAGTATATAAATGGGGGCAAATCATTTCTCTTTATCAAGATTTTCATGCAGTTTCTCTCATGTGTGAATGTTTGATATTTTCAAGAGAGAGAGAGAGAGAGAGAGAGAGAGAGAGAGAGAGAGAGAACAAAATTTCTCAGAAATGAGAATACCAGGCGATTACTACTATCTAGTTTATAGATGGGTTTATTACAAATAAAATAAGACAATCAAAGTAAATTCATTTGTATTATAAAGTTTCAGCTTATATTCCTATTTAATAATTCCAATACCTGAATAAATAATGAAGGGGATAAAGGATACCCCTTTCTTGTTCCTTTCTGAATTTTAAGTCTCTATTCAGCATAATCCAAGCTTCCTGGAATATATAAATAGACTTCAAACTCTGCAATAAAGCCAATATTAGAAGGGCTAGACAGTGTGTTCAAAATAGATCAAGCATTTAACATATTTTTCAAAAGCAAGAGCAATTTGAAAATGAAGAAAAATTCAAATAATGTTCATGGGTATGATGTGAGGAAGGCCTTTCCTACTATATTATTCTTCCATAAATAAGGAACTAACCTTCTTTGTAGGTTAGCATCAAATTATAAATCCACAAAATGTATTATTTTAGAAAGGTTATGTATCATTCTACCTATTATCCCTGAGCAGACCTATTCTGCCCCTCAGCAAAATCTCTACAATTTTCTTTGACTTCTACCTGAAATTGCTAAAATCCAGAACTAGCTAATAGTATCTGGACTGCGAAGCAGTCAATTATCTCCACAGGTTCTTTTAAATACATGTTCACATTTATAATATCAAGGCAAGCCAACAGGCTCTTTTGCTTCTACAATAGTAGGATAAAACATCTGACCATTAGACTAAAAATGGTATAGAAACCATATAGCAAAACTTGCTTGATGCTTGAGAAATAACTATAGAGAATGGTTTATTGGACACATATTTTGTATATAGCCCTTGTCTCTGGAGGAAAAATCATATGGGACATTTTGGATATTTCGTGAATGAGTACTTTGACTCAGATTCTCTAGGAGATTTCACCTTTGCTTTCAGTCCTAATCCTTGTTTTGCATTATTTTTTTCTAGCATTTATAGTAAGATAATGGTCCATGGCATTGCAAAGAATTGGAGACAACTTAGCGACTAAATAACAATAGCAGCAGAATTCAGACTGATATATTAACACTTTGCTGAATTTAAAAATAGAATATTATTTTTAAATTGATTATGGCCATCAAATCATTGTTGACTGTTAATGACCACATAGATGGAGTTGCTCCATAATGACTTGTCCCTAACCTGGTCACTCAGATTTTCCAATGGTTTAGTTATTGCTACTGTAACTGAATCCATCTACTATGCTGCTGTACATCCACTTCTTCTCTTTCTTTCCAACTTTCCCACCATTGCCTGAAGTAGGATAATTTGAGCCTGGGCATCTATGCCTTGAGTGAGAACTTGGGGTTAATTTGTTCAATGATCCATTTGCTTTCTTTGCTCTCTGTAGTATTCTTAGAAGTGTTCTCTCAAACCAAAGTTCATAAATTCAAATACTCCACCCATTTTACTTCTTCAAAGTCCAACTTTCCCTTCAATAGAGTATCTCAGGAAATATCATAGCTTGCAGAAATTTGATATTTGTAGGTATTGTCACATGACAGCATTTCAATAACTTTTCTGAGGTCTTCATGATGCTCTACTGAGCATTAATTGCAGCATATTTATTCATTCCTTTACTGTTGATTGTTTATTCTAAAAGACAGAAGCTTTGATATATTCATTATCAAGTTCTGAGGCAGGTTTTTCTACCTGTTGTCATTAGTTTGATCTGCTTTATATTTAATTTTAGTCCCATTTGTTTACTGTACTCCTTGACTTTTATTATTAGAGCTTGAAGATCATTTGCATTTCTGGCTATCAGAATTCCAAAATCCATAAACTTGTGGCTGCTTATGTATTGAACAAGATAAACAAGGATTTCAGCTCTGTCAAGTTTCATTAGAGTCAAATATATTCTCAAACTGATCCTAGAGAAGAGCTGAATTCTAAAATCTAGATTGATTGATTGATTGATTATGTGTCATCCAGTAGCTGTCCACTCTTAATAATCATGTAGCTAGGCCTCTTGCAAGATGACCTGTCCCAAACCTAGGCTTTCAGATCTTTACATAGTGCAATTATTGTCCCTCCGCTTTGCTGCTAGTCACTTTCTCCTCCTCTTTCCACATTTTCTAGTATTGTAGATTTCTCAAGAGAGTTCGACCTTCACATAATACATCCAAAGTATGATAATTTGTGCTTGATGTGGAAACTTTAGATTTATTCGTTCTATAATTTATTAGTTTGTTTCTGTTTCAGGAATCTTCTCCAATGCCAGAGTTTAAAAAAATTCATGTACTTTATGTCTTCCTTCTTCAAAGTCCAAGTTTCCCATCCATGGTGTGTCACCATGGAATGAAACCCATTCTCTCCACTATTCTGATCTTTGTAGTTATAGACCTGTTATAGTATCTAAATATTTTTTCCAAGGCCTTAATTGTTAATTTGTCAAGTGGTAATCTGTAGTTTAACTATTAATTGTTTGTTCCTTTATTGTCAGTAATTGATCCTAAATGGCAGAATCTATCTACCACTTCATCTCCATTGTGATTGAAAAGTTGATTGCTATACATATTTCCATTAGTTTGGTTGTCTTTATGTTTAATCCTCCCTTTTTTTTTTCACCATGCCTCTGATTTTCATAACTAGAGCTTGCAGGTCATTTGCAATCTCATCCATCAGAGTAATGTCATCAACATGATGTAGGCATTTAACACCACATTCATCTTCTTCCAATACAGTCTCCCTCAATATATATATTCAGCATATAAACTGAATTAATTAAATCTGAATAAAGATAGTGTAACCTTTTCTTGTTCCTTTGTCAACCTGAAAGTGACCTGTTTTAGCATGTTCTGTCCAGACTGTAGCTTTTTGTCTTGTTGTATATGTTTCTCATAAGGAAAATTAGATGTATGGGGGATTCCCACTTTACTAAGCAATTCTACAGCTTGACATGTTCAATACAATTGGATTATTTATTATTATCACTGAATTATCATGATTTCTGTGTGACACTCTTTGACTTTCTCCATTGTGCATGAACAATAATGTTTCATGTTCTTTAGTCTTTTCTAAAACATAGAAAATAGCATACAGCCTAGAACCAGAGTCAAAATAAATGCTCAAGGATAATTAGATATAACTTTACCAGGAGGCAATTAAAATCTCTAAAGTTGATCTGCCTAAAAATACTATGGTTTGTAAATATCATAACTGAATAAGGGAACAGAAATATGAAAGCTTTTTTAATCTGTGCCAAAACAGAAGCAAATGTTTAATGTATTGATTGAGAAAACTTTCTAAAATGACTATAGCAATATAAACACAAACATCAAAAAACAAGTTAAAATGTCAAGCTAAAATGTTGGCATTGTTTCTAAGACTCAGTTTGAGTTAGATTATAAGATCAGGGATATAAATTGTTGGTATATTTATCAAACCTAAGATGTCATCTGTATCAGTGGTGGGATTCAATTTTTTTTACTACCAGTTCTGTGCGCGTGCTTGGTGGGCATGGCATGGCTTGGTGGGCATGGCTTGGTGGGCGTGGCAGGCGAAGGATTCTGTAAATTCTCCATTCCCTCCCCACTCAAGGGGAAGGTTACTGCAAAATCCCCATTTCCTCCTGATCATCTGGGACTCGGGAGGCAGAGAATAGATGGGGGCAGGGCCAGTCAGAGGTGGTATTTACCGGTTCTCCGAACTATTCAAAATTTCCGCTACCAGAACTGGTCAGAACCTTCTGAATACCACCTCTGATCTGTATTTGGCAGTAAATAGTCACTTATTATGGTACCCCAAAGGGCTTAAAATCCAAATGAAAAGGTAAAGGAGGCATCTTTAAAGTGAATTTTAATATAAAGGTCATTCCACTGGAAATTATTCCTAGCCTAATTATTGAATGAAGTATTTCTCTCTACAATGAAAAACTTTAAGGGAACTTATAAAAAATCAAAACCTACTTCAGAAATCCTCAGGAAACCACATAAAAGTTTTCTCAGCATTCCAGAAAATGCTACCCCTATTAGATTCTAATCTGAATTAAAATTATGATGTCAATCAGCAAACAAATAGAATCAAAACTTTTCTCTGCTGTTTAAATCCATTTACATTGTGATCAGATGTTTAGATGTAATATTTGAGTTAAATTGTTAAAATCACGAAATGTTACTTATAGCTTGGGAAGAACTGCAGTAAAAGCCTCGTTAGTGAGGGCAGGGGAGATTTGCTAGAGAAGTCTTCATAATTTAATTCCAATAAAATTGTCTATGTGTATTAGATTTAACAATATTTACTACTTCTTGAAAAGAAAAGAAAACCAGTAACCAGTTTTCCTTTCTCTGAAAACTATGTGAGACTCAAATTCTGTTTTTTAAAAAAATCAATCACATTATTTGATGATGACATAGGGAAGTAACACAATTTAGGATAAAACTAAAAGCTCTGTTAGCTAATTGAGCTACAATCAACATCTGCTTTCCCATATGTATTGCATATTAACAATATACCATTGTATTGCTTCAATTGTTTAAGAGGAAAAAAAACCCTATTCCTTTATTGAGTTTTCTCCCTCTTTCGCGTTACTATAGGCACAATTGACATTCTTAGAGAAAGTGATGGGCATTCTTACAAAATAGTCGCTAGGGTAGGTGAAGCCAATCACATATTACTTGGCACACAAAGCACTTGTCTCTTGTCATTCACCATATTACATTATAAGTATTCCTGTGGGTTCTTTGGGAGGCCCAGAGGCATTGTTCAAAATAAGGTTATGCTTGAGACTTGTGTTCTCCTTTGCAGCGTGTAATTTTCCTAATGTATCGTGCTAAGAAAATTCCCCAAGAAGCCTTTTTTAAAACCTTTCCATGATTCTATTTTGTATTATATACGTTTCCCAAGATACAGGCTTTTAAAGTCATGCTGCTTATAAGCTGTCTTTGCTTACTTCATGATTTCATTGCCTTGAGCCCTATGAGTTTTGATCATCTTATATGTTTGTGCTTTTGACAAAGTTAATCAGTAATTCATGATGGTCATTCAGTTTATTTCCAACAGAAGATAATATATGTAGTTCAGGGTTGATCTATGAAACCCATAGTGTTCTCAGAGCTTGGTTGTTTGCTTGCAGACATTTCATTATTCAACTAGGTAATATCATCAATGCAAGGGAATGTTGGAGTTTGTTTCCTATTTATATACATTTGATTGCCCAGAAAGTGTTGGTAGGGTGTGGTTTTGTCCTTGGTTGGATTGTTAGATTTGTTTTCTGCTTTATTGTTTATCTGATGTTAATTCCTGTTTACCAGGGTATTGACTGCTAGAAAGGATGTAGATTTGGGTGTTTGCATGTAGTTTGATCTATGATGCTCACTGTATCTCAATTGAAATGATGGTTGAGAGCAAATCCTACTCCCTTCTAGCACTGATATTAGCTATTTTGATAATGAAATGTCTGGAAGAAAGCAACTAAGCTCAGAGCGCACCACGGACTCCACAGTTCAACACTTAGTTGCAAATATTTGCTTTCCTTCATTGTGTTAGTTGTGCTGTAGTGGTCATGGAACGTTTTGATGAAGTTGTGCAGTTATCCATTTTGTTGGAAGATTTTTTGTGTGTGTGTGTGTGTGTGTGTGTGTATACTTACTACCACAAATAATAAGTTGAGAATACTTACTTACCAACAAATTTTGCATTTTCTGGGAGGGGTGTGTGTTTTCCTACAGAATAGCTTGCTCTTAGAGGTGAAAGTATTTCTGTAGTATCTTCCCAATGGCATTGTGGAAGTTGGTAAAGCATGGCTATTCATTGGATATTAATTATCTCCAATTGTTGTAATAATTCAATGATTATTGATTGGAAGATTTAACACAATTTTATGAATTAAACCAATAACATGGTTTCTTATATAATATATATGCACTAACTCATAGATGCAAGAATACCTGTGCCATATGCATTTATGGCCATTATAAGTAACTCTTCTTATATCATGCCTCCCAATTTATCAATTTACTCCCCAAACCTACCATTATTTTTCTCAACTGTTGTTTGTTTAGGCAATACTCTTGCAGATAATGGTCCAGTATGATCCACAAAAGCTGAGATCACAAATCATGAAATATTACAATGATTAAAGATCACAAAAATCTTTAATATGGCCAAATATCTGTTTTCTCTAGTTTCTGAAATGAGCTCCTTCTCTCAGGATTTCACTCTAATCATTTAAGCTATCCTAAATAAACAACAAATTTTAATCCAAGCAAAAATTATGAAAACTAAGATCCTTGCTCCAATTGCTCCAGTACTACTTTTGCTTTTTTATCTCATCATGTGAATTCTGTATACTATGGTACCTAAAGAGAACTGCTTGAAATGCTAGACTAACTTTACAACATAATTAGACAAGATGTGACCTATTGGGTCATTGTTTCAGAGATATTTCCTTACCTAAGCAGAGACACAGAATGTCCATGGATTGGCAAAAAACAGAGACTTCCAAGTTACTACCAGCTTCCTCTTTAAGTTTCCTTGTGGAAACTGTCATGGAGCAGCAGAAATTTTCCTTCCTTTCTTCCTTCCTTCCTTCTTGCCTGCCTGCCTGCCTGCCTGCCTGCCTGCCTGCCTGCCTCCCTCACATGCCTTCCAGCTTCCTGAGTTATTTTACTTATTGGAAGCTTGTGAGGACAAAGTCAAGAGAAGCTAGGAGGAAGCTTCAAATCCAAGGCCAGCAGATAGTTAAGTAACTGCTGCTGAATGGGAGTGGGAACCAAGGGGTGTGGGTCAGGAATGGTACATGAGTGGGGTGCATGAGAAGTGCCATGTGGGTGAGATGATGTGCATCTAAGATGTAACACAACTCAGGGAGCATGTGGGGATGGGTGAGGTAGGTTGGGAAGGGTATGTTGAGGTGAGTAAGAAATGTGGGGATTGTGTGGGATGTATGGAGGTGTAGTGCAACTCAAAGATGCATGGAAGATATGGGGATGTGCAAGAGATGCCCCAAAGTTTAAGTAGAGTGTCCAGGGGCAATGGAAATAAGAATGCATGGGGGTCACAGAGATGCATGAGACATGCTGGCCGGGATAGCATACAATGGGTAGCACAGTTTAGGAAGTTTGCCTGTGGTTGCTTGGAAGTGCACAAGAGTTGCCTTGCAGATCAGGGATGGTGCACAAGAAAGTGATGTGGCCAGGAAGGTATATTGGGGTGCCCAAGAGGTGCCATGCAGATCAGGAAAATGCATATTGGAACATCATAGATCAAGGGAGAATCATGGGGGTGCATAAGAGGTACCATATGGGTCAGAAAAAATATGCATGGGAGCAGGATGGAGCAGGAAGAGTATATGGAAGTGCACAGGGTGCACAAGCGGTACTGTTGAGTTCGGGAAAGTGTGTCGTGATTGTTCAGGTGGGTGGTATGGGCAAGGAGGATTGGCATGATTTTCTCTCTCCCTCCCTCCCTGCCTTCCTTTCTTTTTCTAGGAGACAGGTAAATGACTGCTGCTGGATGGGAGAGGGAGCAAGGGATTGTGAGACTAGTTGGGAAACCATCACAATAGTTGAAAATGAAGATCAGATGATCCTGTGCTATCCAGCAGTACCCAGAAGCACTCAAACAGCCACAATTTCCCCAAATTTCATTCTTTGGGAGTCATGTGTCCTAGATTTTAGGAACATTCCATAAGTTAGCTCCTTTGAAGTCCTTTTGTTTAAAATTGTTGTCCTACAATGCACCATTTCATTCAATTAAAGGTCACAAAACTAGAGTATTAGTAGTATACACGGAGATGGAAGGGAATCTCTCCTAGCCTTTCTGATGAAATTGTTTGAAATCACAAGAACAACATCTATAAGCATCCCAGATAGGGTTACCCTTGTGATTCACAGCCCTGATCGCTCAAAGGCAACTGCATTTCTCTCTGGATCTTAAGCCAGCAGTAATAGAGTCAAATTTATTTGAAATGACACTTGAGGAGCCAGATTCTCTGACACAGTCATTACGGCCTTCTGTGATATAATACAGATCCCAGAGACTTTCAACACTTTCAGTGGCAGATTATAGAGTGTAGACATTAATGCGTAACATCCAGCCGATTATTGTCAACTGCAGCCTCCAGGCAAGTGAGGATCAGGATAGCTCAGCAACATTTATATCAGGCATTTTTGTCAGGATTTGTGTTTGTGTGTGCTTGTGTCCCGCGGCGATGCAAGGTATTAAGTAGGTCTGAAGTTCCAGCACCTAGAGGGTATTAAGACATGAGCCTGAAGTAGATTTTTTAATTTTAAACAAACTAAACTGGCAATCATACTCATCTTTAGTATTTGCTTTTGACTTTCTGAATGCAACTGTGTTACCAAGGGTGTTAAAATGTAAGAAATATTAAAACTGCACATCCAGTTTAAGATGCTTAGTAAGTAGGTTTTAACCAAAAATATGATAATATTAGCACTAATCCCATCTCAGGGTGGAAGATATCTCACAAAGTACTGCAACAATATGTTCTTTTTGTTTTAAATGCTGCTTTAAGAAAAGAGTCCTGCAAATACTGTAGGTCTTTGGTCTGCTCATTCAAATAAATTCAAATGTGGTACTTAATATAATGGTAAGTGGGAATGACTTTGAGAGACAGGAGGAAGAGCCACTTCCTAGTCCCGTGATGGCAAACCTATGGCACATGTGCCAGAAGTGGCATGCATAGCCCTCTCTGTGGGCACATGTGCAGTTGCCCCAGCCCAGCTCCAATTGCATTTCTCCATTGCATTTCACTCAATCAATTCCAACTTCTCACAAAAGAAAAAGATCTTACGAAGTTGGAATTGATTGAGTGAACTTTTTCACTCATGAACTTCACAATGGGGGAGATGGGGTTCCCTCCTCCTGAAGCCCATTACGACAATGTGACCCTGCGTCAGCTTGGCTTGGCAAAAAAAAAAAAGCAATTGACATCCGGTCAGTTGCTTTTCCTGCAGAGCTGTCTGTGTTGGAATGCCCCACCTCCCTGTCAGCCACTGAGCTTCAGCGCACTGCTTCTGAGCTCATCAGCCTACAGACTTCAGATTCCCACTACCCAGCACTAGGTGGGGGAGAGAGAGAGAAACAGAGGGAGTCAGAGAAAGAGAGAGAGAGAGAGAGAAAGAGAGAGTGGGAAAGAGAGAGAGAGAGAGAAAGAAAAGGAAGGAGAGGGAAAGAGAGGGGGAAAGAGAGAGAGAGGGAGGAAAAGAGAAATGATATTACAAACATTTTTTCTTTTTATTGTTGCTAAACTTAATGTTTCAAATGCAGAAAAAGCCACCCCAAAGGAGGTTTTGAGGACTGAATGCCGAGAGGCACAGATTTCCTCTGCCTTCTGCATTCCCACCATGCACTGAAGCAAACCAAATGGGCCAGGGTCTCCCCACTAAGTGGCCCCGCGGAGCCTGCTTTCAAACTCCACTGAGTGCAGCTCCAAATGTTCAGCTCGCACATCCCTCCTGACCAGCACCGCAGTGGTGGCAGGGAAGGAGCACTCCCTGCCTGCTCCGCCACCACCTCCCAGCCAGAGCACCACTTTTGTTCGCTTGTTGGTTGCCTCCGAGGAGGAAGCTGTGCTTAGGCTTCCCAGACCCTTGCTGTCGGGGGAGACAGAGAGAGGGAAGGGGGGGGTCTCTCCCAGACAGAATCCAGGTTGGAGTTGCTTTATTTTGTGTGGATCTGTAACACTTGGCTTTGCCTGAAATCTCCACTCCCCCTCCACAGCCCAAGGGGTTGGATTTACCTAGTTTGAGTCAGTGGTGAAATTCATTTTTTTTTTACTATCCATTCTGTGGGTGTAGCTTGGTGGGGAAGGATACTGCAAAATCTCTATTCCCTCCCCACTCCTGGGAGAAGGATACTGCAAAATCTCCATCCCATCCCACTCTGGGGCCAGCCAGAGGTAGTATTTGCTGGATCTCCAAACTACTCAAAATTTCCACTACCAATTCTCCAGAACCTGTGAGAACATGCTGGATTTCATCCTTGGTTTTGTCAGGGTAAATGCCTAACCTCACTGTGATCACCAACCCAGGGTTGTGTAAGGGTTAACCCACCTACCACATATCCCATCATTCCCCTGGTCACTCCTTACCTTCCGGCTCCTCCCCCTGTGTATAAAAGGCTCTCTCCACGTGGAGACCAGTAGTTCCAGATGTGTACCTGCAAGGAAAGGTCAAGAGGTCAGTAGCTGCTATGCTGAAAGGGCCTAAACCTAATGCAGGCCTAAAATAAAAGGATATTAAAATAAATTACTTTGTACCTTGAGTTATTGGGTTAGATCCATCCTTTCACAGGTTTGAGTAATGAAACACCTGCAAGAAAACAAGCAAGCTCAGAGAGCACCAAGGACACCACATTTCAACCCTGAGCTACAAATATTCTCCTTTATTGTTGGCTGATATTACCCCTAACCTAAAAAGCCTTTAGCTGCCACTTGAATGTAATAACTAAGATGGGCAAGAATCAAGGAAATATTAGTTCTCTGCTCAATTAGCTCTGTCAGGTTCTCTTTTTCTTAATTTTAAAAAAGATAAATAACAACAAAAAAAAACCCTTTGAGGATCATGAAAAAGTATAAGAAATACCGGTAAATAATATCCAAAATAGTTGCATATAAATTATGGATTGTATTTTTTCTATGGTATATGCTTTCAGATAAACTCCTTTACCTACATCTAGACTTAGCCATACTGCCAAGTTCCATATTTACCAGTTGTACTTTCATCTTTCGTTTGGAAATCCCAGAAAAACTATTGAAAACAAAATATTAATAAATACCTATACCTATAAATTACCCACCAGATGATCCCTGGAGGAATGTGTTTGGTTTAAAGAGCTGCATAAAATTGCTACCTTTTCATGTCCATATGATCCAAAGTCCTTTTCAACTTCAGATCCAATGTGATGTGCAACCCTAATTTATATTTTCCTTTTCCTCGACTTTTTTTCTTCTGCTAGCCATCATAGGAAAAATTCATTATATCAGTGAATTTCCACGGTTTAACAATTCCCTAGTTGGACACAGTTGAAAAAGAATATAAAACTCAATGTCTTAGGAGATCTGTCCAAGCAATTTCTCACTTTTCTCCAACATGTTAATTTCAGTTTATTTCTGCTTAGTTTGTAAACTGACCTGCCCCCCAAAAGGATACATGGAAAATTGAATGCATAATCATAGGCATTATCTATATAATGGAGACTTTGGTTCTTGTTACCTAATGGCTATGCTTTTATTATTCTCCCTAATATAATGCACCCATATTTTTAACCTAAAGAAGAGATTTCTTTAATATGCACTCTGTGTGTGTGTGTGTGTGTGTGTGTGTTTGAGTTTAAATTTGTAAACATTTCAGTATGGTGTACAGCACCAATAGTCACCATCTGCTGTCTCCACCACTGACCTGTGTCCTCTTTGGCCAGGTCTGGCAAGATTCCTTGAGCAAACAAGCTTCCTTCTGCCATGCTGCCATGCTTGCTATGAGCCCATTATTGGAACTTCTATAGTTAAGCAGTATGATTACTTGATGTTTTGCTTAACAAACATTTGCTTCATGATGGAAATTCCAGTACCAATTAGGGTCATTAAGCAAGGAATATCTGTACCCAAAACTCTCTAGCATACAGATTCTCAACACTACATATAAACATACAAAACATTCACATGTTGAACCAATGCAACTTTAATATTTCATAATTTTAGGCAGTGGTGGGTTACCCCCGGTTTGCACTGGTTCTATAGAACTGGTAGTAAAATTGGTGGGAGGCTCTGCCCACCGACCCGACATCATCAGAATGCTTCTGCACATGCTCAGAAAAGCACGCGTGCGGCCCCGTTGCAAACCGGTAGTAAAGGTAAGTAGATCCCACCCCTTATTCTAGGCAATTTATCGTATGCTTTATCATAAATCAATAAATGTACAATAGCTTATATTATTAATTGGCTTGTTTAAGAGCAAGATTCTGGTATGCATTCTCGCTCTGCATATAATAAAATTTTATGCAATTTCAACCCTTTCTTCCACATATTCTCCCATTGGTCTTACTGTATATTATATGCAAAATTTTTGCCCGTTTCATCAAACAATCTTTAACTTGTTCGTCCTCTGTTTCTATTTCCAGTAAAAGTTTGTACATCTTAGCAATAATAAAATCATCATTTGTACACAATTTCACATCAAATTCAGTCTTTTCAAATTCATATTTTTCTTATCAAGCTTTAGTCTTGTACCAGTTTCTGTCAACCTAGCAGTTCGAAAGCATGTAAAAAATGCAAGTAGAAAAATAGGAACCACCTTTGGTGCATTCCATGTGCCTTTGGCATTTAGTCATGCCAGCCACATGACCATGGAGATGTCTTCGGACAGTGTTGGCTCTTCGGCTTTCAAATGGAGATGAGCACCAACCTCTAGAGTCAGGAGCTACTAGCACATATGTGCGCAGGGAACGTTTATCTTTATCTTTTTAATTCCAATAACAGTCTATTTCTTAAAATCACCTACTTTTTCATCCATGCTAAACAAAAAGCTGCAAAATACAAATTCAAATCTGGTAGTCCTAAACCCTCTCTTTCTTTAGCATTCTGAAACAGTTTGTATCTAATTTTCAATTTCTTGCCTTGTCAAAGAAATTTGGAGATATCTTGTTGTCATTATTAAATTGAAAGTCATTAATAAAGATATTATCCAGAATAAAGATAACTTTATAGGTAAAAGGCAAGTAAAAGGCAAAACATTATAGATTAAGATGAATGCAACAATGACATTTGCAATTTTTTTCCAATCTCAACGTATCTTTTTTTAACTTCACTCCATAACTTACAATAGTTATTTTGAAACAACACACAATTCATATGTCAAGGTAACACCCAAATATTTAATCTTTTATTCAAGTTTAAAACCAGATTCTTTATCAGATTATCTAGATCTTGCATAGTCATATTTCTAATGATATCTTTTTTTGTTTATTAATCTTAGACCTGCACCAAAATCTTTAAATTGTTTTCATCAAAAACTCAATCATTTCAAAGAGATTTATGAAATCCAAACCAGAGCCTTAGCAAAAGCTCTCAATTTGAAGGTCTTATTTTTAATTTTTAGACTCATTGTTTTCTCACTTAGTCGAATTTCTCTATTCAACACTTCAACTGTCAAAACAAAGAACAAAGGAGACAGAGGATAACTGGGACTTGTCCTCTTCTGGCTATCACATGGTTTAGTCACATCACCATAACCATAATTCAGACCTTTTGAAATATATATATATTGACTTGCTTCCCATCAAGGACCATATCTTTTAAAATGTTAAACAGAAATTGCCAGTTCCAATTGTCAAAAGCTTTCTTGGCATTTTAAGAAACGCAACGTGCAACATGTTCCTACCGGTGTAATATAATATAACGTTATATACATATACTGTATGTATATGGGAATATGTGCTTGTTATTACTTATTTGGGTTTAGGGATTTCTTTTCTTTTCTTTATTGAGTTATTGAGATGTATTCTGTGTTTCAGGGGGGTGGGCTGCACCAAGAGAGGCTCATTCAATCTCATTGTACACATGTTGTGCATTGACAATAAAGGTTTGATTTTGATTTGATTAGGGCAGCTTCTTTTCCATTCTATTGTTGTAAATATTTTATTCCATCCAGTACAGTCCCCACATTATCTTTTAATTATCTTTTAGGTGAAAATCTACAATGATCTTCATAAATAAACTCCTGTAAAGCTGCCAAAATTGATTAAAAAACCACTTTATAATAATTGTTTGATAAAGATATTGGTCTCTAATTTATGGTAGAAGTTAAATCATGTTCTTACTTTGGTAACAATACCACCCATTTTTTCCAGAATCTCAAACTTGACTTCTAAAGATTAAATCAGCTTCGCATCTAAGTCATTAAACACTGCTTACTAAAATTTCTGTGGAATCTGTTCATCATCAGAACCTCTGGTACCTTTACATGCAGTTATGGTCTATAGCACACCCTGCTGGTAAAATAAAACATAATAGGACCTTTCCTTCAAAAAAGGAAATCCTTTTTTTATAAATCCAACAGTCGAAAGATAGATTTAAAAAAAACACAAGCAATCATAGTTTGAAGCTTCAGATTAATTAAAAAGTACATTTTAAGTTTTCAATGCTTCAAAAATAAATTGGAAAAAATCAGTGGAATCGCTTGCCTTCAGAAGTTGTGGATGCTCCATCATTGGTGGTTCTTAAGAAGAGATTAGACAACCATTCACCTGAAATGGTATAACAATAGCAATAGCAATGGCACTTAGTCTTATATACTGCTTCATAGTACTTTTACAGCCCTCTCTAAGTGGTTTACAGAGTCAGCATATTGCTCCCAACAATCTGGGTCCTCATTTTAGCTACCTCAGAAGGATGGAAGGCTGAGTCAACCTTGAACCGGCGAGATTTGAACTGCTGAACTGCAGTTAGCAGTCAGTACTAGTAGCCTGCAGTACTGCACTCTAACCACTGTGCCACCTTGGCTCTTATAGTGTTCTCTGCTTGAGCAGGGTTTTTGGACTAGAAGATCTCCAGGTCTCTTCCAACTCTGTTGTTCTGCTATTTCTGTTAAAAATAATACTTTCTATTTGAATATGTTTATTCCCTTTAAATTCCAACCTTCTGTAACTCAAGCAAATGCAGTAGAAATTTCCAACATCGCAAATTAAATGTAGCCCCAGAAATAAAGAAAATCACCCAAGAGAATTTACCTGTTCCAAAGAAAGTCTCTCTTTAACAGCAAAGATAAATAGATCCAAAAAGTGGTTTCAAAATAAAGGAAATCATTTCTAGGATTCATAAATTTGGTCTACGCGACACTGTCAACTCAATGGAAATCCCCACTCATCACTCAACTCACATAGAATCGAGGAAATCTAAGTTTTTTCAATTTATTCACAAGGCCAAGTGTGTCAATTTTTTCTTTCGATCTGGAGAGAAAGGAAGCCCTATTCCATCTCACCCGTTGTGCAGGAGACAAAACCCAATTGTAATGTCATCTCGCTTGAAAGATAGTTAAAACACTGTTTTTTTTTCACTGGAGGACTCTGACTATAGTTGCATTATCAAGCACAGATCATTAATTAAGCTTAGGCTCAGGGATATTCCATACTTCTATAGAGAATCAGGGGTGAAAATGTTCCATCAGAGTACCAGGATAAGTAGCTGTAGACATACATGTCTCTCCTATTGTTTATATCAAATCTATTTCCCAGCAGCTGGGTTGGGTACTACTATTGATAGTAACCCTCCCCTCTGGAGTAAAAGTGAAGAAATCTTCTTCATAGAATAGTTTTTTAGATGACAGCTTCATCTTTACTTTTCTAAGCCAGTATTACCTGTTCCATATGTTGTATGACTTCCAGCCAGCTCATCATTTCTGATTTGGAATGGAAACTGCAATGTGAAAAGGGAAGCTTCCTCATACTCAAAACAGAAGGGTTCTATTTGTAGTAGGGTACTATGTAGCTTTAGCATTATTAACACTTCAGGAGAATTGTTTACTTTACATCATTTTATAATGGAACGTGTTGCCACTGAGGTGACAGAAATGTTGCATCCAATAGCAATAGACATTTCCCACACCAGCATAAAAAAATATTGAAAGTCAGAGTATGGAAAGTAGAAACAAACATGCATTTTGCAGCACTGATTTTTTTTCCCCTCCAAACTTCTTATACAGCCATGGGACGCTGTGGGACTTCTCCATTTTAAATATCTACCTTTTTATTAAAACCATTGGGTAAAAGAAAATAGCTCCAGGCTTCTCCTCCTCCGTTGTCCTTCATTCCCCTTTAATATTTAATTGTTTTGAACATTACATCTGTCCCTAGCGCATGTCACTAGAGCTCAGCTGAATGTCAGAATCCCAGCTGGTAATTACTGTTTTTCCCAGAAGGCTTTCACATCGGCCTCAAATATTATGAGCGAAAGAGTTGTGCATTCATACATCTGTATTCAGTCCTGAGTTGTTGTAAATCATGTCCCAGCTTTATTTCCTACCTCCAGCCCTTCTGTCTCTTTTCTCACCTGAGTTCTCATTCTGACACCATCCACAAAACAGGGGCATATGGATTTCATGTTTCATAAATCTTGTTATCCCATGATACACATCTCTCGTTCTTTTTGATTACTTAGTCAAAAGGCACTCTATAAATCAAAATGTGACAGAATCTTGCCTCATTTTCCAAGGGCTATTAAAAACAAAACAAAGCAAAATTATTTTCCCTTCAGAAACAATAACATATGAATGCAAGTAGGAAATAAACACCATCTCTGGATTGCACTCTCAATCCTATACAGTCTGGAAAAAAGTTTAAAGAGAAAGTGATATGTAGAAGATGGAATGGACCTCCTTCCATGGAAATTAACTAATGGTGGGGTTTTTTGTAAAAAAAAAATCTCACTAACCAAATCTAATTATTTCTGAATTCATAAACGTTTTAGGTGATCAGCCAATAATGGATTCAGATCAACACAGCTAAAAAAAAATCCTTCAATTCACTCTCTATGCCTTCATCTTATTAAACTGTCTTGTTAAATATAACTTATCTGGAGACATACTGTGGTTGCCAAATATAATAATTAAAATATTTGTTAAGAGCAGGTCTGAAAATAACAATAGAGTCTGCAAAAACATTGACCATCATATACATAACTCTCCATTCTGCTGATTTTATTCAATAGTAAGAATCTTCTCATTATGTTAGTTGAATGCACTATAATTTGGTGATAAACTGACCAAATAATAAATTATAGCATAGCAATAGGTAATAAGCAGCAGCCGCATAGAAGAACCACAAATAATGGTAGTCCTTATATAATGACTTCTACCTACTATCTTTGTACTATTTAGGTGAAAAAAGACCAAATCCAGACATTAAGTAGTCAAAAGTTGTCAACCTGGATCAAACTACAGCTTTTATATTTCTTCTCAAATAACATGTTGTCAAGTAAGAGTGCCCATACAGGCTCTAGATGTGATTAATTTATACTAGGGCTCCTCAAGATGGTCAACCTCAACCTCAAGGGATATTATTATTATTATTATTATTATTATTATTATTATTATTATTATTATCTCTTTTATTCATTAAACATGAAACTCAGTCAACTGAATATTTAAAAATGTGTCACAAATACCCATGACTGGTGCTAGTGGTTGATACAGGTTGCTGCCAGCATCCTAGGTATCAACCAAGTATCTTCTCAAAATATATGATGTTCCAAGTAGCACAGTTTTTGCAGTTCTGCTGGTGTTATTGCAGGAAGCTGCAATTTCTTGATGTGTTTTGTAAAATTCTTGGACATGGTACCAAGTGCCCCGATGACAATGGGTATGACTGTTACATGTTTCCTCCATACCCATGTAGTTTCGATGGTCAGGTCGCAATATTTCGTGATTTTTTCCTTGACTCTGGTGTCTCCTGGTACAGTGATATGAATAAACTGTACACTTCGGCTCTCGACAACCATGATATTTGGCATGTTGTGTTCCAATGATGATCTGTCTGTATTATTATTATTGGTTAATCTTTAGTGAGATTCACAGCCTTTGAGGCTGGCTAATAGCTCAGCAGCTCGAGTCCTAACCAAGGACCTAGGAACTGTTAAGGTATCGTCGGAGGATGTAAGCTGTTCCGAGTAAGGTGGTTTTTTGTAGAGTCAAAATGTTCAAGTCTGGTAAATTTAGAATTTTTAAATAGCAGGGTAGCCCTTTGGGTATTATTATTATTATTATTATTATTATTATTATTATTATTATTATTATTTGCACAGTCAGCCAGATATTCAGACTGGGTTTGGCATTTTTGTCTACATATTGAGTTTTTACCAAGCACCTGGGATAGGCAGATTTAGATGTTTGATGGTATTACAGTTATCGTCGCAGGATAGAAGCTGTTCCAAGTAAATCTGCCTTCTGCAATTGACTTTGTCAATGCCAATGGTGTTCAAATGTTTCTCCAGTTGTTTTGGGATTGCACTCAAGGTGCCTATTACTATTGGTACTACTCTTTCTTGCCTTTGCCACAATTGTTCTATTTCTATTTGTATTTTGTTATCGTCACCAGTTCTTTTGCTTCTATTCTGCTGTCTCCGGGTACTGTTGTTGTTGATTTAATCTTCAATTTGATTCACAGTCTAGGACTGGTAAAGACTTACCAGTTCAAGTCCTAACCAAGGACCTAAGAGCTATTAAGGTAACATCTGAGTATATAGGCAGTTCCAAGAAAGATGTTTTTTGCAGTCAGAATATTCAGGTATTATTATAATTATTATTATTCAGGCTACTATTAGTTAAAGTAGTATTTATTAAATTACTTTAATATAATATAATCATATTATATTATGTCATATAATTAATGTTTGGGGGTTGATGAACGATCTGAAGCATCATGAAGAGGTCAATGAGCAGAAGAATTTGAGGATCATCTCTGCCCAGATGATGCTTGTGCCATGAACAACAGAAAAACAAATTCCATAAGAAGATGAGCAAAAACCAGAGGCCATAAATGCCACTGTCCACAAATAAGGGGAAAACATTCTTGTAGTCCAGTGATTCAAAATGATACAGGTGCAACATAAGTGCTCTTGTTTGTGGAATTAAATATTTAAAAAGCAGAAGCATTTTGTTCTGCCACACAAGGACACAATCATCAATGTGCTGAAACTCCTACTTAGAGACACAAAATTCTCTAATCCTATATCCACTCAACCTTCTTGTTTATCCTTTGATAGATGAAAAAAAAATCCGTCTATTTCCCTGAGTGTCTACATTAACAATGGATGCTGATGGTCTCGATGTGAGATAGACGTTGTTATGGAAATTTATATTCTTGTATCTTTTCTCTGTTCATTTTGCTACTTTTATACTACTGTAGCTTTAAGGGGAAAAAAGTCACTTCTCATTTAACTTGGGAATGTACTCTTGGCCCTCTTGGGTTTTTTAGAAAAAACACATTTTCTTCATTCTTGGTCCTCTATGCTTGAATATCCCTCACTGCTTGTCCAATGTTATTTCAACAGGTCCTCAACATTGGTTCTTGCTCTCACCACTAAAGAACTAAGGTTGCCCTTACCTGACCACAAATAAACATCATTTAAAAACCTTCCTGTTTACAATCCTCATGACTTTCGTTAAATATCTCAATTACTGGGAATTATCTAACTCTGTGCTTAACTGCTACTAATAGCACAACCTACTGACTGCAAAACTTTCACCAAGATGATCCCTTTGTCATTGCTTTAGGATGCTCTCAGATTGTTTGCATTATCCCACTTATTTAAAGTTTACCTATATAAAAAAAGAGATGCAGTGGCTAAGATGCTGAGCTTGTTGATCGAAAGGTCAGCAGTTCAGCGGTTTGAATCCCTAGTGCCACATAACAGGGTGAACTCCCGTTACTTGTCCCAGCTTCTGCCAACCTAGCAGTTTGAAAACATGTAAAAAATGCAAGTAGAAAAATAGGGATCACTTTTGGTGGGAAGGTAACAGCTTTCCGTGTGCCTTCGGCATTTAGTCATGCCGGCCACATGACCACGGTAACGTCTTCAGACAGTGCTGGCTCTTCAGCTTTGAAAATACAGCCTATTTATTATCTTAATACTTAAGATATTTAAAATGCAAATGAACAAAACAACTACCAACAGGAAACTGAGCTAACTCCAACTAGGCCTTCAAAATTACAAGTTTTTAAAAATGGTGTCCTGGTTATCTTTAGTGTAAATTGTTGCCTAGGAGGATCACAGAATGCTTAAATGTGAACAACCAGATGTGCTCAAAATTCTATTGAAATGGCTCTCCTCATCCTATAAACCAAATTGCCAAAGGTTTTACACCAATATATTTATCTTGAGAAAAAAGAACAGCAAGAAAGCACACCCAAAATTTAAATAGTTAATATAACACAAAATGCTAGGATTGTACTGACACATGCTTCAACAATTATTTTATAATTTTGTAGAGGACATGATATAGGAATCCAACGAGGGATTGGAAGTATGCTGAAACAGCAAACAGAGATAATTTAAAATGGCAATTATGTTCTAATTAAATCTGAAGATTGGAATCATTATCAGGAAAAAGGCCTCAGCTAATTACATTGAAAGCAACTTTAACTCAGGTTACCATCATTCAATAAAGAGCTTTTTTTTCCCAGTCCATTCTCATTTCAAAAAATGACTTTGCAGATTCCCAATATAGGATATGTTCCCTTCTTACCATACTAATCTCTTTAATCATATTGCCTATGTGTTATTTGTTCTTTGCAGCAAATAGTTGTTTGATGTACATGGGGAAAGTAGCATGAGGAAAAATGTTCCTCACTGATTTCATTGAAATGTCACAGTAATGTAGCTCAGGATGAAGAAGGTAATCAAATGTGAATAAAGAGGAGGAAGAGAAAGGAAGAAGAAAAAGATGAAATGTTCCGTTTGGAATTTTGACAATAAAAATTGTATTTAAGAGATCCAATCATGTTTTGATCTGTTTGATAGATTGTATAACCTGTCCAGTGGTTAGGACCGGTTCGCAAGAACCGGTAGTAAAACCGGCGGGAGTCCCTGCCCACCACCTCGGATGTCATCATCAGTGATCTGCCCATGCGCAGAAGCGATCCCATTGTGAACTGGTGGTAAAGGTAAGTAGAACCCACTCCTCAACCTGTCCCCATCCTAATGGACTTGGGATGACCTACTAAGCAGTACCAATAATACTCGGAAAAACAGCAATAGAAAGATAGTTAAAGCAACCATGTTAAAGCAATCATACTTCTTTATAAACATCCAGGGAACACATTGAAAAAACACTTGGGGACTTCTGTACTACTGGGAAAAGGCTATTCCACATAACCTAAAGTAATTTTCTGGCCTTTTTGGCAGCAGTCATTAAGTGAACATGGTCATTAAGTGAACTCATTCATTTGAATGGGTGTTTTTGCCAGAAGTCATATAAAACATTGTGAATAACAGTATTATGACCACAGATTGTTGAAATAGGTTGTAAAACTGACTTGCCTGCAAAGCAGGGAGGTGGGGGAAACCCACACCACCATTTACAATGGCCTGGGGTATTATGGCCATCATAACTTCTTTTATCTTTGACAGTTGTTAAATAAACCTTTATTAAGCAAGGACTACCTGTAATCCAGTGGATAATATGGAAAATGCTTATTTTTATAGGTTGTTACGAATTATGCATCATATCCAGAATATTCCAATCAACCTTCCATCTTTTTACAGCAACTAACTGGAAATTTACATGTAAGACGGATCCCCAACCCCCTATCCATGGACTGGCACCAGTCTGTGGCATGCCAGAAACTGGGCCACGCAAACAAACGAAGCCCCATCAGCGGGATGCAGGCAGCACATGAAACAGTGCACCCTCTGGTCCATGAAAAACCTCTCTCCACGGAACTGGTTCCTCGTGCCAAAAAGGTTGGCAGCCACTGATGTAAGATATAGCAAAGCTACATTCTATGAGAGAAGTTGACAGTTGAAAGAGTATGTAAAGAAAAAAAGTCCTTTTCTTCATGTACTTCTTTCCCTTCTAACCTGTAGCTTTAGTAATGGCATTTTGTTTCCTTAAAAAAAGAAAAACAAATGATTCTTTTAGAAAGTGCAATGGCATGATCAGTTAATTTATTTATTTAACTGATCATGCCATTGCACTTTCTAAAGGAATTATTTGTTTTTCTTTTTTAAATAAAGTTATCTGAGCACACATAAAATAAATTACATGTCTAAATACTTAACCGAGTTGGTTAAATGTGTTTCATGTTTTTTGTCAATGGAACTCTGGAGCTTAGGCAAGTTAAAGTAATGGAAATTGGTCAATGTATCTACCTACAGAATCCAAAACTGGATTAATGGATTTATAAACAATTTCTTCAAGTTTTCATCCACCAGATGGGATAAACTGTTCTTGATTTAGGGAACTACTGTATATTTAGGGAGTATGCTTCCATATCCCTGGGAAAACAGAAGGTGGTCCAGAGCAGCGGTCACCAACTGGTGGTCCGTGGACCACTGGTGGTCCATGAGAAAATTTTGGTGGTCCGTAGAAAAATTATTTGCATTTTTTTATATTGCACTAAATCAAGGATCCTCAAACTACGGCCCCTGGGACAGTTACATGCAATGAATGTTTGTATTGCTGCAGAGAGTCTCCCCCCCTTTTTTGTGTGGGTCAGAGGGGGGCAGAAATTCCACTTTGGGGTCTGTTTCAGCCTCCTGGTATGGGGCTTTGGGCGAAGGCTGGAGGGAAGAGCCGCTGTTGGTGAAGAGCCGGAGGGCCTTGTTCCAGTGAACTGCATCATGGCCTGGAACTGGCTGACCATCTCAGCCTGCTGAGCCTCCAGACGCCTGTAACTAGCCTTGCACTCCCGCAGGTCTTCCCTCTGCTTGGAAAGCCTATGCTCGTAGTCCTCAGTGAGGTGCTTCTGCTGAGCCTTCTTCTCGGCTAGATCCAATTTGAACTGAGCCAGCTGTTTTGCCGACTCTTTCTTGTGGTGGCTGCTTTGCTCCAACAACTGCTTCCTGTTAGGGCCCTAAGCAGCCTGGGTGGGAAGGCGAGGAGTGGCTGGAAAGGGAAGGGTGAGTAGAGGCTGGTGAGGCACCCCTCGATGTGAGTGACATCAAGTTGCCAACGCCTACCCAGTCACATGACCATCTAGCCCTGCCCACCCAGCCAGTCATTAGCAGATAATATTAGTGGTCCATGAGATTTATGGATTTAGTAGTCCCTGGGGTCCAAAAGATTGGTGACCTATGGTCCAGAGGACTCTCCCCTTCACTGGGGAACAATCTGCCCACTGAGACCAAGTTAATACCTACTTTTTTTGTCATTTTACAAGAACATTGAAAACTGGCAACTGACGTACAGTATACACCTTCTAAGTTGGAAAATCCTAATATCTAACATCAGTTACATGAACACCATTAATAAATAGTTTTTATGCTATTAGCCAATTGAATGTTTTAGCACTGTAATCTGCTTAGAATTTGGTGATCATCGTTATAGATACATTTGCAAAATTCATATTTTGGAAAGACCATGCCATGTAAGCTGCATTATTTCTTTTTGAAAGGAGAATGAACTTTTGGTTTTAACACACTGCAAAACTATAAATTGAACCAATCAATCAATCAATCAATAAATAAATAAACAAACAAACAAACAAATTGTCATGGAGTAAGAACACAGAACCATCTTATTGGTTTGTATCTCAGTTGGCCTTATTTAATGAAAGAGGAGCCAGATTATAAACATAACTTTGATATAAACTCCAATAACATTAATGATAATGGTGCTGACTGAGAACACATAGCAGGGCAGCCAGAATAATTTTAGTATCAAAAAGCAATTAAAGCTACTAATTACCAAATAATTTATGCAAATACTCAAAAGGCATGCAAGTGTGCTGATGAATATCCATCTTCCAATAAAAAGTGCCTCTCTTTCTCCTATTCTCCTTTTGTGCAGAAGTATTCAGATGTATATTTATGAAGGACACACTCAAGCCAATTTTATTTCATGCAGAATTACTATTTTTATTATATAAGTACATAAGGATGTTTGGTGATTTTACTAATTTTGGATGGTGAGAACTAGGAATTTAAAAAAAGTCCCACCATAGAGCCACTGAATCTGAATATTTTAAGAGTGGCTCCAAGCAAGATCCGTACTGCAACATGGGCAGTTAGCATTTTCTTTCTCTGAAAAATGCAGAGCAACTGGAATTATGGATTACACTTAATTGCTACTTTACACTTCTGCTTTTTAGAGAAGATCAGTCTAATGTAAAATTCAGGTCTTGGATTAAGATCACAGAGTCCCAGAATCAAATCTATTCTCTGCCAAAGCCAGAGGTGGGCTACACATAATTTAACATCTGATTCACTCAGCACTGAAAATGTGAGCTTGCACACAGCCTTCCACACATGTGTTTTGCTTGTGCACGTGGCTTGCATGCATGAATGCAGCTTAGAAAACATGGCTAAATAGGACAGCATAGCGCTGGGGTCGCTACAGGTCTCTACTACTGCTTCATCCGAACCGGCTGAATACCACCTCTGGCCAAAGCCCACTGAATTACATTGGACTCATTGCCTTCTCTTAACGCAGCCTATTTCACAGGTTTATTATAGGGGGGAAATGTACATTTCTTTGTCTACCTCAAAGGAAAGGCAGGTTGTAAATCTAATAATGAGATGTGTTTTATTTTCAAGAAAGTTGCTGTACTTAGTGTGATCATGTATCAGGAACACATTATGCCCATTCACCAAAGTGTTTCTTTAGTGGTAGAGAGAGAGAGAGTACAGGAAGGATCACCTGGACTTCTGCTAGCTATAATTCTGCTGCTGCTATATACATAAAAAGAATAAAGCTGGAAGAACCAAAGACACTCCCTTCAGGACCATCCAGCCTAATTTCCCACAATCTTGTTTTCAGTAGCTCTGAAAGTTCTGTGCCATTTGAATGAGATAGTGTTGAATGAGATGGGTTAATTCTTGTCTGTTGTTTTGCTTCTCTTGCTATGCTTTCAACTGCTTTTTATTCCATTTCGACCAATTAACCTGTCTGAGGTTTGCTGATCTTTAATAAATACACATCAAGGTATATTTTTTTTACTAGCTGAATGTTGTGGTATTCAACAATCTTATCTAAACAATTGGAAAGGATCAAAAATGACAACTTTGCTTTATTTACCAGTGTAGTGAATCACTGTACCCTAAATATTAGGGTCCAAGAATCCAAAGAAAATGTTTCAGGAGTATTTATAAATTACACATGTTTTAAATTTGAATACATACACGGTACACTTTAGAAGCAACTGCATAGCAGTTACTTAGCAACAAAGGGAAAGATAAGAAATTTGGTGAGACCTCTGTGTTTTTAATGACAGTACAGCAAGGTTTGTTCCTCTAACTTCATCTAAGGGTAGGAACTATTATAATAAGAATGTGCTAGGAGTTTTATGTGTCCTTGAGATGTCAGGTAACCTTGGTAACAGGGCATTTCTTGCTAGATCAAATGGAGGCCTCTTTTGCCCTGTTTACAACTATTTACCTTGCTCTAAAGATTTTTAAAACTTAAAGGTGCTGCAAAAGCAATTTTTCACTTCTATTGTAGGGTTTTCTCTCAGCTTGTCTTTTATTGCAATCAGATCTGCTTTAAACTTTAGAGTAATAAGAGAGTGTACTTTTTTAAATGGCACCTTATCTGTTTGTTTAATCAGGTCACACCAGAAATGATGTGCCTAATCCACCTCCCCCTGGATATGGCATGCATAACCCTCGTCCCAACGATATGAGGTGCATGACTTTCCTGGAGATAACCTGCATTTTTCCCTTACTTGCACCCTTCCCTTACATGATGCAACACTCACAAGGACATAACTCTAAATGGATATGATGTGTTGAACATAACCCCATCAAGAAAAATGTGACAGTCAACCTTTGGATGTGTGATTAGCTTAACCCTGAACCTAACTCTATGTACATTCAACCAAAACTAAGTAAAGCATATAATTAACAGAACTCTAGGCAGCATTGTGTTTAAAAAGCAAACCCTGTTTCATGCATTGTGAAATAAATAATGGTTAGTCCTTTTTAGCAATTTGAACAAAGCAGTTAAAAGATGAACAATGGTAGAGGCAAGCATGCATCTACCGCTGTTTTTCTTTTAACTGCTTTGTTCAAATAAATAATAGCCAAATGAGTTTTTAAAAATCAGCAGCTTAATGCAGGAAAAGGACTCCCTAAAACGCAGATGTAGCCAGCATTCATCCTCTAAAAGGTTGTCTTTGCAGGCAGTTTTAAAACTGTTTAATTTTTTTAAAAAATTAAATCGTTATCAACCCAAGTATGATTAACCTAATCCAGATCTGAATCTCAAACCTATATGGATTCAAATAAGTCTTAAGTGAAGTGAAATCCTTTGATAGCTTTATCTTTTCTAAAAGTTAAAAAAAAACATTGTGTCAGGTCCCTTAGAGTCCTATCGGGATGCTGTCATTTGGGAGGGAAAGGGGCCCTAGATGCTCCTTTACAACCTATTTCCTGTTTCTAGTTTTCGTGTCACTTTGATGTACCTGCTTGGGAAAGAGAGGGGGAGGGATTAGACTGGGGCCATCTGTTTTGTCTCCAATAGAACAGGCAAATTGATGCCTGAGAACAGCTTCTTATCACCTTCTCAGCTCGGGTTATCACAACTACTTCGCACCTGCAGATTGGCTCGCATCAGACTGGACATAGGGGAGGGGTTTTCTGCAACATTTAATGCTTCTGCACGGGAACTTCAGATCCTGCCTTGCTTTACTTGCTATCACTTTTTCTCAATAAAAGTTTCCTTTTGAAATAATGCCCGTTTCAAGAGTTCTGCTTTCTTGAAGAGAGAGGAGAGGCAAGTCCTTACACATTGCTTGCAAATTTTAACCTGAAAATACACACACACACACACACATGTTTGCAAATACACATAAATTTTTTTTTGAAGTATGACCTTTATAAACTTTTATTCCAATTCCTCCAGCAAAGCCAAGAAATTCTGACCGTCAAATAAGTACCAGTGATACTTATTATGGTTAAGTGTCAAAACTATGATTCTGCAGAGGGATTTTTGTGACAACATGCCCAGGTTATGTCCAGACATGTTAGAACTTTATGTTTTGGTCTACCTAAAGCGATTCTGTGCATACACTAACTTCTACGCATGTCAGCTACAAGCTATTGTGAGGTTCAATGGTTTAAATAATATGATGGTGATTTGTTTGATATAAAGTTGACCTCAGAACCTCCAAATGGGATGGAAGAGTTAGAAAAAAAACCCTGGGCTATATAACATCATTGATGAGAATACACAGAACTTATAAAGCATTGTTATTGCAGATTCTTTAAATCGTCTAATAGCAAGTAAAAGTAAACATTAAGAAAACAGCATTTTCATTAGTTGACTCCATAAATCTAATAATCTGTGTTATTTCCCATTTAGAAATTATGTTGGTATGGCCCAGATTATGAAAGCCTGTATCATAAAAATATTGCATTGTTGTTTTACAGGTTGTCTACAAGAAAACCAAGTGGACAGAGCCAATGAAATAAAGTTTATTAAAAAGTTATGCTTTAGGGCCTCTATGCCTCAAACTGTATGGATAATCGTTAACATTTCTGACAAAATGAATAAATAATATTTCATGTGAGACATACTGGGTGAATTCAAGACATTCATACAATGTATCACAAAGAGCAATAATCCACTTTCATTAATGTCAACAATTGAATCTGATTGTCTGTATCTCTGAAGCAAATCATGTCAGAATGTAACCAAAATTAACTACAAGAAATAATAGTCACCCAGTGAATTTTATAATAAAAATATTTACAGGCCATGTAAAATCTGCTTAATTTCTTTTGCTAGCCTTTGTTTAACCATGTCAGATGGTAAACACAGAGATATAATTTAATCAAGAAATCTATGATATTATTCAAACTGGGTTTACTATGAGCATCTGACTAGCTTTGCAAAAAAGATATTAAAGAATTCACTGTTTCTGATGCAATTGGTTTGCATTTTTCCTGAATTTGAAATTCTCAGCTATATTAAAATATAATCTTACTACTCCTTTGGCTTCTGTCTTCCTCTTCTATAAATCTGAATGATGAGTCCTAGCTAGATATATTTTGGTTTAAATCAGGTTCTTTGAATATTTGCCTATTTACTAACCATTTTGTCAACACTTTTTAAACATAGCTACTGCTGTTCACCTACATACTCTCTTTCCCAAGCCACTGAAAATATAGCCCATAATTACATCACCTTTCCCTATACTAAAAATAGCTGTATCTCTACTAACAAGTTGTAAAGCCAAATTCTAAGAACCTTTATAGTTCAAGACAAAATCTGATCAGGAATTATATCATATGACTGCCAGATTGGGCTAATAGTCAAGTCTTGTAAAACATCCAAGTGTACTCTGAATAATTTACTAATTACTAAGTTGTTTTGCGAAGAAGCTAGGAAAATTTCACCCTGGTTCAATTCAAAACTGGAATAAATTTCTCTGATTGATATCATGGATTAAAAACCAACAGAATTTTGTGGGTGTTAGTATCAATGCTAGAAAAGTGATGGCTGATTATTTTGGAACAGTACATACTCTTATGTGTAGAAATGAATCTCCAGACAATGACCAGAAATATGGATAGGATAAGTTTATCTGGCAGATTCTCATCTGAAGAACTTGGAAGAAAACAAATATGCATTCAAAAATTATGTCTGCTAACAAACTACAGATAGTTCAATCATTCATTTTTCTTATAAAAAGAAAAACCATTGATTTATCTTGTGAATTAATTTTAAGAGACACAAACCAGAATCCTGAATAATCTATTAGCAGGAAATTAGATTTAGAGCAGCGTTATGGATCAGAGATGCTTTTCTGCTTTTGGAGAACTAGTTGTACAATCAATTATTAAAGCATTGATTTAATACTGTGTAATGCAGTTTTCCACACAAAGAAGTGAGAACTCAGAGCAACCTATTTAAAGATGTCCTTGTAATGCCAGCTGAGCATGCAATACATGGTACTGTGGCAAGAGCATTTAGGGCAGCATCAGGATTAGTTAGGAATATATGTATATAATATGTGTGTGGGGGGGGTATAAACTTTAATATTTGCTGCCTGCCTAGATGAATAAAATTGCTTCTGCTTGAAAATCAACAATGATACCATTGCCATTGTTAGATCATTTATCGCCTGACATTACAGATCTATGCACTTCTAGGCCACTTCAAGGTTAAAACAAAAACAACATTGGGCCCTACCTGATTTCAAAAGAGATTTCTTGTGCTCACACTAGGTTGTAGTAATGCATGAAAAAGTAAGGGGAAATCATTGTGTAGTATTTCTCTCTGGTGCTTCCAAGATACATAACCATGCATTACCTTTATCAGTGTGTGTCACTAACCCCTTGAAACAAAACTATAAAGATTAGAGACCTGGTTTATGAGAACTGCAGTGTATTCTTTTGCCCATATCTCAGGATTCTCTGTAAGAAGGAGCAAAAGGGAAAAGGAATGTTTCTATGTCTCATTAATGAGTTTAGAAAATAATGCTTTGATACTGTAAAGTAAAGTCACCCTTAAGTCGAGCTGATCTCCTAATGATTTATATGAATGCAACACTGCAATTCTCTTGGAGCAGAAATTATTTGTATGTGGCATCTCTCTCTCTCTCTCTCTCTCCCTCCCTCCCTCCCTCCCTCTCCCTCCCTTCCTCCCTCTCTCTCCCTCTCTCCCTCACTCCCTCTCCCTCCCTTCCTCCCTCCCTCTCTCTTTCCCTCTCTCTCTCCCTCTCTCACACACACAACTCTTCAGTCCAGGCTAGAACTCTAGATTTGTCAACCTGCCCACATCCAATTATTAATGGAACTTGATTCTACTTAGCATTCCAGATAAGATAACGTCGACTAAGGGCTGCCTTCCAATCCTTGACTCTAGAATCTTTCTCTAAAGTGCATACATCCCATACTAATTGGACTTGTTTCTTTTTAGTAGCATAATCCATTATGAACAATTTATTAGAATTAGAATTCTTTATTGGCCAAGTGTGATTAGACACACAAGGAATTTGGTTCCGGTGCATAAGCTCTCAGTGCACATACAACAATAGTGATAGATCATTATCATTTGATTTATCTATCTATTATCATTTTGACACATTCCTGGAATTAAAAAAAAACAAAACCTGGGGTGCTCTGTTTTGTTTTATTGCTTCACGAGTCATGTGTCTCAAGTAAAGAACCGTGAGACTTGCAAACAAATCCAGAAATGAATGACCAAACTCAACACCTGGAACTCTTGCAGTGAGAGTCACTTTGATTCTTAAAGTGACTTTCTGCTGAGCCTGATTGTCACTTAGTTGTAAATTCCCGCTAGCTGCTTGGCCTTTCCCTCAAGTTATCAGGACCATTACTGACTGAGACTGAACAGACATGCTCAGTTATCTTACTTGTTTATGTAAAGTTTCATAGGAATATTGTCCATTTTTTGAGTGTATGAGTCCAATATACCCAAGGACAGTCACCCTGAATTCTAGTCTCTTTATATCTGAGCCTGATCTTCTCCCTTGTATTGTATACTAATCGAAGTACACATTCCTGTAGCGTAGTCTCCTGGACAGGCTGCTTTCATCATTGATTTGTAACAAGCAAACAAAAACAAGCTCCAGATAAAGTTTGGAGATTCATTTAGCTTAATGGGATGATAGAATTCTTAATATGTCATCTAGAGTCTTTGCATTAGGTCTGGCAACTTTCTAACTGTGTGCAGCTGTAGAGTCAAATTAACAATATACTGCCAATCACCCCCAAGTGACACTGTAGTTTAGCTCTTTTGCCAGAATCTAGAAAACATAGACTAACTTAGTGGAATTGAGATGATTTACTGTGATTGTTTAGAAACCTCACAGAGCTTATTGCTTTTACTTGGAACTGACAAAACTGATCCTCAGAAATGGATTAGCAGCGCTCATAGATGGAAAACCAGAGAATAATAATAAGAGTGGAGATCCATGTCTGCCTGTTTATGAAAGGTGTTCTAAACTCCAGGCCTTATTGAATCTACTGGGAATTTTGAATGACATCATGCAATTTCATATTACTTAGTCTTTGGATTTTGTTTTTATAGGCTATACATGGGAGATGTCATTTAAACTTTAATTTCCAGAGAGAGTCATGAAATATTCATTGAGATTTATCACTAACCATTTATGATGTACCTTACCAATGAAGTGCTTGGCTAGCAAGTATATTGCATAGATAATCATTAATGACCTACTGGAGGCTTCCGAATTCACTGCATTTAAATCTTGTTGTTGTTGTTGTAGAATATTTCATAGATAAATCTTGCGATGAATCCAGATGAGGATCACAAGGGTTTATGAAAGAGAAATTTGGAGGCCTAGCATATACTTATTTTCTGTATATTTGGAAAATGTGCCACTAAATACAGTATTTCTTCAAATGATAAAAATAGTTCTTTCAAAAGCATGCACTTTCTTAGAAGGGAAATGTTTCAAAATAGTAATTATCATCATGTGATGGATATCTTCTGAATAGGAAATTAAGAGTAAGTTTCAGTTCCTTTGCTGTCTTCAAGTAAGCTTGTACCTTACTTGTATCAAGTAAGCTGATTTCTTTGAGAGGCTGATGGAAAATTATTGTGGGTTTACTTTGCACCTAGTACACTCCCAGTCAGTCCCTACCTCTAGGCTAGTAAAATATAGCTTGACATTTATTGATTAAACATCAGCAAACATAAAAGAAAAGTTAACTGGCAAAATGGAATAAAGGGCAAGTAAAGTCAAGGCACAGAAAAATGTGAACAAGAATTTACATTTATCTATATAGCTACATACCTATATCAAAGGCCCTGGATTTTAAGAGACACCAGAAGCAACATGTGGAAATAAGCACAAAGGGAGTGACCTTCACTTAGTTCAGTTTTAACTCTTTAATATACTGGTACATAATAATATACGTAATAGCAGCAGAATAGAAATGGCGAGTATGACACCAGGCGATCGCTCCTCTAAGGAAACAATATGGTGGATGGAGATAATGTATCAAAATAACTTACTGATTTTAAGAACAGCTTGAAGGTGTAAGGGGTGAAGTTGCATTGAAATAACATACTGAATTGTCTTTTCTTTCTAAGTAGCACTAATAATAATAATAATAATAATAATAATAATAATAATTTATTTATTTTTTTATTTTATTTCGAATTCATATACCGCCCTTCTCCCTGGGGACTCAGGGCAGTGAACAGCCGAGTAAAAACACATAATACAAACATTAAGAACAATTAAAAGGAATATCTAAATTGGCCAAGATTTTAAAAAGACAAACCAATTTAAAATCATCTAAAAGGATTTGTTAGGCCAACCCGGCTTGTTGGAAGAGGAAAGTTTTAAGGGCATGGCCCCCATATCTCTGGGGGCAGCTGATTCCAGAGGGTAGGAGCCCCCACAGAGAAGGCCCTCCCCCTGGGGGTCACCAGCCTGCATTGCTTGACTGATGGCACCCCAAGGAGGCCCTCTCTGTGGGAGCGCACGGGTCAATGGGAAGTCGTCGGTGGCAGAAGGCAGTCTCAAAGATAACTAGGCCCTATGCCATGGAGCGCGTTAAAGGTGGTGACCAACACCTTGAAGCGCACCTGGAAGACCACTGGGAGCCAGTGCAGCTCACGCAGGAGCGGTGTTATATGGGAGCGCCATGCAGCTCTCGTAATTATAATAATAAGTGCCATATTGTTGTGTTAGGTAATGATTGCCTTGACCTTCTTTCTCTGAGTGCTCCCCTTATCTGCAATAAATTGTAACTCAAACAACTCAGAATTATTTTGGTTATGATCTCAATGGTTCACTCTCCGAAATTTTATGGAAAATGTAGACTGAGGTTTTCTGTGGAGATCTGGGTACCAGAGTACTAATTTGGTAATCTTACTAATTTTATTTCTACTACTTATAGTGAATATTTTTACTTACTATGGTGATTATTAGTATTCTTTCTAAACACACTTGTTTTATGAAATTTAAGACTAAGATTTATCCCTACCAACAAAGTCATTTGCCTGCTAATATTTAACCTCAGAGCTATTAGCCATGTTCAAAGATACCTTAACCCAGTGGTGAAATCCAAATTTTTTTATTATCGGTTCTGTGGGTGTGGCTTGGTGGGTGTGGTGTGGCTTGGTGGGCGTGGCTTGGTGGACATTGCAGGGGAAGGTTACTGCAAAATCTTCATTTCCACCCCACTCCAGGGGAAGGATATTGCAAAATCCCCATTCCCTCCCCACTCTGGGACCAGCCAGAGGTGGTATTTGCCAGTTCTCCGAACTACTCAAAATTTCCGCTACCAGTTCTCCACAACCTGTCAGAACCTGCTGGATTTCACCCCTGCCTTAACCTCTTTTTCAGCTTTTCATAGGTAAAATGGTTCAGTAAATGAACTCTCTGGTGGACACTAGAGGAGGAAATGGTGATAAAGGAAAGTTGTTGTTTTTCTTTCAAGTACTAGAAAGGAGAGATACGGATGCCACCTCTAAGATGAAAGGTACAGATGAAACAGAAAGTTTCTAGAGCATGGTCAGCCTGGCCTACATTGTTCAATTATTGGCAAATTAGCATTTAATAGTGTTTTCCCCTTTTATGCCATTATGTAGCCATATTGCTATGGTCTTCCTGATTTAGGAATATATACAGTATAGCTGCATACTTATGTATATTCTTTTATAAAAGACATGATTTGCATTGACTGGCAAATAATCTATAACAAATATATAAGTTCCAAATTCTCCAAATTAAGCCATCTGTTTAAATATATATTCAAATTTGGATTGGGTCTTTCAAAGCCAATGAAGTCCACAAAAGTTTATTGGACTTTCAATAGTATTTCAATAGTAGAGCCACAGTGGCACAATGGTTAGAATGCAGTATTGCAGGCTACTTCTGCTGATCACCGGCTGCCAGCAGTTTGGCAGATTGAATCTCACCAGGCTCAAGATTGATTCAGCCTTCCATCCTTCTGAGATCAATAAAATGAGGACCCAGATTGTTGCGGGCAATATGCTGACTCTGTAAACCACTTACAGAGGGCTGTAAAGCACTATGAAGCAGCATATGTCTAAGTGCTATTACTATTGCTATTCTTTTTGCATCAGAACCTAGATAAGAAACCTAGAGATCCCCTAAGGATATTACTGCATTATTCAAAACAAAAAATATTAACCTAATAACAGTATTTTTTAATAATGACCAGTTTATTTAATTTTTTATAAAATTCTTTATACAAAGCCTACTCTATTTTATACAGATTACATTTTATGGGGCTTTTAAAAACACTGAGAGAGCTGTAAATCTTAGGTGGTAATTCTATGAAAAGCCTAATCACATTTTTGGTAATTTATCACCATCATCTTGTTAAACAAATTAAAAATGACATGTCCAAATCATTTGGAAAATGTCATTCAAAAGCATACACTCATACAGATATTTTTCCCCACACACAGGCTGATGGAATTATAGTTAGGAATACTAAGTTATTTAAAATCTGTGGCTATTAGAAAGATTTATGCTTCAGAAAGAAAGATCAAACTACATAGTGCATGAAGATGTATCTGTTGGTATTTTATGCCCTTCATATAGCAAGAGGAACTACTTGTAAAAAGGTGATTGGGAAGAAAGAGAAGCTAGAGAAAGGGGAAACCTTGGGATTTATTCTGAATTGGAAAAGGAAGGGAAAATATTATATTCTAATTCTCCTGCCAGCCTCCATACTATTTCTCTATTGATGGTCCTGTTCTAATACAGTCATCCATTTACATTTGTACAGTCCTCTCTGGCTACTACTCTTCACTGGGATTAAAATTCCCAATCTCCAAAACTTGATCCATGTCCTGGTATTATACATTTTGACCTCCACAATTAATAATTGCATATATTTGAATAAAAGTCACATGGAAAGGACCACTTAGAAGGGCTGAAAATTGCAAGAATGCTGAGATGAGAATTATTTTTATTTATTTATTAAGTTTCTATGCAGCCCATCTCACTGATAAGGTGACTAAGAATTAGCTCTTTGGTATACATTTCAGATCACATACATTGTATCAAATTCCTTTTTTACAACACAAATATCTTGAGAACCTGCAGTCTAGGAGCTACGGTGGCACATTGGTTAGAGTGCAATACTGCAGGCTACTTATGCTGACTGCCGGCTGCCTGAAATTTGGCAATTCCAATCTCACCAGGCTCAAGGCTGACTCAGCCCTCTATCCTTCCAAGATAGGTAAAATGAAGACCCAAAATTGTTGGGGGCAATATGTTGACTCTGTAAACTGCTTGGAGAGGGCTATAAAGCACTGAAAGCAGTATATAAATCTAATTGCTAGTGCTATTGCTATTGTTAGATACACGATGCATTCACTACTCCAATGACATTATAATCCTCAAGAGGGAAGAAATTTACAGGTAGGTTTTGCATATGTAAAAGTTCCCTGTATTATGTTGTTTTGTGAAATGGTGGCAACCATCTCTATTTGATCACCATAGCAATCAAAAATGTTTGACTTGATAAATATATGAACTGACCTAGATCAGCTCACCTTTAATAAAGGATATGTTTTTCAATCTTGAAAAAAAATGTAATGCTGAAGAAACACAGCATACATTTAACTTATTATAACATATAACATCTCACTATTGAATATTCATTATATGGAAAAAGATATGCCAGATGTTCAAGTTGGCTTTAGAAAAAGCCAATTAACACAATACATTATTACTAAGCCACTTTGGATAATTGAGAAAGCCAAAGAGTATCAAAAAGAAGTCAATATATATTGATTACATGAAGGGCTTCAATTGTGTTAATCATATCAAACTGTGATATGATTGACACAATTGTCAGTGTTGCAATGTGTTTGGAACATCTCATTGTCCTCATGAGAAACCTCTACACATGTTAGCCACCGTCCAGATGGAACATGCACAATGGCTCCTGGGAAAACAAATGCTTGGTCTAGCCCAGTGATGGCTAACCTTTTTGCCATCATGTGCCTAAAGCAGGGGGAGTGCAGGGACCCATAATTCAATGTGCCCCATCCCCCTGAACTTCCCCAACTTTTGGCATGTGATGGCACGGTGGACCCGATAGGCCAGTTTTTCGCCCTCCCCAGGCTCCAGAGCCTTTCTGGGAGCCTGGGGAGGGCAAAAACTACCTTCCCCACCTCTCTGGAGGCCCTCCAGAGGCCAGAAACAGACTATTTCCCGACTTCTGGTAGGCCCAGAAGGCCTGAAAATCAGCTGGCGAGTGCGCGCATGCGCGCCCAACCTGAGCTTGGGCAACGCTTGTGTGCCCACCGATATGGCTCCATGTGCCACCTGTGGCATGCGTGCCATAGGTTCGCCATCACGGGTCTAGCCTCTATAGCAAAGGAGTGAGATAATAGCAATAGCAATAGCATTTAGTCTTATATACCACTTCATAGTGCTTTACAGCCCTCTCAAAGTGATTTACAGAATCAGCATATTGCCTTTGACAATCTGGGTCCTCGTTTTACTGACCTCAGAAGGATGGAAGTCTGAGTCAACCTTGAGTCATTCAGAATTGAGCTCCTGGAATGAGCAGTGAGTTAGCGTGCAGTACTGCATTCTAACTACCGTGGCATCACAGCTCTTACACAGATAAAGCTGTATATTTATTCAACCCATCTACTAAATATATACTGAGGAAATTTGGATTTGAAATTGGAAAAAGAAACATCAATAAACTTCTCTGTGCTAATGACCCTACTCTGATGGTTGAAAAATGCAAATGATCTGCTAGCTGTAATAATGAAAGTCAAGGGGCAGAGTGGGGGGAAAAAAGGATGAAAATTAAAATATAATTAATTAAATATAAAGAAGACCAAACAACAGGTATAACAATAACAAGAAAACCCTTAAAATGGTAGCTAGCTTCTGCTTATTAGGATAAACTGTCACAGTAAAAGAACCATCAATTAAGAAATACACTACACATCAGCATTAGCAGAGTAGCAATGAAGGTCTTCAAAGAGTTATTCAGATGCCATGATTGTTTAGAGCCACAAAAAACAGAATGATGTAGATAGTGGCATTCCCTGTGACTATCTATGGAAATAGGTTTGACCATGAAAAAGCAGGAGAGAAATATAGATGCTTTTGAGCTTGGTGTTGAAGAAGACTTCTGAGAATACCATGATTATCCCCCCCCAAAAAAAATATCAAAGAAACAGAGAATCAAACAAGTGAACACAGCATTAACCTTCAAAGCAAAAATGACCAGAGTTAAATGTGATAATGTTTGAAGACTTGACTCTTTGGAGAAGTCTATCATGCTGGGAAATGTGGAAGGAAAGAGAAGAAAAAGTTAATAATCAAGAAGAAGGGTGGAATCAGTTAAAGAAATTATAGAAATTGAGACACCTCAAGAGACAGATTACCATGGAGAAAAATCTATGTGGTTAGAAAACATTAGTAAAAGTTGGCACTGACTTGATTTTGCTTTTGCTGCTTCATTTCCTGAAGGTCTTCAGAGCCAGCTAAAATTATGCAATAGAGAGGCATTTAAAGAATGATTTTATTGACGGTCCAAAATGCTGCCATTTGCAAACTTATCACAAGATCCTTAGGGAAAATGTCAAGTCTCCTCTGGAAACCAGATAGATCCATTAGAGATTTGAGGCAAATCCAAGTAGGTTCAGCCCTGTGCAAGAAATGGGTCAGAGTAAGTGCATCTGGATCAGAGAGCAATCTGTCCACAACAAAGGGAAGATAATGATATCCTCCACATTAAAATTATCAGCTGCTTAAAGGCAAAGAGCGGTTGACATGGCTAGCTGGAGGCCTTTTGAACAACAATGATTTCCAGAAAAGAAGCCCTATTTTCTGTTGTTGAATACGATTACCCAACAGGTAGAAGAAGGCCAACACATAAAGAGTTAAATTTATTCAGTAGTATTTCTTGGATCTGTTCTGCAAGAGCAATTACCAATATTGGATGGTTATATATTGTATTAATAAACTTGCATAAAATAGTGTATGCATTCCTCAATGGTTTAATGTATCTTTTTTGCTTCATACATGTGCATGTACCAATTCAGTACAACTTTTGCACTTGATACTTTATGGATTTTTTTTGGTCATTAATTGGTCATATTCCCATCCTAGACTACCTTGAGTTACATACTCATTCATTGCCTAAATTTCTTGGTCCATGAACTGGTAAAGATAATGGAAAAAGGTCTTCATCTTCATCTCACTGCTGGTATATGTGAGTAGGTGAGGCCAACGGAGAGATTAATTGTGGTATATAAAGCGTTGATAAAGAACTGAGTAGACTTGACAGTCTATAACCAAACATTTACATTTACATTTACATTTACATTTACATTTACATTTACATT
>WNWU01000001.1:29928491-30062164 GCA_012654045.1 Ptyas mucosa
ACATTTACATTTACATTTACATTTACATTTACATTTACATTTACATTTACATTTACATTTACATTTACATTTATTTATTTATCAATCAGGTTTATTTATTTATCAGGTTTGTTTATTTATTTATTTATCAGGTTTATTATTTTTACAAATAACTCAAGGCAGTGAACATATCTAACACACCTTCCTCCTCCTATTTTCCCCAT
Organism: Ptyas mucosa; assembly: GCA_012654045.1. Lineage (NCBI taxonomy): Eukaryota > Metazoa > Chordata > Lepidosauria > Squamata > Colubridae > Ptyas > Ptyas mucosa. The sequence continues at coordinate 29,928,695 of WNWU01000001.1, forward strand.
AACAACAACCCTGTGAAATTGTTGGGCTGAGAGAGAGAAACTAACTCAAGTCACCCAGCTGGTTTTCATGCTAAGACGGGACTTGAACTCACTCCTCCTGCTTTCTAGTCTGGTATCTTATTCACTTTTGCTTTTAGATACCATCTGCCTCACCTATATTTTTCTCAATGGGCTGGAATATAAGAAACACTTTTCTCACATGTATGGTAGATTTCCAGAGAAGGAAGCTGAAATTAGCAATTTTATTTATATTGTGTGTATTTTTGTTTCCCCTCTGTAATTGCCACTAATTCATTAAACTAGAAGGTTAACTAAATGAAAGAATCACTTATAATTATCTTAGTAGTGTCATACTTAATACATTAGCTTGTAATTATCCTGAATTGGTACATGTACATATAACTTTTGCAAAATCCTAACAGAAGGTTAATTCTATGAATTGCACTTTCAGATGAGCTCATAACTGCAATTTAACTACAGTGTAATTGCAATCCTTATACTGTGAAGTAGCTATTTTATATTACAAGCAGTAACAAATAATAATGGGAGAGAATGGTGATTTACAAAGAGCTCTCAGTTTGTGGAACTTTACAGTCAACACTTACAACTCTCATCCAGTCTGAGATTTTGTTTTATCTTCTTGGACTATGATCAAGTTTGTCTCAACATCATCAACATCATTAATATCATCAATCACCATCTTGGCCAGTTTGGTGTGAAAGTGCTGGACTAGAAGGCAGGAGATTTAAGTTCTGTTCCTCCCTGAGGTATGAGAGTCAGCTGGGTCACTTTGGGCATTCTCTCTCTGCCCAATGTACCTTTCCAGTTGTTGTTATGGGAAAATAGGACGGATTAACTTTTTGCTTAAATTCGAGAAAAATAAAGACAGGATAAAAATCAAATAACTCATCTACCATTGAGTTCATTGTAATCTACTAACCAGGGGTGAAATGTAAAATTTGTTACTACTGGTTCTGTGGGCGTGGCTTGATGGGGAGGGTTAATGTGACTGGGTGGGCATGGCCAACTTTTTTTAAAAAAAAACTTTCCAAAGCATTTTTTCTAATGCTTTGAAAAGCCTCTGCTGATCAGGCAACTCAGCTGGGATCGTCAGAGACTTTTCAAAGCATTTTTTTAACTACCTCTTCAGCCAAGAGGTTGCAGAAAAAAATGCTTTGAAAAACCTATGATCCAGCTGAGCCGTGCGATCATCAGAGGCCTTTTTTTTTTTACTTTTAAAAGCATTTTTTCGTCGGAAGAGGTTGTAGAAAAAATGCTTTTAAATGTAAAAAAAAAAAGCCTCTGATGATCATGCGGCTCAGCTGGGCATTGGGGGGAGGGATGCAGGAATTTTTGCTACCAGTTCTCTGAACCACCCACCACCATTGCTACCGGATCGGGCGATCCAGTCTGAACCAGGAGCATTTCACCCCTGCTATTAACTTAACCACAATACTGATGGTTGTATAAGAAACATAAATCCCCAAGGAGATTCAAGGACAACCTTAGCTTGGAAAAATACTGCCAATAGACCTTCTTCTTGAATAAGCATCCCTCCATACTGCTACTGCCACCACACTTTATTTCTGACTCTGGAGAGGAAGCAATTATTATAATTTATAAAGGAATAGAATGGATTCATTAGATAAACCTTCATTTCCATTCATTACTTACTACCTCCCTTATTTCCAGTGGTTGCAAAATGTCCACTGGCGGGTTCAGAAATCCATCTGAACTTTCCTACGGAAATGTGGATTTAATAACAAGCATCTTGAAGAATAGCTCTTATTGGTAAAAATATTTCTGATGAAAATATCATATGACCACCATAGCATAATAGAATAGAATTCTTTATTGGCCAAGTGTGATTGGACACACAAGGAATTTGTCATTGGTGCATATGCTCTCAGTGTACATAAAAAGAAAAGATACATTCATCAAGAATCATAAGGTACAACACTTAATGATAGTCATAGGGTACAAAGAAGCAATCAGGAAACAATCAATATAAATGTAAATAGTAAGGATACAAGCAACAAAGTTACAGTCATGTAGTATAAGTGGGAGGAGATGGGTGATAGGAACGATGAAAAGACTAATAGTAATAGTATATAATATACAATATATAATATTTATTGGAATAATAATAATATATTTTGAAATGTTCTTATTGACAAAATGTTTCTAATGAAAATTTCATATGAACACCATATCATGCTATATAATCTTTATCAGAATAGTAATAATATTATTTGAAAAAGATGAAAAACCCAGGGATCAAAGTCAAGAAACCTTGTCTCCAGACAGAAGCAATCTAAAAGAATGCTATAAACTATAGTCTCTAAGTGGAGAGAGTTATGATGAAAAAAGAAATAAAATATATTGATTGCATTCTGATCTCAGGGGAAAAGAAGGAGTGGATATACTGTCTCTTAACTGGAGGGACAAATGAAACAAAAGCAAACATCTTAAATACCGAAAGGAAAGGGTGTTAAAGATTGCAGCCAATGGGTGGGGGGAAGGTAAACAAGGACGATGTTGCATTTATACTGGACAAGCAGCAAACCTAGCAGAAATTCGCCTTATGACAATGACGTTAACTTCAATTTGCAAAGTGCCAAAAGAGGCCCCATCTATGACATCCTGCTGCAGGGTATCATTAACACTAGAATCCTTCTGCACTTTAAGTGGAAATCACTTGCTTGTTTCCATTGCACTTAATAAAGCAGACCAATATTTTTGTTACAAACATATTGCTCCAAAGATACCCAACCCCAACCTTAGTGGTTATATTATTTATCTTCAGCATCTCGGTTGAGTTGCTAAGTTTCATCAGGCTGAGTGTTTATTTGTTAGGAGCCCATTTATGCATGCCTGGCAGGTGCTAAATGGACTTACACTTTTGCCTAGACACACCAAAGTAAAGATGAACTTTTGGATAATGAAGGTGTTGACAGTTACAACCAAACGTAGCTTCTCTGAGGCAAAGGAACTGGTTGATGTAAAGGACCATTTAAATCCGGTATGAATCTGTCCTCCACCCCCCGCACTGCTATTGCATTTATTCTTTCATTATTACATTGTCACTGACTTATCTTACACATAGAAGCAGATGAGGATGTGATGGAATTAAGAAAAAGAAAGAAAAACTTGTGGTATTGTTTTATCTAGCCCAGGGGTCTGCAATCTTAAACACTCAAAAGAGCCATTTGGACCAATTTCCCACAGAAAAGAAAACACCGGGACGGGAGCCACAAAACCCTTCCTGTACCTGACTATTTCTTGAGCAGCCACAAAACTAGCATATGTAGTTGAATTAAATGTTCTGTTTTCTTCTGAAACTTTTCTTTTCTTGGATTTATCCATGGTTGGCCAACCCAGGGTTGAAAAGCTCAATAAATTGCATGCCGGCGGGTGAGCACATTGGCGGTTGTGACACATAATTTGAGTGACAGGGAGCCACAGCAGAGGGGTGAAAGAGCCACATATGGCTCCAGAGCCACAGGTTGCTGACCCCTGATCTAGCCTAAGCTAGAGAAGCTTTGAGAAAGGTAAGTCTCCTAGCAGGAAAACATGGGACATTCTATGAGCTATTCCAGGATAATAAAAAGGAAAGACATCTTCATTACCCATCATTCTTGTTTGATTCCTGACTACATAGGCACATCCGTGCAATTTTCTACATGCGCAGGAGCCAAGATCAGCTAGTTGTTGCTTCTTGAATGGGTTGTTCCAAAATCAGACGATTATAAACATTGTTGTATATCGGTGTCTCACTTATAATGATATACAGTCAAATCAACTATGATTTCACTCCAGGGGATCACCATTAGCTAGAAATCACCCATTAACATTGGGCAGGCATAGTGATACAATTAAAAAGGATTTTACTGTAAGTTCTCCTGAAAGCAAATCTGGATATTTTATTTCCAGCTAATCTATAATAGAATGAAACCCACTGAGAATAAGGTGTGAAAAGAAAATCTATGGCAGAATACGTAGGCATTCAATTTTGTTTATTAAAAGGATGGCATGGACAAGGATCATCCATCTTCTTTTTTTTACACCTAAACAAATGCCTCCTGCAATCATGAGAGCAGAGGGCTCTTTTAAGAGAGATTTCACTTTAGTTTGGGCAACCATATGACCTGGCAACTCTTTTAAATAAAATATTTATAGGAAATCTGCCAAAAAAAGCAGGCAGGTAAACTTACTGTTCTACCTTTCCCTAAAAGGAATGCAGTAACCACAAGCAAACTTATTAGCAGTGCCTAAGTAGTAGCATTGGAGGGACCTATAAAGACAAATAGAAATGAACCCCCATCCCACAAAAAAAAAAGAAAAACCAACCCAACCCTATCTGAAATTTAGGGGATTACGTGGGCTCCCTGATGAAAACCAAAATTTTGAAATATTTAATGCAGTTCCTGGTTTAAATCAATGTAAGAACACACAAGAACTTCGACAGTTGGATTCTTGGTTATTGCAAAACAAATTATGTCAATTAAAGTGACTTGTCAAGCTGCATTAATTGCAATGCATGAACAGTATGCTAAGTATCAAATGCATTATTCAGGCTGGATCTGAATTAATTTTTCTTCCAATTTTTGTGTGAAAGAACCTTACAGATGAACCAGTATAAGTTCTCATTAGAGGATCTGATTCAGATGGAAAAGCAAGATGAATTTCATTCATTAAAGTATTATTTTCTTTTCCCCAGTGAGCTGCAAATCTAAGAGGAATGTAAAATTGACTACTGCTAGGCTCACTGATAAGATCCCTAAGCCGAGTTGAAGGAAAGAGCCACAATCACTACCCTTGTTACTGTTCAGATAATAATTCTTAATGAATCAGTTGCCCGTGCCTATCACTTCTGGAATCAACATTATGGTACGAAACATGCAAGATAGATCATATTAAGCTAAAACCAAATGCCATTTTAGAATTGGTGCAATAGATTTTGTTCTCCATATAGTTATGTCTTTGTCATTCATAGCCAGGCTTTCATTAAAGATAACTAGCTCAGTCAATAAGCCAGAAACCTCCTCCAAAATTACTTTCATAATTCAGAATGAAACTTTTGATCAGCTATGGCCTGTCTGAGCATCGCCTCGGTTATTCTTGCTTTGTTTTCAGTTCTATGGCAGGATTTGAATAAGACCATCAATTTTGGGGCTTCATCTCCTCCCCACTGGGATTAGCACAAGTTGGCAATTGACTTCTAGTTGCTATTGAAGGAACTGGTTGTCACCCTTAAGGCTGTACATGGCTGCAGACCTGATGATCTGTGGGATTGCCTTCTCCAGTATTCATTTGCCTACTTAATCAAATTGAAAACGGAATCAATGCCCTCCAGATTCCATCTATTTCAGTAACGCCACCTAGAAAGTAAGCATTATTGCCACTCCTATGGTTTGGAACTCTTATGGTGAACTACTTTACCACTTACACCCCAGATTTCAGAAAACCAGAGTTAAGGTTCTCCATCATTCCCAAGAGGAAAGTATGTTGTAAATGTCAGCATGTGCTAGTGGACACATGGCTTTGAATGTTTCCCTTTGTTCCTTATGACGTAGTGGGGATTGTGGGTTGGTTTGGGGTTTTTTTTTTTTTTTAGAATTTTATTTTATTTTTTTAGAATTTTTAATGTGTTGTTGAACTGTTATTTGCTTAGAGCCCTTGGAAATGTATGGCATATAAATAAACAAGTAAAATTAATTAATTAATTAATTAATTAATTAATTTGTGGCATACAAATAAACAAGTGAAATAAATAAAACACCTAGACATTTTTATGCAAACTTTATAAACATCTCTTTGTAAAAAAAATACCTCTTGACAAATTTATCAACTTAACTTGTAATGTGGCAAAAATGAGAAATTGAGAAAAAAAATGAAACAGATATATTTATTTGTATATTATTGCTGAATTCTCCCTGTGTGCTGATAATCAGTCTAGTGATGCGCAAACTATATATTTATCCAAGTAATCATCAAAGGTACAACTCGTTCATCTTTCTCTCATTAGAGTCTGAAATAGTAACTCAGGAAAGGGCTTAATTTCTTGGAGCAAGTCAAAACTCATTAGTGCATTAGGATAGATTGGGCTGTCAATCTCTGATCATTTCCAATAACTGCATAATACTTTAATTATACAATTGCTTTTTGGCTTTGTGAAGAATGTATCAATATAAAATGAACTATTGCTCAAAGTTTTAAACGTCAGCTACAAGCAAAATCATTCCTCAAACTAAACAATAAAAGCTTCCAGCAGACAGGATGTAGTTTCTTTAAAATACTAATTATAGTGAATTAAAAGACTAAAATGCTACTAATTATTTTTTTAATTTCAAGAGAGATGTTTACAAAGCATAGTTTAATGGGTAATATAGTACTTCAAATGATTACTAATGTTGTCATTTTGTCTGACTTAATTTTAATTAGTATAAATCACATTGTCATAATTGCTAATTACCATTCTATTTTTGCAAAATATTAAGTTCTCCTCATATATTTACCAGTTTTCCAACTAAATAATTCCTTTTGGAGAGTCTGCTTATCAACTCATCACTTAGAAACTTTATATTTACCACATCTTAGGGTGAAAGTATACCCACAACGTTGACGTTCAAATATTTTTTATTTGCTTTTGAAAATTTTCATAATATAAAATTTACATTTCTTGCAACCTGTTCTTTTCAGAGATTATTGATTGCTTCATTAATTGTCAGGCATCACCATTATTATTTAGATTAAGTTAATTGATGAATTCCCTACCTCTCTGAGATTAAAAGGATTACAAACTGTGGTGCTTAAAATAGTATCTTTTGAAATCAAGGCTCAAGCAATGTATACACATATGTGCATACTTGAGGACATTAAACGGCACATTTAGAGATGTTTCCGAGTATGTTTAACAATTAGCAATGCAACCCAATGCTGTGGGTGGATAATAAAATCCTATAGGTATGTATTTAGCTTAGAAATAAGTTTAAGTTAGATTCAGTGGGGATTTGCACTTAGAACATAGAACATAGAATAACAGAGTTTGAAGGGACTTTGGAGGTCTTTTTGTCAAGTAAGTCTAACCCCTACTTGAGCAGGAGACCCTACTCCTATACCATTTGAGACAAATGGCTGTCCAGTCTCTTCTTAAAAGCTCTCAACTTCTGTAGGCAAATAATTCCATTGGTTAATTGTTCTCACCATTAGGAAATTTCTCCTTAGCTCTAGGTTGCTTCTATCCTTGCTTAGTTTCCTTTAGTAACCCTGACTATCACTAAGTGTTGTATCTTTTTATTCTTGATTAATGTATTTTATTCTCCTTACACTGAGAACGTATACACCAAAGACAAATTCCTTGTGTGTCCAATCACATTTGTCCAATAAAGAATTCTATTCTATACTCTATTCTATTCTGTTCATTGTTTCTTGTCTTGCTTTCTGTGCTTTGAAAAATAGATTGATCCCTTCTTCTTTTGGCAGCCTCTCAAAAATTGAAACACTGCTTTCATGTCTCCCCTAGTCCTTCTTTTCACTAGACTAGACATATCCAATTCCTGCAATTGTTCTTCATATGTTTTAGTTTCCAGCCCAGGGTGAAATTCAAAATTTTTCCCTACCAGTTCTGTGGGCATGGCTTGGTGGGCGTGGCAGAGGAAAGACATTGCAAAATCTCCATTCCCACCCCACTCTGGGACCAGCCAGGGGTGGTATTTGCTGGTTCTCTGAACTACTCAAAATTTCTGCTACCGGTTCTCTAGAACCTGTTAGAACCTGCTGGATTTCACCCCTACTCCAGCCCGCTAATCACCCTACTCCAGCCCGCTAATCACCCTTGTCATTCTTCTCTGAAATCTTTCCAGAGTCTTAACATCCTTTTTTTTTAATATTGTGGTGACCAAAACTGTATGCAGTATTCCAAGTATAGCCTTACTAAGGCTTTCTAAGCGGTACTAATACCTCATGTAATCTTTATTCTGTCTCTCTATTAATGCGGCCTAAGATTGCATTGACTTTTTTGGCTGCTGCTGCACATTTTTAGCTCATATTTAAGTGATGGTCCATTAGGATTCCAAGATTTCTCTCATAGTTACTGGTGTTGAACCAAGTTTCACCTAATCTGTACCTGTATAATTTTTTTTCTTGCCTAAGTGTAAAACCTTACTTTTCTCCACTTTGAATTTCATTGTGTTAGACAGGCCCCAGTGTTCAGATCTGTTGAGATTCATCTTGATCTTGAGCCTATCTTCTGGGAAATTGGCTATTCCTGCCAGTTTAGTGTTTTTTACGAATTTGATGAATTTCTCTTCTCTTCTCTTCTCTTCTCTTCTCTTCTCTTCTCTTCTCTTCTCTTCTCTTCTCTTCTATTCTATTCTATTCTATTCTATTCTATTCTATTCACTTTTGAAGCTATTGTAGAATACTGGGCTTAAAACAGAACCTTGAGTACCCCACTGCTTAGTTCCCTCCATAAGGATGTAGTTCCCTTAAGGACCAAGTCTGTATGTATTATATAGATGATCATGTTCTGATATGTATGACAAAATATGACAGAACTATTGCAATTTGAGAATATTCATATACAATCTTTTTGTACCAGTAAGACCAATTTTCTAATAGGACCACAATAAGTAAATAAGTTTTTTTCTTAAAGATAGACAAGAATCAATTTTTAATCAAAGTTGGGATAAATGGTACCAATGGATAGAACTAAAAATGTCATGAGATAGAGGTTAGAAAAACATATAGCATAGATATGTAAATAGCAAGCTAAATATAAATAAGGTAATATTAGATATAAGAAGACTGACAAGTGCAAGAAGTAATACGATAAACCTGATCAAAGTTGTAGTATGATGATATGTAATGTTACTTAGAAACTGTATATATGTGGGGGTTGAGTCAACCTCAGTCGTATGTATGTGATTTTGTTCTGTTATAGTCTCCTTTCTGTTTTTTGTTTTTAATTTATAATAAAAGATTTATATAAAAAAAGATTTTTTCTCCAGACATAACAATAAAGCCTCAAAACAATACAGTGAAAAGTTTAACCAGATAGGAACTGTGTATTAGCCAAGAAGCCATTACATGATCTCACTGCCACTGTTTCTCCCCCCCCCCACACACACACATAGACATATTTGCATACATTCATGAGATAATTTGTCTGCTGGATTTAACCAGTAAAAATGTGCTCTGAGCAGGCTCTTGGACTTTTGCATTGTGAATTGTATTTCTTTTTTTATTATTTTTTTTAAAAATAATAATAATTGGTTTTCTATTAAATACATTTCTTAGTGCTTAATGAACATCGTGTTGTCTGGGTAATTATTACTTAACGTTATACATCACTTATGAGTTATTGAGATGTATTTTGTGTTTGGGGGGTGCTGCATTAAGGGAGGCTCATCCAATCTTATTTTACATATGTTGTGCATTGACAATAAAGGTTTGAATTTGAATTTATAAATTTACATTCTTAATCTCCTCTTTTTCCAGCTACTGGTAAAATAGATTCCATGTTTGATAATGTGAATTGTATTTCTTGTATTGCCATGCATAGGGATAGCCATCAATCAGTGATTCCCAATGCAGAGTTCTCTGAACAAGTGACTAACTTGCCTAGGACATAGATCAGAAGGAAGGTATAAGTACAAATATAACTTTATTGTCATTGTACATATATACACAATATACCCATAAAACGAAATTCACATAACACCCAAAGACCAGGCCCAACACACATAATTCCCAAACACACCCCCACCCACCACAAATTCCCTGCCCCTGAACCACCCAAACATCCACACAACAGACCAAGTAATGCTGCCCAACAGCTCAGTGATAGACAGGGACTCAGCCTTAATCTGCAATACAAAAGACTGGGAAGGTTGGACTCGCAAAAAATAAAATAAAAATCCCTGGCCACAATATCCAGACTGGCTTTCATGGCAAACAAACTCTTTCATGATGAGTAGAAATCCTGGTTTACTTTGTTACATTAGAAGACCTGAAAAATGTTACTGCTAATATATTGATTTTCTTTCTAAAGAAAAGTTTCTGCATTTTGTTGAAGTTCAGTGTTGTAAGGTGCTCCCATCATCATTATAATGAGTCGAGTTGCCCTTCAATATTGTTTTTCAGGACTGATGGCTAAATGTGACTTTACTGCACAAGTAAATTCAAGGCTCTAGAACTGTGCCACTAGACCATTGCTAAAAGAGTGACAGAGATGGGATTAAGCAGTACTTGTACATCTAATCACTTTCTATTTAACAAGCTGGCACAATAAATAACATAGTCAATCTTCAAAGCAGGAGCATGCCTTGGAAAGAACAGCATTTCAAAGTAAATATCACTGATTTTATTGCATTTACGTTTTGGTTACCTTTTATCTATCTGTAAAAACTATCAGAATGATATCAATACTGTGTTTCTAAAGAAGATAAAAGCAACCTTTCCATGTTTTCTACATGTCTGTTAGAAAAACAGAAAATCTACTGACCTTAAATGAATTTAAATACTCAGGAATTTAAACTTAGGATACTGAGGGGGCTTGCTAGTTGTTGATGTGAATATCTATTCATTGTTTTTCACAATTTCTTGAAAAATGGGTACTAGGACACTGTGACAATATAGGAGAGGTCAGCTTTTGGAGTGAATGAAAGTGGTCTAGTTCTGTAGTGTCCTAACCGCTGGTTGGTTGACACTGCCCATGCAAACCTACACCAGAAGAATTCTGTGAAGACTAAGACAGCCTAACATTATCTCATTAAAAATATAACTCTGCTTTGTAGACTGTAAGAATACTACAAGTATGATATATCTTTATTTCATCAAAAGATTTCACTAAGTAGTAATAGCAATAGCTATATAATTAGACTTATATACCGCTTCATAGTGCTTTTACAGCCCTCTCTAAGAGGTTTACCGAGTCAGCCTATTGTCCCCAACAATTTGGGTCTTCCATTTTACCGACCTCGGAAGGATGGAAGGCTGAGTCAACCTTGAGCCAGTAAGATTTGAACTGCCGAACTGCAGCTAGCAGTCAGCTGAAGTAGCCTGCAGTGCTACACTCTAACCACTGCGCAACCTCGGCTCTTTACCCCTAAAATTCTCATTAAGTGAAGTGTGTTAAAAGGCAAATTATTCAGTGCATCTACCATTAGCTTGAAAGCTGCTGAAAGATTACTCAGCAATAGTATGTCATCAAATGACAACGAAATGTAAAGTTTTCTGGAACTGGAACTCTTTAATATAGTTATCACTATGTTGGACAAAAAGAGGAGGAAATGTTTTTCATATTTTCGCATGATGCAACACTGAAAGGAATTGCTAATATTCTAGAAGATGGAAATAAAATTCAAAATCTCTGATAGAAATTCATAGAAAATGTTCATTTCAATACAATGAATTTTAGCAGCAACAAGGCTATTGCTTAATGCATTGTAAGCCGCCCTGAGTCTCCAGAGAAGGGCGGCATATAAATCAAAAAAAAAAATTAAAATTAAAAAAAGTGAATAGTTTTCTGTACCAAATCATGGGAATGGACCCTGAGCCTTCTCAAATATCCTGAGATATACTGCTTAATCAATCAGGGATAGTCCTACTTCTCCCATTCTTAGTCTTTGCTTTATTTTTGCTCCTTATTTCTAGCTATTTCCACTTCTGGAGAAAAATTTGCTTTGAGATGTTTATTGGTAATGACTCTAATTCCTATCTCTTGTGATACCTGTTGCTGGGGAGATACAAATTCCTCCCCATCAGCAGATTCTGTGGAGCAATATTTACATTAACTGTGATATATCCTTAGATCACATAATGGTCTAAATAAAGTTGCAGTTACAACAGGTGAGCAGCTGTTAGGAACCCCCGATAATATAAAGCACAAAAAAACCCCTCCAACTTGAACTTCTTTCTTTGGTGTTAGGATTAAGTTTTAGAGTATTTGTTTCGTATGGTACTAAAACTGCTGGCCCAGAAATTGTTGTGGCCCACCTGTGGCCAGCAGAACTGGCAGCAGAGTTGGACAGTAAGGAGGTTGGGGAGGACCTTGGGCCAGTTCTGGGGGCTGGGAAAAGCCCAGAGGGCTCTGCATCAGAGGCAGAGAGGGAGTTAGACAGCAGCAAGGCAGAGGAACAGCTGGAGCCCTTTCCCAGTGTGCGCATATGCAGAGCTTCCAGAAGACAAGAACAACTCAGAAAGCAGGGTCGACTCAGGATTAAAAGCCATACTTTGGAGGTGATTGGCCCCTCCCACAGGAAATAAAAGAGGAACGAACAGGGAGTGGGGTTTTGCAGGAAACAATTTGTTCATTCTATTCTCTGAGAGACTCTGTGCCATGTTTTGCCTTGTACTGCAGTTGGAAACAAGTTACATGGCAGCTTGCCAAACGAGAAAAACATATGGTATTTTATTGCCTCTAACCGCAATAAAATACCTTATGCCACCAGTCTCCAAATTTTGGGCTTAGTGAACTTAGAACTACACTGACTTCAGTCTGACCTAAGCATTGTACATAAAATTATCTGGCACAATGTCCTTCCTGTCAATAACTACTTCAGCTTCAACCACAACAATACATGAGCAAATAATAGATACAAACTCAAGGTAAACCGTTCCAAACTTGATCGCAGAAAATATCAGTATAATCAGTAACAGAGTGGTCAATTCCTGGAATGCACTACCTGACTGTAGTTTCTTCCCCAAACCCCCAAAACTTTAACGTTAAACTGTCTTCTGTTGACCTCACCCCATTCCTAAGAGGTCTGTAAGGGGCATGCATAAGTGCACCAGTGTGCCTACCAACCCTGTCCTAATATTCCTTTTTGCTTACTCTTTTCATGTATTCAAATTATGTTTATACTTTTACCTGTTATCTTATATATGCTTGATAAATAAACTTATGATTATGATTATGATAAGGTATGTTGAGAAATATTCCTTTTAAAAACTGTTTGGACAAACCTTGCTGACTGTGAATGAATGTAATTCACAGTCGTGTAAATAAAAGAGGTTTTGCCAGGATCAGTTCCTGCCTCCTGCTTGTTAAGGGAGCCTAGGTCAGAACAGAAACCAAGAAACTGGTTTCTTGGGCCTCCCTTAGGCATGAAAACCAGATTGGTACATTTACTCTCTCTCTCTCTCTCTCAGGCCTACCCACCTCATAAGGAGATTGTTGTGTTGGAAATAGGCATGAGTATTAGGTATGTTCACTTCCTTGAGTTATATATATAAAAATGGGATAAAATGTAAGTTTAAGTACAGTTATAAGAAGGGTGTCAGAATTTGTTTTCTAATGACTCCAACCTGCTGCATGTTGATTGTACTATAGTACTGATTGATAACTCTGGAGGAATGAGACCTTGAAATATCCCTTATCATTTGGTATGTGAGAATTGAATATCATCTGGATATTGTTGATCAAATCTACCTTAGAAGCAGCAGCATCTCATATTAGGCAGCCAATGCAATCCTATGCGTAAATGCTGTTTTATCGGAGCCTCACTCAATTTAGTAGGGCTTACTTTAAGTGAAAAATGCATAGGAGTATAACCAGCATGAAAAGTCTTCTGCTCAGGATGTCTTCTGAATGACCTACAATGAATTTGGGGTGACTTCATCCTCTTTATCCTCTCCTGAAAGCCTATTCCTGCTACTAATATCCTGACTATACCAGATATCCCCATGTCCAAAATATTTTTTTTTAATTATAATGCTGGGAGGGGGGCGGGAAGGGGATCAGCAAGTTTTGAAGGAGGGGTTTCTAGCTAGCAAAAGTCTTTCCTGGGTCCCTTTATATCTCTTCTTGCTGTGGGTGAACGGCAGTGGTGAAATCTAAAGTTTGTTACTACTGGTTCTGTGGGTGTGGCTTGGTGGGGGGGGGTGGGTAATGTGACTGGGTGGGCATGGCCAATTTTTTTTTAACTTTTAAAACCATTTTTTCTACAACCTCTTCGGCAAAGAAGTTGTAAAAAAATGTTTTCAAAAGGCTCTGACGATTTCAGCTGAGTTGCCTGATCGTCAGAGGCTTTTTAAAAAAGCCTCTGACAATCAGGCAACTCAGCTGGGATTGTCAGAGGCATTTAAAAGAAAAAAAGGGGTTTTTTCTTTTAAAAGCCTTTGACGATCCCAGCTGAGCCGCGCGATCATCAGAGGCTTTATTTTTTTTTACTTTTAAAAGCATTTTTTGGCCAAAGAGGTTGTAGAAAAAATGCTTTTAAAAGTAAAAAAAAAAAGCCTCTGATGATTGTGCGGCTCAGCTGGGGGGGGGCAGGGATTTTTGCTACCTGTTCTCCGAACCACCTGCCTCCATCGCTACCGGATCAGGTCTGAACCGGGAGCATTTCACCCCTGGTGAACGGTATATATCAGTATTTTATCATATGTCTGATTTGCCTCTTCATCATATGCAGAACAGCATAATGAAACACATCACCAGAACTGAACAAAAAACTGGAACATTGAAAGCCTCAAAGAATGTACAGGTCATGGCAACCAGGATGCCTTTAGTGGCAGAATGCCAGAACTTAAATTCTGGCAGCCTCCAGATAAAAGGCTGGAATTCTTCATTCTGTTTTGTCGGTAATGAAGACCCTTCATCTGAATCTTCCATGAGCAAGGGATCGACTTTTGATCTTTACAGCATACCTTCAGTTTTTTTTAAAAAATAGTTTTATCTCATACTATGTCATGAGGAATTCATATTTCAATTGCATTTGTTTTGTTAAATTGACATGTTCTTTTATCCTATTGTTTTAATCCTCAGCAGATCCTTCACTTATCTTTTCCATATTATTTTATTTATTTATATTCTTCCTTTATTAGTTTTACAAATAATTCAAGGCAATAAACATATCCAATATACATTCCTCCTATTTTCCTCATGACAAAAAAAAAAGTTGAAAGAGAGTGTAACTGGCTCAAAATCACCCAGCTGACTTTCGTGCCTAAATTGGGATTTGAACTCACAGTGTCCTGATTTTTAACTGGGTGCCTTAATCACTACACCAAACTGGCTCTATATCTATTACTGATATAAATAGATACAGTAGATAATGGGTATACATTTTAGATTCCCCTCACTTGGTAGAAACTTTGTTATTTTATTTAGCTTATTTACCTTCATTTGTATATTTAAATTTCATGGTTCCAGAAAGTTACAGAGCGATTAACTATTTAAGGCTAATGGATAATGAAACAGCCAAGTTAAAAAAAATCTTTAATTACCAATCAAGTGAAACCAAGCTCACTATGTTTTAATCAAATGCAATTATCTGGTAAACCCTTAATTAAGGATGCATTCTGATCAACAGCAACAGACACCAACTTCAGATTTTCCTTAATCCAAAAGATATAGCAGGGAGATTAAGAAGGAAATGTTTCCCATGAACTGCCTCACTTCCACTAATCCTGAACATCTCAATTTTCTATCTTAAAAAATTCAGCCGTACACTGACAACCTTGATTCATAACATTGGGAAAATAACTTAAGCCCAAATAAATGGTTAGAAGACTGATGATTTTTATGTATTTATCAGATTTAGAAGCTGTCCCTCTCACTCACAGAGCAACTCTGTGTACAATTAACAAAAACCATATAAAATATCTCCATAAAAGGAGGCCATTGAAACAAGGGTACAATAACTAAAGTTGAAAAGCAAGGGAAGAGTCTTCAAAATGTTACCAACCCCAATGTTGTGCGTTTCTCTGTGAGCTGGCAGAGCTTGATCTTCAAGTTGAAACTTCTGAAAGTACTATTGGAAAGTACTACAGATTTACTGGATATTATGCACCAGATAAATATATTTATCTATATTGTACTTTTGGGGAGGGTATGTGTGTCTTCAATGACATGCTCAAATTTGCATTTGCTAATTGATCATAAAGGTAAAAGGAATACGGTGGCTAAGATGCTGAGCTTGTCGATTGAAAGGTTGGCAGTTTAGTGGTTCGAATCCCTAGCGCTGCATAACGGGATGAGCTCCTGTTACTTGTACCAGGTTCTGCCAACCTAGCAGTTTGAAAGCATGTAAAAAATGCAAATAGAAAAATGGGAAGGTAACAGCGTTCTGTGCGCCTTTGGCATTTAGTCATGCCAGCCACATGACCACAGAGACGTCTTCAGACAGCGCTGGCTCTTTGGCTTTGAAATGAAGATGAGCACTGCCCTTAGGAATGACTAGCACATATGTGTGAGGGGAACCTTTACCTTTTAACTGATCATACAAAATGCCCGGGCATAAGAACTATTGTCAGGCACAAACAACCAGATCCACCCATGTAGCATTCAAGCTATTTCATTGTATTCTGCCTATAATACAGAAATCTTCCAAGACTGCTTGCCTTCTCTTGGAATCAGCTAGTTAAGGTTCTATGGAGTTATTAATCGAGGGTTATTAATTCTAGATCTCTTGTGGCTGAGAAATAATTCAAGGTAAATCCCTGATTTGAGTCCTCCTCCTGGTGTTTCCCAACAACTATATTTGTCACAAATATGTCATTATTAAAGACCACCTAGTACAGTTCTTTCAGAGTACAACAACTATACGTTTTTTTGGGGGGGGGGGGAATTTTGCCCATTGTTGAGATATTCTCCTAAGCATAGCCAATAAAAGTTTAGCAGCCCTGATACAATGTATGGTTTATTGTCTGTTGTATGCCATCCTCCATAAAGAGCCACACTGCACATGATCCCCGAACTGAGCCATGTAAGAGAGAACAGCTCCTTTCTCTACTGACCCCTACTCTTTTTGACTGAGAGACAATTCCATGCAAAGCAGAACAAATCACAACTCTTTTTGCAGTTCCACTCACTGCTGCCAAAGGCAGTTTCCCATTTTTTAAAAAAAATATTTGCAGCAACAGAAAGATAGAACCAAATGGATGGGGAAAGTACAGCTTTGATTGATTATCACAGGGCTCAATCTGTTCCATCAGTGGACTGGTGCTCTCCTATGATCATGTTGTCTGTCTCCGTAGCACAAATTATGAGTCAATGTTGAGGGACATATTAGAACATTTCTTTAGACAATCGCTTATTTAATACGCATCATGGCAAATAAAAGAAATCTTATTTAATGCTTTACCAGCAATGTCATTAATTGAAATTCTATAAGACTTAATGGATAAGGAAAATGGTCCTATCTACTCAGCACTAGCCATATTCCATTTCTTTGGCATGCTGGAGTATAAATCTAAATTTACAGAGCCCAGTAATGATCTATTGTATGTGCATCACAACCTAAGATGTGACAATTTCATATGCCATGTCAAAACTTTATTAATTGTTTAATGTTTATTGGCAAAATGTAGAAAATATGATGGGAAATGCCTAGAACAGTGAAGAAATGTATTAAATTTTAGTCATCTCTCCCAGCTGATATGAGAAAGGGAGGGAGAGTGACTGAAATTCCATTGTATCTAAGTTTAATATAAAACAACGTATACAATTTTATGAAAGATTATTTATCATTCACCTCTTCTCTCGGTGGCTGTCAATCACTGACTACTACATTCACCTCAACTTATTTTTAATTTCTTTGTTTCCTCCCCAGAGATCACAAACTGGATTACACAATACTGGAAAATTCGATGGGAGGAAACATTCATGACACTTGGATTATGATCCTCACTTTAATGAATGCTGACTTAATTCTTGCTTTTAGTTTTTAGCCGTGTTGGTCCAATCCAACACTGGGTTTGTTTTACCCTGTGCAATTTGAGCCAGCAAGATTACATTGAGTAGTGAAATTGGAATCCAATACTTTACTTTTGGGCAGAAGTAAAGACGCCCATTTGGGATCTTACGCCAAATCAAGCATGTCTGTTTCTATTCAACAAGCTGTTTTTAAGCCACATATAAAACCACATACACACATCGGAAACCCGTAATGTTTCATCATTTGTCTCTGATTTATTTTTTTAATTTTTTTTTTATTTTTAATTTTATTTATATGCCGCCCTTCTCCGGAGACTCAGGGTGGCTTACAATGCATTAAGCAATAGCCTTCATACTTTTGTATATTTTATACAAAGTCAGCTTATTGCCCCCACAAACTGGGTCCTCATTTTACCCACCTTAGAAAGGATGGAAGGCTGAGTCAACCTTGAGCCTTGTGAGATTAGAATTCACAGTAATTGCAGGCAGCTGGATGTTAAATGCTGCCTTAGTATGAGGGATTAGCCTGCTACGCCACTCAGGCATCATATTAAAGACATGTGCAGTTTAGGCTCACATCCTTAACATGCATGGTGGGGTGCCCTTAATCAGTTAAGCATTCCACCCCTGAGTGTCATGCCAATGATGAATTTTTTACCCCCAGACCTTCTTGACCACAGTTAATCTAAAGGCCATATTACTTTTCCTTGTTCCAGTAATGGGCCCACTTGCAAAATTCTTCTGCACTGTTACAAAGCCGTATCCTGCCTGCTAAACTGGCACTTCTTACAAATGAAGCATTTGCGGTCAGCTCTTTGCTAGCAGATGCCAAAGTGGGTGCTGCCTGAATGCTAATTTCCACAAAAGCACAAATACAATTATTACAATGGTGTAGCTCTGGTTGAAGCTAATTCATGTTGGCTAATAAGTTAATAGGCCAGCCCTCGGGCCCTCAGTTGACATAAACTAGACTTGGTACTGTGGTTATCTTAAGCCTTTTTTTTTTTTTTTTGTGAATTTCATTAATTTTCAATAATTAGGAAATGCTGGGATCAAAGAAACAAATAAGGATAATGGGTAAGTGGGGGAGAAAAACACAACTGCTCTGAATTTTGCTCATATCACAGCCAGATTTGGGATCGGGGTGTCATGTTTCCTGTTTACAATAGATGCTATTTATAAAGTCATCACCCACGCAATGGCTGAAAGATATGAATAAATTCAAATATAATTTGCCCTTAGGTTTTTAGCCTTATGGCCTCCTGGGTAAAGTTGTTACTCCAACACAAAGAAGAGTCTCTCTCTCTCTCTCTCTCTCTTTTGGCGATGTGCCTCAACTCCACTGCAGTCAGTTCTGTGCAGGACTGTTTCCAAAAGCAGATGCAGAATTGTTCCTATGATTGGCAACAGTCACAGTATTAAAAGCGCCCTTAACTCACAGGTTGCAAAAATGCTAATTTTATAAATGTAATTGCATTAGAGCATCACATGGAAGGGACTATACTTCTGTTTGCTCCTTTAAAAAAATATATTTTTGAACTTGCATTAGCTATGGAAGAAAATCCCACATTCATGCCAGGAATAGTTACTAGTATCTGGCAGTGAACTCTCAGCTAAAGCATCTGCTTTGCCTGGTAGTTGATACTTGAATAGGGGCCTAATTACCATTCATTCCAATATATATTAATTGCTTTTTATTTAGGTTCTAAATCAAGGGTGTCAAACCAGGGGTGAAATCCAGCAGGTTCTGCTACCAGAGAACTGGTAGTGGAAATTTTGAGTAGTTTGGAGAACTGGCAAATACCACCTCTGACTGGTCCTAGAGTGGGGCGGGAATTGGGATTTTACAGAATCCTTCCTCTGCCACACCCACCAAGCCACACCATGCCCACCAAGCCATGCCCACAGAACCGGTAGTAAAAAAAAAATTGAATTTCACCACTGTGTCAAACTCAAGGCTCACTGGCTAGATGCATCATGTGCTGGCCACCCCCACCCCCATTTTAGTGAAAGGGAAAAAGTCATGATATATCATGTAATGACAACATGATAGTGCAAATGTGACAGCCCTGTTCTAAATTAATTATGTTTGTCTTTTCTACATCACAGTTAATAACATGATAATCTTCTGCATTTCATTGTACAGTAGGGAAGGGAAAAACTTCCTAGTGAAGAAGTTTGTTTGTTTGTTTGTTTGTTTGTTTGTTTATTTAATTCAGCTTATATGCCGTCCTATCTCCCATTGGACTCAGGGTGGCTCACAATAATAAAAACACAAGCCACAATACAAAATAAAATTAAAAAAAATTAAAATTTAACCCTTAAAACCCCCATCAGTCCAGTTCGAGGGATTTGAAAAGCCAAGTTTTTAATTCATGGCAGAAGGTGCGAAGGTCAGGCGCTAATTGGAGCTCCAAGGGAAGTTGATTCCAGAGGGTGGGCACCCTCACCGAGAAGGCTCTACCCCTGGGGGCTGCCAGCCACTACTGTCTAGCCAACGCACCCTGAGCAGGCCCTCTCTATGGGTGTGAACTGGGCGATGGGATATCGTTGCTGGCTGTAGGTGGTCCACCAAATATCCTGGACCTAAGCCATGTAGGGCTTTATAGGTCATCACCAGCACCTTGAATCTCACCTGGAGGGCAACCGGTAACCAATGCAAGCTGCTCAGGAGGAGTGTAACATGGGAGTATCAGGATTCTCCCATCACAACCCGCGCGACTGCATTTTGCACCAGCTGAAGCCTCCGAGTGGTCCTCAAGGGCAGCCACATGTAGAGAGTATTGCAGTAGTCAATCCGTGAGGTGACCAGTGCATGAGTAACTGTGCGTAAGGCATCTCGGTCCAAGTAGGGACGCAACTGGTGCACCAGACGTATCTGGGCGAATGCCCCCCTGGTCATAGTCGTTATATGGTCTTCTAAGCTCAACCATGAATCCAGGAGGACACCCAAGTTGTGCACCCTGTCTACAGGGGGCAAAACTTCACCCCCTATAGTCAGCGATGGCACCTCTCCCCTGAACCGAGATGCCGGTACCCACAGCCACTCGGTCTTGGCCGGGTTGAGTTGCAGTCTGTTTCTACCCATCCAGACCCATACTGTTTCCAGGCATTGGGCCATCACATCGAGGGCATCATTGGGTTGGTTCAGGGTGGAAATAAAGAGCTGAGTATCATCAGCATACTTATGATACCTCACCCCAAAACCATGGATGATCTCTCCTAGCGGTTTCATATAGATGTTGAACAGGAGGGGCGAGAGGACCGACCCCTGGGGCACCCCACAGGTGAGTGGCCTCAAGGTCGATCTCTGCCCCCCTGCCAACACCGCTTGTGTTTGACCTGAGAGGTAGGAGGAGAACCACCATAGAACAGTGCCTCCCACTCCCAGCCCCTTGAGGCGACGCAGCAAGATACCGTGGTCAATGGTATCAAATGCCGCCAAAAGATCCAATAGGACCAGAACAGAGGAATAGCCTCTGTCCCGGGCCCTCCACCAGCATGACCAATGCCGTCTCCGTGCTGTACCCAGGTCTGAAACATGATTGGTACGGGTCGAGGTAATCCACTTTATCTAGGACCAGCGGGAGCTGACGTGCCACCACATTCTCAACAACCTTCGCTAAAAAGCGGAGGTTGGAGACTGGATGAAAATGACTTAAAACAGCTGGATCCAAGGCCGGCTTCTTGAGGAGGGGCCTCACCACCACCTCCTTCAAGGCAGTCGGGAAGTTTCCCTCCCTCAAAGAAGCCTCTATCACTGCCTGGATCCAGCCTTGTGTCACCTCCCGGACTGAATAAACCAGCCAGGAGGGACATGGGTCCAACACACAGGTGGCCGCACTCAGCTTCCCCATGATCCTGTCCACTTCCTCTGGTGTAACAGAGTCAAACTCTTCCCAAAGCACAAGACCTGCTGTCTCACCCCCGTCTCACTCTGTCCAGTCAGAGTCCAAGCCGTCCCGAATCTTCGGCTCGTCCCTGTAAAGGATATTCCCTCATCCTCTGATTTAAGAGGGAGCGGGACACCCTGAACAGGTGTTCTGTCCCCTCCCTGCTTCAGAAGCCCAGACAAGCACACACACTCGAACAGGAGTATTCAGAAGTTGTTTATTTACCATCCATAAACAACGAGCTGGCAGCGAGCCCGGGAGAGATAACGACAGCTTTTGTTTTGAATTGCCACGGCCAGTCCCTGATAAGGCTCCAAGTATTTATATCCAATACGAGCTTCAAAGAAAACGCTTCACTGCTACAGTATTTCAGGACACAAGCAGTCAGGGTAAAACTTTGTTCGTCACAAAAGCCAACAAGGTAAGGTCAGTTCCTTTTATACCTTGTGGGGCGTTGGCTTTGTGACTCATCACCTCGTGCTCGGCCCCACCCACTCCTTTGCTGAGCCCGTCTCTCTGATCGTCGCCACCTGGGATTAATCCACTCCCTCTCCTCATTATCGTCTGACTCAGAGGAGCTTTCTTCCACAGGGCTTTCAGCTGGGGCCTGGGGTGGTGCCAAACCAGACGGGCCAGGGGAGGAGTCCCTTGCCCCCTCCTCTTCACTTTCGGAGGATTCCTCCTCCGGAGGTCCGGGCTCAGGAGCCGAAGACACAACAACAGGGCAGCCAGGTGATTCTCTGTGGACGTGATGACATTGGTGAAGTAGCGGTGCTTTGTCACTGCCAACTCCACCAAGTAGGCCCGTGTGGCCGACTTAACTGAAATCGGTCAGATTTGGAACGACTGGCTCTCCAACAGCTCTCTAGGCCTCGTCTATGTATGATACTGTATGTCACATCAAGGCATCCAAATGGACAAAAGGATGTTCCAAATTAAGTTGTTATTTTTAAAAAAATAAAAAAAGAAGAATTCTGATACAGGCCTTGTAATTGAAGCCATTGTATTATCCTGGGTATATCTGACTGACCGATTCACTTCCATGAAATGAGGCGTTAAAATATTTTCCTCATTTGATAGCAGAAACATGTCATGGAATTTCAGTATGAAAATTTATGTTGCCCATTAACAAGTAAACTTCAGCTGGGTATACAATCAGCCTTCATTTTTTTTTAAAAAGTAGATTGTTGAGTGTCTACTGCAGTCCAGAAGATCTGGTTGAAGTGGTTGCATTAAGACTCTGGCAATGGCAATGTAGTACAGTGGCAGCAAAAAGTCAGATGTATTTTTCCTCATGTGTCAGCATGTTAGTGCCCATCTTTGAAACCTGCCTTGGAGTTAGCATGGACACTTCTTAGTTGCAAATGGATAGAGCAAAAATCAATTTGTTATTTTTTTCATTAAGTCTTAGTCCTAAAAACCAAAGAGGTGGGCAAAAATATTCTACCTGTAGCTATTCCATGTTGGAAGAAACATGTTTGGGCACTCTGTGTATAGACCATATACCTGCATTAGATTTGGACTGATCAGTTCACAGAGGTGTCTGTGCACAGGTGTTCCAGATAAGAGAAAAAGGCAAACATCTGTAAGGCACAGAGACAGCTGGAAAAAAAAGAGAAGAAAAAGGAAGGCATTGCAAAGATTAAGGAAAACAGGCTATGGGCCATTTGAATTCAGAAGTTGCAGCTAGAGGAAATGAGATGATCAGAATGAGAAATGTGTTTATTTCAAGTGCAGTGGTAAAGGGGATGTTGGGAAGTGAGCATTTCCACCATTAGTGGAAGAGAAGGGGAGAGTGGGGAGCCAAAGTTGCTCTATTTACTTCACAAGACTCTTCTAAAATTTCTCTCTGCCCAAAGTTGGAGCAAGAAAGATGACCAGGTTTCAGTTGAACTGAACTATAATCTGTCTGGAATGATTCAACCAAACCTTGAGTGACAATGTGCTTATTTTGTACATGGAATAAAACACATTTTATATTTTATGTATGCTTCCAAAGCATCCTTCTCCCAAACTAGCCAGCTAAATCAGTCATTGGAGAATTCAACTTTCTTTACTGAATTCAACTGTTCATGTTGTTTTGCTGAAATTTACTGGACTTTATCCAGGATTGCTTATTGTAGTTCAGAAGTGAACTGCAGGGGACTTATAATCACTTGTAGCCCTCAGAAGCCTTGGGTGTGGCCTCAGAATTCCTCCAGAAGTTGCCATCAAATTGTATTTATATCATGTGACAGAAGGAGAAAATGACTATGTTTGAAAGGTCCTATTAATTGTATTGAATGTAATGTACATTTAATTCAAATTTAGTTTTTGACTTATTTCTTTGTTCCTGGCCCATATGCCTTTTAGAGTATTGATCCAGATCCTTAGTCTCTCCAAAGTTATATATTTCTATCAAAATCAATCAGAATAGAACTGGAAGGGACCTTGGAGGTCTTCTAATCCAACCCCCTTCTCAAGCAGGAGACCCTATACCAGAGATGGCTAACCTTTTCTGGACCGAGTGCCCAAACCCCCAAAATGCAATGTGTGTGCAGCCCCTGTGTATGCACCCAACCCCCATGCATGTATATGCAGCCCCCTGCATGCCTGCAATCTCCGGGCATGTGCACCCCACCCCCTTCATGTGCCCCACCCCATGCATGCATTTCCTGCCCCCTACGCATGCACGCATGCCCCCACACATGCACCTCAAATCTGTGCATGCACGGCAGAGACCCGAAGTCCAGCTGGCTGGTGGGAGGCACACGCGCATGTACGGCAGAGCTGAACTGGGGCAACGGCTCACATGGCCACAGAGTGGGGGCTGTGTGCTACTTCTGGCACGCATGCCATAGGTTCGCTATCATGGCCTATACCCGTGATGGCGAACCTGTGGCACGGGTGCCACAGGTGGCACGCGGAGCCATATTGGTGGGCACGCGAGTGTTGCCCTAGCTCAGCTCCAGCGCGCATGTGCGCACCAGCCAACTGATTTTCAGGCCTCCCAGTCCCACTGGAAGTTGGGAAACTGGCTGTTTCCGACCTCCGGAAGGTCTCCGGGGGGATGGGGAAGGCTGTTTTTCCCCTCACAGGCTCCTAGAAAGCCTCTGGAGCCTGGGGAGGAGGAAAAACGGGCCTACCAGGCCCACCGTGCCATTGTGTGCCAAAAGCAGGGGGAAGTGTGGGGGGTCATATGAGCATGTGTGGGAGGGCGGGGTGCATTGTATTATGGATGTGGGCACCCGCACCCATGACCCCCCCCACGGTCCCCCCACTTTTGGCACACGATGACAAAAAGGTTAGCCATCACTGGCCTATACCATTTCAAATAGGTGGCTGTCCAGTTTTTTTTAAAAAACCTCCTACAACTTCTGAAGGCAAGATGTTCCACTGGTTAATTGTCCTCACTGTTAGGAATAAATATAAATTAGTTAGGAAATATGTTAGAAAATTTGTATAAATATGAGCTTTAGTACCTTAGCTGGCATGCATATATGAATGTTATCTTTCTAACAGGAACTCTGATTAGTTTCCTTCCTTCCTTCCTTCCTTCCTTCCTTCCTTCCTTCCTTCCTTCCTTCCTTCCTTCCTTCCTTCCTTTCTTCCTTCCTTCTCCTTTCCTTTCCTTTCCTTTCCTTTCCTTTCCTTTCCTTTCCTTTCTTACTTTTTTGGGTTTTTTTACAAGACAAGGATTTTTCTTCCCCTAAAAAAGTGCTTGCAATTTACTTGAAAGGTCACTTCTATATGCTTCATGCCTTTGGGGTATACCTGACTTTTTCAAACTTGGAACTGCTTGAGACAACAGCAGTTCCAAGTTTGCTCAGGAACTAAAGTACTCCTTAAGAAACTACATTTCTGTATTCCGAGTGTGGTTTCTGGTCAGTTTGAGCAGCCAGGAACATTGGAGCTAAGGGGTTAAAGTGATAACATTCTGAGCATGCACCACTACCAGCTGCCAGCTTTAAGTGCCTGTAAGGAAGGCATATTGCACAAGTGCAAAATCAACACATAAACTCATAATAGCTTTATTTTGCAGTATGTGGCCAGTAAAAACATAAGAGTAGGGGTGGGGTTTTTTTCTTCTAGAAGACATCTGAGATTACAAGTTACAAGTTTGCATTTGGAGCCCATTATCCTGAACTTTTTGGTGATGTAATGAACGTATAGTTCTTAGTGAGCTATGTTAAAAATAAGATAAATATTTTTTTAAAAAAATAGGAATGATTTATCTTCCTCTCACATCTTGAAACTTGTGTAATTTTGTAGGTAAACCTGAAAAGGAACAGGACTCTGGCATCTATAAGCCAGAAGGTGTATAAATTGGAAGGCACTGATCTCTGGCTAAAAGTAAAAAAAAAAGGAGATAACTAATGCATGCCCACACTCTGTATTTATTACACCCCAATCTTCCATTATAACTTCCATTATAATTTGCTACCTATATTATTTACACATTGATTTAATACTTTTTTTCATTTCATCCTTTATCTTTAATTTTCTCGTACAATAACGACTTTCAACAGATTTCTTTATTAAACAAAATATTACCATCTTTATGTTTTGCTTGAAGTCAAATCTTTGATAATGTGTAGATACAATGTATAAATGGTAAAGTCAGAGTCTGTGTATGTAACATAGTTGTTCGCTTGTTTGTGTGTGTGTGTGTGTGTGTGTGTGTTTAAACACTAGCAACATTAAATAAAAGTCAATGGAAGCACAATATTAAAGAAACAATAATAAAGATTGATTTTCTTTTTAACAAAGTTGCCCATGTATGACTAGTCGTCAGGTTAAACCAGGACAATTTGGGTCAGTAGGCACATTTTGAATTTTGAGAATGTGTCCCACAGAAGGCTGCCAATGGCACTTGTGTCTTTACAACATGCCTACTATATCCATTCACAATGATGCACATTGTTAGGCATAGAAGATCCTTTTACCATTCACGTGAAGTAATATAGAGTCAACTTTGAAGAAGGAAGGGTGAAACCATGAAGGGAGGAAAAAAATGTCAACTCAATCCTGAGAAAGCAAAACTTAAAATAACTCAATCTTCTCAGGTATAAGAAGGGGCAGAGAAAATCTCTGACAGGCTTTCAAGATTCTGTTATTATACGTGATAAAAACAATATTCCCCAAATCCTTGTGGTGTCTGTTCCTTGACCTGGCCCACTCTAAAGGGTTGACATCCGTCTTGAAAGCCTGACTACTCTCTAATCAGAGAAGTACCAAACCCTGCCATTAAGATCTTGAAAATGATGACAGAACTTAGGAGAACCCCCTTGTCCACAAAATCAGTCTCCATTTCTGCTCATTAATAGTTCATTAATTGATCCTCTCCAAGTAATCTCTACATTTCTGTATACTATTAAAAACATTCTTTCATCACCATCCTCCTAGCTCAGGAATTTATTTTTCCTGAAAACAGTTCCAGTCAAAATATGGGGCTGCAGCATGTCACTTTTATTTCCAAGCATATGTAAGGGACTCCTTGAGGTCCATAGGCATTTTATAAGTAAAAATGATTCCAGACAGTAGCATGCTGTCTTATGGCAAACAGGCTTCTGTTTCTCTCTCTCTCTCTCTCTCTCTCTCTCTCACACACACACACACACACACACACACACACACACACACACTTTTTTAGAAAAATTAAAATTGATGTTATTTAACCTTGGATGAAATCACTTCTGGGCACGGGTGAAATGTAAAATTTGTTACTACCGGTTCTGTGGCTTGGTTGGGGGGGGGGGGAATAATGTGACTGGGTGGGCGTGGCCAACTTTTTTTTTTTAACTTTTCAAAGCATTTTTTCTAATGCTTTGAAAAGCCTCTGCTGATCAAGCAACTCAGCTGGGATCATCAGAGAGACTTTTTAAAAAATGCCTCTCTGCCGATCAGGCAACTCAACTGGGATCATCAGAGACTTTTCAAAGCATTTTTTTTACCACCTCTTCGGCCAAGAGGTTGCAGAAAAAAATGCTTTGAAAAGTCTCTGACTATCCCAGCTGAGCCGCACGATCATCAGAGGCTTTTTTTTTTTTACTTTTAAAAGCATTTTTTCATCGGAAGAGGTTGTAGAAAAAATGCTTTTAAAAGTTTTTTTTAAAAAAAGCCTCTGATGATTGTGCGGGTCAGCTGGGCATGGTTGGGGGGCACGCAAGGATTTTTGCTACCAGTTCTCCGAACCACCCGCTGCCATCGCTACCGGATCGGGTGATCCAGTCCGAACCGGAAACATTTCATCCTTGCTACTGGGTCCAGTGGTAAAATTAGTGCGTGAATTGAATGATGTGTGTGGGAACAATTCTATTGCTTTAAGAATGCTGTAGCTGGCACCTGGTAAGAGATCTGGCTGTGAGTGTTTGCAAAGCAGTAGTCAGCATGCAGAGCAGAAGTTAGACTCAGTATGTGTGCATGTTTGCTCCATTGATTGAGAAGCTGCATCAACAATAGCAAAAGAGTTGTCATTAGCCCCAGCATCTCTCTTTTATCAGTGCCTGAACAGCACAATGCAAAATGTTCAATCTGAGTTTGGTAACCTGGACAATATGCCACAACAATTTTAGTCCAAAGTTTACTGGACCAATTCATATGTCTAGTTAATGTCTATGCCCTATGTCTAGGATTTGTCTAGGCTAAAAAAAGGGGGGGGGACTAGGGGAGGCATGATAGCAGTGTTCCAATCTTTGAAGGGCTCCTACAAAAATGAGGGGGTCAAAGCCAATGCTTCTGGGCTGAAGGTTGCCCTTTCATTGATAACAT
Source organism: Ptyas mucosa (assembly GCA_012654045.1). NCBI lineage: Eukaryota > Metazoa > Chordata > Lepidosauria > Squamata > Colubridae > Ptyas > Ptyas mucosa. Next base: position 29,957,000 of record WNWU01000001.1, read on the forward strand.
TCAGATGCACTGTCTCCCATCTCTCAGTAGGGGAGAATAAGGCCAACCTATTTTCCAAAGCACCAAAAGGCAAGGCAAAAACAATAGATGGAAACTAACCAAGGAAAGAAACAATCTAGACCTAAGAAGAACATTCCTAACAGTGAAAGCAATCAACCAATGGAATAGCTTGCCTTCAGAAGTTGGTTCCATCACTGGAGACTTTCAAAAAGAGACTGGACAAGCATTTGTCTAAAATGGTATAGGGGCTCCTGATTGAGCAGGGGGCTGGACTAGAAAAGGTCCCTTTCCAAGGTCCCTTTCAATTCTATTATTGTATGTTCCATGTTCTAATTTGGATGATCTTGAGCAGGGGTGAAATCTACTTACCTTCCCTACTGGTTCGGAAGTGCATGTGTCACATCACATGTGCGCGCTGACCCTCTGTGCATGCGCAAACCCTTCTGCACATGCACAGAGGGTAAAAAACAGGTTATTTCCTGGTTAAAACTAGGAAGTAACAACAACCGTGTGGGTGGGCGTGATGCCGTCGCTACCGGTTCTCTGAACCACCCGCCACCATCGCTACCGGTTCAGCCAAACTGATCTGAACTGGTAGTATTTCACCCCTGATCTTGAGTATATTATTGGTAGAGATGACAATAACTTAAAGATGAAAAACTTTTAAAATACATCCAAGTTATTTTGGTGCTAAGAAAAATGAACTTGAATTAAAAAAAATCCTTATGTTCTGCTATGATGAAATTTAATTTTTTTCCTTCTTATTTCTTATATAACAAAAGTCATAAATACATTGTTAAAAGAGTTCTACCCCATCTCTCATAATATCAAGTGACATAGGCAACAACTAACTTTTTTCATAGAGAGCAAACATTTGTAACTAAGAGGGGAAAAGAATTATGAACACCTTGAAAGGCCTACAAATTCTGACCCTCATTAGAATCCTTGGGAACACACCTGTCAGCCCAAGGGAAACTAGAGATTGTGGGAACCTTGATTAATAAAATGATTTCCTCTTATGAATAAAATGAAATATTCATGATCTCTCGCTCTCTCTGCCCTCCCCCACACGCATCCTAGAGTGTGCATTTGAAAATCTTCTAGTTAGTGCTCATTGATATGCTCAGAATATCAATGGGGTGAGCATTAAGTAGAAGAATGAAGGCAAATATGTGTCCCAGGATAATGTTGCAAGATCTGGGTCTGTCATTGGAACCAGAGGTTTAGTCTTCCAAGCTGGCAGACTCATGGTGGAGACCATACTCAGGGAACTTCTCTTTCACCAGAATGTGTGACATGAGTTCAAAAGCTCAGTAGAATAAACCTCTGGTCCCAGTGACAGATTGGATTAATTAGATTTTTTATTCAGATCATATCAAAGCAGAAACCATGGTGGTACAGTGGTTAGAATGCAGTATTGCAGGCTGACTCTGCCCACAGCCAGGAGTTCGATCCTAACTAGCTCACAGTTGACTCAGCCTTCCATCCTTCCAAGGTTAGTAAATTGAGGATCCAGATTGTTGGGGGAAATATGCTGGCTATATAAACTGCTTAGAGTGCGCCATAAAGCACTATGAAGCAGTATATAAGTCTAAGTGATATTGCTATTGTATCCAGATGAAAGACCAAAGCAAAAATAAGGTTCTTATATCCAGAGTTTTCATGAATCCCTGTGATTAGTATTATAAAAACTTCCTTTCTTGATTTTTTTTTAATAGAGGAAGCAGAGAAATTGGGGAGACCATGTCTCTTAATATTTCTGGGACCAGGAGAAATTATCCAATCATTTTTCAAGAATAAGATCTCCTTAAAACAGGTCATTCACACCAAGCATGTGGTTAGTTATAATTAATAAGCACAAACCTCCTACACTCCACCCTTGAAATAATCTCCAAAATAATTTTTCTTTTAAATTAATTTTCTTAATGTTTAGTGGGAACATATAAAAAGATGGGTTTTTTCCTACCTAGAATTAGATGGAACAGATTCCATGAACAGACTGTCCCCTGGTTGCTGTCAAAGGTTTGGTGAAAAGTTTCCAAATCCACTAGAAGTCGGGTTCACGGGAGGTGATATTCAAAGAGATATAGAGTTGTGATTTAATCAAACAGATGTTCGCTCACAAAACATCAGATTTCATCCATTAAACTACATATATTCCTTTCTTATTCACTGACGAACACTTACAGCTGATGGAATCTCACTGCAGTTTGCAAGCTCAGTTGTTGGAATAAATATCAGGTAAAAGTCCTGATCCCTATGAAGCTCCCTTTTAATTATTTTAAAGATGAAATTTATTCAAAATGCTACCCTGTTTCCTCCAAAATAAGACATCCTCTGATATTGCCTTTTGAGTACATGGCAATAAGGCCAAGCATTTATTTCAGGGTTCAAAAAAAATATAAGACAGGGTCATCTTTTCGAGTAAACCTGGATAAAGGAAATGGAAAAATATTGGACACATAAACTCAATGTATGCTTCACAAATTATAAGCCATAAATCAAAGCCTTGCTAATGAAGAATACTGCCAATCAAGATTCAGCCATTGGCTCCTCTTTTTTTGGTGGTAAAAATGATAAATATTTAGGTTGTTCAGAGTTTTGAAATTCTTTAACAACAACAGTACATATATTTCAAGGGTTGTCACAGAGAAGAGGGAATGGATTTATTCTTTATTGCCCAGAAGATAGGACTAGAATTAAGAATTAAAACTACAGGAAAGAATTTTAAGTTAGATATAAGGAAGTATCTGGAGATTTTCTGTCATGCATGTCATGGTTGTTTCAAAGGTGCTTTCTCAAGAGGCTTTGGAGAATAGCTTGACTCCCTCTTCTTTGTGGGAGCCCCTGAGATATTGGAACACTGCTATCATGTCTCCCCTAGTCCTTCTTTTCATTAAACTAGACATACCCAGTTCCTGCAACCATTCTTCATATGTTTTAGCCTCCAGTCCCCTAATCATCTTTGTTGCCCTTCTCTGCACTCTTTCCAAAGTCTCAACTTGTAGTGGTGAATTATTCTTTGCTAGAAGTTTTCAAATAGAAATTGAATGGTCATCTCTCAGAGATTTTATAGTAGAGCCACTATCGAGCTGAGGATTACACTGGCTTTTGAATTCCTGCCAAATCTATGATTCTATTGTGAAACTTACTGCTATTTTGAAATCATCATAATTGAAAGTGCAAAATTGGGATATAATATATTTAACTTTTAGGTCAGTTCCTATAATTGGGAAATGGCATTTAAATGGATTAAGTAAAATAATGATCATATATTTCCCTGAATATTAAAGCCCATTTTAAATTAGCATGGCTAATAACTATTCAGTGATCTAGTTCCTAATCTGCTTATTGTATACATACCTTATTTCTCTGAGAGTTTGTGATGGTTTAGATGTGGAACAACAAACCCGTGAGAAAAACTAAACTGAAAATGATTATTTCAAAATAACCTAACAAGCTCTAAAGTTGACTAGAGATTTCAGTTGAGGAATCTGAATCTCCAGTGCAAACTACCTGACCACTATGCAACGCTCTCTTATATTGTACTGCATTCTCTGTTTCTTCCCTCTGGCCCCTACTCCCATCGTTAGACCATTCTAATTGGATTTTTATTGAATTATCTTACCCTATGCAATCATTTACAGTATGTTTGGCTTGTTAATATACAGACTTGGTGTATTAACTTTCTCCCTTTTTCTGTTTCTAAGGATTTGAGTAATTGTAAAAGGATGGAAATAGCTATACATTAAGATTACAAGAAAGAGAATCAAACAGTGACTTGTTTCTATTGTCTTTTTGATGCAGCCTGACATGTATAGATAATGCCTATGCCAACCCACCATCAGGGTTTGTCACCTGCTATTATGTTTATGATAATTTCGTTTGGAGTGGATAACATAACTATTTTTTCCTCTTCCCAATCCTCTCCTTTTTCAGGTTGATTTTTAATCATTTTATATGATGAAGAGTTTTTAGGAACAAGAGTGTTAGCTTTTCAGTTTTCAGTTAATCTAATTATTACTACAAGGTTGATTTGGGAAGGCATTCTTCAGGCAATCAAAAAGTTAATGCAGGTAATGGCTGGCTGGGAAATTCTGGGAGTTGTAGTCCACACATCTTAAAGTTGCCAAGATTGAAAAACACTGCATCAATATGATAATATAAAGCACATTTAACTTCAGCAGCTTAGATTTCAATCCATTGATATACAGCTTATGATCCTCAGAACAAAGTAGTGGAATAAGAAATCTAGTCCAGATTTGCAGCAGATGTGTGCAATATTCAGATCCAAAGTTGGATCTGGCTTGAAGCTTTGGTAGGATATTGAAGAAATCATGTTTGTTCTGGGATTCACATAGTAGCTGCTCAAACTAAGGAAACTATGTGTTTGGATAAAGGAGTCATCCAAGTGGTGGCAACAGGAAGACAATGATCACACCTGTCTGTCAGAGGAGAAAGTCTTATGTGGACTGCCTTAATTTCCTGAAAGAAAGGTGAGATAAAAATCAAATGAACAAGTGAATGAAACATTAACATTACACTGAAATATGTATCTGTTGTGACCAAGGCCCAAGTAGTGATTACCAAACACAATTCAGTCTTCAACAAACTTATTTTATTAAAACAGCTGAGAATTAATTCATTTTCAGCTTAGTCCAAAATAAAATTCTTAATAACCAGTCCATCGGCCTTATCACCAACCTTTGATGTCTTTGGCAACCGGCCAAAGGCTTTTCTTGGCAAAACCCCCACAAAGTTCAAGAGAAGCTGACAAGAAGCACAGGAATCAACGTTGCTTTTCTACAAAGAACCCAATGGCTCATTGCTGCTCTTTTAAGCCTTATTGGGTGGCCAATCAACTTCTGGCCTTACTCCTGAGTTGTCCTTTTTTCTTCAGCTGTTCTTGCCTTCTGGCAGCTCTTTGCATGCGTGCACTAGGAACATTCTCCTCCTGTTCCTCTGCCTCTCTGCTGTCCACCTCTGGAGGCTCCAGAGTCCGTGCCTCACTCCCAGATGGCCCTGGCTCCATCTCTGCCTCTGATGCAGAGCCCTTGTCCGGGCCTTCCCCTGACTCCAGGACTTGCCCATTGTCCTCCCCAGCTCCTCACTGTCTGACTCCATTGCCAGGTCCGCAGGCTGCTTGTGGACCACAACAGTATCTCTTTTTAGTAGTCTAATACAGATAGAATATGTACATAATTCAAGTTTGAACTGGGTTTGAATTGTTGGGCAATTGTTTAATTTGGTTTTAATTCGGTTTTAAATTTTGTATTTATGTTTTTTATCTCTGCCTGTTCACCGCCCTGAGTCCCCTCGGGGAGAAGGGCGGTATATAAATCAAATAAACAAACATGTAATTCATACTAGGATTTGTACCATGTTTTCCCAAAAATAAGATCCTGTCTTATATTTTTTTGAATCCTGAAATAAGTGCTTGGCCTTATTGCCATGCACTCAAAAGCCCGATTGGGCTTGTTATCAGGAGATGTCTTATTTTGGACTAAACAGAGTATCTACTACTGAATTATTTTGTTTTAGAAAGATATGACGGATTCTTTCCCCAAATTTTATTGTTTTAACTTGCTACATTGTTTTAAATCATTGTAAGCTACCAGAGGTATACATTAGTGGCCAAAATTGTGGAAACCTTTTGGGAAAAGTGTATTTTCTAAAACTAGCTAATAACATCACTAGCAGTTACAGTATAAAGAAGAAAAGTGAAACACGTAGAAAAATGAGATATACAAAAATTATCACAATGTCAGTTAATACTTAGTTAGGTAACCTTTAGCATGAATTATAGTCTTAAAATGTCTTCCCATAGAGTGAACCAAGTCTTTTAGTTTTGCAGCTGTTATAATGTGAAACCAAGATTGAATGATTGCTTCTATTAACTGGGTTTTATTGCTGGGTCACTTCTGACCAACAAGTTTCTTTAGTTGGCTCCATAGATTTTCAATTGGGTTAAGGTCTGGGCTATTCCCAGGCTATTCCAGCAGTGGAATATGATTATCTTGAAACTCCCCCCAAAAAGTGCTGTTATTAGCCATCAAACCTCAAAAATACACTTTTCCCAAAAGGTTTCTCCAATTTTGGCCACTACTGTATATGAGTGGGCAGCCATACAACTGGAAACTATAAGCCTAAATGTTTTGTCACCATTTGTATTTTTCATAGCATGGGCAAGAAATCCAACTTGCCTTTAACTGTCAACATAAGCATATTTTTATATACATATTTTCTGTTGCTAGAGTATACTTAGTATATAATGTCTCAGAGGTGGACAGAGTAGTTTCACAAGATTCTAGCCAAGAAGGTGGCCTTTCAGTTGTCCTGTCCTAATTTTTCAAGAGTTTTAAAGATCAGCCCTGATATTCTAAAATGGGTCTAGAAAGCCATCAAAAGCCCTTTCAATGTCATTGTGCTTCTTCCCAGCAATCAAGCTTTGATTATTTTAGTTCTCAAAATGGAATAGAATGGGAAAGAATTTGTCGCCATTGGTCACTTTAAGCAATCAAGCACCACCAATTGATTTCTATGATACTTGCTCACTTTTATCCATGGAGGAGCTCAAATCAGATAAATAAACACCACAAGTGGTGGGGAGGAAAGAAGATTCCCTCGCTAGAATGCTATTGTTTATTACTTGAAAAGTGCTGTTTTTTTCACACCAGATGTCCTAGGCTAAGGCATTATGAATGATCCCCTTTAACAGTTGCCTAGCATCTGTATGTTTATTGGGCAATAAAAACAGCCATCTGTTGGAATCTCACCTAGTGCAATTTCTCTTAGGAATTAAAAAAAAAGTCCAATTGTCTAAACTCACTGTTAAGATAAAAAGAAATATACTAACATTTCAAACTTCTTGCCTTGCTTAAAAAAAAAAACAACTTGAATCTTAAATTACTCCATGATTCCAAATTGCTTCAAGTAACATAATCAGTGCAGGGGAAAGAGAAACTTCATGGCTATATATGGGATAGACAGCACCACCACCAGATGGGTTTGTAACTGGCTGACAAACCATACTCAAAGAGTAGTCCTTAATGGTACTACATCTACATGAAAGAAAGTAAGCAGTGGAGTACTACGAGGTTCCATCTAAGACCCAGTATTGTTGAGGAATTCGCAGAGCAACCCTTGAGTAGCAAGGGTGTACACATGAAAGTGATTGAGAGCAGTTGCGAAATAACACAGCCAACACACAGATACACTGAGTTGTGTTTACTTTCAGGACAATAGTAATAAGGCACAGTCCAATAAGCAGTCCAGTCATACACAGATAAAGCAGTAGATAGTAAAACAATAGTCCAGGGATATTCCAATAACAAAGTCTTCTTGCCAAAGCCTTAGCAAGACCACACCTGGAATACTGCATCCTAGTTTTGGTCACCACATTACAAAAAAGGTGTTGATGCTTTGGAAAAAGTGCAAAGAAGAGCAACTAAGATGATCAAAGGCCTGGAGATAAAAACATATGAAGAACGATTGCAAGAATTAGGTATGATCAGTCTAGAGAAAAGAATGGGTAGAAGTGACATGATAGCAGCATTCCAATATTTGAGGGGCTGCCATGAAGAAGAGGGGGTCAAATTATTTTCCAAAACACCAGAAGGCAAGACCAAAAAAAACCAACAACAGTGGATGGAAACGAATCAAGGAGGGAAGAAACCTGGGATTAAGGAGAAACTTCTTAACAGTGAGAACAATTAACCAGTGAAACAGCTTGCCTTCTAAAGTTGTGGGTGTGTCATCACTGGAGGTTTTTAAGAAAAGACTGGACAGTCACCTAACTGAAATGATATAGGCAGTGGTGGGATTCAAGTAATTTAACAACCGGTTCTCTGCCCTAATGATTTCTTCCAACAACCAGTGTGCCAAACTGCTCAGAAATTTAACAACCGGTTCTCCCGAAGTGGTGCAAACTGGCTGAATCCCATCACTGGATATAGGGTCTTCTGATTGAGCAGGGGGTTGGACTAGAAAACCTCCAACATCCTTTCCACCTCTATTCTGTTTGGAAAGAGAAACTTCATGGCTATTTATACATAATGACTTACCCTACCAATCCCGGTTTCTATCCTGATGGTTCATTGATTACTGGGGTTTTTTTTATTGTTTATCTGGTGTTATTTCCTGCTTATCTGCAGGTCAAGCCAGTACATATAACCAGCTGGCTTATTCCAACCTGCTATGCACTGATTATATTACCTATTTTAGTAAAGAAAACTCTGCAAGAAAACATCAAACTCCGATAACACCAAGGACCCAACAGTACCACGAGACATACGTTAGAATTAAATCTATTTCAAAATTTAACTTTCTTTAGTTGAGCGTGTCTTGTTCTTATCCTATCTCAAAATTTTTAGTTAACAAGTCCTTGTATTATATGACTTGTGTTACTTCTACTTACTACTTGAATTGCATGAAACTATAACACTTGAAAGTGTACTAGAAAAATAGCTAATGTTAATAAATGGTTCAGTGGTAAGTAACTCAGTATAGGGACCAAGCCATAGAAGTAGTCCTTAAGAAAAAAACAGAACCTGATAGGAACTAGTGGTATAACAAATTCAGTAATGGGAAGGTCAGACTAAGATTTGGAACCAAAGTAGCTGAGAACCAAGAAAATAAGCCACAATGGAGAGACCTGAGAGACCCAAATCAGTTATTAATATAAACGTAACATCTTGTTAGGAATTGTGTGGGTGTGCATATATTTGAATCATTGTTGTTTTCTGACAAATGACTGGACTAGACCCTGCAGTTTTCTTGGCAAGATTTTGACATTACATTACCTCCTTCCAGGGCTAATTCAAAAATTTTAGCAAGGGGTTCTCTGGGTGGGTGTGGCTATGGTGGGCATGGCCTAGTCAGCCTCCTGCACCATGGTGGTGGGGCATTTTTGCCCTCCCCGGGCTCCGGAGGGTTTCCTCGAGCCTCTGGGAGGGCGAAAATGGCTTTTATTTCCCAAATGTCCGGTAGGCCCGTTTTTCGCCCTCTCTGAGCCTCCGTGTGTGCCCTGCACTTACCTGCATCCAAAACGGGCCACCTGCGGACTCCTGGGAAGGGAGGGGTGGGAGGGGCCAGCCAGGAATAGGATTTGGGGGTTCTCCGAACTACACAGAATCTTAGGTAGAGGTTTTCTTGAACCCATGCAAACCCCCAGCAGCCCACCCCTGCCTCTTTCCTAGGATTGAAACATAATGATTTCCCAGTTACATTTGTACCTAGGGCAGGACTAGAACTCACCATCTCCTGGTTTCTATCCTGGTGCCTTAACCATTATACCAAACTGGCTCTCTGTTAAGGAGGAGCAACAATTTTCTGTTTTGTTCCATTTTAAATATTACGTTGCCAATATTTACAAATTTTGTAAATTTTGCCTGCAAAGCTAGGTGGAAAAAAAAACTTGAGAAGGGCTAGCTGCATAAAAAGTCTTAAGGAGTTCCGTGTACATATGTATGCATGTATGTTATATATCTAAGTTCCACATAAAAATATTGCGGACTCAATTTAAATAATTACTTTATCTAAGAGCATGTTACCAATTGAAAAAAAGACAATAATGTTCTACAGGAGCAATGATTCAAAGCAAATCTTTATCTTACCTAGATGATGGACAACCTGGATTTCTATGTACTTGCCATTAAGGAATATCTCTTACAAGAACAAAGATCCTCAGTCTGATAGAAATCTTGCATCCTTTGAGACCAAAAGGCTTTTAGAGGCATAGCAGGTTATTCTTCATTAATATAATGTAAATTAAAGTGAGAAAAATCTTGGGTAAAAAAATGTTCTGGCAGTCTGAGTTGATGTTAAAATTATTTGATAGATATTTCATATTTCAGCAAATATTTGGGTTTAACAGTTGGGTTGCCAGCAAACACAGCTATTTATGTTAGTCACCTTCCATTTTCTTTCAAACATTTTAGCCTTAATGTTATGGCAAGAAGTTGAAGAAATGATACATTGCTGTCCTAATTTGTGGCATATATGTGGATGGCACAAATCCATGTGGCACACATGAAAAAGCCAGGTTGATCAGTGTTCTGATTGTGAAGTTTATATACATAACTAAAGTGATAATAAATCAGTCTTGAGCCAAAAGTCTGCTTCAGGTGCCTTGAAAATCCAGTCCAGAAATGTTTAAATTCAGCCATGTTTAAATTCCGGAGAAGCCTGTTATTAGCGGCTTTGAGAGAATTTTTAAACGGGGAAGTGGCATGTGAATATTTTAAATGTCATGTCTGATATCTACTGATACTTAAGCACAATTGTCAGATCTGACACCTTAATCCCACTTTCATTTGCTTTAGTGCCAGCCTGCCACTGACTCGGGGGGGGGGGGGGGGGGGGGGAGGTGTTGGGGGGGGGGGGGGGGGGGGGCGAGGGAAACTGTTTGGGAGGAGGGAAGGGGGAACTCCAAAGTACTTTGTGCTGGTCAGAGACAATACTTCAAGGATGCCTGGCCAGAGAGAAAAATGCAGCTGCATTCCAAGGATGACTGCTCCAAAAATATCTGGTTTGAATATGATTGGTCACAAGGGGATCAACAAGAGGGCAGACCTGGGAAATAGGGGGTTTTCACTGGGGAATTGGCACGGGAATCTCAGACCTGGCGTTACTTTAGTGAACTTAACTTGACATTAGTAAAACTGTAACTCACTCTTAAAATAGAGTCATGGATCGTTCTTGCCTAGGGTTCAAGTCGAGGCAGAACTGACAACAAGTAACTTCCATTGCATTGCAGCACTACTATTCTGTTGCCTTCCAGATATATAGTATAGGTTGACTGCAAATCCCTACCAAGGTGGTCAATCAGAGTTGCATTCAAAACATATCTGAAGGCAACAATTTGGGAAAGATATTACCAGAGGGGGAAAATCCTCTTATTATTTTTTCTTGTTTCGGATAGAGGCTCATAAAGTAAATTCTTACACTGTCTGGCTTTATGTTCAAATTAGAGCAAGTAAAGGCCAAAAAGTAGAGTTGGATTATTTCTTATAAGCCTCCTCATTCCTGCTTCATACAGAACATCCAGTGTTGATATCCTATATTAAAATGGTTCAGTCACCAGGCTGGAAACCAGGAGACACTGAATTCTAGTTCTGCTTTAAGTCCAAAACCATCTGGGTGATCATGGGCCAGTCACATTCTTTCAGCCCTAGGAAGGAGGCAATGGAAAACCATTTCCAAAATCTTGCCAAGAAAATTGCAGGGACTTATTCAAGCAGCTGCCAGGAATCAACACTGACTCAAAGGCACACATGCACACACACACGCACAAAGTATCCTACACAAATGGCCATCTAGGTTCTGTTTGAAGTTCTCCAGTATTTTATGGAGTGCTTTATGATCATCACTGAAATAAATAGGCATGTTCATTAAATAATAAATTATCTGAGCTTCCTTTAGGCAACCCTGGGGCTGGTAGTAAGAAGAAATATTTTTCAGTAAACAAATGTCAGAGGATGAGAAATACTTGACAAGAAAAACCTGTGCATATTTTTCCAAACTGCCATCACCTTTGCTACTTTGATTAATAGGGAACAACAGAAAAAAAAATAGTGCTGGAAGACAAGCTAAGTAGTGAAGGATTGTAACTGACAATTTGCAGTTAAAATACATAGTCCCTGTAAAGCCTATTGATTAATGGAGTTTTTGCTAGCATAAAAGATGTACACACACCTTGGAGGAAAAGGAAGCAAATCTAAGCAAAGTACAGCTCAGCACCACCCAGCCTTTAATTAGGCAACTTTGGTTCAATTTCAGTTACATGCAGAAATAACTTTTCTTCATTATTTCTTACGCAGGGGCATCATCAGTAACAAACAAGGACAAGGACAACAAACTAGCATAAGAAAAGGAATGGCAAAGTAATAGTGTGAAGATTATCTTCTTATTTTCTGGGTAGCCCGGAGGCACTGAAAAAGTTGCTTGCTATAGTGCCGAAGAAGCACGTGGGCGTAGGGAGCATGTAGTTCTTCCATAGCAGCAGCAGCAGCTGTAAAATTGCCATGAGCAGAACACAACAATTTTGTCTGTCACTCCTGCCATGGGAATTTTAAGACAACACTGCCATCTACAGCTAGTTAAAGCACTTGCAATTGAAGGTGGTGATAGCTTTCACAAGCAAGTCCTGGATTTTGGCTGACCAACACAATTTGCTCTATGAAAATTAAGCACTACAACCTAAGCTGCTTGTCTCCCATCCCACCAGTGTCTTAAACCAGGTTTTGAAATCTTACTGAATTTCAAAACCTGAATCTTACTGGGTTGGCAATGAGGCTGGGCTGCTACTCAGTCTGAACTAGCCTACGCAGGGAAGACAAGCTTTGCTAGCTAATTACACTGCAGATTGGCCTCTCGGTGCCTGTCTTTTTCCTTTAGGGATTATTCTCTCTTTAGTTTCTGTGCTGTTCCTTTGGTTTATCATATATTGTGGACATGGGTGACTTTATCCACCCCTTCCCACACTATTGTAAAGCCTTCTTTTCTCTTTTCTTTTCTCTGTATGTTACCATGGTTGCTTGGATACTATAAAACTCAGGTGGATAGGGGCATAGATAGTTCTTTCAGTGCTACACTCCTCTGTGTGACCATGGAAACTTGGTAGCAAGGACAAGTGACAGTTTCTCTTCATAGAGAAGGAAGGAAAGAAGGAAGGAAGGAAGGAAGGAAGGAAGGAAGGAAGGAAGGAAGGAAGGAAGGAAGGAATCTTTGGAATACTGTGGATAGGAAATGGTAATGCTAAGGAAGAATGCTTCGCCTGGCCTAAAAATGGTATCCAATAGGAGTTTCTTATTCGATTTAATCACTGGATCAATCCCAGGATTACAAAGAAAAATCCCACTACACACCAAAAAAAAAAAAAAAAACCCCACCAGAAACTTCCAAGGAGCAACAAACACAGCAATTTACCAGGCTAGGATGAAATGGCTGCCAAGGGCAGTGACCAGCCTTTAGAGGGCAGGGCTCCTGCCAATCATTGCAACCAACTGAACCTGGGGCTGCTACTATAATAGGATGAAGCTCGTACACTCTGAAAGTTTTAGGACAGGTTAAGATAACCATTTTTAATTGAAAGGGGAAAGCATGGATATAATTTAATCAGTTAGAAGCATGAGCAACAACAATCTATTCTAACAGGAAATAGTTGGCGGCCTATATTCATGATGAGCTAAGCAGAAAATCTGCTTTATAAGAAATAATCAGGCCTATATTTGAGAATTATTTCTGATATCAGGACATAATCTCCATCTAAGAAGTTTTTAACTTTGTTATTAAACATCCTTTGCAACTAGTGGCTTATTTAACTGGTGACTTCATTCAACTCATCATTACTTGTAAATAAACAATCACCTCCCAAAATCCATATAAACTTAGGCTACAAGATCTGGGATATAAATATTCAGGTGACCAGCAGAATTTAGCAAAGGAGATACAGGGAATTCAAGGGTGAGTTTGACACCCATTCTCTTAAGTTATCTATAAACAGTGGTAGTAGCTTCAGCAAGTTGCTAGTAGCAATTATAGCAAAGAGCAAATTTGGCGTAGTGGTTTAGGTACCAGGCAGGAGACCATGTGTTCTAGTCCCACTTTAGGAACAAAGCAATGGGTGACCTTGAGCCAATCTTTCAGTCCTAAGTAGGACGAAATGTCCAACCAACTACTTTCCAATTTGCAAGGTCCCAGACATACAATTCACAATGGAGGAAGAAACAGCTAGACAATTACCATTTTTGATGAAAGCCTAGAAACCACAGTTCATTGTAAGGCCACCAACACTCCATGCATTCTTAGTTTCAACAGTAACCATACACTGTAGCACAAAAAGAGCTGCGTCAGAATACTGTATGTCAGAGTGAGAACCTCCTGTAGTACCCAGCAAGCTAAACTACTGGAAAGAAGATACCCATATGAACAATTCAAGCATAATGGGAACCAACAAGCATTTATTACAAGATGCCTGTGCAAAATGCAAAGTAGAAAAAAAAAAGAGGGTAAAAGACCAACTATATGGCACACTCTGCTATACATCAAAAACATTTCGGAAGCAGTAGAATGTAGCTTCTGAGATCTGCAAGTGGCCATCGCACACTGCTCAGAGGCTACTGTACGAGGACAAATTATGCATTGTAAAGATTGTTTGGAGATGGAAGATTTATGATGTTTGTATGTCTATATTCTTCTGGTTGTACACTGCCTTGAGTCCTATGGGAGAAAGGCGGTATAGAAATATAATTAATTAATTAATTAATTAATTAATTAATTAATTAATTAATTCTTCCAATGTAAACTACCAGATCCCCTGCATGGATTGCCCCTGTGACTGTGTAGAACAAACAGGAGGAAGCTAACCACCAGATTGCAAGAACACAAGCAATGGGTCAGAAGAGGAAACCCAAACTCATTGGTAGCTTCCCATTGCAATGAACAAGGACACATATTTAGTTTCACAGCTACTAAGATTGTTGGCCACACAGGTACAAAGATAGCTAGGGAAAGGATTGAAGCTTGTGAAACTGACACCTTGTCAGTTAACAGGAGTGCTGATTTACCACCAGCTTATCAAGTATTTAGGAGCCAAGGGCTTGTCAGCAGAAGGAAATAACAGTCAATTGCCAGCCATCAACATACCAATCAGCCAATAAGGAAGACACGACATAAATGTGACTCACAAAATAGCCCAAGGCACAAATTGCAGTAGAGAAAAGTTCCCTGAAGTTGGGTTCCAACATGAGTCTGAAAGCTTGGAAGAGTAAATCTCTGGTCCTTGTGACTGACCCAGATTTGACCTTGTAGCATTATTCTGAGACACGTATATTTGCCTTCATTCATAACTTTCTAGTTTCTTTAGAACTTGTGTTGTTTGTTCTTGAACTCACCTTACCAGAGCTAGGTGGCAGAGTGTGCTGTTACTACTTTTAATTCTACTACTTTCCATCACTATGCATATTCTATGGATGCCCCCCTTTTTTTTTCTGATGTGAAAAAGTCTATGGAAAGTCTTTCCACCAAAAGTTACTGAAGTTGGGGAAGCAGGAGGCTACTGTATAAATATCCTTCCAGAGATGTTAAAGAGATGAAAAAGAACTTCATTCTGTTCAGATATATTAGAATCCTAGAAATACCTGGTTTTGGTGTAGTTTTAGTGCAGTTTGGCACTGATTATAAGCCAGGATTGTGGGTTTTAGTCTTGCCTTAGATAGGAAACTCAGTGATTTGGCCAATCACTCCTTCTCAACCTAGGAAGAAGGCAGGGCAAATCATTTCTGAGAAAAATTGCCAAGAAAATTGGATGGATTTGTCCAGGTAATTGCTCCAAATCAAGAGTGGCTTGAAGGTGTGCAAAAATGCACAGAGAAAAAGAGAGACTGAGAACCTTAAAACCATTAGTGGACCAAAAAAAAAAAGCTGTGACTTAAACTATCTTTAAGTTACTAGACCTGTCATTTCTGTACGAGGAACAAAATTTAAGCATAGCATAAACTATGTATTAAAAAACTGCATCCCATCTGCTTCTCATGAGAATCCTAACGTACAAACCAGATTTTGCCTTAAAATATACTTAGAAAAACAGTACAGACAACAATTGGCCATTATTCCATTGCAAACATCTGCTTTTTAGTAGATTTTAGGCTGAATGCACATAATTACAGGTACAGTAGCTATTGTGACTCATGTCCTTGTTCTATCATATTTAGGCTACTGCAGCTGCCTTTGATGACAATGCAGAAGCTTCAGTTGGTCCCAAGTGCAGGGACCCATCTGCTAACTGGGTGGTAGCAAATTTAGTTGCATTACTCAGTTACAATTAGCTTTTGGGTCCTATTTGCTTTTGGGTCCTATTAAAAGTGCTGGTTGTTATCATTAAATGTATTCATGGTTTGGCACTCAGATACTCATTCTAGCTTACCCTTTCCAAGCTTTCCTGCAGAGAAGGTTTACCTGTGGTTTCTTATTCCAGAATATGCTTTCACTATAGTTACCCCCATGATGTAGAAACCTCGAATCCCAAAATTTGGAATGTTTCAACTCCCCCCCTCCTTTTTTTTGGAAATATCTTAAAATCTGGCTCTTCTGACAAGCATTGTGCTGGCTACCTATGAAATAGTTTATTTTGTTGTACAATATGCTCCAGTTGTATTTATTATACATTTTTTAAAATTTTTCATTAAAATTTGATTAAAAGCCCTATGAAATGAGTCCGTAAATAAATAAATAAATAAGAATGCCAAACCAATTTAAAAAAAAAAAGGTTTTCTGTATCTTTTTCTGGTCCCTTCAGATTTTGAAAACCAGATATGATAGTCCTAAGGCAGTGTTCGTGAACCTTTTTGGCACCGAGTGCTGAAATGGGAGCGTGGCCACAGGCACATGCCAGAAACCAGAAGAGCAGCTGCCTGGTGCACATGCGCACGTGGGAAAGATGATCTTCCGGTTTCCGGCGTATGCATGTGCACCAGGCGGCTGCTCTTCTGGTTTCCAGCACACACACCCGCGTGAAGACTAGCTGGCCAGCGTGTCACTTCCGGAAGAGCCAATCCGGAAGAGCAATGGGCAATGGTTCGCGTGCCTGGAGAGATGGCTCTGCGTGCCACTTCCTGCACGCGTATCATAGGTTCGCCATCACCGTCCCAAGGTAATAGCATTTTCTGGAAGGTATTACCTTGCTTTAATTAGGATTATAATAATTAATTTTGATAATAAAATAATACTGATGAAGTATGCTAATCATTTCCTGGTTGCTCATGCTCCCCACCAGCACCACCTCAAAAGGCTGTGTCATACTAAAGGATTCCAGATATAAGTTTTGCAAAGATACAAATATTACTGAAAGTAGAAGGAATATTTGGAGCACAGATATATAGAGCCTTGGTAGTACAGTGGACTAAAGCACACTGTTATTAACACCAGCTGCCTGCAATTACTGCAACTTCGAATCTCACCAGGCTCAAGGTTGACTCAGCCTTCCATCCTTTCTAAGGTAGGTAAATTGAGGACCCAGTTTGTGGGGGCAATAAGCTGACTTTGTATAAAAATATACAAAAGTATGAAGGCTATTGCTTAGTGCATTGTAAGCCGCCCTGAGTCTCCGGAGAAGGGCGGCATATAAATCAATTTTTTTAAAAAAAAGATGATGGAAGAATAGAATTCATTTCTTTCCCTCTCCTTCCCAGTTTCCCCATTTGTCAGGTCTAAAGAACAAAGAATGACATGAGGAGCTTCCTTACTGGTGGTTCCCTATAGACAGAAACCTTGCCTGTCTAAACCACTTTTCTCCATAACTATTAGCTATGGCCTGGAAATTGCTGTGGGGTATGTGTGTCCACATTCGTCCTTTTCCTGCATACCAAAGACTCCAAGCTATGTTGTCTCTGCTCCTCAGGAAAGAGCCCTTCACTCTTGTGACTCTGGACTACATTCCATCAACCTCAATTAGTGCCATTTTGGATAGAGAGATGGGTGGCATATAAATTTAATAAAATTAAAAACAAGAGCAGCAATACCTGTAACACTATGGCGTTGGGGTTCATTAATATTCTTGTGCATAACCATTTCCAATCTTAACTATTATGGGTGGAGAGCCATGTTAACCTAAGGCAGCCAAAAATCAGAATGATTCCGATCATGTCTTTTCTGACTAGCAAATGTTATTTTAAAGGCGTAAGATTTCATGAGCTGCAGCTCATTTCATGAGATGCATAGAATGGCTAGATGCAAGCAGATTTTACAATGGGATGAAGTGGGAGGGAGGGCAGGAGAAGGCAGGTTGGTTATACAGACAGAGGTTACATGTGAGACAGCTTACAACTCATGTGTTAAAAAACCATTGTGCTTGTTGAAACCTTTTGAGATTGCCTGAAACCTTTTGATGTATGTGAGTTCAGCAATCTCTCACTCAACAATGTTGTTAAAATCTCATTCCTCCCCCCCCCCCCAAAATAGTGACTTTAAGGTCTGCAATAGTAGTCTTGGGAGGTTGAAATGCTATATTATTACTTTGTCCTTATTTCAAGTCCTGTCCCACTTCTATCCATTAATTCTTTTGTGTAAAGTTTTTCCTATTTAAACCAGAAGGACATTGCTGGCATATGTCACATTAGAGGAAAAGCATGCAAGGTGCCTCTGATCTTGTTCTATGTACTTGTTGAAGCCTGCAGTGTCAATATCATTCTCCTTGTTCTATGACAATGGCAATAAAAAGTTAAGTCTTGATTTCTGACCCAGATGTTTGCTGGGTATTAATGGAGATAAAAACTATCAGACATCATAACCAAACCAAAGTAGGTTTTTAAGTAGCTTCCATGTCTTAGCTCCTAATATTATAAATTCTCTCTCTGAGGGAAATGAGTGGAGGGGACATCTTTTTCTCTTCTATCACAAAATAAGAAAAAGTTATTTTGTAATAGAAGGGATACAACTCCACATTCTCACAAATTATCTTCAAGCTGAAGACTTTAATTTCCTACCCAAGTGGCATGTGTTTCCTCCAGTTACTTACAGTATATACATATCCATCTCCCTTCCTGAGTCAAAGAAGGAATAAGTTTTTTTTATTTGTTTTCTAACTATAGTGGATTTTTGTGTTTCAGTTATTTTATGGAAGAAGGAAATGAGGGAAGGAAGGAGGAAGTTTCTTGCTTCTTTGGTTATAAATTGAGAAATTACAAATTGATTTGTAATTTCTAGAGCTAAATGATGTTGTTTTGACACACAAAGGAGGAATTAATTGGGGAAAGCACAAGGAGACTAATGCCAAAACATAGTTTTATTGCAATTCCATTGTTTGTCATAAGGTTGTTTGGAGAGATTCCACTGTTCAGTGTTTTAATCAGGTAAAATGAAGTGTTGAACACCGTAAAATATGCTTCTGTAGAGTCAGGTTCTAGAAAATGCCATGGCACTATGATATAAAAGTGGCTGTAATAGTTGTCTGAGAAATATCAAGGACGGCCTTTCTCTGCATTCTGCACCATAAAAAAAATAATATCCAAAATCCTGTAAATGAATGAACATCCATTATAAACACAAATCAAAGATATTGTACAATAGATCTTTTCAATAAGTGGATTCAACTTGTGGCTCAGGGATATTTATAGTGGACATGAAACTAAATTACCAAGCCAGTTATTAAGAGAGCAACCTATTTGTCAGAAATGTGATTTCTTTTCAGTTCTACGTGGTGTCATGGGTAATGTTTCTTTTATGGTAAGGGTAGGTGTTAGAGAAATTGCTCTGAAGATCTGACCAGTTTGAATTGCACCTTAGGTTTAATATCAGATTGCATTTGTTTTGAGATATTTCAGGTTCTTGGAGATTGAGGGGAAATGAAATCTTGTTGACTGTGTGATGTCCTTTAATGCCATTCATCATTAGTGAGTGCTAGAAGCTGATATCATAAATACTAGTGAATGTTTTCTGGAGGAAATACAATTTAAGTTTCAGGATCTTTAGGAAAATGGAATATAGCAGCCCAGAGCTCCTACCACATCTATTGATTTGTCCTTTGCATTCAAGTTTACTAGACTAGTAAAAAGCAAAATCAGTAATGAGAGAAATCACTAGAGAGAGAAGCTAATAAACTTGTCCATCCAATCCAAGGGAAGTAACTCTTGGACATTCAGTTGTGAAGCAGGTCCCCTGTGAAAGATGGTGGGTGAGGGTCTTCTCTGTTAGTATACAAAGCTGTGTTTCTTTCTAATTACACTAGAAAGAAAATGTACTATATCTATATCCAGCAGATTAAAACTGACACATTCTAATGTAACAATAGCAATAGCACTTAGAATTATATACTGCTTCACAGTGCTTTACAGCCCTCTTTAAGCAGTTTACAGAGTCAGTTTACTGCCCCCAACAATCTGGGTCCTCATTTTACCCACCTTGGAAGGATGGAAGGCTGAGTCAGCCTTGAGCCTGGTGAGATTCGAACTGCCAAATTGCAGTCAGCAGTAGTAGCCTGAAGTACTGCACTCTAACCACTGCACCACCGCGGCTCATTCAGGAAATTCTAGTGTGATTCTAGTCAAGAATCTGTATGGACACAATATGATTGACTTTTCTGCAAAAGAAGAAGTGATTAAGATGAAGATTTGCATGGGTTCTAAGCTTCGAACTTCCTTTCTTTGTGTTTTGTTTTCACATCAGTGGTGAGTTGCCCCCGGTTTGGACTGGTTCACAAGAACCGGTAGTAAAACTGGCGGGAGGCCACGCCCACTGCCCCGGATGTCATCATCGGCAATCTGTGTGTGCGCAGAAGCAAGGCATGAGAGAGAGCAAAGTGATCATGTGTGCGCGATCCTGTTGCAAACCGGTAGTAAAGGTAAGTAGAACCCACCCCTGTTTCACATGTATACAAACACAAATAGACATCTTTAGTCTGCCTTCTCCTAGTTGCAGGGCATTTCTGATCAGCATCCTCAGAGACTGATTTCAACACAAATAAGTTCAGTGATCACAGATCACATACAACATAAAAAATTAAAAAGTATTGATAAAGCAGCTGAGCTGGTGGCTCAAGAGCAAACTCCATCAGTAAATAAAAAATGTTTGAAACAAATAGTGGGGGGGGGGGGATGAAACAGCACAGCAAAAGCTGCCACAACAAAAAATTAATTTTTTAAAGAAATTCACTTTGGCTAGGAAAACCCTATATAGTTTGCATCTGCTTTGTTTCCGGTATTCCAGGTTTGGGGAGGTGTGTGGGGGGGGTGTTGAACCATAGGCCTTTGTTGCCCAATCTGACAAAATGGGCATGTTTATTTCTATTGCTAGGTATATAACAATTGCAATTGCACTTAGACTTATATACCACTTCATAGTGCTTTACAGCCCCCTCTCAGTGGTTTACAGAGTCAGCATATTATCCCCAACAATCTAGGTCCTCATTTTACTGACCACAGAAAGACGGAAGGCTGAGTCAACCTTGAGCCAGTGAGGATTGAACTCTTGGCAGTGAACTGTGAATCAGTCTGCAATACTGCATTCTAACAACTGTGCCACTGTGGCTCCTGTATAGCCTTATTTTATTTTAAAAAAACAATGAGGATTAATAGAGACTTAATGAGCTGGAAGGAAGCTTATAAAAATCTCTTCCCTTTTTGATGTCTAACATGGGTGTTTTTTAGTTCTATTTTGGTACTTGGTTTTTGGGTCACCAATGTCGAATGATCATAACCAGTAGTAGTCTTTGTCTTACACTCACAAGAGTCCAAAATTTCTGCTGGTGAGTCATTTGTTAAGTGAGTTTTGCCCCATTTTACGACCTTTCTTGCTCACCTGTTATTAAGTGAGTCACTGCTTAAATTAGTAACATGTTTGTTAAGTGAATCTGGCTTTCCCATTGACTTTGCTTGTCAGAAGGTTGCAAAAGGGGATCATGCAACCTCAAGACACTGCAACCCTTATGAGTACATGCCAGTTGCCAAGCATCTGAATTTTGATCACATGACCAAAAGGATGTTGCAATGGTCATTGGAAAAAACAGTGGAAAAAACAGTCAGAAGTCACTTTTCAGTGTCGTAATTTTGAATGGTCACTAAACAAGCTGCTGTAAATCAAGGACTACCTGTAATCCAATGCAGCTGATACCAAACATGTGGTTCTTCCTTTCCCATCACTTTATTTGCACTTCGTAGTATCATTTTGTATTGAGTTCTGTACAAAAGTGCTTTGGTTACAAAGCACAGTGATACCCTGTTCATTAATATCACTTCTTTGCCTGGGATCCACTCAACGTAAAGGAAGCTATAACTAAAAAATAAAAAGGAGAAAAAAGTTGATGTAACCGTAGCAGCAGAAGAGGGAAAATATAGTAAAAAACACAACTGACAAATGATAGATATACAGTAGTACTAAACATTCAAATCAAGATAGGGGAAATTATTACTATTTGTTGACTCTTCTTCGCTACAAATTGGCACAAAGTCATTGTTTTCTCTCTTCGGTAACTTCAGAACAATTATGGTATTATTAGCATAGGTGGGAGAGAGAGAACAAAGTGAATCCCAAACTACAAAGTTTACTTCGTATTCTACTCTTCATCCTCCTCTTTATGACAGATCTGATATAAGCTAGCACCTTCTAGAGATTCAAATAAGTGGAGTGGCATCTCTGGTGTCTAATGCCAAAAAAAGCAAGTAGCATTTGATGTATAAGAGAAAATGCATTTACTTTTACATTGGAAGGAAAGTATCAGAGGCCTCTTTGAGTTCCAGATGAAACTGTTGTCAAGCTAACTGCTATATATTAAGCCTTATTGAGTTCAAAATAGAGTCCTAAAATATTAGCTCCAATGTAAAATCTAATCATAAAGTATCATAGATTTCTAAAAAAAAAAAATCAAATGTCAAGACTCCCTTGAAATTGTCTCTGATAATAATTGAAAATGAAATATTGAACTTAAAACATTGGAATAACCTCAGGAAATGTTTAAAGGTCATGGGAAGCCCCTCTAGGGTTAAATTTAATTACGTTGTTTATAATTTTCACTACCCACCTACAGTGTATAATCAGGATGAGAGTATTTAGATATTTTGTATTAGAACCACCAACCCCTAACCAATTGGCTATTATAATCTGAAACAAAGCTGAAAGAACAAAAGGATTGCTTCAAATGTTAGAGAGATGGAAAAATGGACAGCAGTAGAGTTACTGTACTAGCATATGTATCCAGGAAAAAAGAGCATATTATTTTATGCTCTTACATGAAAATTTGTATTTTAATTCTTGAATTAAACCATTGTAGAACAAGTGTGAAAGCCACTTTTTTCAATAATGATTTCAATTGCTTTCAACAATAAATCTACTCATCCGCATTGCAGGTTCATTGCAACTGTCTACCTAGCTATTAGAGAGAAGCATGATAATTATGGGTGAGGCTCAAAATTCATAGTGACTGTAACTCTCTGACACAGTATAATTTGGTATATTATTTAATGTTTACTTGTTCTACTTCAAAACCATCTGTCTATCTCCTTCCTCTCTCATCCCATCTTTCAATATACACTACATTTTTATTTTTTTCTTAAAAAGAAACATAATTCTTAGGCACCGTGATTATCTTTTGTTAAACCTGGCTAAATTCTATGGAACTTTCTCCACAATGTCCACTTAACCTTAAATTGGCGTAAAACTATACCAGCCTAACGTGTTCAAACTTAGGTTGAAACCCAAGTGCTACGTTTGAAGCACAAAATGCTGCTGTGTGTTGGGGTGAGCTCCCATCATTTGCTCTAACTCCTGCTGACCTAGAAAGCATGCAAATGCAAGTAGATAAATAGGTACCACTTTGGTAGCTCATTAATGGGGACATGAAAGAAGCCCCCAACTGGGCGTTATCTGGGTAATGGTAATGACACCAGCTAATCCTTTCATCATGGTAGCGATTTGGTGCTTCTGACATGAAAGTATAGTATGTGCTGTCTCCATTGCCCACCCCATCTGCCTCACTGCAGTTCCTTGACTTCACTCCAAGGTAATGGGTGATAAGCCCAATAAATTTTGCACACTTTGTGCATTTCCTTTAACCATGCCAGAGTTATGGAGGAAAGATTTATTTAATACTAGTGTAGCTGAGAACAATTTAAAGTTGTGTCACTCATGGGCTGTTGAAGGGAATTTTCCATTCTACTGGTACTTCAAAGGGCCTTAAAGGCCTGTTTCTTTGCTCAAGACTATAGAGAGAACAATTGATGTCCCTTTCTTCCTATATATTTCCCCCTGAGTATATTTTATTCACCACCATTGGCTCTTTGTCTTGTGTTTTTGTTTTGTTTTATTGTTCTTTTTCTTTAGATGTTTTAAGAATTGTAAACCATCCAAAATTACTGGGAATTGGGCAGCATATAATCTCCTCCTCCTCCTCCTCCTCCTCCTCCTCCTCCTCCTCCTCCTCCTTCTTCGCCTTTGCCTCCCCCTCCCCCTCCCCCCTCCTCCTCATCTCATAGGGAGATGGTAGAGACATGTTTGTTCCTGATAAGCACAAAGGAGGAAAACTCTATCATACTGAGGCTACAGATGTGTGAAACACCTGAAGGAATTAATGTATATAGTTTACCCAAGCCTAAACTTCTGGTTTGTTTCAACTTCCCTTTTTTAAACCATAGCAATTGAACTACAATAATGGTAAATTTAGATAAAGGAATTTCCATAAAGTCTATTTTGATGCTGCAAATTGCTAAGATGCATTGGAAAATATGCTGAAATGCTGGAAAAGGCGGAAGAACAAAAGAAGAAGAGGATGACCAGCAGCAAGAGAAATGGAAGACATGAAAGACCAGGTTAAGGGCTGATTGTCATCAAGAAAATATGTCTGTGCAGTAATTAAGAACTGACATTGACATGATAGAACATAATAGCAATAGCAATAGCACTTAGACTTATATACCACTTCATGGTGCTTTACAGCCCTCTCTAAGGAGTTTACAGAGTCAGCATGTTGCCCCAAACAATCTGGGTCCTCATTTTACCAACCTTGGAAGGATGGAAGACTAAGTCAACCTTGAGCCTGGTGAGATTCGATCTACCAAACTGCTGGCAGCCAGTGATCAGCAGAAGTAGCCTGCAGTACTGCACTCACCACTGTGCCACCATGGCTCAATTAATCAATTAATCATAGTATCAAAGGGTATCCTGAATTCCAAACATTGACTTAATTCTATGCAATTTTTGACTATCACAAGAAACATGATTTAAACATAAAGATCAAAGTCTTAACTAAGAAAACATTTTTTACAGAATTCTAATTTTTCAATGTCATAATAGAGAAAAAGAAACTGTGTGTACTTTTAAACAAATAAAAATTTATTTTTTAAAAAAAGAAAAGAAACTGGAGCTTGGGGGTGAAGGAGGAAAGGCAGCTTGCAGATAAGTAGCAAATTCTAACCCAATGCTGTCTTCCTAGGTATGCAGAAAAACTGGGCAATTTAAGTCCAGTTTAATTTTCTTTTCTACAGCCAGGTCTTCACCCGTCATGTCAAACTATGATTTGCTTAACTGAATACTGGATTAGAGACAGATTGTTATGGAGAAAATCTATACATATGGGCACTAAGAGTTGACAAGAACTTGATGGCACATAATCAATCAATCAATTGATCTATCTTAATACATGCACAGTGAAACTACATCACTTAACAGGTGTGATTTAAAACATAACAGGAAGTGGAAAAAATTACTCTTGCCATGACCTGATGGTACTGAGGCTGACTCCAACAAAAACACCTTTAAAAAGGATAATGCAAAGACCTACATTATAGGCAGGGATTCAAGGCAATAAATATCTTTGTGCTGAGCTATCCACAGTAATAACTGTTCCAGAAGGCTTCCGTCATAGTTCACCATGAAGAGTGGTGAAAATAGACCAAAATCCAAAGTAAAATCCATCAGCATGTTTGGCAATTTACAACTACTTCTCTAACTTCTTATGCACTGCGAAGCAGATTCTAAGAACATTCAGAGCTAAATTTACTGAACTCCAAGCTGTTGTGGACTGAGCGCTATTTTCAGTCAAGCTTCTATTTGGTTTCTTCTATGTGCCATGTCAACGCTAGCAAGAAGCAAAGTCCAGATAGCATTCAGTTTCCACTTTTAAAATCCAGAATGCAAGAAAAAAGGCAACACCTATCAAGTAAGTAGGCTGAGGAGGGTTGTGTAAGAGAAGAGGTATTTATAAGGAATGATGATGTCCCTTCCTAAATGTAGCAGAGCACATTGTGAAGGGTCTGTTACTGACTTTATCCATAAAATTTATTAGTCATCAGAGATTAATGCTAATTGCCACTGCAACTGACAATATTTTATTCAAGGTTGCTCTTTCAAGGTCAATCTTTCAAGATGAAAGATTGTATGACACTGAGCTAGAACAAATTTGGAAATGAAGATTCTTCCTCAAGCTTCAACATCTTCACACTGTGTGTGATACTGTGATCACAAGGGCTACCTTTCACCACCTGGTGTTTTACATAAACAATGAAATGGTATCTCCCCAGGCACAGGTTTCAAAACCCGTCCCTACCAGTTCGCTCATGGATGCTCGCATGCTCGCACACACATGCACATGGGCAGAAGTGTCAGGACAGGTGGACAGAGCCTCCGCCACCGCTACCGGTTCGCTCAATCCGGGTCGAACTGGTAGCAACCCACCACTGTATCCCCACCACACACACACTGACTATTGCAACACTGGGCCAAATATTCCAGCAGACCAATGCTGCTAGGTCACAACTGGAATTTTCTGGAGGTCTGTATCAGTGGTGGAATTCAAACCTTTTTACTGCCAGTTCTGTGGGAGTGGCTTGGTGGGTGTGG
Source organism: Ptyas mucosa (assembly GCA_012654045.1). NCBI lineage: Eukaryota > Metazoa > Chordata > Lepidosauria > Squamata > Colubridae > Ptyas > Ptyas mucosa. Next base: position 29,983,322 of record WNWU01000001.1, read on the forward strand.
CAGGATACAGAAGGATACTGCAAAATCTCCACTCCCTCCCCACTCCTGGGGGAAGAATATTGCAAAATCTCCATTTTCACCCCACTCTGGAGCCAGTCAGAGGTGGTATTTGCCGGTTCACCCAACTACTCAAAATTTCCACTACAGGTTCTCCAGAACCTGCCAGAACCTGCTGAATAGCACCCCTGGTCCGTATTCAAAATGAAGGAAATTCAGAATTTCTTGCTCTGTTCCAGTGATAGCTAACCTTTTGGCCGTCGCGTGCCAAAAGCAGGGGGAGCACGGGGGGAAATGGGTCGTCCACACGGATGCCGGGGGGGTTACTTACCTTTGCTACCAGTTCGCTCGTGTGCCATAGGTTCACGATCACGGCTCTATTCCAAGTAAGCAAAAATCTCTTTTGAATTATTCCAAAGTCCCTTGGAAGAAAAACTTTAGTGAATCTGATGGACAGCCTTCTAGATAGAGAAACAAATTGATATAGATGGATATCATTACTCAATTCTGTTGGATCATTTAAATTGTAGATATTTTTTGTCTCCAAAACCATACTCTAGGTGCCTTAGATTCCCTTGCTGTGACACATTTTATATATAATTTGCTTGAAGTTGGTTAGCCTGGTAATGTTGTGAAATCAAGATGGAGAATCCAATTTGGAAGGAAACACATTGCTACACAGCAGATCAGCTGTGGAAAGGGGACCGTTAGTGTACCTTGCTAGTTTTAGAAATATTAAAATGATTAAGCAAATTCATCTTTCCACAGCTGCTCACCATTCTCCAGGCATAAGAAGCTGGGACAAATGTCAGAAAGCATCTGTGTCCTTCATCTAAATCATATACACTTCACAGAATATCTGGTGAGTCCCAAATCTAAACCAGACATCAAGGGATTACATAGACCTTTAACTGAATCCAGCCAGATTATTAGTAGTTTTCACGACTAAATTCTTCAGATGATTGCATTCTGTTTATGGTGCGGCTTTCCTGAGAATCTCTTCTTCTATAACATTTGGACAGATCACTGTGCATTCCATTCCACTGTGCATTTCTTTTTTCAAGACTGAGCCAGCAACAAGAGGAGAAAACACAATTTTACTAGTGAGAGTTTAAGGGGAAGTTCTTAATAGATTTTTCCCTCTAAATTGACAATATTTAATTGGTTAAGAGAGTTTGGTGTATTTGTTAAAGGCATCAGGTTAAATGCTAGAAGAGTATGAATTCTAGCACTTAGACTTAAATACTGCTTCATGCTGCTTTACAGGCCTCTTTAGGCAGTTTACAGAGTCAGCATATTGTCCCCAACAATCTGGGTCCTCATTTTACTGACCTCAGAAGGATGGAAGGCTCAATCAACCTTAAGTTGGAGAGAGTCGAACTACGGAACTGCTGGCAGTCTGCAGTTAGCAGAATTAGCATGCATATTGCATTCTAACCACTGCTCTATCACTGGCTCTAGTCCAATTTTAGATACGAAGCCACGATGACTCAGAGCCAGTCATTTTTTCTCAGATCTAGGAAAGTGGCAATGACAAACCACTTCCAAAAATGTGGGTGATAAAACTGTAGGGATCTATACAGACAGTCAACAGGTGTCAAAACTGACTTGAAATCAAAACCTGAAAATGCCCTATAAAATAAAAACCTTTCACCAATGGTACTATGGCCTGCAATATTTATGGAATATTTGTCTTTCTATTTAAAACAAATTGGCTTACATCTGCAAGCCACGTAAGACTATAGAAATCCTTAAAGAAAAAGGATCAGAGGAATGAAGTAATTACACTTCTGGGTTCTTTGGGGAAAGAACCCAGTTTATCAGACCAAAGAATGGAGATGCTGCAGCAGGGATTGATGGTGGAAGAAGGTTTCCATAAGGAAGTGAACACAACAAAGAACTATGCTCAGTGACAACCAGAAGCAAAAGATTTAGAAGATATTTTGCACTGTTGGAATCATAAACAATTACGACAGAAGAGCTTTCAGGGGAAAGAAAAGATACCTAGGAAGTATGATAGATTCTATGATACCACCATAATAAAAGTAGAGTTCCAATCTTCCTGTAAAGTCTGTCTTCTGATTTGGTTTACATCAGTCTTGCAAGTCTGAGTGTGTTCACAAGTTCAAATTCTTATGCAGTATCATTTTTTCCTACCAGCACACTGCAACAGGTTTGAATCATCAGTTTTGGTGGTATAGAAGGCTCCCATCTGTCTCTTTTTCTAGTAATGGATTAGACTAGTTTTGGACTAGAGGTAGTCCTTAGTTTATGACATTCACTCAGCAACAGCAGTGAATGAATGGGACATTTGACCAGCCTTTGAAGTTATGGCCACCACAGGATCCCCAAAGTTATGTAATCACAATTTGGGCATTTGGCAACCAGGTCACACTTACAATGATTGTAGTATCCCACAATTATTAATCTCCATTTGCAAACTTCCCTTGCTTATTCCTACAAAGTCAATAATTTTTCAAATTTATTTATTTAGAAACTGCCTTCTTCTGTCTTGAAACTATTGTTCTGCAATTATGCAGATAATTATGGTAGTTATTGATCTTGTTTTTGGCTATAGGCTATCTGGCATTTGAGAAGCACAACCATGTCCCCCCTGGGCTTCTCTTCCAAAGCCCAAACATTCCCAGATTATTCAATTTCTCTTCCTTGCATTTATTTTTTAATTCTCTGATCATCTTTGTTGCATGTCTGTGAATTATTTCAGCTTCTCTAAGACTGTCTAGGTATCCAGAACTGGAAAAAATAGGGGGGGAAGGTTATCCTAATAATATTGTTCGCTTCTGTTCTGTTTATGTTCCAACCCTAACCCATACCCTTTATTTTTATTATGACTTCTATATTTAAAACAACAACAAATCCTGGAATGAAATCTCCATTACTTTCTCAGTGTTTTTCTTTTCTTTTCCTTTCTGTTAGTTTACTTAATTTCTGAAAGTTGTGGGGCTGTGACTGCTAATGCTGCCCTCTATTGCACAATATCCTCTCCCTGAAGTTCCCCAGAAGTCTGTATCTGTTGGAGAGATGTTAGTACAGTGAGAATCACAACATCACATTTCACTTATGAAAAAAAAAGCAAGACAAATTAGGGGCAAGGCATTATAAAAATACCTATCAATATAGTATGCAACAGTTAAAGAAACACACTCTAAAACTATTATAATCTACAACCAATCTTCTCTTTCCAGCCATTCCCAGAATTTTAATGCCTAGGTTAAAATAGGGTTTGCATTAAATGTAAGTCTTCAATTTCTTTACTGCCAAAATGAAAAAGAGATTGACAGCAGTCTTATATTATGAATCTACACTGGTACACTCCCCATTTCTTTCAAGACAGAAATATAGGTGACTTGGTGATAAGTATAGAAGTGCAACATTCTATTTGCAGCTTTACAAATAACATTTGTTACAATAGCTTTTATTACAATAATTTTGATATTATGCCATTTACAGATGTTGATATCACTGCAATACTGCCCCATATTTTCAGCCTTATTATAGCTGATGTTATTTTCATAAAATCAATAAATGTTCAAATCATATTCACCTACATATTAAAGATTTATTTTGCTAGTGTTACTTATGTATAGTCCTGCACTAATTCTTAGTCAAATTATATTATTTTGGGAAGTATTGTGGCAAATGTGTGGGATGTTGGACTAGAACTGGGGAGGCTGAAGTTCAATTTCACACTCAGTTCTGAAAACTCAGTTAGTGCCAGTAATTCTCTAAGAATCCAACTTAACTCACAGGATTGTTGTTCTGAGAAAAATTGGAGGAAAGCTTATTGTGCATACCTTAAGCTTCTGGAGGAAAGGCGGGGGGGGGGGATAAAAAACTAGGAAACAAATCAATAAAACTTTAAGAAAGTGAATGCTGTTTGATACTGAAATTTTCATATTTACAACTCGTAGCATTATGTGAAAGCATTGGATTGTGTTTCTAGCTAATAAATTGTAATAGAAAGATCAATCAGTTCTCTGTCTTTTTGGCTACAGCTTCCATTTTTCTCTTGCTTATTTTTAGTATAGTGCACAAGAACTAGAATAGTTTGGTTTAAATCTTTTATACTAGTATAATGCAATGTGACTCAAGACAGATATAAGTAATTTTCCTGTCCAACACAGAGAGTTCTTGGCAGAGAAAAGGCTGGTACTTCAACAAAGAAGCCCAATGTGATATCCAAATAAAAACTGCAGATTTCTTACACTAGATTAGTATTTTATATCTGTCCTTTGTGAGTGATAGAAGCAACTATTGTTGCCTTCAAGATTAAATTGCTTCAGTCTGGCAACTAATTGCATGGGGGAGCTTCTCTAAGTGTTAGATTTATTGTTTCTAGTTATGCAAGTACATCATTTTTCTGCATACTGAAATGGAGCATAATTGGACCATTTTTCAAAGCAAATGAAGTGTGCCTATCTGAACATATTATCCTGAAGGGGTGTGCCTCATCTTTACAGAACACTTCCTTGTTAATGTCTTTCCGGTGTTAGAAAGATAATATTTAGGGAACTCTAAGAAATACACTTGGCTTCAATTGAAATAAACGCATGTTACCACACTGAAAAAGACATTGCCATAAATTATTAACAAGGGTTACATTCATAACTTTCTGATGTGAACATAGTTTTCTGGTGTAGATCACCACTGACCTTTTCATCACAATTATATTAATGTTTGAACATTAATCTTGGCATATTAGACATAAAACAAAATGAGCTACAACCAGGATTTTACTTTTTTCAGCTGTTACATGTTGATGATGCCACTGAGAAGCCTGATGTCTTGGAAGTTCAAAAGGCTAAGCAGGGCAACTCCAAAAGAAGGAGATGCTTGGTTCAGAGAGACCACTTCCTGATCACTGATCACTATTAGTTGTCTTATAATTTGTTCCACTGCCACTGCAGTGACAGGAGCGGTCTGTGCCTACAGTAGTGGCCATACCATACCATGTGATGGAAAGCAAACCAATAAGGATATTTCAAAGGTGATACAAGGTAGATTTTCACTACCTTGAATCCCGTAATGTGCAGAATCAGTCTTCTAATTTATGTTCGCAATTGTGACTCACAGGCAATGATTGTGCTTATTACAAATTAATTAATGTAAGTGAATGTGATCTTCCCTTCACACTTGTGCTATATCGTTCTTTCATAAAGACTTAACATTCTTCTACACTATAGGAAACTGGCCAACCAGATTTTAAAAACAATTTATAGATTCCAACTGAAAATGATGGTATATTATTTTTATTAATGGCCAAGCACTCCTCTTATACTTTCCTTTATTGTATCAATAGTTCCTACATTAATATTTTGATTATATAAACCCTTCTGTTGTCATGGATCCCATTTAATTTGTTCAGTCCACATAGATGGATAGCATCAGCTTTTTCAATTCTTGATTATATTGGCGTTTGAAATCTCTCAAGGTCACTTACTATGTTATTAATTGTGATGAATGTCTTGATAATGATAGTGAGGAAGGATGGAATTTTTCTAAGTCATATTTCCCTTGACATTTTCTAACCAATAAATGAACCAGAACATAGTTAAATACCAATATGTATGCTTTATTGATTTTTCAATATAGTTTGACATTAAAAATAAATAAAAAATCTTGTCATTTCTAGATTTGCCTTAATGTTATCTTTAATATTTCTTTGTATTAAATATTCCAGGCAGGGCTCTAATATTTCCCCCCCATTGGATTTCTTTCCTCTCTTTCTATGCATTCTTTTTACATCAGCACTTTCCTATCCTATAATGCATTGGTGAATTATGCACATAATATATGTATATCTATCTTCATTGAGCAGACAAGTAGGTGGGTTTCTGTGTAACCTACAGAAACATAATGAGGTCTCTAAAAATTAAATGGTTCACCACTGTGGTGCTCTTACCCCCAAGAGGTGCATCTTGGATATAAGACAATTCAGTTTAAAATAAAGAAATTCAAAAATACAGCTTGTTTTCCAGTAAATGGGCCAATCCATATAGTTGGCTGTACAATAGCAATAGCAATAGCACTTAGACTTACATACCACTTCACAGTGCTTTACAGCCCTCTCTAAGCGGTTTACAGAGTCAGCATATTGCCCCCAACTTTTCCTTCTGTTGGAAGGATAAGAGAGACAGCTTTGGAATGGTATCAGATGTATCAATAAATGCAGAAGGTACCAGATATATAAAGGGGAAAGTATCTTCAAGATTTCATGTGGGCTTTATGAAAAAACCAATAAAGTTGGTAAAGTTTATGTAATTCAGGAGTGTCAAACTCGCAACATGTGGGCCAGATGCATCACACACTGGCCACGCCCACCTTCAATTTAGCGAAGGGGGGGAAAGTCACATGACAATAATGTGACAATGTGAGTTTGACACTCCTGATGTAATCAGACCATCTTAAAGCAGTAAAGAAGCTAATAAAGAACACTTATATTTTCATTTATTCATTCTTTTCTAATCACTCTCTTAAGATGATCTTCTCTATTCCCCACCCACCCAAATGTGTATTTTTCTTCCTTTCCACTTTATGTGTGAATTGTCACTTGCAGCCAGAATGACATTGCTTCTTTGCTTCTTATCTAGTTAGTAAATGACTCATTGACTGTCATTTAATTTCCTGCAATTTGCTTCTTTTAGCTATTAAGATGAACTAATATGATCTATAGAAACACATACCAAATGTGACCTTCATGTAACAAAAGCTAGCAATACCACTGGATTAAGTACCTCTCCCTTTTCATTGGAAGAATCTATTTGGTTACAGCAAAATTAGTTTGAAGGGCCTATTTAAATGGAACAGCTAAGTTACTCACATCCTTGAGAACTGTTTTTGTTTGGATTGAAGAAGTTACATATATGGTTTGCCTATTGTTAAGAGATGTGTTTGGGATGAAGAGTTTTGCATTTACCCAAGAGGAGATAAAGACATTTTGGAATTGTTTATGCCATGATGAAGTCAATTTTCTTTGGGTGGCAGAAGGTTCTTTTTATATAGTACATATTTTCTTTTTCTTCTTTTTTCTTGTATTTTTCCTCCTGCTTTTTTCTTCCAGTGTGTATTATTGCTTATTGTTCTTTGAATAAAAATATTACTTTTTAATATGAAAGATAACTGTTTTTGATTATCTTCTTTTATCTTACTAACCTGTGATTTGATTAAGCCTCTGCAGAAATAGCATTATTGAAAAACAAGAAATGAAACTAGAATAAACCAAGGTTGATTGATAAAATCAGATCTAAGAAAGGAAGGAGAGATATTAAGGGGGGGGGGGAGAGAAATAATATCCACAAACACCAACTACCAGTCAGAAGTCTTGATGACAATTCTTTAATTCCACAGCATATGGAAAGGCGTAAGCATAGTTTCAACTGGGAAACTATTTCAATCAAGCCAAATCCCAACACTAGAGAATTCCTGGAAGCCTGGCAGTCTGACAAACTGGCCATCAATTGATACACAGACCTAAAAATATCTACATACTATGCAAAAGACACAATCTACAAGCCAAAAAGGGAACAGAAAGACAAAAGCACTTTCCCACCAGCAATCAATAGCCAGGAGAACATAGATTAACAACAAGATTAACATCAGACCAAAATCAAGAAGTAAGTCCCAAAAGTGCTTTTTCAAGAGACAGCGGGACTTTCTTGTTTTTCTTTGAAGACATTTAATTTCTCATCCAAGAAGCTTCTTCAGCTCTGACTGGATGGTGGGGAACGGAAGGATTTATATTTCTTGCAGACAGCTGGTCATTTGTATTCTTTTTAAAGAGTTGTTGAGGCTACTTGAAAGTTTAATTTGTATTCTCAGGGTCAGCTGAGTAGTGCAAATGGCCTGCTGTCTGCAAGGAGTATAAATCCTTTCATTCCTCACCATCCAGTCAGAGCTGAAGAAGCTTCTTGAATGAGAAGCAAAACGTCTTCAAAGAAAAAAAAACAGAAAATCCGGTTGCCTTTTGAAAAAGTACCTTTGGAACAACCATGACCTGGATGAATCTCTATAAATCAAGAAGTAAACAATACTTCACCTTCCCAAAGATTTAGGATAGGCAGATGTTGTTTGAGGATGTTAAAGATATTGTCACAGGATGTAAGTTGCTTCAAGAAAAGCTGTTTTTTTGCAGCGGTGATTTTGTCAATCCTGATGGTGTTCAAGTGGTGCTCCAGTTGTTTTGGAATGTGCCCATTACTATTGGTACTATCTTTGCTTTTATTTGCTGCAATTTGGTCTATTTCTATTTGCATATCTTTGTATTTTGTTATTTTCTCCAATTCTTTCTCTTCTCTTCTGCTGTCTCCAGATAGTATAATTTCCCCTATTCAGTGTTTTTTGTCTTTCTTACCAACAATGGTGAAGACCAGGGGTGAGTTCTAACATCTTTTACTACTGGTTCTGTGGGTGTGGCTTATTTTGTGGGCGTGGCTTGATGGTCATGTAACAATTCTTTAGGATTTAACAGCGGTACTGGTCTACCAGGCTTTTAACTGCTTGCAGAGCTGTGCCGATCTACCCATTTATTTTTTGCAGGCACTGATCTACCCATTAGTTTTGCAGGCACTGGTCTACTCATTTGTTTTCTTTTAACACTGATCAGCTGTAGGGCAGCCCTTTGAAGTCCCGCGGCAAGAGTTTAAACAGTTTTTTTTTCCCTCTAGCCATTAGCTGGGACTCAGGAGGCAGCAATAGAATGTGGGTGGGCCAAATAAAAGGTAAGAATAACGCGGGGGGTGGGGCGGCAGAACCAGTTCTGGGATGTCATATCGTCACCACTACCGGCTCGGCGGAACCGGGAGGAACTGGTAGGAACCCACCATTGGTGAAGACTGTGGTATTAAGTGGCAGGTGCTTGTCTGTTTGAATTCTAAAGTTCCAGAGCACTTTAGATTCTTTACTTTCTAATATTGTATCTACTTTGCAGTCCCACCAATACTTACTTTCAGGCAAATACTTCTAGTAGGTATACTTATTCCTTTTTTCTACTTTCAAGTATTTTAATTTTTGCTAAATGTGCTTTATCTATCTCTTATTTCCTTTTAACAGGGTATGTATACACTAAGGAACCATGCAATGGAAATCTTAATAATAAGCAATTAATTCAAGACCAAAACCATTATTATGTAACTAGTAATTTGATTTAAATTGCAGCAGTTCTTTTTTGTGTTATACTTAACTTTGAATGAAAAGTTAAATATATTGGCATCCTTAACTTGAATTAATGTTGATGTGCTCTTTTTTCTTTTTCTTTTCAATATTATAAACTTACAAACTGATAGAATTTGAATAATATTATATAAATATGATTGCATTGAATAATATTGAAATATTAGATAAAATATTATCTAATATTAAATATTAGATAATTGCATTGAAATATGTTGGAATAACACAGTTTATCACAATTTATAATATCACAATAAAAGGAATTATTTAAAAACCAAAATAAACCAGAAATGAGTGCTCAGTTTCCTTACCTAATATTATAATTTTGTGATATCAGAGAAACAATTTGTTTGACCCATTTCTTAGTCAGTCTCCATATCACAGGATACGATGAAGGAAGCAACAATCAAATAGGCTTTAATAATGAATTTGATACAAGAATTAGGGATAAAGTACCCAATCTCTGGAAACTACAATAGGAGCTTCAACCCTTTGTTTACTTTTCAAATTTATATGGCTACCTATTTCACAAAGCAAATGACTCTGAGTTCTACCTCATTCAGGTAGAATCTCTTGAATCTCTTCTTCCAGAGCTTTCTGCATCTTTGACTAAACTGCTGTTTATGAAATAACTATCAGCAAACTCCTTTCCAATTGGCTGGATGTTGGTGTCATTCCTTCCCCCAACCTCCGTCATAATTAATCTTATACAGGTGGTTCTCAACTAATGAACACAATTGAGCCCAACGTTTCTGTTACTAAATGAAACATTTGTTAAGTGAATTTTGCCCCTTTTTACGATCATTCTTTCCTCAGTTATTAAGTGAATCACTCTAGCTATTAAATTAGTAACACAGTTGTTAAGTGAATCTGCCTTCCCCATTGACTTTGCTCAGCAGAAGGTTGCAAAAGGCAATCCCCTGACCCCAGGACACTACCACCAACCTAAATAAATGGCAGTTGCCAAGCATCTGGATTTTGATCATGTGACCATGAGGATGCTGCAACGGTCGTAAGTGTGAAAAACAGTCATGAGTTACTTTTTTTCAGTGCCATTTGAATGGCCACTAAATGAACTGTTGTACCTCTACTCTTAGCTTTATTGGTTCTACATAGTAAAAGGCACATTTTTACAATCAACTTATTGCTTAGAATTTTGGAAGACCAAAAAAGCATCATTACTCTCTCCAACACAGAAGGTTGTTTATGTGGGCAGTTAGCAGTAGACAATACAATCTATGAAAAGGACTGAAAATGATGTACTCAGGCCTATCATCAATCTTTTTCTCCAAGGGACATAACACCAAGACACCCTTTAATTTTTAGTTCACTGATTTGTCCCTATGAACAAATTAATGTCTATTCTTTACTCCTTGAATCTTGTAAAAGCCTTGTAAACAAGTTGGAATTATGACATTCAGAAAAAGACCTTTAGATATTGCATAGATATATTCCAAAATGTTGACATATATTCATCCATCAAGATGTCTACTCTCCACATAATAGGATCAAATAACCTGTCCTATTCCAGAGTTTATCTCTTTATTTCATTGTATCTATTTTTATGTGACACTTTATTCCTGCCCCAAGATTTCTTTTACTATCTTATCACTTTTATTGTTTGCTATTAATAAAGGAATGTGTCTTGGGTTATTTTTTAAAAAATCCCCGAGGATGAAGTGTTATTTAAAATGAGAAAGACTAAGATTCAGTTTGCAGGATTAAAATTGTTTTGATTCAGTCTTTGAGAAATCTGTCAGGCTCTCACTTTTTCTCTACTGACACTTCATATATTGCCTCCTGAGAAAAGAATCTATATATAAGCACAAAAACATGTAACTTTCGAAGACATCAAGGTAAAATTGACTTGATTTAAAAGAAATGATCCTTGTTGCTACTGTTACTATGTTGATTTTTTTTTCCAGATTTACACAATTAAAATCTGTCAAGCATTTTTATTGTGTAAAAACATCAAGATCCAACAGATTATAAACAGTGGCACACCTAGATTGCACACCGTCCATAAATTCTGAAAAGCACTGACCTTTTCTTTATTCCCAAGGGGAGAAAAACTGGAAAATATGGTGAAATGTAGCTTACTATGTGACAAAAGGCTGCATATGGCAGTTTTCTTCTGTGATATGAGCTGCTACTTTTTAGAGGTCATACTAGCAATTTTTTTTTCAGCTGTTCCCCTCCACATATTCAAACAATCATAATCCTTGAAGGCTCTGGGCCCGTAAATAACTCCAACCCAATGCTCAGCACAGGAATTCACACTGAAGCAATAACAGATTCAGTTAATGTGCTGAAGGCATGTATGGGCAGCATTGCCAAGTCTTAATCCAGAATTTTTTCATGGACATAATTAGCAAGCAAGATGATAAAAAATGAGCTTTCTCTTCCTTGGCAACCTGTTACATGAGAAGAAGGGCAGAGAGGAAAGAAAATGCCAGGCAAAAGACGAACGTTGAATGTCAGAAAAGGTGTAAAAGGGATCCAGAAAATGAATTCATTTTTGGCTATGGAGCCTATCATAACTTACTTGAGACCTCTGCCATGTAATGCAATGCCATGCAACATAGAAACTGACATTTCCCCTTAAAATATTGTAGCTCTTTGCACAGAGGAAAGTCGTCCATTGCTATTCAGAGGGCCTTCGAAGTATTTAGAATAACTCAGCATCAGAACCAAAATACTGAGGTGCTAGCCTGTTCTCAGTAGCAACATAACATTTGTATTTTCCTGGGGTTAAGGGTTTTTGGAAGGTTGGACAATGATATTCTTTCAGTAAGGTTCAATGAACTTTTTTTGAGACAGCTACTGCTAAAGAAATATTATACCATATTTGAGAAATGCAAAACTTATGTTCTTATCCAGTCTTTAAAGGTTCCCCTCGGACATATGTGCTAGTCATTCCTGACACTAGGGGGTAGTGTTCATCTCCATTTCAAACCCGAAGAGCCAGCACTGTCCGAAGACGTCTCCGTGGTCATGAGGCCAGCATGACTAAACATCAAAGGCGCATGGAACACTGTTACCTTCCCACCAAAGGTGGTCCCTATTTTTCTACTTGCATTTTTTACTTGCTTTTGAACTATTAGGTTGGCAGAAACTGGGACAAGTAACGGGAGCTCACTCCGTTACGCAGCATTAGGGATTCGAAACGCTGAACTGCTGACTTTCGGTCGACAAGCTCAGCATCTCAGCCACTGAGCCACCGCATCCAGTCTTTACATAATCACAAATCACCTGAAAGCGAAGTCAAGGATTAATGTTTTATTACTGAGTAACTGTGAAAAGATACTGTGAAAATCAAAAAGACAATTAAGAGAATGACATCAACAATTAAACTTCATAAACATCACTAGAGTACATTTTATGGTCATCCTTTTAACCCTGAATATGACAGCAGATAAAAAAGAATCATCTTTAATTTTAGAAATAATTGCAGGGATTTTGAAGGACTGATTCCCCAGAAGTAGCATATAGGAATATGAAATAGGATATTGGCTCTGATGTACTTGTCACTTTTCCTTAAAACTTAGATGATATGTTTTCTTTCTTTCTTTTTTTCTTTTTGCAATTTTTTTTTAAACACACAAATAAGCATACAATACATCTTTTCGGAACAGAGGATTGATCTGGTCATAAATTTGTTCAACTTTTTGTTCATCTTTAACAGAATTTTATATATTCTATTTTTGCCGTAACACTTATCAACTATTACCATCTTATAGAAACCTAACTCATATTAACTTGATCAAAGCAATTACCCTTCTATTAATCCACCTTAAATCTTGATTCAATTAATACCTCATAGTACATTTCACAATTCTTACCCTAAATACTCACTATTAACAATACAGTTCAAACATGTTTATATTTCTAAATCTTATTTCCATTTCTAAAAGTTCCTTACATTTTATTATTACTTCATATAATATTCATTAAATCTTTATTTATTATGTCATCAAATTTAAATCTTAGCTCTAATCTTAAAAATATACCAATTTAACATTTAAACAGAGTTCTTAATTCAAATAACACATAATACAATACACAATTATTTCCCTAAATTCTGTCTATTTAACAATACCATTTATATGAAAGCCAGTTAAATGAGTCTTAATTTAGTAAATCATAATCCTATATCATTTCAATTTTCTTTTCTTTTTGCTTAAATAAATGTATTGTTGAAAATATTCAAATTATTACAATTGTTATAGGTATTTAAACAATATCCCAATTATTATAGCCATCAATTTTCTCAAATAATACCATCCAGCATCTCAATAAAAATTGATGATGCTATGTTTTCATAGCATCATTGTGTCAATTATTTTTGTTTATTTATTCAAGACAATTTCTGACATAATTAAAATGAGTTTAAATGATGCGCTGGTTCTTTGATTTCCAGAGAAAATAAGGGTAACATATATTGAGAGTCACAAAGAATCTCCAGATCACGAATTTGAACTAAATCTTCCCAATCTGAATCTCAAATTCGAAATGAATCTTGACCAACATAAAATAAATGTGATATAATATTAATGTACCAACGTAAATCAACATTGTAATACTATCCTGCGTGTATTTTAGGGAGGTGGGGAAATCTCACAACCGTTGTAACATTACTGAAAAATAGCAAATCCGTGAAGACTTCAGTCCCCCTCTTTTTTTTTTAATGAATTGTAGAATTAACAGAAATGTTTCTGGCTAATGAACAATGTAAGAATCTACTTCAAGCTGGGATCCCAGAAGATTGCATGGAGTAAGACAATTTCTTGGATGTTCACAGTACAAAATTGGCAAAACTATTGAATACACTCAGGATTAAATGATACAGCAGGGTATAGAATGAATAATTTTGCTGTTCTTTGGGAAATGTGATTTGCATGCTTTTGTGCGCCTTACTTTTGTTATTGTGATTATTTTTTATTTTTTATTTTTTTTTTACTATTGCTGACCTAGCCAAAGACACTGATTTTCCTGAGAATTAATTGCATAGTTCTGGCAACAATTCCAGAGACTTACATTTACTTTTAATCAGTAAACATGTAGGGTTCTTTCCATCTGGCTACATTGATGGGTGCCAGGCTCCCCAGCATGGAGGCATCACGTTCTTTCAAATACCAAGGGACTGGCAGGAAGCCATTTGAACATGACTCAGGCCAGGAAAGGTTGAATTTCCATCCATTAATTGTTAACTCTCCTCCATTCCACAATATAATTCAAGACAACTTAGTAGTATCGCTTTCCATATTTCTTAGGCACTAATGCAAAATTGAAAAATAATTTCCCCCCAATAAATTCTGAATAATAATAATAATAATAATAAAAGAACATGAAAAAATCAGTGGAAAGTAGAAAGTATGTCTGTCTTGCTTTCACTTTTTTGTTAGAAGACACATGTCTGCTGGTTGCCATCATGTGGTATTAATATCTTAGTGAAGGTAAGAGTGTTACACAGATTTTTTAGCAACTGAGCATTCCAGGATAAATGAACTTGTGTCTGAAATTGTTTAGGTTTTAAACATGTGTCTTGTAATGTCAAATATAGTAAGAAATCAAAGGTAACAAATATACACCGTCATTAAGAAGTAAAGCTTAATATATGAAAAATTATTTTCAAGAAAACACAAAAACAAGAAAGCTGTTGTATTTCTACATGGAGTAGGGAGCTGGACTTGATGAACTAAAAGCCTGTTCCAAATATTTAATTTTAGATTTCAATAACGTGTTCACCATAGCTGAAGGTGTGAATTTCTTGCTTGGATACACAATGGCTAGTGATACACTTTTCTCAGCACTTTTGCCATATTTTCCTTTCACATTCCATGGGGAAATATTTCATGTCCATCAATTTGGCCTTTTTAAAAATGATTTTGGACCATAAGAAAGACTGAGTGCCAAAGAATTGAGGTCTTTGAACTATGGTGCTGGAGAAGACTCCTGAGAGTCCCTTGGACTGTAAGGCGATCAAACCAGTCACTCCTAGAGGAGATCAACCCTGACTGCTCTTTAGAAGGCCAGATCCTGAAGATGAAACTCAAATACTTTGGCCACTTAAGAGAAGGAAGGACTCACTGGAGAAGAGCCTAATTCTGGGAAAGATTGAGGGCAAAAGAAGAATGGGACGACAGAGAACGAGATGGCTGGATGGAGTCACTGAAGCAGTAGGTGTGAGCTTAAATGGACTCCAGAGGATGGTAGAGGACAGGAAGGCCTGGAGGAACGTTGTCCATGGGGTCCCGATGGGTCAGACACGACTTTGCAACCAATAACCAATAAATGATTTTGCCTCTGCTATAAAATGTCCGTCTGGTTAAAGATACCTTTGGGCAAGAGGAAGCTTCCTTCCATTCTAACACTACTTGCCAATGTGGTAGTTGTTGGTCGGAGGCTTGCTCTTCTAGCTAACTTGCTTCTGGAAGATATTGCAGCATAAAGGAAAGTAACTACAGAAAGACAGGTTAAGCAAAGTTAATCTGTCCCAGTCCTTCCAAGAATGAAATAATCACTACCACTGCTTTATTATGCTTCAAGAGTACAACAATTCATCCAGCATCCTTTTGTTTCCCAAGACATAAATACCATTTAGCAATGGATAGTAGCTCCAGGTATCTCCAGGTATCTCCATATGGAAACACAATGTAACAAATCATATATATTGTCCACTCACAAAATATTCCATTTATCTCTTCAAAAGTAAAGCATATAGTATTTGGGGAATGTGGTAATTTCAGAAAATGAAATTGCAATTGATATAGATGAGAGACAGAGAGAAGGAGTGGGAGAGAGGGGGGGGAGAGAGAGAGACAGGGAGAGAGGGAGAGAGAACGAAGAGACAGGAGAGAGAGAGGGAGAGGGAGGGAGGGAGGGAGGGAGAGAGGGAGAATGAATTACTGTTGGTGTCACACAGTAGTTAAGGTGCCAGACTAGAAACGTAGAGATTCACATTCTAGTCTTTCCTTAGGCACAGAACCTTAGCCTGGCTGACTTTGGGTTACTCTTTCTCTCTTCTCAGCAATAGACTGGGAAGTTAAAAAAAACCATCTCTATCAAATAGCTCTGGACCAGTATGATAGATTACAGTCCATAGTCTTCATCATGCAATGGATTGATTCAGGCTGATAATCATCATCATTTACTTTTAATATTATGGGAGTTCAAATGGATGGAATTGGGTAATGACATGTCCAAACAATTCTGGCTCAAACTCAACTCTGGTACCAATTATGATTTGAATTATCATGCTTGTCCCTTATAGATGAGTATTTTGTGTCTATAATCCTGAACAGCACTTAAATGACCTCTGTGTTGGAGAACAGAGTTACAATACTATGTGGAATAAATGACCCAGTTATTCAGTCCTTCGGACTGAATTGCTAGTTTTTAAATAATGTCCATATCCTGCTCAATGTAGTTATTCATGTTTAATGTCAGTGATAATATATTCCTTTCATAATTAAGTCATAAAAGCATACATTTTCAGAATAAATAACCATTTGGAACATATATTTGCTAGGCTGGGTAATTAAACCTGAACAAAACTAAGAGTTTAGCAATAGATTCAAAATATCTATTGGGCATGGTTCCAACAACGGTGATTTCATTTAACAATAGTGCTTTGACTCCAGCTGGAAACATTAAGAGTCTGGTAGGAGCATTAACATTGATTTATTTACCTAGATAAAGACTATCATCAAATCTTTTATTTTGTATCATTAGAAAAGTATTTGCCATCTGTGATTCTGCTTTGCTTACTTGATGAATGAGACCCTTGGGAATTCTTTTAGTCTATTTAGCAATCCTAAACAGGTCTACTAAGAGATGTAAAGTCCGCTGAAAAAAAACAGATTTACTCCAAGGGAAGTATGTACAGATTACAGTCTAAAGAAGTTACGATGCTTCTAATAAAAAGTCTAACTAAATTCAATAATGTTAAATTTTGATAGACATGTATATCAGAAAGAGCAACTTCCTTTATGGCTTTCAGATCCTCCTCTGTTCATGAGTGCTATAAAATGCAGTTTTCCAGCACATTAAGATGGGAATGAGAAATGCTACATATGCCTTTATATAGATGTAACACAGCTAAATAACTTTTTAAAGATTCACAGTATTTTATCTCAACTACCAAAAGGTTGCTATTCTATGCTATATAAGGTTTCATCATTAAGTATACTGCTTATTTGGACTGGCTTCAATTGTCACCCTACATCTAAATAATTAACTAACTAAGGTTAGTCCCAAAAGTGCTTTTTCAAGAGGCAACTGGACTTTCTGTTTTTTCCTTGAAGACGTTTCATTTCTCATCCAAGAAGCTTCTGGCTGGATGGTGGGGAAAGGAAGGATTTCTATTGGTGGTGAATGGAAGGATTTCTGACTGGATGGTGCGGAACGAAAGGGAGAGAGATATGATAACATCTATCTACAGTCTACAGTCTACAACACAGTCTACAAAACAATCCTTTCAACAGTTCCAAGATGGCTCCACACCCATTTGCACTACTCAGGTGGCCCTGATGTCACAGATAAACTTCCAGGTGGCCTCAGTGACTCTCTAAAAGAATGCAAATAACCAGCTGTCTGCAAGGAGTATAAATCCTTTCATTCCTCACCATCCAGTCAGAGCTGAAGAAGCTTCTTGGATGAGAAACGAAACATCTTCAAAGAAAAACCAGAAACTCCAGTTGCCTCTTGAAAAAGTACCTTTGGGACAACCATGACCTGGATGATTGAGAATCTCCATAGATAACTAAGATTAGTTATCATCCTGGGAGGATTAACCCAGAGATCATAAACTATCTCCTTCTGAAAGAAGAGGGGGAAAAAAGAGCATGCCTTAAGTTTGGAGATGCAAATGAAAACAGATTTTAAAAGAGTCCAAAATCTCCAGAGTTGTTTTAAGTTTGACTATTTCCTAAGTTAAATTCTGACAACAAAAAGATGAGGAGATATGGTGAGAGAGCCAAGAGCAAAGTCTTCAGTTTTGGGGGAGGGGGGATTTCTTCCTACCCATCGTACCAAGTCTGGCAAGAGGATCCTACTCTGAATACTGTCAGCTAGGGAGTATAAGCAGCCCAAGAAGAGGCCTTTTCGGCCATGATGCTCACCCTGTGGAGAATTATTCCACTTGAGATTAGGTTAGCCCCATCCTGCTGACCTTCCACAAGGCCTTAAAAATTTGGTTTTTTGAAATAAAAATGAAAGTTGAAGGATAAGATGAATGATCAATGATTAATGATGGATAAAAAACTGTACACTTAAATATGTTTATGAAAAAAATATGCAAAAAATAGGTTTTATGGCTAGGCTTGGGACCCCAAAAGTATGAAAGAGCTTGTCTCTTGGCTTTATTGACATTATTTTTGTATCTCAGCTGCTGGTTTTTTTTTTTTAATCTTTTATATTATTCATTTTATTTTTATCTATTTTATTGTAAACTGTCCATCTTACTATATGAGATGAGTATCCATACAACTCAAAGCAAATCAAATATATAAATAAATAAATAAATAAATAAATACATACATACATACATACATACATACATACATACATACATACATACACATTCTGAAGCTAGGAACAATATTTTTCCCCCTCTAATGTCTCTCTATAGAAAAAACTAACAAAATACAAAAGAAAAAGTAAATAAATCCTCCAAACCTAAAAGATGCATCTGTGAAGGGAAGCTTTTTTCTCCATTACTTCAACCATACTGGAATGAGTTCAGCAAATGGTGATAGTGCTTCAGAATGAAAAGGGCAATTAAGATTGGTTAGGGACATAGAGAGAATGAATGAAAACTAAATTGCAAGATAAAGATATGAAGGAAGGCTGAATCAGCTGAGAGGAAGGGGAAGATTACAAAAGTTCTAGTTGGATGAAGGTGATGGGTTCCTGAAAAAGAGAGTGATAAAGAAACTAAAGAACTAAATAAACTTTATGTAGAGATATTTAGTTGTAGACAAAACAAGGATAGTTTCCAAGGACCAGAAGCTATGGAGAACTATCCCAAAGGTGCTTTTTCAGGAGGCAGCCGGATTTTCTTATTTTTTCTTTTTCTTTTTTCTTTTTTCTTTTTTAATTTGATTTATATGCCACCCTTCTCCAAAGACTCAGGGCGACTTACAATGCGTTAAGCAATAGCCTTCATACTTTTGTATATTTATACAAAGTCAGCTTATTGCCCACACAATCTGGGTCCTCATTTTACCTACTTTAGAAAGGATGGAAGGCTGAGTCAACCTCAAGCCTGGTGAGATTTGAACTTGCAGTAATTGCAGGCAGCTGAATGTTAATAACAGTGCTTTAGTCTACTGCGCTACCAGAGCTTCTTCAAAGACATTTTGCTTATCATCCAAGACGCTTCTTCAAGCTCTGACTGAATGGTGGGGAATGGAAGGATTTATATTCCTCCTTCCAAATTATGTGGCTAAGTAAAGAACCCTTATTCAAGAAAGAATAATTTGCCACATGCATTCACATGTCCCTAATTGTCGAGAAGGTAAACCTACAACACCTTTCAGTCAGCCGATGAAGAAGCAAATTGTCTGACAGAACAGAAACCATCTACCAAACTGCTTCCTATGTGTCCTCTGGCATGGATATCTGTTCCAGCAGCTGCATGCACAGTTCTAAAGACTGGACAGCATCCCACTTATACAGTGATGAACAGATGGTTGCTGCTGCTAGTTCTGTGGCCATCATCATATCCTATTTAGTAAAAGAAGACATATTTTAGGTTCATGTTTACCCCACTCAGCAAAGGTGATTGTTCAAATCATCTGCTGGAAGACTGATTCATAGAAGACATTTGCAGAACATAACAGAGCCTGTTCACATTTACAAACATAACATTTATATATTTTTAAAAAGTTGAATAATACCTGGTATCTGTGCCTGCACACAAAATAGTCAAGGTCACACATAGCTTTTATGTAGCACTTAATTCTTTATTTAATATATATATTTTAATGAAAGTTTTAGGAGCGATGCAATGGCGTAGAGGTGGTGCTCTCGCCTCACAATCAGGAGGCTGTGAGTTCGATCCTAGGTATAGGCAGATAGTTCTCTCTCTGGGCACACTGAGAATATATCTGCCGAACAAAACTCCGCATTGGCAACAGGAAGGGCATCGGGCCATTAAAACACTCTGATAGCTCCATTCATTGCCCAAATTTATGGATTATGGGGTCGTTAAAAGAAGATGATTTTTTTTGAAAGTTTTAATAAAAATAGTAAAAACTAATACAAACTAAAATACTCTAATTTTTGAGGGTACAAAGTGCTCCAGTCATATTATTTTTAGTAGCTTGTTTTATTAATTGGTCTGATATATCAAAATAAACTATGGGGGCATGGGGGTGTGATTTATTTATTTTTTAAAAAATTAAATGGCTACCCATCTTCTAACCAACTCTGGGCAGCAAAAGTTAAAACAACATATAACATCATATTATAACTCTGAAACTAAGCACATTGAACCATATGTAGAGAAAATCAGTTGTAATAGTGATGGGTACACCATTGGAAAATCTAAGGAAAATCTAAGACAGATCCTCCTCCAGAAAAGCTGTGTGTTCACTAAGAGTTGACACTGATTTGATGGCACATAATCAATCAATCAGTCAGTCAGTCAGTCAACTTGCAAGGATAACCTTAGAAGATCCTGGGCCAAACATTTTGAAGCTACAGCTACAATATTTTGAAGACTGCAGAGATTATGGTTAAGCATTGATATTATGATAAGATCCCCACTTTTTGCAGCTATATGTTGATTAATAAAAGTGCAAACATCTGGTCTAATGTGTTCTCAATTCTGTCAATTTCTTGCTGGTCTCTCTGTTCCAGTTTAATTTTAGTAGACATTTTGATTGCCTTATTGATGCCTACATATTTATAATTTGGGGGAAGAGGATTGTAGGTTTGTGAGCCATCTTGAATAAGATGTGCAAAATGCTATAATTATGAATAATTTTAAAAATCCTTTCCTATCAAGTTGAATTAATAATCTGTTTAATTTTTGTAATATTAAATGTTTCAGTGTGAAGTGCTATTGGAACTGAAAAGCATCTATTGAAAATTGTGTATTCTGATAGATACAGGAATGCTTCTTATATTTCAGAGATGTATATCCAGGCCTGAAAATAAAGACCCAACATTGAAGATCTAACTTTTCTTTTTCTTCCATCACTTCCAAAATAAGTGTATTTCTTTCTCTTTCTCTCCTTCTACAAGGTCAGAATTAAGGGCAATATATTGCTCTCTTCATAATATTCTGGTCCATATTTACTGCAAAGATGTTAGAAACAACTGAACTAAAAAGACAAAAAAGAAAAGATTCAATTTTTTCCCATAGTAATAGAAATGGCATGTGCTTCAATGTCCTTCCAACAACAAAAAACTCATTTCCAGCACAAAACAAAATTACTGACATACCTTGAAGTACAGTGGAGGTCACAAGAAAAGTTAAAATGCTGACCAACATGCTTTTATTTTGTATGTGTGACTTCTACATTATATAAAGGAAATCATTGTCTTAAATTATTTTTATGTTCTTTCTTTAGAAATTAATGTAATGCATTACCTTAGACTTTCCAAAATCTTGAAATAACAAGATCTAAAGAAGCTGGGCGCACCAGTTCCAGACACATACATGACTCTTTGTGTTTGAATGTGGGGGGAAAAATAAGTTGTTTTCTACTCAAATAAATAGGCATTCCATTGAAAATAATACTGGGTTTGCCGCTCACACTAAACCACAATTAGGTGGGTTCGCACCAGGGGTGGGTTCTACTTACCTTTACTACCAGTTCACAGCTGGATCGCATCCTGCGATGCCCATTGGCAAATGGGCCATTTTCGGCCTCCGGAAGACCTCCGGGGGGGTGGGGAAGGACATTTTCACCCTCCCCAGACTCCTAGAGAGGCTCTGGAGGCTGGGGACAGCAAAGCATGGGCCTTCCGGTCCAACCAGAAGTTGGCAAATAGGTCCTTTCTGGCCTATGGAGGGCCTCCAGGGGGATAGGGAAGGCAGTTTTCGCCCTCCCCAGACTCCTAAAAAGGCTCTGGAGGCAGGTGAAAACGGACCTTCCCCACCACCCCCCGAGGCCTTCCGGAGGCAGGAAACAACCTGTTTCCCTACTTCTGGTGGGCCCAGAAGGCCTGAAAATCAGGAGCTGAGCTCACATGCCCACTGATATGGCTATGTGTGCCACCTGTGGCACGCGTGCCATAGGTTCACTATCACGGCTCTAGAGAGTCAATTGATACAGCATATTACAAGTTTATTGCAGTGCAATTTCTCTAAGTGCATTAATAGAGCAGCAAATACAAGTATGAGTTATTTTTTTAGAAGTCTGTTATGGATTAATAAAAAGGAGAAAAAAGAGACCCCGAACATTGACCTACACAGTCATCTTTATTTACTCTACATTAATACACACAGGGATTGCCCAGAAAATGGTCCTGCACTGATGAGTGCTTAGCATCTTGTAGGCCAGAGAGCATATTATATTTTATCCCCCCCCCAAGCCCTGTCTTTAAAAAAGAAAAAAAAAAACAGGCATAGGGAACAACTAGTACGACTGCTGCTGGTGGTAAAACAGTGTGTTAGAACTGTTGGAATAAATAATATATTGAACATCACTTTCTTTTCATTTTGTGATTATGTGTGTAACTTTGTTTTAACATTAGATGGTTTTTATAGACAGTGTTTCTTGAAGGTTTGAATCAAACATTTCATTATCCATTAACAGAAACAAGTCTTAGCCTGAGAATGTAAAATCTGACCTCAAAATGATGACAAGCTGGCAGGACCCTGACCTTCAGAAATGAACTTTCAGCAGCCTTTTCAATGAAGACATGGTGTTATGCGGGAGATAGATCTGCCTCTCAGGTTTGAAAATAGAACATTAACTCTCTTTCCCTCTCTTCTGATTTACTTTCAAGCCTTACCTTTTGAAAATGTAAGACTTGTTTGTGTACGGAAAATCTCTATCAGGAATGTAAACGAGCAGTATATTGTGCATAAGGAAGCACCTATTTATTTATAGATTTAGGCATGGATACCGAAAGATCTGCTATAATTGCACACTTACACATACACACAAACTCAATAACACATAGAGCAATTAACAGAGCGATTGTATGTGGCTGGCAAGTTTCATACCATAGCCTAAGCCCATGATGGCGAAACTATGGCACGTGTGCTGGAAGTGGAACACAGAGCCATCTCTCCGGGTACGGGAGCCATCACCCGTTACTCTTCCGGGTTCTGGATTCTGGATTCCAGGTTCCGGGTTCCGCCACACCGGCCAGCTAGTCTTCACATGCGTGGGAGCTTCAGAACAGGAAGAGCAGCTGCCCAGTGTGCATGTGCACACCGGGAAGATGATTTTCCAGTTTCCAGTGCACACATGTGCACTGGCCACCTGGTCTTCCAGTTTCTGGCACACATGTGTGCATGAAGACCAGCTGGCTAGTGCACATGCATGTGCCGGAAACCAGAAGAACATCTTCCTGGTGTGAGCATAGGCACTGGGCAGCTGCTCTTTCGGTTTCCGACATGCGCACACACGTGCACTCCCGTTTCGGCACTCAGTGCCTAAAAAGTTCTCCAACACTGGCCTAAGCTTTGCAAAGTTTGCATCCGAAAGGGTAAAAAATTAGGGGACAGAGCCATTTATAAAATCTTTTTTTGCACCGGGAGAGGGGTCTTTTAAAGTGTTGATTTCCCTCCCTTCCTTCCAAATAACAATCCATTAATGTGGCTTTCCCCACATAATGAGAGGAAGTCCAATCTCATTGACAAGCCCTGTTTGCCCTATTGCCCTTACCACCAATGTGCAGTGATATTGGAGTACCCACCAGTGGTGGGTTCCTCCCAGTTCGGCCCGGTTCTCCCAAGCCAGTAGCGGTGATGATATGTTGTCACCGAACGGGTTCTGCCTACCCCCCACCCCCCGTGGCCTCCACCCCCACATTATTCTTACCTTTTATTTGGCCCCACCCCCAATCTATTGCTGCCTCCTGAGTCCCAGCTGATGGCTAGAGGGGAAAAAACTGTTTAAACTCTTGCCACAGGGCTTCAAAGGGCCGCCCTACAGCTGATCAGTGTTAAAAGAAAACAAATGAGTAGACCAGTGCCTGCAAAAATACATGAGTAGATCAGTGCCTGCAAAAATAAATGGGTAGACCAATGCCTGCAAATAATAAATGGGTAGATCGGTACAGCTCTGCAAGCAGTTAAAAGCCTGGTAGACCAGTACCTCTGCTAAATCCTAAAGAATTGTCACAAGCCACGCCCACAAAATATGCCACGCCCACAGAACTGGTAGTAAAAAAATTTAGAACCCACCCCTGGTACCCACATTATCAGAGCTTTCTAGTTCTGGCCCAAGGAGGGCATGCATAATATTTCCTGCCTGCAGGAGAGATACTTCACCTTCTATGACTTTGTTCTATCTTTGGTCCTCCTTTCTTTCTTTCTTATCTTATCAATCACTTATTTCAATTTTGGAATTCCATCCCTCTTCTGTTTTTGTTTTGAGGTCTTCTGGGCCTTATGCTATTTTTTTCTTTCCTCTACTCCCATAACTGCACTATATCCTATAGGTTTTCACTACCATCAATTCAGTAGTAATACCTATTTTATATTTCTATCTAAAAAGGTCCAGCTGCAGCCAATTCATCATGTTTAACTATTTGGTACTTCTACCTGACTATGTCATTGGCATTTCAGAGGCATGTTTAATTTTTATGCTCTTTTTAAACACTGCTATCCAGTGTTAATTAAGCATGAAGCTTTTAATTGTAGCCTTCTTCTTGTCCCCATATTTAGTCTGCCTAACAAGGTAGCAAAACTACTACATTCTACATTCTAATCAGTTGATCATTGCAGTCTTTTCTTCTATGCAGTGTTCTTGCCGAACTGTCCCCTTGGCTCTTTCCAGAACTACCAAAACCAAATAACAATCTATAATACGATACCCATCTTTCCATTCCATTCATTTCTGGTCTGCCCCACTGACTGCCCTCTCTTTCAAAACTCTCTTTTTTCTTTTACATCCTGAAAGAATTTGGTCTTTTTTCCCTTGTCATCCATTCTGACTGTAATGCTGTTTCTTGACTTAACACAAAGTCTTGGTTCCAAATCTTTTCTCATTTGTTTTTTTCCTGCTGGTATAATCTATTCATCTATATCATCTACTGAAAATTAGCATCAATATTTATAACTGAATTGAACATGCCTTTCCCAGTCTCCCTCAGTTTTATCTTCCTTTTTTGCCATCTCTACATCATACTTTTACCAGAGTGAAATCCAGCAGGTTCTGACAGGTTCTGGAGAACCGGTAGCGGAAATTTTGAGTAGTTTGAAGGTGGCAAATACCACCTCTGGTTGGCCACAGAGTGGGGTGGGAATGAAGATTTTGCAATATCTTCCCCCAGGAGTGGGGAAGGAATGGGGATTTTGCAATATCCTTCCCCCAGGAGTGGGGTGGGAATGGAGATTTTGCAGTATCTTTCCCCCAGGAGTGGGGTGGGAATGGAGATTTTGCAATATCCTTCCCCTGCCATGCCCACCAAGCCACACCCACCAAGCTACACCATGCCCACCAAGCCACGCCCACAGAACCAGTAGTAAAAAATTTGGATTTCACCACTGACTTTTACTGTAAATAACTTGGAACAAAAGCTACTAGTATGTTCAGTGATAGCACCATATAAATAAGAACCCTAGCAATAAGGATAGCAACTGATATCCCAGTGAGTATACCTTATTTTATACAAATGCACATAATCTTAGAAAGCCATTTTGCTTAGCAAAATATATAGCAGTATTCTCTGTCTGGAATTAATGACTCACAGTCTCTGGCCCTAAACAATAAATTCAGGAACCATTCTCAGTTGTCCAGAGTAGTCTACTAGTGCTAAAACAACCAGGATTCCACCAAGCTCCTAAAATTGCTTTTGTTTCTTCTTCCTTTTACAACCCTTTTTCTTTCCATTTCTGTGACATGTGCTTTAGATTATGTTATACATGGAAGAACTTTTTTTATTTGTATAAACTGTGGGAATATTTTCCTCAGAAAAAATAAAAACACATTCAGTAGGCAGACAGGCAGATGAGAGAAGTTTTTTTAGAATAGATTTGCACAGAGCTTTGAATGGCTGCTTCAGTTAGAGGAAGTTTTATTTATTTTTCATTTGCTTTTCATTTAATTTTCAAGCATTATAAAGGGCCCATTTGAAGCTGTCTCTGAGTGGGATATAGTGCCCATCTTTGAAATTCAGATTAAAATAAATAACATTATAAATAAACAATAATAACCCAACAATTTATAGAAAAAGTTTGTAAAAATTGAAAATATAACAATCAATGGCCCCAAATTAAAAACCATTCCTACCACTTCTGGTAGTCACATAGCATTCTGGTCTCCATGACTGATGGGTTAGATAAGCTAGTCTGAAGGCTAGGAGAAAAGATGCTCTTCTGACCAATGGGCAAGCAATTCCAGGCAATATGGAGGATGTCTGAAAAAGCATGCTCCCAAGATCCTATAGATGGCAGTTTCTGAAAACAGGGCTCAGAGTACAACCTATCAAGTTTATCAAATGATGAGATGTTTGTGGGAAACATTGGTTTCATAGACATGCAGGTCTTAAATCATGAAAGGCTTTACGTAGCTTCAAGCATTCTGAATTGCACCCAGAAGTTAATTGATAATCAGCCCATTCTCAAAGAAGGAGTGTATTAAGAAAACACTCTTTTCATCTGAAGTGCATATATCCCACTTCTAAAACTCTTCACTTTGCTAGTTCAACTCACGTACTGAAGAGTCTTCTGACTAATGGAACAGTCAGAGCATTGAGGGTGCCTCATTTCCATCTCGAAATCTTCTAATTTAGAGGCCCTGATATCAGTTATTCCTAATATGGCTATTCCCCTTCTCCTAAATTGGCAAGAATATTAATAATACACTTACTAGTACATATTTTTTTTTTATGAACAGATGCTCTTCACAATAAATTTAAAGTACCTAGCAACTTGTCGTTCAGCCCTGCAGCTCTCCTAAGGCAAAAAATATACCTCTTTATAGAAAAACCAAATACCTGTCCTATTAATTATGCACTGTACTTGTTATCAAAACTTACAGCAAAATATTTGCAAATATTGTTGTTCTTAAATATGATATTCATAACTTACAACTATTGCTTAGTTATTTTTATCTTGTACTATATAAGTAAAAACAGTGATTCATTAGAGAATATGACTCAACAAATAGGATGGACTTTTTGTCCTGCTGGACTGAACTGGGACATCTGCATTTCTTCCTCACTGTGCCCCTTAAGACCTGCCTTTTTTATTGATTTGACTTCATGAACTCTCATCCAGTTTTATACTCGAAATCCTCACACCTGGGTTGGCATCTGTGCAGCTGAATTGTAGTTGAGAAAACTTTGTTACCTTTCACCTTCTTTTTCTTGCTGTATTACAAGTAATTTGAGAACTCAGCATTATTTCAAAAAATGATGAAAGGAGATGTATCATCATCATCATCATCATCATCATTATGTTGTTGTTGTTGTTGTTGTTGTTGTTGTTACATTACTGTTGTTTTGTAGCAAAAGTGCATTAGCTGAATAGATCTACAAAGCATCCACTCTTGTTTAAAGTACTGAAAGGTGCTTATCATACCCTTTCTATTGATTCAGAAGTCACAGATGGTGCAAAATAGACAGCCAAGATGCTTAGGGAAGGGTCTGATTATACATATATTACATTAGAGCTGAAGCAGTTGGGCTGGCTGCTTATTAACTACTGAGACCAGTTCAAGATCTTGTTGCAGATATATAATACCCTGAACAACTTGGGACCCAATTACTGTCAGAACCCTTTTCCCTGATATAGACTTGTGTAATCGTTAAGATCATCCTACTTATACTTTAGGAATTAATTAGAACACTTTTTCCCACTAACTGTCTATCAGCTTTGGTCTTGGCCAGAAATCCCAGTTTAGGACATATGTTTTCTTTCTGACATATATTTGCTGAATAAAGCAAGACACACAAAAAGAAATGGATCGTTTTACAATTGCACCAATAAACAATGCAGCAGGATGACACACGAGTCTCCTGCTAACAAAGGCTTACAAACTAAGTGCATACATATAATGTATATTGGGATAACTCTTCCAGTCATGAGTTTACAAACTGTAATTAAGATTCAAAGAGGTGCTTATATACTCAACTCTAGCCCAACTCTGCAGGTTCATAGGCTATATACATATAAGGACATATAGCCCCTACACTGCATCCTTTTGTTACACAAGAACAAGATGTATTTATGTTCATATTCTAGTTAAAATAAAAAAGAGTATATCTATCACTGAATATATTCAGGAAATGTGATCCCTCTTCCTGACAAACAGAACATAGTAACACTGGAAGTATCCCCCCCCCCTCCTTAGGTAACTGAAGTAACTGCCAGTATGTTATGAAACATAGAAGCAGAGATATATCCTAAAGATGTGAGTTGACAGAAAAAATCAACAAAGAATAAATTAAAATAATGGTATAATGGGTAACTATTGCCTTTAGTCATGTTGAATATAGCCTAATGAGCATATTTGATAAAGATCAGATAAAACTGAAACAACAGTCAGAGCCTAGATGGAGATTAGAAGGAAAGAACATTAATTTCATTAATTAACATTATTTCGGATATTCATACATTAGAGAGGGTCCAGAGGTATTTTACAAGAAGAGTCCTCCACTCCTCTGCTCGCAACAAAATACCTTATGCCGCCAGACTTGAAATTCTGGCTTAGAAACTTAGAACTCTGCCGTATTCGGTATGACCTAAGTGTAGCTCATAAAACTATCTGCTACTGATGTCCTACTTGTCAATGACTACTTCAGCTTCAACCACAACAATACACGAGCACACAATAGATACAAACTTAAAGTGAACCGCTCCAAACTCGATTGCAGAAAATATGACTTCAGCAACAGAGTGGTCAATGCCTGGAATACACTACCTGACTCTGTGGTTTCATCCCCAAACCCCCCCAAATTTTAACCTAAGACTGGCTACTGTTGACCTCACCCCATTACTAAGAGGTCTGTAAGGGGCGTGCATAAGAGCACCAGCGTACCTACCATCCCTGTGTTGTGTCTTCAGCTCCTGAGCCCGGACCTTCGGAGGAAGAACCCTCCAAAAGTGAAGAGGAGGAGGAGGCAAGGCCCCCCTCTCCTGGCCCGTCTGGTTTGGCACCACCCCAGGCCCCAGCTGAAAGCCCTGAGGAGGAAAGCTCCTCTGAGTCAGACGTTAATGAGGAGAGGGAGTGGATTAATCCCAGGTGGCGACGATCAGAGAGACGGGCTCAGCAAAGGAGTGGGTGGGGCCGAGCACGAGGTGATGAGTCACAAAGCCAACGCCCCACAAGGTATAAAAGGAGCTGACCTTACCTTGTTGGCTTTTGTGACGAACAAATTATTATTAATTTGGCTGCTTGTTTCCTGAAGTACTGCATCAGATAAGTGTTTGCTAACCTTAAGACTGTTTGTTTTTGGACATGCCGGAGAGCCTTATCAGGGACTGGCCGTGGCAACTCAAAATAACAGCTGTCTTTATCTCTCCCAGGCTCGCTGCCAGCTTGTTGTTTATGAATGGTGAATAAACGACTTTCGTACACTTCTGTTTGTGTGTGTGCTTGTCTGGGCTCCTGAAGCAGGGAGGGGACAGAATACCCTGTCCTAATGTTTCCTCTACTTGTATCTATTTTATGTATTCAAGTCATGCTTATAATTATATAAATTACCTAATATGTTCTTGACAAATAAATAAATAAATAAAAATATTAAAAAGGACCTGTCCTAGCACAGAACCATGGAGGTTCCATTGGTTACATCCTGCCTTTGCAAAAAATATCCATTTTTCTGTTTTCTGTTATTTAGCCAATTGCTTATCCATAAGCAGATTTGACCTTTTATTCTATGACTGCTGAAGTTATGGAAAAGTCTTCAATGATGGATCCCAGCAAAGACTTTTCCAAGAGCTAAGTGAATAGTGTCTACTAGTTTTCCCTTAACAACAGATCTATTAATATCCTCAAGAAACTCTAGCAGTTCATTTATTTTACTTATTTTACTTAAGCAGGGCTTAAATGGCTGTCTATCTCATATAATGTTTCTAGGCAGCTCACAACAATAATAAAAACAAAAATGCCCTTCCCTGTGTGTGTGTGTGTGTGTGTGTGTGTGTGTGTGTGTGTGTATCACCACATCTACCCCTATTTCTTCTTGATTAATGCTCCCAAGATTCTGCATTCTCTTTTTTGCAATAGATTCCTCAAACGTGGGCCATAATAGAAGTATTATATGAAACTAACATACAGAACTTCTATATCTAGGTAGCAAAAATAAAAGACTATCAGTAAATGACATCAAAATGGAGTTTTTTATACCTTTTTGCTGCTATATCATGGCAATGTAGATATATGCTTCCTAGATACGGTAGTCCTATACTTTTTCCCAATGAAAGCCAACCACTTCTCTGTACATATGAATACATATTATTAATAACCATGC
The DNA here is from genome assembly GCA_012654045.1 of Ptyas mucosa. Taxonomy (NCBI): domain Eukaryota; kingdom Metazoa; phylum Chordata; class Lepidosauria; order Squamata; family Colubridae; genus Ptyas; species Ptyas mucosa. Next base: position 30,014,117 of record WNWU01000001.1, read on the forward strand.
AAACCCAAATTATAGGTGAGGAGCTCTTGGCTACTTGTCATCTTAAAGCAGTATTTTTACCCTGCTGGAACCATAGTCTGGTAAACTAAAGTCCACCAATAAATCAATATTAGGGACTCTTTATTGATATCTAGTGGCCATCCAGAGTTTTGTAACCCAACTCTAGTGGCCTTTGTTGAGGCAGGGAGAGAAGCTCCAGAATTACAATGAAGAACACCAGGAGATCCTTCAGAGGAATAGTTCCAAGCAGACAAATGGAAAGATTTTGCTTTGCAGATCATGTTGATTTCCCTCCCTTAATTTAGGAAGTGGAATGCAAGTCAAATAAATAAAGTTTTTGTGGATTTTTTTCAGACCTATGACTTGCTATTGGGAGGTCCTTTGATTAATCTAAAGTCATTTGTTCTATGATCAACAATTTTATGATGTTCCCAGAATGAAATAAGGCCAAGGACATTTTATAAATCAAATATTGCTTTCATTTTATCCAAGTTCAACTTTACTGTATAGCACAGTAAATTTTCCAGAAGATAGTATAGTTGTAGAGAAGATATACTTTAAAATATTCTTCTCCCAAAGTTCCAGTTTTTTTCTTGCACATTATAAAAAACACCCTAAGTGTTCTGCCATTCTGTTTCATTGTACTGGGGTACAAATAAGGAATAAAGAGGAATATGTAATAGTTTGAAGTCCTAATTAAAATGTATTTATTGTTGCTTCTACATAGCAGCTTTAACAGAAATCAAGCCACATTAGAAGAAGGATAGCTGGTGTCAGAAACGGGAATGCAAAAATTTCTGCCATGTGTTTCTCACTAGAAAACACTTTAGTGGATTTACTATCACTCATAATTAATAACAAATGAACCTTTTCAATAATAGTTTCTACCTACTGTTCTTTTTGCTTGAACACTGATAATCCTATATTGAGCACAATCAATATCAGAAAGATTATGAGGGATAAGTAGAGAGAAAACGTAAGGAGAAAGTCATAACATCTTTTAACACATTTCTAGATTAAATTTCTCAGATTGCACACAATATATTACATTTAAATTGTAACATAGTGCTCTAGACATCAAAGATGAAAGTGGGTAATAGATTTTGTCAGCAGATTTGATTAGAAATCACATACCTAGAAGTCCTACTTCTCTGTAAGGACCAAATTATTTTGAAATAAGCATGCCTTCCAGTAAACCACCTTCCCAGGTGAAAACATAGCTAGCCCATCTGTATGAAAACACTTCTACCACAATGATGTGATAAAATGATTCTCAGAGCATCATCATCATTGTCACGATCACCATCACAGCTACCATAACAGTGCAATAAAAGTTTTAACTGGGACAGGCATCATAAACTTATTACTCTGCCTGGCTCAGCTTGGGGGGGCCTCATAACCATCCTGACACAAAAAGAAGAAGATGAGGGAAAGATGAAAGGGCAATCAAGTTTTGTGTGTCTGTAATAGGAAATTGGGAGGGGAGAATGTCAGGTGAGAAGGATCAGAGCAGCCGGATCCTGTTTGTACCAGAATCCCACAGCTAGGCACCCTGAGAAATATGTGGATTACTCCCAAACACCTCAGACTTCTCAAAATATCTTGGTGAACTCCAGTTGGCTGGAAATGGACTGGTCATGGGGGAAGGGATGGGCTGGTGGCAAACCTATACCTTATTTTGTAACCAGTGAATGAGGTACCGTATTTTTCTGTGTATAAGATGCTACTTTTTCTTTTAAATGTTTAATTGAAAATGGAGGGGTGTCTTATACACAGGAGGCCGAGAGGAGAAGGCGTGGCCCATCCCCGTCCTCCAGCTCTGCTATACTTGCCAGATGAGCATCTATCTTATATGTAACTCTCTCTATTGTTTCTGTTGTTTCCTGTATCACATTGCTACTCTAGGTTTCATCTTTATTGTTTCTGTGATGCATTTCCTGTTCTTGTATTACTGACTCTCTTAAAAGATGGCTTCTGCACCATGATAGCTTATAGTGTACTTACTACCAGAAACTACATGAAACATGGGGGAATCCTATACACGGGGGGTGTCTTATAGATGGAAAAATATGGGACATTCAGAGCTGGCTTGACTTAGTGCAACCACCACTCTTAGTAAAAGAACCCTTTGCTTTAATCAAATAGAGTCAAAGGCATTTCTTTCCTAAGGGATCGGATTGGGCAGGTCCAACAGGAGTTTACTTGTCTCATTGGTTTCCAACTCAATTGGAATTGAACCACTAAGAGTCAGATAGCATATACATTTATTATTATTATTACATGCACAACAATGTGAAATGACAGCAGCCAGATGACGTTGACCTTCATATCCATCAAGTTCTTCCCAAGAACCTAGGATGTCATAATGTATCAGCACAGTATATTTATTTTATTTATTTTTATTTTATTTTTAGATTTCTATACCGCCCTTCTCCCTGGGGACTCAGGGCGGTGTACAGCCAAGTAAAAACACATAATATAAACAATTAAAAACCAATTAAAAAGAATATCTAAATTTGGCCCAGAATTTAAAAACACCCCACTTTAAAATCATTTAAAAGGCTCCGCTTAGGCCAGCCCGGCTTGTTAGAAGAAAAATGTTTTAAGGGCCCGGCGGAAGGCACAGAGGTCATGGATTTTTCTTATCTCAGGGGGAAGCTGATTCCAGAGGGTAGGAGCTCCCACAGAGAAGGCCCTCCCCCTGGGGGTCACCAGCCTACATTGCTTGGCTGATGGCACCCCGAGGAGACCCTCTCTGTGGGAGCGCACGGGTCGATGGGAGGTTGTCGGTGGCAGAAGGCGGTCTCGTAGATAACTGGGCCCTATGCCATGGAGCGCTTTAAAGGTGGTAACCAACACCTTGAAGCGCACCCGGAAGACCACTGGGAGCCAGTGCAGCTCGCGCAGGAGCGGTGTTATGTGGGAGCGCCATGTAGCCCCCGTAATTACCCGCGCGGCCGCATTCTGGACCAGTTGGAGCCTCCGGGTGCTCTTCAGGGGGAGCCCCATGTAGAGAGCATTACAGTAGTCCAGGCGAGAGGTGACGAGGGCGTGAGTGACCGTGCACACGGAATCCCGATCAAGAAAGGGGCGCAACTGGCGAATCAGGCGTACCTGATAAAAGGTCCCCCTGGCCACAGCTGTCAGATGTTCCTCTAAGGACAGCTGCGTATCCAGGAGGACTCCCAGATTGCGCGCCCTCTCCACGGGGGCCAAAGACTCGCCCCCGATAGTCAGCGATGGCGTCAGCTGGCTATATCGGGAAACCGGGAACCACAGCCACTCAGTCTTGGAGGGGTTGAGCTTGAGCTTGTTCCTCCCCATCCAGATCCGTACAGCTTCCAGGCACTGGGACATCACTTCAAGGGCATCGTTGGGGTGGTCTGGGGTGGAGATGTACAGCTGGGTGTCGTCAGCGTACTGATGGTATCTCACCCCAAAACCACGGATGATCTCACCCAGCGGCTTCACATAAATGTTGAACAGAAGGGGCGAGAGGACCGACCCTTGTGGCACTCCACAAATGAGAGGCCTCGAGGTCGACCTCTGCCCCCCTGTCAACACAAACTGCGACCGGTCGGAGAGAAAGGAGGAGAACCATTGTAAAACGGTGCCCCCCATCCCCAACTCTTCCAACCGGTGCAGCATGATACCATGGTCGATGGTATCAAAAGCCGCTGAGAGATCTAATAGGACCAGAACAGAGGAACAACCTCTGTCCCGGGCCCTCCAGAGATCATCAACCAACGCGACCAATGCCATTTCCGTGCTGTGACCAGGCCTGAAACCCGACTGGAACGGATCCAGATAGGACGTTTCCTCCAGGAATTGTGGGAACTGTCGTGCAACCACACTCTCGACAACCTTCGCCACAAAGCGAAGGTTGGAGACAGGACGATAGTTAGCCAATATTGCCGGGTCCAGGGAGGGCTTCTTGAGGAGAGGCCTCACCACCGCCTCCTTCAAGGCGGCGGGGAAGTATCCCTCACTCAACGAAGCGTTAATAATTCCCTGGAGCCAGCCTCGTGTAACCTCCCGGGAAGCCAGTACTAACCAGGAGGGACACGGGTCCAATAAACATGTGGTCGCATTAAGTCTCCCCAAAATCCTGTCCACGTCATCCAGAGTCACAAGGTCAAACTCCTCCCAGATAACACTCTCAAGACTATTCCTCGTCATCCCGCCCGGATCTACCCAGTCAGAGTCCAAGTCCCGTCGGATCTGAGCGATTTTGTCATATAGATATCATCCGAAATCCTCAGCCCTGCCCTCCAGGGGGTCCTCCCTCGCTCCCAATTGAAGCAGGGAGCGGGTCACCCTGAACAGGGCCGCCGGACGATTCTCTGATGACGCAATAAGAGCGGAAAAGTGATTAGACTTTGCCGCTTTTATCGCCACTAGGTAGGCTTTAATATGTAGCCTTACCAGTGTTCGATCAGATTCGGCAAGACTGGCCCTCCAACCGCTCTCTAGGCGTCTTTTCCGGCGCTTCATCTCCCTCAGCTCCTCAGTAAACCAAGGGGCCATGAGGGATCGGCACCGGGTCAGAGGCCGCAAAGGCACGACTCGGTCTAAGGCCCCACTAGCGGCCCGATCCCAGGCCGCCACCAGGTCCCCGACCGAGTCGTGTGCCAGAACCTCAGGAAATGGCCCAAGCTCCATCTGGAATCTATCAGAATCCATCAGGCGCCTGGGGCGGACCCATCTTATCGGCTCCGCCTCCCTGCGGCGGGGTGTAGCAGTTTGAAGGTCTAGGCGAAGGAGCGAGTGGTCTGACCATGACAAGGGTTCCATGTCTATATCCCCTATAACAGACTCACTCAGCCACTGGCCAGAGACAAAAATCAAGTCCAGGGTGTGACCCCCTCTGTGAGTGGGGGCATGAACTAACTGGGTCAGGTCCATGGCCGTCATGGAAGCCATGAACTCCCGAGCTATCTCAGACGTCTCACCAACAGATGGCAGATTGAAGTCACCCATAACCATAAGCCTGGGTGTATCAACTGCCACTGCGACTATCACATCGAGCAGCTCGGGCAGGGCCGTTGCCACGCGGCAGGGAGCCAGGTACGTAAGCAACAGGCCCATCTGAACCCCAAGGCCCCATCTCACAAAGAGGGTCTCACATCCGGCTATCTGTGGCACAGTGGATTCCCTTGCACCGAGATCTTCTTTAATAATCACCGCTACCCCCCCGCCCCTCCCTTGGGCCCTCGGCTGATGGAACGCTCTGAAACCCGGTGGGCATATCTCAACCAGGGGGACCCCTCCCTCCGGGCCCAACCAAGTCTCAGTAATAGCTGCCAGGTCCGCACCCCCCTCTTGTATAAGATCATAGATGAGGGGGGCCTTATTTACCACAGACCTGGCATTGCATAGCATCAGCCGGAGGCCCAGGTCCTGAGTCTCTAAGCCACCGAGTATCTGAGTAGAGTCTTGGGGACCGGGGCATGCAATTGCTCTCAAACAGCAAGTGCGCGCCCCCCGTATATGATATGGTCCCCTACTCCCGCCATATCTGCCCCTCCCATTTACCGTGCTGATGGCAACTTCCTCCTTCGGGTGGTCCTCCAGCCTCCCCCCAGTCCCTCGTTTTGCGCCCTCCAAGCCGTCCCCCTGTGCCAGGCTTGGCTTTGACCTTAAAGGGTTTGCCCCCCCAAACCCTATGTGCAGTTCCAAACAGTGTGGCTCATTGTAATTGACAGATGGAAATTTTCTCTATGTGCCGATTTTCTAAATACTGTCCAAAAATTTTTGGTATGGCACCCAGTATGCCAATAACCATAGAGAGTATATACCATAATCTTTCAAGTTTGATTTTCAGATATTGATAGTTTGTGATCTTCTTAATCATTTTCCAATTCTGGCCTTCCTTACATTAATTCAGATAGCTTGTTCTTAAGTAGCCAAAATGAAGTCTTCAGTTTCTTTTTTTAATGTTCCAGTTGTAAGCCATTGCCATTGCCATTGCCAGTTTTTTTTCTTATCCATTTTCTCCTCAATGTTTGTAAAAAATAGTGATAACATATTCCTAGAAAAAGTTACCTTTTGCTTTACATTTCTAAATGTTTCAAGTCATTAGGTGTGGCCCACATATTGATAGCCTTAAAGATGTTTCCACTGTTCAGTTTTGTTTTTAGCACTCTTTTCATGTATTCTTTACCAATCATACTTTTAACTTGTCTATGTTTGCTATTATCCAACTGAAAAATATCCTTTTACTTATAGACTTCATTCTGGTGGCTTTTGATGGTTTGACCATTCAGTATTTTAATTCCATTACTATTTGTAATTCAAAACTAATATATTGCTACTGTTATTATTTGCTGGCCAATTTTGGGTGCTGAATTTAATTTCTAACTACTAAAACTGTACATTACAAATGATAGAAAATATTTATAACTCAGATGGTAGATATTGGTGATGGTTTGTTCTCTGAGCTTGCTGTTTAGCTTCCAGACATTTCACCACCAGACTAGGTGAACATCTTCAGTGGAATTTTGGATGAAGCATCTTGTTTCAGTTCTTCATCCCTTTCATTGATCTCATGTGGTTAGCTGGTCACATGACCCGCTGACCACATGAGATCAATAAAATGGGTAAAACACTGAAACAAGATGCGTTGACTGAAATCCCGCTGAGGATGTCACCTAGCCTGGTGACGAAATGTTTGGAAGCTAAACAAGTTGGAGAACAAACTACCACCCAACTTGTACACGTTCAGACTTCTTTCATTGTATGCAGTGAGACAAATTAAAATCTGTTATATGCCATCTGACACCCAAAGACTCATCATCTTCCCTAGGGTGTTCCATGAAAACCAGGAGCTTCAGATATCACTGGACTGAGCATTCTATAAATATATAGATTTAGAAAGTGGTGTATGAACTCATTTTATTGTAAAGTGGAATTATAAAAAGGTCAGGGTTTTTGGGTTTTGTTTTTTTTTAAAAGCCATTAAGGTTGAATAAAGCTTGAAACAGTTGATAGCACTGAAACTCTCTTCTAAACAAATCTGTTGGTATCAATAACTAATTACATCCCAGTTCCAGCTCACTAACACAGATTGATAGTTCCATTATAGTGTTTAATTAGACTACTTTTTAATTTATCAGTAAGAAATTATCTAAATGGCAAAGGAGTGGATGTCTATAAACCGTGAGAAAATAGACTAGTCAAGGGGCACAAAATTGTGTCATCACTATGCACATTTTGGTCTGATGGGATAAAGGAAGCCTACAAGTTTGTCCAGCTTCATTTTTGTCCACAAATGATTATTAATTAGGGTCATATCTGACTGTAATTTTCATCTAACTTGTTCAAATTTACTCTCCCAGAATTTATTATATGCTGGCTGGGGAATTCTGAGAATGGAGATTCATACATCTTAAAATTGCTAAGTTTGAAAAACAAACAGTACTGTTCCTTAGAATAAGTAAAGCAGTTCATCCAACATGTTTTCTTCTGCTTCAAATGTTTCTGCAGTTCCACACCAACATTTTTGAGTTAACTGGAGAGGTTCTTTAAACGTTCCACTAAGCTTAGTACAGTTCTCATTATTTGCAGGCCCATTTGAATGCTAAAGGGCTTTTCCCACTGCTAAAATGAAATGCTATGTACCCATCCTTGAAATGGCAGAAAACCATTCTAGCATAATATTGGCTGCCCCGTTGTCAGTTTCTATTACCCTGCTTCTATCGCTCTGTTTTGAATCAATGGAGGCGTCTTAGATTTCTTCAGAACAGGACTATAAGATATGAGCTGAAAAAAATCCAGACAACCATGAAACACCTGTAGGAAGGTCACATTTTCTGGATTTCTCTTTGCTGCTCCTTTGGATTTTTACAATCTAGACTGTATAATCCTAATTCCAGTTTGTACCAGTCCTGGATAACATGGACAAAATTGAGGTCTGAGAAATGATGTAAAGAAAGTAATCCATTGTGATGTGGTGTAGAATTAAGACTGGAGAGATTCAGGCTCAGTTTGACCTCAGCAGTGGAAGGAAAATGATTTTGAGACAGTTCACTATTTTTCAACCCAATTTACCTCACAGAATTCTTGTTATGCAGAAAAGTTATAGAATTTGGAAGACATTCGGCATCACTTCTCTCAGATGCCAAATTTAAAAAATCTGACAAATAAATATAACTATTTATCAACTTTTTGCTGAATATGTATAAAAATAAATTCGAGATTTGGAAATTTACTGATTAACGAGGGTTCTTTATGACAAGGGAACCATATGATATGATATGTAATTTGGGAAGGCAGAGGTATGTTTGTAACTGCTGCAAAAAGATTGAAAGTTACTTCTTTAGGTATTTATTTTCCTTAGTTTTTTTTGTCTTACACTTTTTCTTTTTTTTTTCTTTTGTATCTCTTTCTTCTAATTTTCTTTTTATATTTCTGTAGCATTTCAATCTCATGTAAAATCATCTTTTCATAAAAATTATATTTTAAAAACGAATCTGATAAATAAAAAGTGAGTATTGCACTTTATCTATTTTTTCTCCCTTGGGAAATACGTGGAATTTTCTATTACTTGGCTTTAGATTTCCACTTATTTATTCTTTACTGTGTCTTTCTCTCTCTCTCTTTTTTTTTTTGCCTCAGCTATTTTAAACAGCTTTTTCTGACATGTTTGTTTTTTTTATTCCATCCCACCCTCAAACCTTTGGCTAAACTTGACGCAAGCTAGAACACTTGTTGAGCACAAGAAACAATCTTCAAAAAGGCATTCAAAATTATCATGGGGCTGAAGCAACTCCTCAGGGATTGAAGTAATGTTAGAAAGAGTTGGAGTATCTGACCATGAGAAAAAAGAGAGATTGACCATGATAAAACCATGTACTTCTACACATGAAATGAAGAATGGGAAGATGGGAAAGGAATACTTGCTTTCTCACAATCTAATCATAAGCAATATGATTCTGAATATAGTTCTGGGAGATCCATGTGGGAACAGATCCGTTGCTTCTTGTGCTGGTTTCTGGGGAAAACGAAACACTTTACAAAATAGGAGTCGCTTTTATTTTGCTTTGAATGATTATTGTTTCACCTTATGTTTGACTATATGTGCATTTTTATTCATTTATTCATTCATTTTGCACTCTGTATTCATTCCTTGTACCTTTTCATTCAGAGTCTCTGTTCCTTATTGTTGTTTTTATTGCACTTTTTTTATTATTATTTCCTGAATAATAACAGCTTCCTGGACACCGGTAGAAAGCCATATTATTCTGACTTTTTTTAAACATTTAGAATATTTTCAAGATAAACATCTGTTACTGGGGTTTTAAATTATACCCAGGTATTATGCAGAAATATGACTGTTTAGAGTTTTTCCTTTTCATCACTTTTTCACCAGTGTCCTCATTTTTTAGAAGTTTCTCCTTTTGTAGTTAATTGTGACTTGCAAGACTAGTCCAATTTTTTATTTTCATGTGTACTAAATATAATAGCATTATGGTTATTTTTCCTATTGATTCCTCAATGATTACAACTCACACTGGGTTGTGATCACTGTTTAAGATTAAGTCTAAGAAAATCTTCCCTCCAGCTGGTTCTAAGACAAATTGTTTTAAGACACAATTATTTGGAATATAAAGACATATGGTTTCTCTGTCATGGTCTGAGCATAAATATATCTAGTCTATATGTGAGTGATTGAAGTCCCCCATTAGGATATCTATTTCTTTTACATCTGTCTGATTTATTTCAACATCTCATGATTTCTCTCACCATTTTGATAAGGTAACGATAATATATCCTTAATTTAATTTCATCTTGTGGACAGATAGTATCATACATAGTGATTCAATAGAGAAATCTAATCTTCTATTTTTGATGATATCAGCAAATCAGATATTTTCTGTCTCTAGTTCCTAAATTCTTTAGATAGAGAGGAATATGCAAGCAGTTAAACCTATAAGAATAAGTCAAAGGGGATTGAACTTGGCACTCAAAAATTCATTAGAATAGTAAAAACACACCTCCTGAATATTTAGATGAGCCTTAGTTATAACTTGTTAAGTATATTATGGGATCAAACATAGTACATGGAGGCCTGTGGGCAGGTACAAAAACATCAGTGATGTGTCAATGAATGAACTCTGCTTGTTGTTTGGTCAAGAAAAAGCATGAGCTGCGGTGGCACAGTGGTTAGAATGCAATACTGCAGGCTACTTCTGTTGACTGCCAATAGCCTGCAGTTTGGCAGTTTGAATCTCACCGGCTCAAGGTTGACTCAGCCTTCCATCCTTCCAAGGTTCATAAAATGAGGACCCAGATTGTTGAGGCAATATGCTGACTCTGTAAAATGCTTATAGAGGGCTGTAAAGCACTGTGAAGTGGTATATAAGTCTGTGCTATTCCTATTGCTATATAAAATTTAGAGAGGAAAAAGATTGTCTACTTGTCTGAGAGGTCAGCAAGAGGGCATCGTTATTTAAGATAAAGGGGGGGTCTGTCTTTTTGGCCTGAAGTCTATTGGGCAAAGGCACACTGGGCCCAAGGAATTGTTGGTTTTTCCAGCTAACTCTTGGAAGGGAGGCATATGTTACATTTTATAAATTACTTCATATAAATAGCAACACCACTACCAATTCTTTAACTTTTCTAGTAAACTTTCTATCCAAGGATGACTGAAGCCCACTAATTGTCTTCATCCAATCAGATTTTGGTCGATATTCTTACAATCAAGCATTTTTATTCCCCGCATTGGCTTCGAGACTTCTAGCATTGGCAAGTCATACTTATAGATCATATCTTTTCGAAATGATGACTTTTTCCTGACTCTGGGAGCTGTGGAAATTATACATCTTCACTAGGCAAATTTAATAAAGTCTTCCTTGGCACTTCCATGAAAGGTAGGTCCTAACTCTTGGTCTCAGACTTCATTTCAAGCAGTTTTCAGAATGGCAGGTAAATCTTGGCTGCATATGATAGTGTAGTCATTATACTGCCATGGTAAAATATATAATAGAAGTACAGCTACTATTATGGCTGTAATATGAGACTAAGGGGAAATTAGTATTTTGCTGAACTTCCAGAATTGTGGAAAGTATACCATTCTCTACAGAAGTATTATTTATTATGTCTTGAAAGAATGGCTTTTTCACATCCCAGAGACCAGATTTGTTATTTATAAAATTTCTAAATCTAAAAGTTAGATTGGAGAGATTTGCCTACAGTAAAATGAAGTACAGTAGGAAAACTCTAAAAAAATCTGCTTGAAGTTTTATATGTTGGCAAATATCAATTTCAATGCATAACCAGAAAAGAGAGACACATTTGCCATATGCTGGGGCTAAATAAGGATAATGCTGTGTATTTCTGTCCTTAAGAAATGATCAGTAGCCCATATTGGCACCAGGGCAAACTTGTTGTGTGGGTCAGTGCTAAGGCATTGGCTTTTGATTGTAGCAGATCAAATGTCCATACTACAAAAGTAATTATAGAGAAAAAAACTAGACTAAAGAGAACAGTACAGTGAATTGTAGTTATCTACACTTGGAAGACCTAAATTCAAGTGCACTCTCAATCCTTTCTGTGTGCCTTGGTCCTATCACTATTTCCCAGTCCAATTTATACCACTTCATGAGGCTGGAAAGGGAGTAATGCTTCGTATACTTGCTTGAGCTTCTGGATGAAAAACAGGACATAACATTTAGTTAATGGATGAAGAATAAATAAATAATGTGGATCATGGATACAAACTGCTTCTTTGAAAAATATCCAAAATGAGAAAGTGAGACATAGCTAATTTATCCTATTTTATACTCAACTTAAATTTCAAATAAAAGAGACTTACCTTTCAAAATATTTGAAAATCTAAATATTCTTCCCATGAATTCTAATGGTTTGTTTCTGTAGAGTTGTAAAAATTGGACAATTCATTCCCCCCCCCCCCCCAATTCTGTAGGGGAAAGAATCATCATGCTGATTAGTTAATAGGAAAATGGAAGAATTGTGGTCCATTGGCACCAATTCATCATTTCCTTAAAAATAATATTTTGCAGTTACTCAGTGTTCAATTTTTAATTCAAACTGTGAATAAAGGCAAATAAAATATGAACAGTTGGGAGCATTGAGATGCTCAGAAGAAGCGGTACTTCTTTAATAATTGAAAGTAATATCGCTTTGGGTTTCAGTAATACTCTAAGAAAAAAATGCAGTAGTAAAAAATGTAGGTCTTCTAGTATTCCAAAAGGACTCAACACAAACAAAAGGCAATGTTTTCTAAGATGAACTGTCAGAACTGTTCTAGAGGATCCTATGGCAATAAACAAAGCAAATTGCAGGAGGTGCAGAAATCTGTTTTAAAAATTGGCAGAGAAAATTAGTAGAAATCATCCTCTTGATGCTAAAGTCAGCATTATCTCTTAGGAAGCCATTCACACAGTCCTGGTTATTCTTGCCTTTAGCCATTTCTTTATCCATGTCCTATTGTGATAGTTTTGGACAACCTGCTATTCTGGCCTGAGATCTAAAACAAATGCCTACAGCCTTGACCATCTGTTTGTTCATTGGTCATATTCAGGGTTGCCAGATGCCTTTTTCATTTGGTATAAAGCCCCATAGAATATTCCATAACAAGAGATCAATCACACGTATTGCTTAATCTCTTCGGTGCTTTAATATCCTACTATGTAGGAAAATCAATCTATTCTTCTTTTGAGTTTTTGTGCTTTTTTTTACACCTAAGCATTAGATCAAATATAAATAAAGCATTTGGAAATATTGAACCCTTCTCTGTGGGGGCACCCACTATCTGGAACGAGCTCCCCCCAGAGATTAGGAGGATCCCGGATCTTCATGCTTTCTGCCGTGAGTTAAAAACCTTTCTGTTCCACCAGGCGGGCCTGGCCTAATTTTCTCCCTTTTCGTAAAAACAATTTTATAATTTTTAATATCTAAATTTGGGGTTTGAATTTTTAAAACTGGGATTTTAAAGAGTTGTGGCTATTGTTTAATCTGATTTTATTTGCTTTTAAATTTTGTATACATGTTTTTATTTTTGCCTGTTCACCGCCCTGAGTCCCTTTGGGGAGAAGGACGGTATATAAATATAATAAATAATAATAATAATAATAATAATAATAATAATAATAATAATAATAATTCCTTCTTCCATTCTTCTCAGACAGTGGGTTCATGATCTACCCAAGGAATTAAGAATTGTGTTTAGGATTATTAGAAAGATTAAAGGGACTGAAATAAACCAATATAAAAAAGCAACAGGAACTCAAAACAAAGTGTAGAGAATTAACAAAGAATTTAGAGACCCTGTTGATGAAGAAGAAGATATGTTTCATAGTACTCATAGAGAATTATTGTTGGAATAAGCAATTAACAAGAAGTAAAAGCCACACAACCATCATATTAAATATGTGACAAAAATGTTCATATAGAGTTAATAAAAATAAAAGAATAGCCTCAGCACAAAAATTTCTCATATGTTCTTATTGCTACTGTTTTTGACCTAGGGACCTTCTGAAAGTATGTATATTTTGGCCTCAATATTATTTGAGTTGTGCAGCCTATGGCTTCTACTAAAAAAATATACTATTGCATTGTTCTTTGACATTTTGACTCCCTAGTTTGCATGGGAACTATGTACATGAAGAATTGGTAATGTCTGCTCATATCATAAATAACAGCCAACAGATGATTTTAGACCAACAAGAGAAAAAAATAACCATTTATTCTGAAAAGTCAAACAATTTTTCTAACATCATTGTGGCCCACCTGCAGCACAGAACTGGCTGTAAACTGGCTTTACAATGGCTATTAACTTACAATGGCTATAAAGTGAGACTCTTATGAGATACTAACTTTTGACTTCCACTAAAGTTACTGTGTCAGCATGCTACCTTGTACTTTAAAAGCATCAGCCAATATGTTTGTCTTCTACAACAGATGATATATAGAAAGTAAGTAGACACTTAACGGATTCCCTTAGTAGTAGACATTATTTTTTTCCAAGTTACAGAATTATAGAACCAAAAGGCTAGAAATATCTTAATCCAATCCCCTGCCCATGACAAGGATTCTCAGACCCTCCCACATAAACAGCCATCTACAACCTTTGCTTGTAAATCTCCAGTAGTGAATGCCCATGACTTGGAGAGGTAGGTCATTTAAGTACTTCACAGCTCTCACAGCCAGGAAATTCTTCCTTCTTTTGAGTTTGTATTGATCTCTGTAAAACTTCCACCTATTGGTTCTTTTCCTAGCCTCCAAGCCCCTTACAATATTTTCACTATTCTCTGCATTCTGTACAGTATCTTTCTTGTATTATGGTGATCAGAACTGGACACAGAATTGCAGATGTAGTCTGACCAGTGCCGGAAAGAGTGGAACTATCACTTCCCTTTCACAACAATACTTGCCAAGCCAGATATTGGCTATCTTCTACCTGCACATCTGTTTTTGTTTTCTGTTTTTCTATCTAGGTGTAAAAATCTCTCATTTCTCATCACTGAAGAGCATATTGATGGATAGCACTCAATATTCAAGTCTGTTGAGATCCATTTGAATCTTGAGCCTACTATCTTCCTCTCCTAGCTTTGTGTTATCTGGAAATTTGATGAGCAAATAGAAATATGGAACACTGGAACATTGGACCCAGGAAAGAACCCTGAGGTACTTCAATGTATACCTTGCATGTATATATAGATAGATGCCTTAAGGATCACATATTGAATATAGTTGTTCAACCAGCTATAGATCCAACTGGTAATGAGGTCATCTATCCAGAGGGAAGCTTTGAGCAAATGTCTAACTGAAGTCTAAGTATACTACTGTACATCCACAATATGATCTTGGTCTATTCATCTAATCGTTTTACTAAAGAAAATGAAGATTTCTTTGACACAACCTATTTTCAAGAAACAAGTCCTCCGATCCTTAATCTGCATGCAGTTCCATGAAGCATATTTAACATTATGCAGCATCACATAAACTGAAGCCTATGAAGATTACTATTTAGTACAACTATGCATCAGAATCTATGGCACCGAAGAGCCTAATGCATCCCATTTCCCTTCAATAGTCCAAGATGAGTAAAAATAAGAACAACCCCAAATCAGGCAAAGACAGCAGTGCTATACTATAAAATATGGATGTGAAACTTTTTGGTGGTCAGGGTTCACACTGAGGGCTAAATTGAAAGAAATGATATTTATGTATTTAATACTTCAATATTAAGGTAAACTAATGTTTTTCTGATGTTTGTTTAAATTCTAGTTTGTTTAAATTCATGCCTCGCTTATTTTAGGATTTAGTTTTTCTTTTCTTTTTTTTATCTCAAATGAATAAGAAAAGGAGCTGCTATTTTTTGACCACAGGACATTCAGAGGCCACAAAAAGGGAGATTTAATGGTGATGGGGGGAGGGGGTATCAGTTATTTGCCACTGATATAAAAGAATGTGATATCCCAGCCAACTAATCAAGGCTTAACAGCAATTTCAGATGAGGACATTTCCTCTAGTGCTGCATGAATGGCAGCCAGTTTAACTACTCATAAGCTACCTTTGAAGTGCAAAGCCAGTAAGGAGCTTGGAATACTATTATGCATTATTGGTGAAACTTTGGTGAGTCTAGGGATGGGAGACTTATTACAGCTACATCGTGTTGCACATTTTTTTTCTTAGCATCTCAACTGGTTTTAGAATGATATTTTATTGGATATATAAAAGCAGCCTTACTGCCTAAATGTAATCATTTCCTGAAATAATCGCCAAGGAAAATACAGCTGGTTCTGTGAATAATTTGGGGTGTGCTGCTCCTATACCTTAATGGCAATTGATCTCCCAGAAAACAATGCAATCTATTTAATCTCCAGAGTATCAAGCAGGTAGATTGGAGTTTAGTGAATTACACCCAAGGGCTGTCTCTAACCTTCAGTGGTGGTGCTATATTATTTCACTTTTTGACAGTTTAATACAGTTCCTGATCGTTAATATGATTTTAATATCTGACAGTGCAAAAGGGTAATAATGTTGTGGAGCTGGTAAAGTAGAGCAGAATAAAATAGCCATCACAGTCCGTGATTCACTGCTGCAAATGTCATCCCTGAAAAATATGCTTTATTGCCTTGGTGTGGCTTCGTGGCTCAGGGAAGGCATCATTCATCTCAACACAGAGACCTGGAAAAAGCATGTTAATTCCACATTGTGCCAGGCTTCCACCTGTGATTAACAGGCTCTACTCACTACAATGTGCATTTGCAAATGTCCCCTCAGTGACTACAAATTTTCTCATGTGGTGGCAAGGCAGCAGAGAAGAAGCAAGAGAGTTGTGAACACCACAAACAGCACATGGTCTATGACTCTATACAGTTCACTATTTATGGACCAAATGGCTTTTCCGGGGGAGGCCCAGGAGGGTTCCAGGCTACAATAGGTTCAGAAGAAGGAATACAGGAGAGGTGGAAGATCAATAGTGAATCATGATTATCAGCTTTGGTTCAAAAAAAGGAAGAACCAAAGCCAGACTGCTGTTCCTCCTACATCCATTCACTACTGATTGCTAGTAGGGAATGAAAGATTCTGACCTAGAGCCGCGGTGGCGCAGTGGTTAGAATGCAGTACTGCAGAATTCTTCTGCTGATCACCGGCTGCCAGCAGTTTGGCGGATCAAATCTCACCAAGCTCAAGGTCGACTCAGCTTTCCATCCTTCCAAGGTGGGTAAAATGAGGACCAAGATTGTTGGGGGCAATATGCTGACTCTGTAAACTGCTTAGAGAGGGCTGTAAAGCACTGTGAAGCGGTATATAAGTCTAAGTGCTATTGAGGGAGCCAAACTGTTTTCTAAAGCACCTGAAGGCCAGACAAGGAATAATGGATAGAAACTGATCAACCTAGAAATGAGGAGGAACTTTCTGACAGTGAGAATAATCAACCAATGGAACAGCTTGCCTTCAGAAGTTGTGGGAGCTTCATCACTTGAGACTTTCAGGAAAAGATTGGACTGCCATCTGTCAAAAATGGTGTAGGGTCTCCTGCTTGAGCAGGGGGTTGGACTAGATGACCTATAAGGTCCCTTCCAACTATGCTAATCTGTTAATCTGCTATTGCTCTCGCTCAATTTCCTATCAAATTTATCATAATCAGCTTTCTTTTATTCCAAATTATGTTGAGCTGGTTAATTACTTTGGGTAATTTTCCTTTTCTTTTTTTATTTGCAAATAATAAAGAGAGCCTAAAGGTGGTTGAAAAATAATTTTAAATAAACAGATTAAGTGAGAATCAATTAAGATAAAGTTAGGTCACCCTCCTTGTGTGATATCTGCTTGCTACTTCTGATGTTATATTGTATTTTAGTGGCACTTTCAACCTTTTGCCCTTTTTGTTTTGAACAATTTCTCTGGGTTTACAGCATGCTAAACCTAATTTATTATCCTATTTACTATTTTCTGTAAATTTTATTTACTCTTTTATTTGATTTGCATCCCATTTTTTATTTTATACAAGCAGAGGTGGGTTCTAAAAGTTTTTACTATCGGTTCTGTGGGCGTGGCTTATTTTGTGGGAGTGGCTTGATGGTCATGTGACAATTCTTTAGGATTTAGCAGAGGTACTGGTCTACCAGGCTTTTAACTGCTTGCAGAGCTGTATCGGTCTACCCATTTATTTTTGCAGGCATTGGTCTACCCATGTATTTTTGCAGGCACCGGTCTACTCATGTATTTTTGCAGGCACTGGTCTACTCATTTGTTTTTGGAGGCACCAGTCTACCACCAAACTGCCTTTTACCACTGATCAGCTGTAGGGCAGCCCTTTGAAGCCCTGCGGCAAGAGTTTAAACAGTTTTTCTTATAACCCATCAGCTGGGACTCAGGAGGCAGCAATAGATTGGGGGTGGGGCCAAATAAAAGGTAAGAATAACATGGGGGAGAGGGGGCGGGGGGGCGGGAGGGGAGAACCGGTTCGGTGACATCATATCGTCACCACTACTGGCTCGGCAGAACCGGGCAGAACCCACCACTGTATACAAGTCAATAAAATATACATTATGCTCCATCATAATTTCTCTGCAACAATGAAGAGAGAGAGAGAGGGAGGGAGGGAGAGGGAGAGGGAGAGAGAGAGAGAAATCCAAGAACATCCAGCTGATTTTTGTCTAAGGAAAGTCTTCTGGTTTCTTGTCCAGTATAATTTGCTTAGCATGGTCAAGTCCATGGGTCTAGCACAACTCGCTGCAGCCAACTTTCCATGGCTAACTCACTGTGGGACAATTTGCTGTGGAACAAGAGTTACACTAATATTGAACAAATGGTGGAATAGAATCATTAAAGAAAGAATAGCAAAGGAACGATAAAATGTGAAAGACAAAAATTAAAATCATTTTTAAAATTAGTTTAAATAATAAATTGAATTGTTGAATTGTCCGCTGGCGAATTGTCCCATGGCAAGTTGGCTGTGGTGAACTGGCCATGGTGAGTTGCCCACTGCGAGTTAGCTGTAGTGAATTTCCCATTCTGCAAGCCAACAAAATGAAAACTCTGATTAGGTGAAGGTGTTCTATTTATGCAACAGAAAGAATCTAGCAAACATGTCTGCTTGGGATAAAGACTTCAGTTTAAAAAAAAAGCAGGGTGGCTTCACTAGCTGATTCCATGATCATTCTTGTAGTTGTGAAGGGATAAAAATATTACAAGAAACCAAGGATGACTTTTGCAAACTAAGATTATGCAAAGATCCTCCTCAATTCTTTTGATTTGTATTGCTGATTTCTGAGGATTGGTAAAATAATGGCAGATGTAGGAAAAATGATTATCTACATAATGTAATAGAAGCATGAAGCTGGATCGATGCATTTACAACAGTAATTATAGCAAAGACAACATGCTTCCAACTCTTCCTTAAAACTCCTTTTGGAAACCCAAAACTGTTTGGGGTCACCAACATTTTAGCAAGTATTATTTAGGTCAAGAGGAAGACAATTAAGCCACCTTTTCCACAACCCTAGAAAGGGGAAGTTAGAAACTGGGTGAAAGTTATCCATGCAGGTGAAATCAAGTGATGGGTGTTTTTTTAAGGAGGGGGCAAACCAGGTTCTTATTAAAAGCTCCTGGTTGTTTGCTTTAACACCTTTCATTATTCAACTAGGTAATGTTAACATCATCATGTAATTATCATCATCATGTAACACCAGATAAACAATCAAGTACAAAACTATAACCAAATTAAGAACAACCAAACAGAAAACTACTCCCACCAACATTGGCAGGGGAAGCTATGTATATAACCTACTACATAACTTACTACTAGATAAAGTAGAAAAATGTGGGTTAGACAGATGGATTCGTAACTGGCTGACCAACTGCACTCAATGTGTAGTCCTCAATGGAACTGCATCTACATGGAGGGAAGTATGCAGTGGCACACCCCAAGGCTCTGTTTTTGACTCAGTGCTCTTCAACATCTTCATCAATTATTTGGACGATGGCATAGATGGGAAACTCATCAAATTTGCAGATGACACCAAACTGGCAAGAATAGCCAACACTCCAGAAGATAGGCTCAAGATACAGAAAGATCTTGACAGACTTGAACATTGGGCACTATCTAACAAAATGAAATTCAACAGTGAAAAAAGTAAGGTTCTCTATTTAGGGAAGAAAAACAAAATGCACAGGTACCATGTATGTGGTACCTTGCTCAATAGTAGTAACTGTGAGAGGGATCTTGGAGTCCTAGTGGACAACCATTTAGATATGAGCCAGCAGTGTGCAGCAGCTGCCAAAAAGCCAACACAGTTCTGGGCTGCATACACAGAGGGATATAATCAAGATCACGTGAAGTGTTAATACCACTTTATAATGTCTTGGTAAGGCCACACTTGGAATATTGCATCCAGTTTTGGTCGCTATGATGTAAAAAAGATGTTGAGACTCTAGAAAGAGTGCAGAGAAGAGCAACAAAGATGATTAGGAGACTGGAGGCATATGAAGAATGGTTGCAGGAGCTGGGTATGTCTAGTTTAATAAAAAGAAGGACTGGGGAGACATGATAGCAGTGTTCCAATATCTCAGGGATTGCCACAAAGAAGAGGGAGTCAAACTATTCTATAAAGCACCTGAAGGTAGAACAAGAAGCAATGTGTGGAAACTAATCAAGGAGAGAAGCAACTTAGAACTAAGGAGAAATTTAGACAGTTAGAATAATTAATAAGTGGAACAACTTGCCTGCAGAAGTTGTGAATGCTCCAACACTGGAAATTTTTAAGAAGATGTTGGATAACCATTTGTCTGAAGTGATGTAGGGTTTCCTACCTAGGCAGGGGGGTTGAACTAGAAGACCTCCAAGGTCCCTTCCAACTCTGTTATTCTATTGTATTCTATAAGCAGGGAGCAAATTCCATACTCACTAGCCCAGATGATGTTACCTAACTGGGCAATGAAACACCTGCAAGCAAATAACTAAGCTCAGGGAGCACCAAGGAATCAGCAGGTCAAACTTTAAGATGGTGATAAAAAGATCAAATAAAGTCAGAGTTGAAATTCAGTCTGAGAATCAGTGTGTCAGCAACATTTGGCAATTTGATTTTTGGGAAACATATTTTTGTGACATTTTGGTTGACCCTAATATAGATACTACCTAGCTGTAGTCTTTAGATTAATTTATCCAGTGAATAAACACTGCTGATTGCTTTTTCCAGGAAAAGAAGCTGCTAGTGAGAATAGAGAGGGATTCAGTTTCTCTCTCTTTCCTGTTTCCACTTGCCATGGATAGCAAGGAGGGAAAACTGTTGTTTTATTTTATTATTTGTACAGTATTCCATCATGTTCCATCATGTATGGTAATATATAAAACTTTGCTTATAGAAAGCTAAAAATAAATTTAGGAAGAATAAGGGGGAAAACGGGTGAAGGTAACAAAGGATGCGTAGGAACTAACCAAAGAGATTTTAGCATTATTTCTGTGAATTCCAACTTCTTTAAATTTTGTTTCTCTTGCTGCCAGACAGCATTCCCCTGTTTAGTGGTAATAAATTGGGTAATCATTACTAGCAAGAGGGTTGTGAAGATAATAATTAACAAATGAAGAAGCTAAAAGATTTATTGGTCTGGCCTGATCCAGGATGAATTTCCCTCAGATAGAGTACCATCCTGCTCTCGTTTGCTTGTAATTAGCCTTGCCTTTATTACACTGTAAATACTGCTTTAATTACTGTACTATTTGGCTCAAGAGATGGGATTTGATAGGAAAAGCTTAATGGGTTTCAAGAGCTGTGATTCCTCCCAACTCCATGCCTGATCTTGATGTAACAGATGCAAGTGGAGAAGAAAAACCTAGCAAAATACACAAAAATATTTTAACTCATCAGAGGAATTGTCCTGCTATCTGAATCTTGCTGTAAGATGGTTGTTATACAGCACCATACTCCTCAAGCAATCACTGTCCAGGATGTAGTTTACCAGGCCATCCTAAGATACTTTGAGATGAATATAGTGATGCCTACTTTTCTTATTTCATGCATAGAGGTTGTCTGCACTAATAATTAAACCATACTGTACCGATTGTGAGAATGTTAACATGCATTAAGAATGTACCATCCAAGGAAAGATTGTTTGGCATACCTTTCTTTCAGAATAACAGCAGCAGAGTCCAGGAAAAATAGCCAAGGCAGAATGTGCCATCTGAGACAACTCTGCCCTGTAATAGACCAAAACTAACAGTGCTAATTATTTGAAATGTGACTAAATTTTCCAAGTGAAATAGCATGCTACTTCAAAATGGATAACATTTGTTCTGAATGGTTCCTCCTGGGTTTAAATTTCAAGAAGCAATTCAAACAGGCCTTGGTACTTCCAAGGTATGGCCTGTGAGAATAAGGAAAATAGCCTTGACAGACCTTGTATTCAAGATCTGTTACCAAAGCAACAAAGAATGAAAACTATTTTAAGTCCACAAGAGATAGATAATATTTGGAAACTGCTCAGACAGACATTTCCCTAATTCACTGAAGTACAAGAAGGAGGAGGAGATACAGCACGATCAGTCTTGCAAGGGTTATGTTATTATAGCCAGTCTAAATAAAGGTTGCTTTAGCCTTCCTGTGGAATTGATTTGTTGATCTGATTTACTTAGTGGAACTGACATGTGAATGAAGGCAAATGTATGTGTTCCAGGATAATATTTCAGGATCCAATCTGGATCGATCACCAAGACCAGAGATTTAGTCTTCCAAGCTTTTGGACTTGTCCTGGAGCCCATCCTCAAGGAACTTCTCTTTCACCAGAACATTGTGATGAGAGAGAAGCTCCCTGAAGATGAACTCCAGCACAAGTCCAAAAGCTCAGAAGAGTAAACTTCTGGTCCCAGTAACCAACCTAGATTGGATCCCAGAACTGACATAATCTGAAAGACTTGGTTATCTTCTCTGGCCTAGGATTAGACTGTTTCTGCAACTCCTGTGATCTTTTTATTGCTACACTTGTTGTTTTTTCCCAGTATTTATACTTTCTGGGGATTTTTCCTCACCTTTTTATTTCTTTGAAATGAAGTCTGCAAACCAACTAACTCAAGGCTATCTCTAAAGAGCTACAATAGGTACAAGATAGGCAGCACCTGACTCAAAAATGGTATTTGTGAGTAGATCTGAGCATTCTGGTAGACTACAGATTAAGCATGGGCTAGTAGTGTATGATAATGACTCAAAGAGTCAATGCACTCCTAAACTGCATCACTAAAGATATAATGTCAAGTTTTCAGGAAGTGATAGTTCAGTTCTCTGCTACATTGATCATTCTACACCTGAAATTCTGAATCCAGATTCAGTTGCCATAATACAAGAAGGATGCTAAGAAACTGGAAAAAATATAGAAAAGATCTACAAAGTTGGTGAGGAGGTTTGATGCTAAATTGTATGATGAACTGTTAAAAGAATCAGGTAGCCTTAGCCCAAAAAGGAGTAGTCTAAGGGAAGACATGATAGCAGTTTTTCAATACTTGAAGGGCTATCACATGGGAAAGGGTGTTTATTCTTTGTAGTGCCTGAGGTAACATGAACCAAGAAGCAGAAGCTTTACATTGAGAGTCCAAACTCAAAATGAGGAGTCTTCCTCCTGGAGTCATAGATGTTCCATCATTGGAGGTTTTCAAGCAACAGTTTGATAGCCACCTATCTTGGATGATCTAAGGATTCCTGCCCTGACTGGAATGGGGTTGGATTAGAAGAGGTGACCAGATAGAATATGGGGAAGATACAAAATAACAGTCATTTGTTAACTTTAAACATAAATTTAAATTTATATAACTTATATGGCTAGTAAACCAGATATTTTAATATTACAGTATATTCATATGCTATCAACCCTAGCCTTTCCTTGGTTAAATATATATTCATAAACCTGCTGTTTGACAGATGGAGGCTTCCTTGGGACTAGGACACTGAGTATATATCTCATCTTTCACCAGCATTTCTCAAATCCCTCTGTCCTAAGTTCCTATGTCCCCCCAGAGTAAAAACTGAGAGGATGTGCTCTGTATTACTATGTTTGATTGACAGTTCAAACATCCCAGGAAAGACTAATGGGCAATGAAAAAAACAGGGTAGAAAATTCTATGTTCTCCTGTACTACTCAGATTTTCTTCCTTATTAAAATTTAGGAGCAGCTATGCTCAGCAAAACTGAAATAGGATGAGATAAGCAATAACCTAGTTTGAAAAAAGCCTTAAAATTTGTTTCAGTAACAAATTGAGAATTATTTTCAAGTTGCAACCATTATGATTGGCCTTAATTGGAGAGATCTCTCAGTGAAATTCTTATTCTGATTCTTGGATTTTAAGCCAAAGAAATATTCAAAAGTATTTATTTTGAACTTCAAAGTGAATCCATGTTTCTGTTAATGTTCAAAGGTTTAAGCCAAAGAAAGCAAAATATTAATATTTTTAAAATTCCAAATAATAACTTTTTAAATTCTATGTTAAATAACAAATACTAATATGAGCAGAATAGAATAGAATAGAATAGAATAGAATAGAATAGAATAGAATAGAATAGAACAGAACAGAACAGAACAGAACAGAACAGAACAGAACAGAACAGAACAGAACAGAACAGAACAGAATAGAATTCTTTATTGGCCAAGTGTGTTTGGCACACAAGGAATTTGCCTTGGTGCATACGCTCTCAGTGTACATAAAAGAAAAGATATATTCATCAAGAATCATAAGGTGCAACATTTAATGATAGTCACAGGGAACAAATAAGCAATCAAATAATATTAGGAAACAGTCAATATAAATTGTAAGGATACCAGCAACAAGGTTACAGTCATACAGTCATAAGTGGGAGGAGATGGGTGATAGGAATGATGAGAAGATTAATAGTAATGCAGACTTAATAACTAATTTGACAGTGTTGAGGGAATTATTTGTTTAGCAGAACAACGTTTGGGGAAAAACTGTTCTTGTGTCTAGTTGTTCTGGTGTGCAGTGCTCTATAGCATCATTTTAAATAAATAAATAAATAAATAAATAAACTTTATTGTCATTGTATGTGTATATACAGTATACACATACAATGAAATATACTTGACACCCAAAGACCAGGTCCCACACACATAATCCCCAAACACACTCCCACCCACCACAATTCCCCACCCCTAAACCACCCAAACATCCACACAACAGACCAAGTAATACTATCCAACAGCTCACTGATGGTGGCCCTTTAGTTCATTGTTGAGTGCGATTATAGCACTGGGATAAAAACTATTCAGAAAATTGTGGTCCGAGTTTTAATTGTTCTGTATCTTCTGCCAGAAGGCAACAGTCCAAAAAGATTTTAAGCAGGATGGGAAAAGTCTCTGAGAATGTTATGCAACTTCCTCAAACAGCGAGATTCGAAGACATTGTCCAGGCTGGTAGATGGAGTCCGATAATATTCTGGGCAGTTTTAATGATTCTCTGTAGAGGTTTTTTGTCCACTACAGAGCTGCTCCCATACCATGCAAGAATGCCATATGTCAGGACATTCTCAATGGTGCTGCGATAGTAGGACAGAAGTAGATGCTGAGATAGATTTATCTTCCTGAGCATTCTCAGGAAGTACAGCCTCTTCTGTGCCTTCTTCACAAGAATGTTAGCATTCATAGTCCATGACAGGTCCTCCAAGATATAAGTGCCCAGAAATCTAAAACTACCCACTGTCTCCACCTCTCACCATTTATGTACAGTGGTAGATGTACATCTCTCTTCCTCCTGAAGTCGATTATAAGTTCTTTAGTTTTTGTGGTGTTAAGTGTGAGATTATTTTCATTACACCACAATGTCAGCCCTTGTACTTCCTTCCTGTAAGCAGACTCATTGTTCTTATTAATGAATCCCACCACTGTTGTGTCATCCACAAATTTAATAATTGTGTTGGTGTTATACAGTGGGGTACAGTCATGCGTGTACAAGGAATAAAGGAAAGGGTTTAGCACACAACCCTGGGGGGCTCCTGTGCTTAATATCAGAGTAGAGGAATCGTGAGATCCCATCCTTACTGACTGTGGCCTACCTGTCAGAAAATCCCTTATCCACAAGCAAATCCTCTGATTTATACCCAAATTGGACATTTTAAAAAACAACCTGTTGGGTAAAATGGTGTTAAAGGCAGAGCTATAATCCACAAATAACAGCCTTGCATATGTCCCATGTTGTTCCAAATGATTCAATACAATATGGACAATAAGAGACATAGCATCATCAGTTGATCTATTACCCCTATATGCAAATTGGTATGGGTCCAAAGTAGAGGGAAGACTAGCCTTAATATAGTTCAACACCAGCCTCTCAAAACATTCCATGACAACAGATGTTAAAGTTACTGGTCTATAATCATTAAGGGATACCACTACTGTCTGCTTAGGGACTGGCACTATAATAGATGTCTTCAGGCAGGTAGGAATAAAGCACTGCAACAGGGATAGATTGAAAATATCCATGAACACTTCAGCTAGCTCTGCAGCACAGTCCCTGACAACTCATCCCAGAATTCCATCAGGCCCGGCTGCCTTCCAGATATTAACATTCTGGAAAATGCGTCTCACATCAGAGATCTGCAGTAGAAGTGGTTGTCTATCGATGGTAGATGTTTTGAGGGTAGGAGTTGAAACAATTTATGTCCAGGATGGCATAGCAAAATGGAAGGTCAACTTGGTCCTTACGTTAGCTAGAGAAAATCTACAGAAAGAAGGTGTCAGACAAACCATTCAGTCTTCACTGACTCTTGTGTTGTGTCTGCAAAATTGAAAGACACATACTGCCTTTCATTCATTGACCAGAGCTACCAAGTCACAAGAACATCTGGAAATGACTATTCAAACACTATCTCCAAGAAGTGAAGATCTGCCCGGTCTATGTACAGTATATAAATGACACTATATCTTTCTAGTTTTGAAAAAATAACTTTTTCTTCCAATGTCCATCCCATATGCATCTTATCTTTCAGGATTACAAATATGAACACATTTGTCAAACAATTGCTAATTATTTTGACAAATAGCAATTGTTTTAAAAGTTGGAGAAAAATAAATATCTGTCAGACCTGCCACAACCTGAACCTCTAAAGAGAAACAACTCTTGGCTCCATTTGTTGAGAAAGGTATAATTTCACTAGAAGTCAAGTGTATTGCAGTAATGCATAGCCAAAATCCCTAAGTTCAACTTTTCTCACTCTTAACTGATTCCCATTGCCTACTTCCCATAACCAATTGGATTTAGACAAGATGTTTCCATAATGGTCAGTTGAACCACAGGTTGGTATGCAGCTACCTCCTTCTTCCAGCCATGTGACCTTGAAGTAGCATCTCGAGCTGATAAAGAATTTGCTTCATTTTACACACACCCCAAGCATTCCCCCTCCCCCACAGTTCATGGGAAACTGTCACCACAAAGCACAAGCAAACATGAGGTAGCAGCTGACAATGTCTTTTCATAGAATGGTGAATCTTGCCCCCAACTATATCATAGAATGTTGGAGGATTTGATTTGATTTCAAGGACTTCTTCCACTATTAGTAAAACAAAAATAAATAAATACCATGTTTCCCCGAAAATAAGATACTGTCTTATATTTTTTTGAACCCTGAAATAAGTGCTTGGCCTTATTTCCATGTACTCAAAAACCCGATAGGACTTATTATCAGGGGATGCCTTATATTGGGGAAAACAGAGTAAATACTATCACTGCAATCATTCATCAGTTGAAATAAAATGCAGAAGCAGCTTACTGTGTGAGTGGTGCAAATGAAAATACATAATATTAAAATGAAATAATGTTCTTCCCCAAGGAGATTAATGTAGTTATGCCTTTTGGTGAGATTCACATGTCAACTGATCAGCTTTTCTCTCACTAATAAATATAAAGAACCACAGGTGATTCTTATTTTTACTGAGCCAAATAAATATTACATGAATTGGCCCTCAGAGTTTGATTGAGCTCTTCCTTACTGTGGTTAAATGGCCTATTGGGCTGTCTCCTGGTATTGTTATTTTTGCAACCCAATAAATAATGAGCACTTTTATGAATCCAGTTTCTGCATTTCCTAAGAACTTTGGCAGAAGCAGATTACATAAAATTCTATCTTTGTAATGATCATGAAAGCAGATCTTGGCTGCCACACTGGACAATGGGGCAGAGGTCTTTCAACTTCTGGGACATGTTGGACCACACATTCCCTAAATTATCCCCATTATCTGGTCTCTTTTCCACCAGCTGCATCAGGCCTTCCAGTAACAGAAGGCTGAAGGGGGATAAAAAATGGGCCCATGCAGCTAGAAGTGCTTTGATACCATTGTAATGTGGGCATAAAATCAAGGAACATATGTAGAAGCATCTGCCCACAGTCAGGAAAACACATAAAAATATGGAGCTGTGGAAAAAGTTTGAGAGATTTTATGACAAGGAAATGTTTTTTTTTTATTGAGCACTATGTGAACTCACAAAAAATGTTTTTTTCCAATTTCTGGTTTTGTTTGTTTTGTTTTGTTTTGTTTTGTTTTTGCTCCTTTAGTTATTCATTAGATATTTACAATACAAATTCTCACAGAGAAACCAGAGAACTTACAACAGGTTTTTTTTTGCTAAGACTACCAACAAGAATACTGGTGAACAATGAATCTATCACTTACCAGAAGAACCTGTGGGCCTTTGCCAATAAAATGCAAATGATGCACAATTGTTCTTTTGGAGCTTATATTCACAGGCTGTGTTCACACAACCAGATCATATTAAGATCTACCAGTTGCAGATAACAGAACAGAATAACAGAGTTGGAAGGAATCTTGGAGGTCTTCTAGTCCAACCCCCTGCTCAACCAGGAAACCCTGTAAAATTTCAGACAGATGCTTGTCCAATCTTTTTTTTTTAAAAAAAAAACCTCCAGTGTTGAAGCACCCATAACTTCTGGAGGCAAGTTGTTTCACTGATTAATTGTTCTAACTGTCAGGAAATTTCTCCTTAGTTCTAGATTGGTTATTTCCTTAATTAGTTTCCATTCATAACTTCTTGTTCAACTTCCTGGTGCTTTGGAGAATAGATTATCCCCTCTCTTCATTGTGGCAACCCTTTAGATATTAGAACACTGCTATCATGTCACCTCTAGTCCTTCTTTTCTTTAAACTAGACATGCCCAATTCCTGCAACCCTTCTTCATATATTTTAGCCTCCCATCCCCTAATCCTCTTTGAAGATTCAGACCTAACAAAATTTGCTAACATTGGCATTGTTTAATATGCTGGAAGAACCCAGATTCTTTAACTAGTTTATGTTTCTGACACCGTACAACAATCCCAAATGGATTAATTAAGTAGTTTGCTTGTGGATGTTGTTTAAATGCAACTCAAGAGAAAGAGCTGGATTTAGTCTTATGAATACTTTAAAGTATCATTTTGCCAAAAGTAACAAAGGAACATGTTATTCTTCGGGTGCGCTGGTATTGGAAGGGGGGGTTGTTTGTTTTTAATAACAGGGGCAGGGCAAGGGACATGATTATTAGAGTAAACCACTGTTTGGGATAATATTCTTACTTCCAGAATGATTTGTTTTAATGTATTAAAGGATGTTTAAAATATTCAAATTTTAAAATATTCAAGGCAATATGGTTTCCTCTGTAGTGAATCAAATATTTTGATGCTAACATCAATTTCCTTTCCACAATTAACAGCTTTCTTCTCATTGAAAACTGTGAGACTCCTTATTTAAGGACTGCAGCCAACTCAATAGTTGTTCAATGATAGAACAGTAGTAAAAGTAGCTCTCCACGATTTATTTTTTTGAAAAAAATGCTGTAGGCATTTGGGAAAGTTAAAGAATTCTAGATACCCAGTTGCTGCTGGAGCTTAAGAACTGGTAGTGGCAGCTGGCAGCAGGTTGACTAATTGGAACATGAAGTAGATTTCTTTGTTTCCTGAGTTTGTTGCTATTGGGATAAGCTGGTGATAGTCTCTTGTTGCATTTTTAATTAAGTCACGATTTTCTAGAATGATAATGAAAAAGACAGAAGAAAATAAAAAAAAACAACAAATGACACTGACAACTAGAATTTATATTTTCAGAAACAGAGAAGTTGAACTCATTCTTCTTAGCAATATTTTGTCTGAATTCATTGCAGTACACTTTTTCTAGATTTTAACCATTTTTCCTGATGAAGAGTATGAAAGCATGTAGCTGCTATTAAATATATAATAAAAATATTGTCCTGTGGGTTTTTAATATTTTATACCATAAGTATATCTTAGTTATTTTATTACTTTAACTGTGTTGCTTTTAGTTTCTTAAATCTATATAGTACAATAATATCTTTAAAACTATTAAAATAAAACTAATTCTGCCTTCTTTTTTAAAAATGCATGTTCTCTTTTTTCGTAATTGAAAATATCCAGCTATAATTATCAAATATTACATCTTACCAGAAATACTTATATTGCAGTTATACATGCATTTGAAATCTGTATCTCACAAAATGTATTTGAAATGTAACCTCATTAAACGATATTGCAATTTGTCACTTGAGGAAAAGTTACTTGAACTTAGGCCAGTTTTCCTGGTTAATCTTTCAAAAAATCCAATACTGCGTGTGGCTCATTCATCATGTTTTGCTTGTAAACATGAGAAACAGTATTCAAATGATTTTAATTGATTGAATGAGCCAAGTACTTTCTTCTCATTTGAAATGTGGAGTTCTTTTGATACCAGCAATTACTGGTGTCAAGTAGATAATGGCTTATCTTCTTAGTTACTTTATCTAAAATAGGAAATTAGTAATTTAATTTTATTAATATTTTCTTTCCTTTTCTTCATGAGATTTCTGAGATATACATATTTATACTTCTGCTGAAAAAAGTGCAAGTTACACTAAAAATAGTATGTTGCAAGATAAAACCAAGGGTCTTTTAACCAGGTTCTCAAGCTGCTAACCAAGGGTATTTATCCTGGTTCTCAAGCTGTTAAAATAGCTACATCCAAATGCTGGTGGCTTTAATTGATGTCCATATGTGTTCCAAAAGAGATGCTGGAGGCATTGGTTGGATTTGTATTCTGAAGCAAACTCAACTGATCCACACCTCCTGAGCTACCATGCAGATCAATACATGGTTCTTCTTCAATATCCACAGTACAGCAAATTTTATGAGGGAACCCAAAGACTTGTCTTAAAACAGAAATAACTATTTTCTATAAATTGATACCACCTCAACAGCTTGAAAGCTGGTGGGTATATATGCATAGGACATTGAGCCACAAATGGCTTAAGGCATTAAAATACAAGAGAACAGGTATTGTTTTTAGAGATATCATTCAGGGGGGAAAAATTGGGCCCATGGAAGCAACCTATGTATCTCAATTTTCCTTTGCACTTAAGGCTTTTAGAATAGAATAAAATAATAGAGTTGGAAAGGACCTTGGAGGTCTTCTAGTCCAACCCCCTGCTTAGACAGGAAACCCTATACCATTTCAAACAAATGGGTATCTAATCTCTTCTTAAAAACTTCCAGTGTTGGACCATTTACAACTTCTGGAGGCAAGTTATTCCACTGATTAATTGTTCTAAGTGTCAGGAAATTTCTCCTTACTTCTAAGTTGCTTCTCTCCTTGATTAATTTCCACCCATTGCTTCTTGTTCTACCCTCAGGTGCTTTGGAGAATAGTTTGACACCCTCTTCTTTGTGGCAACCCCTGAGATATTGGAACACTGCTACCATGTCACCCCTAGTCCTTCTTTTCATAAGACTTGACATAGCCAGTTCCAGTAACCATTCTTTATATGTTTTATCCTCAAGTCCCCTAATCATCTTTGTTGCTCTTCTCTGTACTCTTTCTAGAGTCTCAACATCTTTTTTACATTGTGGTGACCAAAATTGGATGCAGTATTCCAAGTGTAGCCTTACCAAGCCATTATAAAGTAGTATTAACACTTCACATGATCTTCTATCCCTCTGTTTATTAAGCCTAGAACTGTGTTGGCTTTTTTGGCAGCTGCAGCACACTGCTGGCTCATATTTAAGTGATTGTCCACTAGGACTCCAAGATCCCTCTCACAGTCACCACTATTGAGCAAGGTACCACATATACTGTACCTGTGCATTTTGTTTTTCTTACCTAAATGTAGAACCTTGCTTTTTTCACCATTGAATTTCATTTTGTTAGACAGTGCCCAATATTAAAGTCTGTCAAGATCCTTCTGTGTCTTAAGCCTAACTTCTGGAGTGTTGGCTATTCTGGCTAGTTTGGTGTCATCTGCAAATTTGATGAGTTCCTAATCTATCCCCTTGTCCAAATCATTGATGAATATGCTGAAGAGTAATGACCAGAACAGAGCCTTGGGGTACCCCCATTGCATACCTCCCTCCATGTAGATGCAGTTCCATTGAGGACTACACGTTGAGTGCAGTTGGTCATCCAGTTACGAATCCATCTGATGGTGATGCTGCCTAACCCACATTTTTCCATTTTATCAAGTAGTAGGTTATGGTCTACTTTGTCAAATGCCTTACTGAAGTACAAGTAAATTATATCCACAGCATTCCTCTGGTCCACTAGTTTTGTCACTTTGTCAAAGAATGCAATAAGAATAGTCTGGTATGATCTGTTTTTGACAAACTCATGTTGGCTTTTGGTTATTACTTTGTTTGCTTCTAGATGTTTGCTGATTCCTTGCTTGATTATCTTTTCCAGAAACTTCCCTGATATTGAGGTTAGGCTGATGGGTCTGTAGTGTCGTGGATCTATTTTTTTTCCCTTTTTTGAATATGGGAACTATATCAGCTCTTTTCCAGTCCTCTTGCAGTTCCCTGGTGCTCCAAGATCTTTGAAAGATATACTTCAGTGGTTCTGAGATCACATCTGCCAGTTCCTTCAGAACCTTGGGGTGTAATTTCATTACATTCTATTGCTCCTATTTTAAATATGCCTATCAACAGCTATGTCATTAACTCATCAACAACCAGTCAGTTGAGTTTAGACCAAAAGAAGTTGATATAAATAAAATATAACCTTGAAAGGAGTGTTACTAACAATTTCCTGAGAATTTTTCCATTTGACTACTCCACTTATTTTCACTGTTAAAGGTTTCTTTGTCATTCACTTATTTGCTTTCTATTTATTTTCATAAATCATCCAACAATAGTACACTTATGTTTGTTATTTCCATTTCTTGGGGGGTATTATAAAGAAATGAATATCTGTGCTTGCAAAAGCAGAAAAAAATCCAGTAAGATCCTTTGTAAATAAAAATACAGTAGCTGAGTAGGACCTCCTCAACCTGTATGTTTGCTTCCTTCGTGATTATCCTACTTGTTCAAGCCCTGAGCTGTATGTTGAGTAAGATGGAATTTACTGAAAGTGACAGAAGTCTATTGAGTTATTTTATTGCTTGCTTAAGGAAGACATTAAAATTCAAAATTACACCATTCCTAAAAGGCCCCAAGAGCATGATATCTCCTTTCTTCTGAATAGAAACTAGAACGCAATATCATCTCAACAACACAGAACCTTGTACTACTTGCTGCAAGGCTTCTATATGCACAGAGATGGAAGGATGTATGCCTTCCCACAATGGAAAAATGGATTGTGCATCTAATGAAACTGACTGAAATGGCAAAATTGACAGTTCTGATCAAAGATAAAATTTTGACTGCTTTTCTTTCTATATGGAAACCAATTTGGAATGGAATGGAATGGAATGGAATGGAATGGAATGGACTGGACTGGACTGGACTGGACTGGACTAGACTAGAACAGAACAGAACAGAACAGAACAGAACAGAACAGAACAGAACAGAACAGAATAGAATAGAATTTTTTATTGGCCAAGTATGATTGGACACACAAGGAAGTTGTCTTTGGTGCATATGCTCTCAGTGTACATAAAAAGAAAAGATACATTGGTTAAACCTTATGATTAAAAGAATCATAAGGTTAATGACTTAATGATAGTCATAGGGTACAAATAAGTAATCAAATCATACTAGGAAACAATCAATATAAATTGTAAGGATACAAGCAACAAGTTACAGTCATACAGTCATAAGTGGGAGAAGATGGGTAATAGGAATGAAGAGAAGATTAATAGTAATAGTAATGCAGACTTAGTGAATAGTTTGACAGTGTTGGGGGAATTATTTGTTTAGCAGAGTGACGGTGTGTAGAAAAAAACTGTTCTTGTGTCTACTTGTTCTGGTGTGCTCTATAGTGTCGTTTTGAGGGTAGGAGTTGAAACAATTTATGACCAGGATGCGAGGGGTCTGTAAATATTTTCAGAGCCCTCTTTTTGACTTGTGCAGTATACAGGTCCTCAATGGAAGGCAGATTGGTAGCAATTGTTTTTTCTGCAGTTCTAATAATCCTCTGAAGTCTGTATCTGTCTTGTTTGGTTGCAGAACCAAACCAGGCAGTTATAGAGGTGCAGATGACAGACTCAATAATTCCTCTGTAGAACTGTATCAGCAGCTTCTTGGGCACTTGGAACTTCCTGAGTTGGCACAGAAAGAACATTCTTTGTTGTGCTTTTATGATGACATTTTTGATGTTAGCTGTCCATTTTAGGTCTTGAGATATGATAGAACCTAGAAATTTGAAGGTCTCTACTGTTGATACTGTGTTGTCTAGTATTGTAAGAGGTGGTAGCATGGGAGGGTTTCTCCTAAAGTCTACTACTCCTAAAGTCTACCAACCCATGGGAGGGTTTCACTTAAAGTCCTCAGTTTTGAGTGTGTTCAGTTCCAGGTTGTTCCATTTGCACCATGAGGCTAGTTGTTCAACCTCCCGTGTGTATGCCAATTCATCATTGTCTCGAATGAGACCAATCACTGTTGTATCATTTTGGACTGTATGCTTAATAAAGATAAATATGAAATTCTGATTTTGAGATTTGATGATTAGATCTGTGATGACTATAGACTTATGGTGTACTGCTGGTGTTTAATAGATATACATGTTCTTAATGTTTTTACATATTTGTTTAAACTTAAAGTAGAAGATGTTTTATTATAGATATTTGATTATAGAAATATTTAGTAATATTATGTGTATTTCTGGAATTGCCATTATGATGTTTTATGGGTTACATGCTTTATTTGGAGTAAGAGATTATGATATATTAATCATTGTTAATAGCAATAGCATTGTTATTATTAAACAGTTTGATATGCATATCTTTTATATTTTAGTTTGTATCCATTTTCTTGTTGATCTAAAACAAGACAATATTTTATTTTATAACTATATTTGTATTGAAGAAATTTGGAAATAATTTTTATTTCTTTGTATGTCATTTTGAAGGAAGAGTTGTATTGTTTTTTAAAATTCTTCCCTGTTTATTTTGAATTTTAGCATTTTCTTTTTGAAATTCAATAAAATTATATATTAAAAAAACAACATAGATATATGCTAAAAAATATTCTTTGGAACTCGTTTTCTTAAGCAAAAATGACAGTCTTAACAACACTTTTTTGGGGGGGGCTAATAATGAGCAACTTCATCTTTAGGAAATTTGTTGAAGAATTTATTCTGTCCCAGGAGGTAAATTTGCATACAGTTCTACACAAGGTTTGGTGTAATGAAGTGATTAATGAAAGCTCCTAGTTTACTCTTACAATTATTTCAATCATTCAGGCCATTGATGTAAGGCTACCACACAAGGGATTCTGCTTCAGGATGCTATGTTCCATGATAATTTCTTCCATTTACAATATATAATTCTAAGTGTAAATATATAAAAAACTATATGATTACTGTGTCATTGTGTTAATCTCAATTGCAGTCAAGTGGCATACAGAGTTGATTTTCCTTCTTTGGTTAAAAATATTTTAACAAAATATTAAAATAAGCAGCATATCTGGTTTGTTGCAATACTGAACAATTTTGATTAATTTTACTTTGAAAGATGAGCTTCCAGTGGAATAACTGAGCTATAATAGAAAATGTGACAATAGCATGTAAGATATGTCATTGAATTATACCATACAGTAAATACAAATCAGATCCATCGTGAATTGCTGTGGCATTACAGAGATCAGAGTTTGGCTTTCATATTTTGAAAGGAAATATACTCTTGACACACTGATCTCTATTTTTTCCAACTTAAAATCTGTCCAATGACTCTTATTGCTATTCATGATTCTGAACAAATGTTGAAAATGGATTATATGAAATCCTAGAATAGTTCCAATAAACTCCTCTCCGACACATAATATTATTTCCTTCAAACAAATGCATGAAAAATTGTGCATGTGTTCAGATGACAGGGGGATGGGTCTGCAAAGAGTTCTGTTGATTTGGTGAAACGGCCAATCTGAACTCACTTGAAACCACTGATCTGAATCAGAGGTGGTATTCAGCAGGTTCTGACCAGTTCTGGAGAACCGGTAGTGGAAATTTTGACTAGTTTGGAGAACCGGTAAATACCACTTCTGACTGGCCCCGCCCCCATCTTCTCTGCCTCCCGAGTCCCAGCTGATTGGGAGGAAATGGGGATTTTGCAGTAACTTTCCCCTGGAGTGGGGACGGAATGGAGATTTTACGGTATCCTTCCCATGCAACGCCCACCAAGCCACGCCCACCAAGCCATGTCATGCCCACCAAGCCACGCCCACAGAACTAGTAGTAAAAAAAAATTGAATCCCACCACTGGTCTGAATAAAGCAAATGGGATACCCCAGGAAATATTAACCATTGGACATATTTATTTGATGGTATTGCAGGCAGAACTAGGTGGTACCTTAAGAACCGTGGTGGCGCAGTGGTTAGAATGCAGCATTGAAGGCTAATTCTGCTGACTGCCAAAGTTTGATTTCCACTGGCTCAAGGTTGACTCAGCCTTCCATCCTTCCAAGGTCCATAAAATGAGGAGCCATATAGTTGGGGGCAACATGCAGATGCTGTAAACTGCTTAGAGAGGGGCTATAAAGCACTGTGAAGTAGTATATTAGTGGTAAGTGCTATTGCTATTGCAGCTTGTGAATGTATATGCAGAAAGGGCCAAGGGTGCACTTCATCCAGAGTAGGTTTTCTCTATGCATAAAAATGGCTTCCCCTAACTTTTCATTTACATTTTAAGAATTAAGGGCATAATTATTTTCAGATCTGAATATGCAACTGAATTTTCAATATCCCTCATTTATACCATCTACTTTTATTGCCCTTTGAAGGCTTCTAATTTGTGCTGGAATGTTTCCAGTATCTTTAGAATCCCACCCCATTTCGCCGCTTGCTATCAAGCTGAATGAAAGCATAAAGGGCTACCATAGCTACTTAAAAGTAGCAAAACTGAAAATAAATAGCATCAATATTTTAACTGCTTGGAAAGCTTTAATCAATTTTTAATTTGCTTCGGATATCTTTTTTTTTTAATTTTCAATTTAACTTCATTCTGAAATGAGACATGGAATAGTATTACATGAGCTGCAAACCAGCAGCATGCATACTGTTTTAAATTCAACCAACAACTCGTTTTTTTTTAATGGCTATGTTCCCCCCCAAAATTCTAGAGATATCTAAATTCATGTTAACATTAAGTTCATTTTTTTTCTCCATGAGGCAAAGTGCTAAAGAATGAGAGAATATCCAATGAGCGTATGCTTATGTGGAATAAGCCTGCTTCAGAATTATTGTGGTTCATTGCATAGTCAGCCAGATGTTCAAACTGGATTTGGCATTTTTGTCTGCCTCATCGTACAGTCAGCCAGATGTTTGGACTGGATTTGACATTTTTATCCACTGATCTGAGATGGGTTGGGGTGGGGGGTGTTGTTATTTGATAGTATTAAAGAAATCATTGCAGGGTATAAGCTGTTCCACATAAAGCTGCCTTTTGCAATGACATTATAATAATAATTATTATTTACTTTATTCATTAAACATGAAACTCAGTCAACTGAACAGTCAAAAATATATCACAAATACCCTTGATTGGTGCTAATGGTTGATATGGGTTGCTGCCAGTGTCCTAGGTATCAACTAAGTACCTTCTTAAGATGTACGATGTTCCAAGTAGCGCAGTTTTTTGTAGTTCCACTGGTGTTATTGCAGGAAGCTGCAATTTCTTGATGTGTTTTGTAAAATTCTTGGACATGGTACCAAGTGCCCCAATGACAATGGGTATCACATGTTTCATCCATAGCCATGTAGTTTCGATGGCCAGGTCGTGATTTGTCGTGATTTTTTCCAGTTCTTTTTCTTCGACTCTGGCATCTCTTGGTACCGCAATGTCAATAAATTGTACATTTTGATTTTAGACAATTATTATTATTAAGGAGAAACTATTTTACATTTTTGCATCTTTAAATTGAAAACTTTCAAACTTTTACCTTTGATTCAGATAGGTATACATAATAAACAGAACTGCAGATTAATAGCTCTGTAGCAATCAGAACTATGAGTAAACTAATCAGCTCTCAAGCAATTGCAAGAACAAGATTTAAATTCAGCTCTCATTGATTCCTTTGATTGATGAAATTATACTTTCTTTAAACACCTCAATGTATTTGCAGACTCTGAAAGGGCAGTCTAACAGATGCCCTACATTTGTTTATGCCTATTATCAAGTCAAAGATTTGTTTAGTTCTGCATTAAGGCAAACCCTTCCTATCTCAAACATCTACAGCAGGGGTGCCAAACTCAATTTCATTGAGGGCTGCATCAGGTTTGTGTTTGACCTTGTGGGGCCGAGATGGGCGTGGCCCGAGTGGGCATGGACATCATGATGTCACTTGTGTTGGGGGGGGCACCTGTGGTGGCCCAGGCACTCTGTCTGTGAAAATGGGCTCCCAAGCTCCATTTTCAATTGCGATGACCTCCTGTAACCCTCTGCCAGCAAAAATTGATCTCGAGAGGGCCGTGCATGGCCCTTGCGAGTTCCATTTTCACTGGCAGAAGCACAGCGGGCCATCCTTCACTATTTCCAGGGCAGCCCCATGGGCCAGATCTAAGCACCCTATGGGTCAAATCCAGCCCCTGGGCCTGATCTAGAGGGCACCACATTGGGAACAGTAATTTTCTATCTGCATTGGGCAGACATTTTTTTATTTTATTATTATTTTTTATTGAATTTTTATACCGCCCTTCTCCTTTAGGACTCAGGGTGGTGAACAGCCAGAATAAAACATTTGTGTACAAAAGTTAAAATAATTTTAAGATAATTAAATAAAGTTTGGCCGATAATTTTAAAAGATTCAATTAAAATCAATATCAATTTTAAAAACCAACGTAAAACGTAAAATCAGGCCAGCCCGGCTAATTGAAAGAAATAGGTTTTAAGGGCCCGACAAAAAGTCCAGAGGTCTGGAATCACTTGTATCTCTGGGAGTAGATCGTTCCAGAGGGTGAGTGCCACCACAGAGAAGGCTCTCCCCATGGGGGTCGCCAGGCGACATTGTCTGGCTGACGGCACCCTGAGGAGGCCCTCTCTGTGGGAGTGAACTGGCCAGTGGGAGGCAGTTGGTGGCAGAAGGCGGTCCCGTAAGTATATCTATATTTTGGTATATTTGTGCATATTCATTGCTAGGAAACAGGAAAAAAATGAATAAAAGATAAAGTAATCCTGTTTCTAGATTGGATTAAGCCAAATATCCTGCATTTGAAGGAATAGCTGTTTAGCAGCTCCGAGGAATTCTCTTTAATGGTTCTGAGCGGCTGCTCTTTTGCAAAGAAGAAAGATGATGTTCGCCAAAATATATTCTGTTAAGAGAGAAACAACAACTTTCATATTACATAAAACCAGTGAAACAATAATTCATCAAGATCTAGGTCACTATAAACTAGCGAAGTTTGATATTTGTGGGAAAAAAATTCAAAAAGAGTAATTTAAACATGACTATTGCATTAATGCTGCCTCTCTAATGTTGGATTGCATGGATTTATTTTCATAAACTTCAAAGCAGATGAAGATCTATTTCATGGTATTTTCTGTTTGCAAAAGAATATGAATGGAAGAATTAGTGCAGAGACGAGAAAGACAATTTATGCCTTTTTCATAATGAATAGAAAAGTGCAAAGAGTAACCATGAGAACAGTTCTACCCACCTGTATTAAAGAATGCCCTAACTTCTGAAATACTGTATGTACCATTATGGTATAATGTAGACTAATAATTGATAAGTTTTATTTCTTGTGAGACATCAACAAATTGGAGAGGGTTAAGATAATTATCCAATAAAAATAGCAACAATGAATAAGATGTTCTCCTTCTGGTGACAGGGTTATAGTAAAATGCAAATATTCTGATTTTAGAAAAAAATCAAAGACTATATTGTTACATTTTCTTCAAGATACCTAAAAAGCCCTATAGAGGGCCAATTTTGTATTTAATTATAGACTTTGTACAATAATATTTGTAATGTGAAATACTGGATAAATACACAAGTAGCAGATTTATTATAAATTTCCACATTTTAAGGTAAAGAAGCTTATTGGGTCAATTTTGTTGACAGCTTAATTATAGGTAGTCCTAATTCAAAGTTACAACAGTGCTGAAAAAAGAGATAAAAGGTAAAGGCTTCCCTCGCACATATGTGCCAGTCATTCCCGACTCTAGGTGGCGGTGCTCATCTCCGGGGGCAGAACCGGTTCGGTGACGTCATATCATCACCACTACCGACTCGGGAGAACCGGGCAGAACCAGGAGGAACCCATCATTGATGAGCACATAGTAGATACAAATTTATGGTAAACCACGTCAAACTTGATTGCAGAAAATAGAATTTCAGTGACAGAATTGTTAATGCCTGGAATGCACTACCTGACTCTGTGATTTCTTCCCCAAACCTTTACCCTTAGACTGCCTGCTGTTGACCTCACCCCATTCCTAAGAGGTCTTTAAGGGGCATGCATAAGCGCACCAGCATGCCTACCGTCCCTGTCCTTATGTTCCCTTTTATTCATATCCATTTCATGTATTCATAGTTATGTTTAAACTTATATCTGTTATCTAATACATGCTTGACAAAATAAAAATCTATCTATCTAATATAATTCTAAATGCTTCACTTATTTACAGGAGAACTTGTAGTTTCTCTGTGAATCCTCTTACAGTCAGCATATGGAAACTCACTTTGCTTAGGAGGCAGCTCCATTCCCAGGCTCCCTCTCCTCAACTACATAATGTTCTTAGCAATGTTGCTTGTTGCAAACATCAATGAGCTCAGGGGGAAATATTACTAGGCTCCTAAAGACAAAATGGATCCCTCTATGCTTTTCACAAACTATCTGAAGGTACTCCCTGCTGATGATATCTCCAAACATTGGTCTCTGAGACTTAACTTCCTGCATTCTGTTTTTTATTAAGGCCCAACTGAGCTGTTTACATTTGACAGTATTCCTACTGAGATGTACCTTTATGTGCTGGCTCTTGGATAGCTAGATTCTATCAACAGATGCTTTTTTTCCCCAAAAGGAGCTTTGTGCTTTGGTGCTTCTAAAATTGATAGATGAGGCAGGAGCAGGACTTTGGGTCAGAAGGGGTTTGAGGGCAAGGCAAGGTTTCAATTGAAAATGTAATAGATTGTCTACAAACCAGAAATATCCTATCCCTGGGAATAACCAGGTTTGTTCTTTAGTAACATCCATAGATAAGCAGTTTTCTGTTGACTTGTTTCATTTGAATGTTCACTACTTTGAGATTTCAGCTGATTCTCTACTGAAACCTGCTTTGCAATTTTTCAAAAAACAAATTTCCCTGAAAAAGTGGTATGTTGGGTTTTGTTTTGTTTTTAGTCTCAAGATCCTTCAGATATTTTCTTCGCAATTTCTTTTGATGACATTGCTTGAGTTTACTGCTGGGGTTTATTATTGCATTCCTCTTATTTTACTCACATACATGCTATGTAAAACAGCTTATATGAATTCTGTTCTACATGATGCATATTTCCACAAGAAATAGGCACAAAAATCAAACAAGTAACAAACAACTCACAATTTTCTGCCAGGGACAATTAATACCTCATAACTCAATGTCCCTAGGGCCTTTTGGAAAAGGCAATTTTAATTATCCATCTAATGCCAATTTCAGAGGTCTTTTTCTGTAGCAGTTAAAAGCACCAGGCTAAAAACCTACAGACCATGAGTTCTAGTTCTACAATAACTAGGGAGGTAACTAGGTGATTTGAGGCCAATTT
The DNA here is from genome assembly GCA_012654045.1 of Ptyas mucosa. Taxonomy (NCBI): domain Eukaryota; kingdom Metazoa; phylum Chordata; class Lepidosauria; order Squamata; family Colubridae; genus Ptyas; species Ptyas mucosa. The sequence continues at coordinate 30,055,730 of WNWU01000001.1, forward strand.
CCTCTCAGCCCTAGGAAGGAGGTAATGGCAAATCACTTTTGAAAATGTTGCAAAGAAAACTGCCTGGATTTGTCCATATAATCACCTGTAGTCAAAACTGTCTCAAAGACACAAAATATATATAATTTCTAGAGTCATGGGGAGTTTTCAGATCTCAGGATAAACGCGGAAGGAAAACACCTTGATCATGTAGAGAACATAGCTTTAGCCCAAATAAGAGGTAAGCAAGGCAGAAATGATTGTGAGCAGTGACTTATGATCCAGGAAAGGTTGTAATGGGCACACAAGATGAAGATTTACAAAGCTCTCTTTATAAAATGTCATTTGCTCCTTTTGTAGGAATTGTAAGTCAAGAAGGACTCCAAGATTATGGACTAATTTAAAATGAGAGAGAACAAATTCACATGGAACTAGAGTTGAAATCTCCCTAGTATCAGATGGTTTCTTAACCCAAAGCTACTCCATCCCATTGACACTGAGGCTAACCAGTGCTGGGTTGCTACCGGTTCACAGAAAATGCTCAGAAGCTTCTGTGCATGCTAAGAAGCATCTCCTGTGAGTGCCCGCCCGCGAACGAACCGGTAGTGAACGAAATTGAAACCCACTACTGAGGCTAACCCTTTTCCATCCTATTCAGTTCCTAACAGGTTTCAGAAATTGTGATAGTAGTGGAAGATGCTAAAGTTATGATCTTGTTTTTGATTCTACTGTATTTTCATCATTTTGATGAATTGCCTGCTTGGGAAAGACAGTGGGAACCATATGGAGGAATTATTTGATAGTTGTGAGAATAGTTGAGATCCATTGGAAGGGAATATTTTCAAGAAACACTATTCTTCTCTCTCTCTCTTTCCTTCTATTTCCTTGTCTGTCTCTCTTTCTCTGCCTCTGCCTCTTCTCTCCCTCTGCCTTTCCCCCCTCTCCCTCCCTCTCCCTTTCTCCTACCTAGAGTCCGCCTGAAGTATTGCATTGTTCATACATATAGTGATGTGATACATCCCTAGCAATAATCACTCCTATATAGTTAATTTTATGTTTTCATGAGAGAAACTGCCTGCAGATACTTGGGTTGCTGGCTAGGCTGGAAGAAGGCTCTGATAAACCACTTCTATTACACTACCAAGAAAATTGCATGGACGTGGTTTGCAGAAACTGAGCCTAATTCAAGGACACCTTTGGTTCTTAAAATAAACCAATCATTTTGAGGTTATCTATGAGTACTGTCCCAAATCAATCCATTTTAAAATCAATCCATTGTACATAAGAAGATGTCATCAAAAATATAATTGGTGTTCTTTATGTTACTGAAGAAGGACAAGGACATTCCTATACTTCTCACAGTATCACAGACAAGAGATTGGCATTAATAGTCTCCTGTATTCCAAAACAGTTCTAGGCTTGTGGAAATGTCAGTTGCTAGTGCAAAAACAGGAACACATGCAAGAGAACAAGATTTCATCAGAATAACCACAAGCATATCATAACATCATGCAAGCTGTCTCCAGATCAATCAGAATAGAGCTAGAAGGACCTTGGAGATTTTCTAGTCCAACCCCCTTTCAAGCAGGAGACCCTATACCATTTCAGATAGGTGGCTGCCCAGTCTTTTCTTTAAAACTTCCAGTGAGGATGTCAGATATATACTGATGGTCATGCTCATTCAGTCTATGAGGAAGTTATTTAGTCAATACAGCTTCAGGTTCAAAAAGTTATTTTATTATTTACAAATATACAATAATGAACAGGGTGTCCTGTTGCATTTGTTACCCTAACTGTATGACTCAGATGTTGAGAGGAAGAGAAGTTCACTGTTGTCTTGCTGAGATGGATGGGAAGAATTAGGGAAGATATCCAATTGATTTGTGGGTATGACTCCAATAAGGGAGTTCATTGGTTTATACAGTCACATGGGATGTCTGTAGACTTAGAAGACTTAACCCCTTCTGGTCCCTGGGGCATCATACGTAGGCAATATCTGACAGAGGAAGCATGTACAACTTCTGAAGGCAAGTTGTTATGTATTTGTGTGTGAAGATCCAGAAATTTGCTCCCGTTACTCTGGGGGTATTTTGACAACTATGCTTCAGCTTCCTTTTATGCCAGATTTTATTCTATTTTCTTATGCTAGACGGATTTATAAAGGTTTTATCTTCCTGTTATAGGATACTACTGGTGTAACAAGTAAATTAGTTTTTTTAAGATTTACAGATCTTTGGTAAATTCTTTATGGTGAGGATTTAGTGTAAGACTACGGTTTTTAAAGGAGTAATTATTGTTTACCTTAAGGAAATATATCTGCAATTTCTTTAATTATTACATCCTTAAATCATAAAAAGCCTTTGGAAATAATTAAGTATAAGACACACTTGATAGCCTTTTTTCATTTGCATGTTATAACTAAGCTGAAATCAATGGTAAGTCATAAAAAAAGAGACAACTTTATTAACATTGTAACATTGTCACATAAGGCTTGAAAACAATACAAAACTCATTGAACTGACTAGAATGCCATCAGCAACTGCAAAGAGGGTGAATGAAGAGGAATAAGATATTAAATGAAGAATACATGAATTCCACAATGAGCTTCATAACCGTAACTTCATTTTTTAAATAGAACAATGGCATTAAAGGGGAGCGCAATGGCTCAGCAGTTAAAGACACTGAGCTTGTCCCTTGGAAAGCTGACAGCCCATATTCAAGACCCAAGTGCTACATGATGGGGCAAGCGCCTGTTACTCGCTGCAGCTCCTTTGAACCTAGCAGTTTGAAAGCATGAAAATGCGAGTAGATAAATAGGTACCACTTTGATAGGTTCTGTGCACTTCAGTTTATAGTCATGCTGGCCAAATTACCATGGAATAGAATAGAATAACTGAGTTGGAAGGGACCTTACAGGTCTTTTAGTCCAACCTCTGGCTGGTTAGTTTCCACCCATTGCTTCTTGTCCTGCCCTCAAGTGCTTTGGAGAATAGCTTGACTCCCTCTTCTTTGTGGCAACTCCTTAGATATTGGAACACTGCTATCACAAGACTCCTAGTCCTTCTTTTCATTAAACTAGACATACCCAATTCCAGTAACCATTCTTTATACGTTTTAGCCTCCAACCCCCTAATCAACTTTGTGGAAATCTCTTCAGACAACACTGACTCCCTCAACTACGAAACAGAGATAAGTACCACCCCTTAGAATCAGACATCACTGGACAGAAGAAACCCTTACCTTTATCTTTGATGGCATTAAAATATATCACGGTGATGCTGTCCTTTGGTTTCCTAAGAAAAAAGCTAGGAAAGATTATAAAGTGCATCCAGGGGTGCAATCCAGCAGGTTCTGACAGGTTCTGGAGAACCGGTAGCAGAAATTTTGAGCAGTTCGGTGAACCGGCAGTGGAAATTTTGAGCAGTTCAGGGAATTGGCAAATATCTCCTCTGGCTGGCCCCAGAGTGGGGTGGGAATGGAGATTTTGCAATATCCTTCCCCTGGAGTGGGGTGGGAATGGAGATTTTGCAGTATTCCCCCTGCCATGCCCATCAAGCCATGCCCACCAAGCCACACTATGCCCACCAAGCCACACCCACACCCAGTAGTAAAAAAAATTGGATTTCACCACTAAAGGCATCCAAAACGTGCTTTTCAAAAAGTAACTGAACTTTATTGGTTTTTTTGAGAACTGAAGAAGCTTCTTGAATGAAAAGCGAAACATCTTCAAGGGGAAAAAAAACAATAAAGTCCAGGTACTTTTTGAAAAGCACCTTTGGGACAACCATGACTTGGATAATTGAGAATCTCCACAGATATTATAAATTGTGATTATCAGACTAAGATGGTAAAACTTCATTCTATTGTATGTCCATTGTCAACATATAATTTTGCATGGCCAATATCAAGAGTTGAAGAATTTCTAAACTGTGCTGTTTGATCTTTATATGTCCTTCTAGGCTACATGTAATTCCATCTATCCCCCATGCAGATCAAACTATGTCCTAGTCACTTCCACCTGATTTTGATTGTCTTTGTTTTCCTCAATCAATCAATCCATCCATAAATGTTATTAACAACCAAAAGGCCCAAAAGCAAGTTAAAAATATAATCTAAATTTCGCATTAGATATAATAGTTTAACAAATATTACAGATTTGTAATATATAGTTATTTGTAATAACTATTAACAAATAAATAGAACCAACAAGCAAACTTTTACATACTTGAGAATTATTGTATTTTTCAGAGTATAAGACGCACCTTTTTCTCCCCAAAAAAGAGGGTGAAAATCTGGGTGCGTTTTATACTCTGAATGTAGCCTTGCCCAGCTTCTCAAACAAAGGTTTCAGAGGCTGAAAAAAAGCATCAGAAACGAAGCTTCAGAAAAGAAGCCCCCAAACAGAGCTTCAGAGGCTTTTTTTCTGAAGCTCTGTTTCAGAGGCTTTCAGAGGCAGGAAAAACGTTTTTTTCTAGAGTTTCAGAAATTTCAGAGGCAGAAAAAAAAGCAAGGCACAGAGCTCACAACCAAGGAACCTGTTGCTAAAATTCACCTCTGGGAACAGCTGATCGGAGGTATTCTGGAGGCCGATCCACCTACCAATCAGCTTTTTTCTTATTTTCCTCCCCAAAAACTAAGGTGAGTCTTATACTCCGGTGCATTTTATACTTCGAAAAATACGGTATCTCTTCTGGGTCTGGATTTTAAAATGGGCGAGATGACCTCCTGCTAAAGAGACTTATAAAAAGCACAATACAATATTATTTTCATCTATCCTAACATAATTTTCCAGTGACTGAAAATAGTATTCTAAAATGAAAAGAACTATTTTAATTTTTATGCCACTTCAACCCAAAATTCTGAATGACTTTTCCAAGAGCTTTCCTCGAACAAAGGTCGTAGGCTCCAACAAAACAAAGATCGTAGGTTCCAGCAAATCTCTTTCTAAGATTGCTCCTCCTCCAGGAATTATTTTAACACTTGGCTTTCCAAATAAATGATCCAGAAAAACATAATTGAATGTCCATATAAATATAATGTGATCATGTGACTAGCCAGGGAGTGCTGCAAAAGCTGTGGAACAGAAACTCCTTCATTTATGCTCATAGTATATATCCCTACCAAGACAAAAAGATAAAGATTTCCCCAAAATCAATACATCTTCTGGAACAGTGTGGGATGGAACATGAAATGTTGCAGTTGTGCAGGGAAATCAAATGAATGTTTGACATCCCTTTGCATTAGAAGAAATGACTTTTCTGTTTGTGCAATACAACCCTGGGTCCAAGCCATTACATTACACAAACAAAAGTGCATATCCCAGGTTTTAAAAACATATACACCAAATCGTATTTTGACCCCCATTTGACAATAGTTTTGCACTTTCATGCTGATGTGTACTAAGATAGCTCTCTCTTACTTGAATTGCTAGTAAATTTAGCCTCAACAGGAACCATCCACTTTTCATCAATCTTCCAAAATAAGAAACCCTGGCTGTTTTGTTTTGTGATTCTAAACACTCGACACCATTTTTCATTCCATTACGGAGATTTGTTTTAAAAGATTTTACTCTTTTGTCCAATTTTCATACTCTAGCCGAGCAGACAGGCTGTAAAGAATGTTGCACTTGGCATAATATTAAGAAAGTCAAATTCAGGAGAGAACCAGCACACATATTACAGATCCGGAACACATTTAATAATAATTTACTTTACTATGTATTACTACTTGAAATAAAGGGATGGCTAAGGCATTGGATCGTATTGTAATCATGGTACTCAGGCCTTGGTCACCTGCCAGTTGAGTTATTACAATGCATTCTACATGGGGTGGCCCTTAAGTTGTATCCAGAAACTTCAGCTGGTGCAAAATGCTGCTGCATGAGCAATTATCTGTGGTTCTGGTAGACTGCACAGGATACCTCTGCTGTATGAGTTCCATTGGTTATCAGTTTGTTTCCAGGTCCATTTCAAGGGTTAGGGTTAGGGTTGAAGGACTGACTTTTTGTGATTTCTTCAGTCCATTCCACCAAATCCAACAAAATATGCATGCTACGGGTTCTGTTCTCTAGGAAACTACATATAGTGGACCCTGTTGTGGTGCCTGCATTGTACAATATTTTTCTCTCCAGGGATGAGGGTAGCCCCATCATTCCTGAGCTCCAACGAAGGCCTGGTTATGTCAGCAGGCCTGCGGACCTCAGGGAACAAGTAAAATCATGAGATGGCACTATTATTAATATCCTTCTGTCTTTTATTTTCTTTTTCTGCTTTACAATTTCTAATATTTTTAAAATAATTATTATAAACTGATTTTAGGTAATAATTGTTTTATAGAAGATAGGATAGAATAGGATAAGATAGGATAGAATAGAATAGAATAGAATAGAATAGAATAGAATAGAATAGAATAGAATAGAATAGAATAGAATAGAATAGAATAGAATAGAATAGAATA
>WNWU01000001.1:30076641-30128974 GCA_012654045.1 Ptyas mucosa
AATAGAATAGAATAGAATAGAATAGAATAGAATAGAATAGAATAGAACAGAACAGAATAGGAGTTTTTGTTTTCTTTTTTTAATGACCCTGTAATCCCTTGCATTAGGGTGGAGTTGAGGCAACTGAATGGAGTTGAGCGTTTTCTGGATGCCCTTCCTGATGCCTATGTGGAGTTCACAGCAAACAATTACTCATTGCATCCAAAGAGAGAAATATCTGCCAATACCTAGGAATGAACTTGCAGCCTCCTGATTGTGAGGTGAAAGCTCCACCTCTAGGGACAATACAATACACTCCTTATTCTTCTCATTCAGAGAAAAAGTTAATTGCAATAATGTCAAAGAAAGCATGGGATGGGTACAATTGAAAAGGGCAGAGAAACTGCAGAAGTATTTGGATAGTATGCAAGTATAGAAATTGTTTTGGAACTTTAGAAGTGAGTGAAAAGAGCTGAGTAAGTATTCTTCATTGAAGTGAATGGAATTAAAAATAACATGATGACATGATTTGGGGTGAAACTGAAGTGAGGAAATGAGAACGTCAGCGATATATCAGCGTGCAGAATTGAAATGAATGCTGTCAATATTGGTGTTCGAGAAAAAATGATGAAACGAAAATCAGAACTGTTTAAGAATATTAAAAACAGTAAAACTTCAGGAGTAGTTTGTATCAGTAGAGAAACATTAATATATAGTTGTGTGCTTTGCTTAGGTTTTCGACTGTACAACCTCTTGTGTGAAGACTATCTTTGGTTGACAGTTTTAAGAATGTTATTTGAATTTTTTTTATCATAGTCATAAGTTTATTTGTCAAGCATATATAAGATAACAGGTAAAAGGACCCAGTTTGTGGGGGCAATAAGCTGACTTTGTATAAATATACAAAAGTATGAAGGCTATTGCTTAGCGCATTGTAAACTGCCCTGAGTCTCCGGAGAAGGGCGGCATATAAATCAAATTAAAAAAAAAAGTATAAACATAATTTGAATACATGAAAAGAGTAAGTAAAAAGGAATTTTAGGGCAGGGACGGTAGGCACACTGGTGCACTTATGCACGCCCCTTACAGACCTCTTAGGAATGGGGTGAGGTCAACAGTAGACAGTTTAAGGTTAAAGTTTTGGAGATTTGGGGAAGAAACTACAGAGTCAGGTAGTATTCTCCAGTATTCTCCAGGAAGCAAAGCATAATGAAAACAGTTTAAATAAAGAAGCACTGAAGAAGTTTCTTGGACAAGAAGCAACACATTTTCAAAGAAAAAAAACCCAAGAAAGTCCAGGTGGCTTTTGAAAAGCATTTTGGGGACAATTTAAATAATGGTTCAACGTTGAACAGAGATTAAGATAAAAACATGAAATATCCCTTTAGTTTTTTTAATACATGTGTAAATCATGGGAATGCTCATGAAATCAGAAATGTGTTGGTTAGGAAAACGAATGTAAATTAACTTTTGTATAGAGATAATGCCATGTTTTGGCAGAGAAGCTAAATGATTTGCAGCAAATCTGAGACTGTATGCTTGTAATGTAATATATGGATCTACAACTTATTAAAGACCAAAATGTTTGCATTTGATGGTGAAAATGGGGTTAGCAACTATGTTATATATAAATGAGCTGGGAGGAAATCTTAGAAGATGTAGATACATTTGCTTGACTTGGGAAAATATTTACTAAAAATGGAAATTAGATGGAGAAATTTTTAAATTATGCAAATGTTGCTAGAAAGATATATTATGTGCTCTCTTGCAAGGAATGGGAGCAATGAGTAAATAGACAATCAAAATTATATCAAATTGATGAAACCCTTTATGGGAGGGCTTGAAAAAACAAAATAGTTATCTGAACATATGGACTTATTGGAAGCAAGAATGATTTCTAAGGAAAATAAGTAATGCAGAGATATAGTGAATGGTGTCGATGTAAACTAGTTTTAGCTATGTTCCATTTTGTTTCTATATTTTTGAAATTTATATTCCAATTTCTTATTCCTTTTATGTGATTTGCATAACAATGCAAACATAAAAAATAAATAGTGTGATGCTTATATACCGTATATATGCAGGATTTCACCAGTTCATAAATAAGGTTGATGACTCATATATATATCCTGCTCCCTACATTCCTATGCATATAATTCTATGCAAAGATCCTGGAAAATTTAGCTATCATGGAACTATCGGCAGCTTCACAAGATTGCATTTTTAGCACTGCAACTGGTAACTTTGTCTTACTGGGATTTCAAATCGTGCTCAAGGCTGTAAAAGCCTAACAAAAATACAGGGAAATACATGATTTATGCACACATGGCTATTTCTAACTCTACATCTATGCAATGAGTGTTTGCCTAGGGTAGGGCAATGTAACTTTTTATCTGCAATGGCAATCCTAATATAAGAAGTTGCTTGACAGTGAGATAGTGGCATATAAATTTAATAACCAAATAAAGTAGCTTGATTTATGCTTAAATAGAAACTTTCTAAATTTATCCATCCCTCCAAAAATCACTTATCAATAACAAAATGTATATATTCTTCAATTTTTTATTTTCAAACATTTGTCAAACTACATGCATAAACAAAATCAAACCTTGGAGAAAAAATGCAGAGTTTAATTAAAGACTATTGTTCAACAAAATAAGAAAATATCTGAAGAAAAGTACATGTTTGTGTGTGGGCACGAGTGTGTGTGTGTGTGTGTCAGTGGTGGGTTGCTCCCGGTTCACACCGGTTTGCAAGAACCGGTAGTAAAAATTTGTAGTAGTTCAGAGAACTGGTAATAACATTGGCTGGCCACTCCCCCGAACCGGTCCCGGCCTGGTCGCCACTCGCTTACCCTGCCCACCTCATCAGAGGCTTTTTTTTTTCTTTTAAAAGAATTTTTTCTACAACCTCTTCGGCCGAAAAAATGCTTTTAAAAGTGCAGCTCAGCTAGAATCATCAGAGGCTTCTAAAAGCATTTTTTCTACAACCTCTTCGGCTGAAGAGGTTGTAGGAAAAAAAATGCCTTTAAAAGCCTCTGGCGATCTCAGCTGAGTTGCCTGATCGTCAGAGGCTTTTAAAAGCATTTTTTTCTGCAACTTCTTAAGGTTGTAAAAAAAATGCTTTTAAAAGTTAAAAAAAAAAAGTTGGCCACGCCTATCCAGTCACATTACCCCCACCAAGCCATGCCCACAAAATAAGCCACACCCACAGAACTGGCAGTAAAAAAAATTAGAACCCACCCCTGGTGTGTGTGGGGGGGGGGGAGAGAAATACAAGACATTTGCATATATAACTTTTAAAAACTGCAATTAATATGGTAATAGAAATCACTGTTTAAAGAAAATTGAAGACTTTCATAGAAGATGCATAATGACCAATAGAATAAACGTTTTCTAAAATAGCAATAGCACTTAGACCACTTCACAGGGCGTTACAGCCTCCTCTAAGCAGTTTATAGTGTCAACATTTTGCCCCCAACAATCTGCATCCTCATTTTACTGACCTTAGAAGGTTGGAAGGCTGAGTCAACCTTGAGCCGGTGAGACTTGAACTGCCAAACTGCTGGGAGCCAGCAAAAATAGCCTGCAGTACTGCATTCTAACCACTGCAGCACCATGGCTCTTAAAAGCTTGATAGAGCATGCTATATTAATAGGTTCATTGTACTGATTATATGTGTAACCTCAGTTTAATTAGAAGCAATTATATTGACCTTTACAGCTTGAAATGATTTGGATCATATTATTCAAAGGACTGTCTGTCCCCACATAAATTTTCCCAAGCCCTGACATCAATGCCGGACAAAATCCTAGAAAATATAATCAAGCTGTGAGTTTACAAGCACTTGGAAAAGAGGAAGGTGATTACTAGGAATCAGAACAGTTTTATTTAAAAAATAGATAATGTCAAACTATTTTTATAATAACAAAATGACTAGATTTCTAGACCAAGGAACTGGTCTGTGGGGGTACTACACTCCAATAACGCATTTGATAAGTTGATCATGGCCTCCTTCTTCATAAAATGGAACAATGTGAGGTAGGTAGTCACCTACAAAATAGATTCACAGCTGGTTGAAAAAAATGTACCTAACACAAGGTCCTTAATGGAGGGAAGTATGCAGTGGGATAACTCAGAGCAAAAATATAGCAAGGCATGGAAAATAAGGAATAGAAGATTCACACAGGAATGTTGGGGAAAGGCCATTTTGCATCTGTATCTCAGATTCCTATAGATTTAAACAACCAGTGTATTGCTTTATATTTTTGGATACATGTCATAAATAGAGATACACTTCTCTGAATGCAATAATGATTCATATGAAATGGTTTTATACTGTAATGGCTCCCTTTTGAATACATGTCATATATTAATTTTGTGCTGTGAGATTCATTGGTTTTTAGAGATGTTTACATTCTTTTACATTATATTCCAACCATTTGGAAACTAGCAGAAGAATAATGGACATAGATGCTGTATAGTTTTATGATCCCCAAAACACTGTATTATTGAAATGGAAAAACATCCATTCTTTGTCAAGTATAAAAATGATTTGAAGAAATAATCTGTCTCTATATATTTTTAACACTATGTTATTGGCGGAAGTACCATATAAACTTTGGATTAAGTATATTAGTTTACGTGACTTTTTTTTTCATTCTGTCAAGTAAACTGAATTAAATGTTCAGTCTGAACCAGCAGAAGATCTCCAACAGTCTTATGGAGATGTTAAATAACAAAAGTGAAAGAATTGATCCCTAACAGCTTCCCACGGGAGTAAGCAGCCACTATTCTCTCTTTCCAACTGCCACTGATTGTAACTGGCTGCTGAGAAAAGAGTAGGACTTTTATAGGACACTACCTCAAACCCTTGGTTCCTGCAGACGGTCCAGAAGAATACCATAAGATGTGGTATTCAGCCGGTTCGGCAAACCGGTAGCGGCGACTGTGGGTGGGCCAACCCACAACCCCCTCCCCCAGCATAATGCCATCCTATTTAGCCATGTTTTCAAGACCGGGAGCATGCACATAAGAATATTGGAAACCCACCCTTGAATACCATGATGGATATCAGATCACCAAGGGTTCCCAAAAGGGAAAGGCAGGCACATTATTCCCATCCAAATCCTAACAGAGATAATTAACTGTCTCAGCCCCATACATGAGTCTAAACTCTGACTAATATCCTGTTTCCCCCAAAATAAGACATCCCCTGATAATAAGCCCAATTGGGCTTTTGAGCGCATGGCAATAAGGCCAAGCGCTTATTTCAGGGTTCAAAAAAAATATAAGACAGGGTCTTATTTTCAGGGAAACACGGTAGGTGTCTAGATAAGGCACTTTGTATTAGTTCCAAAATTTCTCAACAGCATTCACACACAAAAGAATGTTTGGAAACCAAATGGTAGTTTTCTAATACCTCTGGATTCAGGGAGAGCTTATTAGGGAGGGAGTGAAGCAAACACTTTTTTAAGGACTACCAGCATCAATTCATCCCAGAATCACATCTCCTTGACCCTTCCAAAGAAGAAGGCCAGAGGATTAGAAGTACTTGACTATTCTGCTAAAACTTGACTGACACCCAAATTTCATGTTTCCATCTCTAAATTGAACAAACATAGAAAAAGAAAATCATGTGGCCTTATCTTATTTAGGAAGATCCTAAAACCTTCTAGATGTCAGATACCTGAAGGAAGACATGACTCTGTTTCTGCAATATTATAGAATATGTCAAGAACTTCAAGGTTTCAAAAATGATAGCTTTTAGCAGAGTTCAGTATATTATAAATGAAACTTCAAGGACAATTTTTTTTACCAGGAACATTCAGTATTCTCCAGAGAATCTCCAAAATAACTTTTTGGAAACTCAAGTTTGATTCAGTTGCCAGAGTTAACTTCCTACAAAGATCACTTGTTTTATTTTATTAACAAGCAAGCAGAGTCTATTTTCATCGCACAGTGCTTTATTAAACTGTTTCTTCTACACTTACAGCTCATAACAGAACAACAGGCTTGACTTTGAAAGTGACCTATATTGTGCTCTTTAATGTTCAGAATTCAGCAGCTTGTGGGAAGCGAAAGCCGAACTGCTCATCGTAATAACCGGTGAAGCAAAAATAACCAGCGAATACACACATACATTCCCAGGTACGTGCATGAACTAGTTAATTTTTTATATATTGGAATACATATATTTATTTCAATCTTCATTTGTTCCTTTCAATTTTAGATTTAGGATTTTATAGCTATATAAGGTTTTTTTTTCTGTATATGCTTCCTGGTATATACTGTTTTTCTTGCTTTCATTAATTTCCAGCATTTTACTGTGGTTGGACAAATGGGAACAGAATTGTTTGTCTGCTTGTTTTTAGAGACACTAGTTCATTCATTTCCAAATCCCAAATAAGAATATTGGAGGAATCAGGTTTGAAATCAGGCATGTTCTGGATTCCTCTGAGACAGATGTTAAAAAGGCCTCTAGATAGCCTGATACACTGACACATCTGTCTTCAATGCTTCAATTTCTTCTTGATTCCTAAAAACAACCCTCTGAAATTCCACTTCCTCATCCCCACTCAGCAGTTTCTCATAATCAGCTCTTATCTCATCTTCTTGGGCCGCCTAGTTTAATGGTGGTATCTCTCTCTTGAAGTTGTGCACTTCCAAACTCAGTATTCTCACTTGATGTTTTGCTAATTGACAGACAAGAATTATAAATCAGTTTGCTTAATTTGACATATGAATAACTGCACTAGAGCATTACATATTCTATGAAACTTCTCCTAGAGAGGAGTTTCAACATAGGCCTATCCAGGGTTGATGCAATGCATTTACAGGAATAATCTAGAAAAATACAGCTGTTGCCTCTGGGAAAAATGGAGAACATAAAATGTTCCTCTGTATTTACATTCTTTGTTCAACATGGCTACTTCTTGTTTTACTACCTTCACAGTGGGTATTTTCAGCCTATATTACACTGTGCAACTAGTTATTCTTGTAGTTTGCTTTGTTCAATAAATCCTTTCAATGTCTACTCATTTGTGTGTTCACTGCCTTCAAATCCACAAATCCCCTGCACAATGTAGTTGTGGCAACACATCTTTTCTGATTTTATTTTGTTATGTCAATATCACACACCAAAATTTATCTTTCCATCAAGATATCAAAATAGTTTGATATAACTCAATTATTTGATATACAACATTTTCTCAGTTAATGCTCATGATCTTAGACTGAAGCAGAGCCAAGTATTTAGATTTCACCATCAGATTTGAAATGGGGATCCCTTTCCCTGGACAGAAACACACAGATTGACAAACTTTTAAGCGATTATTTTCTGCTACATCCTGCTAGGCAGGAGATAAGAGCTTCCTTGCACCTCACTAAGAGGATCTGAAAACTATTTATCCAAACTCACATTTGGCTTTTCAACAGTAAGAAACTTGGCTGTACAGAAGAACGAAAACAGCTGAAAATGGCATATGTCTGTTAGCAGTAATTAAATCAAAATGCAAAGTTTCAGAGTTCTGTCTGCTCCTGTTAAATGTTCATGAGCTGTAAAACCTCTGATTAAATTTTAAGCAAGGGGAAATGTGCCAGCTTTCTGATACAGAGAGGCTAATGAAGTACATGGTATGCAATTATGAAAGTATGCCAGCTTTCAGATACAGAGACACTAATGAAGTACAGTGTGTGCAATTAGGAAAGTGTGCAGTATGACGATGCTACAAGAAAAACTGTTGGGCTTAATACCAAGGACGCAGCAAGACTGCACAGCAAGCAGTCAGGCAGTGTTGACTGACTGCCTCTTACCAGCAAAAAGTGAATTATGTGGGTCATGGCCAAGTTTATCTCCAGCCATAGAGAATCTCTACAAGTCACAGCAGAAAGAGTTTAGATAAAAACTGTATAGAATAGAATAACAGAGTTGGAAGGGACCTTGGAGGTCTTCTAATCCAACCCCCTGCTTAGGCAGGAAACCCTTCACCTCTTCAGACAAATGGTTAGCCAATAACTTCTTAAAAAATTCCAGTGTTGGAGCATTCACAACTTCTGGAGGCAAGTTGTTCCACTGATTAATTGTTCTAACTGTCAGGAAATTTTTCCTTAGTTCTAAGTTGCTTCTCTCCTTGATTAGTTTCCACCCATTGCTTCTTGTTCTACCCTCAGGTGCTTTGGAGTATAATTTGACTCCCTCTTCTTTGTGGAAACCCCTGAGATATTGGAACGCTGCTATCATGTTTCCCCTAGTCCTTCTTTTCATTAAACCAGATATACCCATTTCCTGCAACTGTTCTTCATAGGTTCCCTTATCATCTTTGTTGCTCTTCTCTGCACTCTTTCTAGAGTCTCAACATCTTTTTTTACATCGTGGTGAGCAAAACTGAATGCAATATTCCAAGTGTGGCCTGCTGCTTCTTTCCCAACAACATTCTGGTTGTGCTTAAGATGAGCTTTTTATGGTTTGGTCCAGCACTTTCTCAGTCCTTCCATGTGGCCAGGTTCCTCCCTTTTCTTTCCCTTGCCAGGAAAAGCAACTGCAGCAAGGGAAGAATCAAGGGGAAGATGAGTGTTGGATAGTTTTGGGGTTTTTTTGCACCCTCCCATGGACCATTTCAAGTGAAAACTGGCCATCTCCATGAATAAATGCAGCACAGTAACAAGGATACCATTGTAGCCTAACAGCTTTGTGATCTGAAATGTGGAAGAGCCATCATTGTTCACAATAATTCCTTTCATTATTCAAAAATATATAGAGACTTTAGATGAGAGACAGGACAACATTCTATCTTGAGCTGTTTTTCTTTTTGTAAAAAGAACTACACATCAAAGTTTTTAGTACTTTCCTTCTATAATCAGACCTTCCCAGAGGAAAGGGGGGAAAAACCAAATCCTTTACTTTTTTTAAAGAAAGAAAAGTTTAAATTGCTATAGGTTAACTTAAGTCATCTATCTTAAATTTTGCAATCTATAAACCCCATAAAGACATACCTTCCTGCCTGCCTGCCTGCCTGCCTTTTTGCAATCTGCCATCCCTGTGGCCAATTGCAACCTCATTGTCATCACTGCCAGCAATCTCAATGCAAATATCTTCTCCTGCTGCTAATAGCTTTAGGGGAAAGGTAATCAAAGATGCGCTGAAATTATTGCAGTAGAAGGACTTTAAACTCTCACAATCAACAATCTTGATATAGCTGAGATTCTGGAGAGAAAGGTTTTTTCTGTGTGAATTATTCCTGCATATGTGCAAGTAACCCAGGTATATTTACTCATATATGTACCTCACTACTACCTCGTGAAACTTAAAAGTTTCCCCATTTGATACAGGCAGGATATAAACACATGTAGAGATGCAATTTTTGAGGTTTTATTGTTTTTAATTCTTTTAACTGTTTTATAATTTTAGAATTGTAAGCCATCCAGAGTCACGTGGCTGAGATGGGCACCTATAGAACCTGAAAAAAAATAAACTTATATTTTTAAACCAATAAGGAATACAGATTATAAGACATAATCATGGTCATCAAAATTATTTCGATAAATTCTCAGGGTTGCAAAGGAATATTAGCAAATTGTCATTCACTCTAATTATTTTTACTATTTCAATCAGAATTGAGCTGGAGGGGACCTTGGAGGTCTTCTAGCCCAACCCCCTGCTCAAACAGGCAATCCTATACCTTTTCAGATAGGTGGCTGTATTTATGAGGCATTTTTCTCCTAGGATAAATGATTCTAATAATTCCAAGAATCAGGATGTGCTGGCTGACTTCTGAAAAAGTTCAAGCAAAATGGCTGGGCAGGCACTCACATATGTAGAAGAGTAGGAATAGCTTGTGAAGCAACAACAGAAGGCTTATCTCATGCAGCTCCTGTATGGAATTTGTATGGCCTTCTATTAATTTTGAAATACCTCTTTCAAAAGTTTTGTAGAGCCTGTTTGTGTGTGTGTGTGTATTTCAAGTCACTTTTTTACTTCTGGCAACTGCCTGGACAAGTCCCTGCAACTTTCTTGGCTAGATTTTGGAAGTGTTTTTTTCATTGCCTTCTTCCCAGGGCAGTGGGGAAATTATTTGCCCAAGATTACCCAGCTGGCTTCATGATTTAAGGTGGAACTAGAACTCATAATATCCTGGCTTATGTAGTGTTTACAATGAAGATTATTTTATGACTGGGACAATGGACAAGAGGAGTAGTTCAGAAGCTAGAATAACATCTAAGTTTATTTGAGAAAATGATTGAAATTATGCAAAGCTTCTAAAGTATTTTGATTCACCAAAACTTGGACCAAAACACAAGCAGCATCACAAATTAAATGTGTTTTTCTTTCTTTGAAAGAAAAAAACAAATCAAATATGAATTATAATATGAATTATATGATAACTAACATTTTGAAGATTATACGGCTTTCCTATGTTTCTGGTGTATATGGAGAATGCTGGAGGGACTTGGTGGCATGGTAGGTTCTCTGATGACATGAGAAATAAGACAGTTAACATCATCTTATTAAATGTTACCTCAAGTTCTTTGTGGTAAAGGAAATTGCTGTTTCATTCACTTCCTCACCTCTCAGCTTCTTTCATCTAGTTACAAGCTGAAACTTTGCTGTCTCGTGTGCTAATGGAATATTCCTATTATAGAATTTAAGGGTTTCAAGGATTTGATTGAGAGAAACAGGACAAAATAAGTACTTTTTCCCCCTTGTTATTCAAATCACTGATTCAACATATAGAAGTAATCGTTTCATTTCCAGCTAAACTTTGCAAATAAAGTATAGTGTAGCCTAATTGCTCTGTATACCAACGCAATTTCCATCCAGAAGACAACGTTTCAAAAGTACAAATGAGATTTTTCCCCCTGAATCTCTACCTTCCACTCTAGTCAACTCTAAGCATATATAAATCCATAGATTTAATCTAAGTTTAGCACAGTTATAATTCTATCTACAGATCCAGAATTAAGAAAGACTTCAAGATTAATTCATTGCTTATTTAGCAGCCCATTTCATATACCGTATTTTTCAGAGTATAAGATGCATCTTTTTCCCCCCTAAAAGAGGCTGAAAATTTGGGTGTGTCTTATACTCCAAATGTAGCTTTTTTGAAGCTTTTTTTCAGCCCTAACGAGGCACTAGCAAGCGATTTCCCCAGCTTTGCCTGCTCCCTCCACTCTCCGCTGTGCTTTAACCAGGCGCTAGCGAGTGAAGCGATCTCCATGCTTTGCTCCGACTCTCAGCTGTTCTTTAGAAGCCTTTTTTCAGCCCTAACTAGGAGCTAGCCAAGTGAAGTGATCTCCCTCCAGTGCTTTGCCTGCTTTTCGCATTGCTGCTTCCTCTGAGCTGTGCCTTAGAAGCTGTTTTTTATCGCCAAGAAGGGGATTAAAGACCAGCAAACTAATGTACTGAAGCTGACCAAACTAAGGACGCTAGCTAGATGAATACCTGGTAGGCAGATTCCCCCCCCCCTATTTTCCTCCCCAAAAACTAAGCTGCGTCTTATACTCCGGTGTGTCTTTATACTCCAAAAAATACGGTATGTGACTCTAGGCAGCTTGCAACAAAAAAAGATAAAACAGATAAAATATGTAATATAAAAATAAAAACACATAGCAGTTGAACTTCACAAAATGAAGTTCAGCCAAGAGATAGGCTCTGTCACACTCCCAGGGCTTTAGGCCCCATTCCAGAATCAGATTACAGGGCTTTATAATAGCCCAGGTTATGATAGGTTATAATAGATAACCTAATCTCAGAAGAAATGGTGTTCCAAAGGGTGGGCAGCATGGCAGAAAAGACTCTCCTCCAGAGCCCTACCAGCTGTTGTTTCTTAGCCAGTGGCATCTAGGAAGCTTCTCCTGCTAGACCAGGTGGGAGAAGTAGAAAACATTGAGGAGAGGTGGTTCCATGAGTAACCTGATCCCAAGCCATTAGCATCTTGAATTGTACCCAGAAAAAACACCGGAAGCCAATGCAGCTTGCTGAGAAGTGGTGCCACATGAGCCAAATAACCAACACCTTAAATGTCACCACATTCTACATCAACTGAAGCTTACAAATGCTCTTCAATGAGAGAACATTGTAACATCTAATCTGAGGTTATGAGGAAATGGGAACAATTCACACACAACCGAAAACTGGGCAAAGGCCCTCCTAGCAGCAGCTATCACTTGCTCTTCAAGTGGGAGCCATATGTCCAGGAGGACTCCAGGTTTGTTCAGGTAATGCCATCTCTTCCAAAACCAAAAATAGAGGATTGATGGAACCAGGAGATCCAAAATCTCAGAGCTACTCTGTCTTGTTTGAATTGAGCCAAAGCTTATTGTACCTCATCCAGGCGTGGATACAGAACTTCCACAGCATCACTTGATGACATAAAGTCCCTCTGAGTCCCAGCCACAAAGAAGGCAAAATGGCCACCAGACAAGGTAGGGGAATAAAGGTTGTAGCCTCAGGAGCCAGGCCTCTACCAATGCCTCTGCCTGCTCTGCCTCTGCCACAACCAATTCACATCCATATTGACATCTCTGTTTGATGGAGCATCCACTTGCAGATCTTCTAGACCTCTGCCATAAGTCACATCTTCTTCAGCCCCAGCAAAGATTCAGCAGTCTTCCTCTACCCAAAATGACAGTAAGCCTTCCATAATGTATCTAATGCCACTGGCCTTCTTTCTGCTCAGTGCTAATCAATGTGAAAACTGCACAACAGTTGATTTTTTTTTCACTTGGCGGTCCACCATCCAGCTGCCACCATCGGCCCTAGGCATACACTTCTCCATCTGGCAGCATGGAACAACAGGTAAGTTATTAATAGAAAATTACCTCTTACTCTGATTCAGTCATATAAACTGGCAGGTTGCCTAGATCTAAAAGGTTTGGTCCTCTTTTCTTCCCATCCATCATCTTCAAGCTCACAGAAGGTCCTCTGCCATGAATAGATTAAGTCCTCTGCTGTCCTCTTACTCTTTAGCACTCTTCTCCTGGATCATGCTTCAAATGCTTGATAGGCTTACAAACTAATGAGCTTTAAGCAGTGCAAAAACGACTTAATCCGTTTTATGATGACTAGCCACGCTTTCTCTGGATTAAAACCAAGAATCCATCTAGAGCTTTCTAAGTCCATGTTAGCCATTTTAGCTGCCAACCATCATCTCCATTTCTAAACATCTTCTCTCTAAATCTTTGTGGGTATTTTCTTTGTCAAGACTTCTCCTTTACTATTCCTTATGAACCAGTCTTCCTGTACTATGTCAATTATTTTGAACTGTTGATGCGACTAATAGCAGGTACTTATGGATGCCATTGTTTCGGTGCCAGTCTCTCTCTATGACCTGCTGATCTGTATTACTATACTTCTGCTGATTGAACATCATTGGTGAACCATTACCAAATTCTACCATGGATGAGGATTTCTTCCCCAAAGGAAGAAATGCTTACTACTGATTCTCCTGCGATCCAAAAATCCATAAGGAAAGTCAAGGAAGCTAGGAAGAAATCTAACTTTGCTAATGTGATTTGCACCAGGCTGCCCTCCTTCTCCCCCCCACCTCCCCCACCAAAAACCTGCCAGTGATCAGGATCAGGGGTTAGTTAGGGAACTATACTAATAAATTTGTGACCCACAAAACCCAGTGATCCAGAGACAGAAACCATACTCCTCAACATTAGTGATCAGTTTTCAGTGTCATACCAATCCTAGCGCTCACAAAAAACCATAGAAAATAACATTTTTTAAAAAATATATTTTTTAAGCTGAAGTAGAACTTCAGTATTGCTACACCATAGTTTATATTTGGGTTATCTGCTGGAATATTTGGAGTTTGCTGTACTATCCTCTTTTTTTTTATCCTTGCTATCTCTCTCTCTGAAAAGAAAAGCAGAGGAGTATTTCCTTTTTTTAAAAGTTGTTCAGGTGAAACTTTGTTTTATTAATATTTCTAAATATTATATCACATCAACCCCGGCCATCTAGTTCTTCCTTAAAATGAAGCCGCCGTAGGTCTTTTCACACTTTACTATTGTCCCAGTATGACTCAAATAGAATTATTTTCCCCCTGAATTTGTAATTGGTGATTTGAAACAAATCATATCCCTCTACATATTTTGAAAAGCTGAATTGATTCATATCATAGTTGGTTTGCAAAAACCTACAAAGCAGTTCTTGAGAGGTGGAGAACTGATAGAGTATGCATGGATCCAGCAGTATCCATTCTATAAGCCTGATTTTTCCACTCAAGGATAAAGCCGATTTTATACAAACTGTAGAAATAATTTTTGTCATGTATAAGGATTTGCAACTAGCTTTTTTTTTATTGAATATATTGTATGCCTGACTGGTAAATTAGCAAAATGTGGGGTTTAATAGCCGATTGTATCATCATATTATTCATCTTGGGAAACAATTGTGTTTTCCAAGTAAAACTCTTGTGTTAGTTATGATGTTTTCCTTTGCCAAGAGTGTGATCTCTATTTTTCATCTATAATGGGTACCTGTCTGAATTGTAGTGGTGGTATTTTTGCTAAGAATTTGACAAGGAACTTGCATAACTGAAACACACACATTTTCCCTAGCTTTTTTGCATCGTAGTGCTTTGGTGTAATGAATGAGTCCATTACTGCTTTACAGGATAAGATCTAGTCCAATCCTCTGTCAAATCTTCCTACACATTACTTTTCTGACTTGTTTCAGTTACTGAGAATGTGATGGCATTTCTGCTCTGCAGACTCTCAGGCTTTTTTTAAAAGAAAAGCCAAGATGGTCTATGATCCAAAGGCCTTCAGCATTTTGAGATTACAGAATGAAACTTATTGTACTGACATATCTTCTGAACACATTTGAAACCAGTTTCTAAAGCAATAACCACAACACTGGATAAAAATGACACGTCTATTTTGAAGATAAATCTGAAGTAAAACAAAACTTTTTCAAATCTTTCTAATGTACTTTGCAGCTTTCTGAGACTGAATTTTGTAGAGAAAGAAAATAATATTTATACAGTTTCTTTCATCCCTGAAAATTTCAGGGTAGATGATAGGAGTTCATCTGTTCAGGATGATATCCAATAGTTTTTAAAACAAAAAACAAGAAAACCAAAAATCACAAAACTGTACAATAAATTGGAACCATTGGATCTTACTGAAATTACTAGGATATTTTCAGAAATTTTCAAGAATTAAATATGTTCACAAATCAAAACACTGTAAGAGGAAGAGAACTTCAATAGCCATAGTCAATGTTTATTAAAGTATAAGCAGGAAATACAGTTATAGAAATATATCAATTATGTCATATAGTAATACTTAATTAATACTTAAGTAAGGTGGACTGGCAACACCATAGCTAAGCAATGTGAATGTAAAGCAAAAAAATAATAATCAGGAAATCACTGGGTGAGATCATCCATCAATATGGGATGAGGTATCATAAATATGCTGATGATACTTAACTTTACATCTCCATCTAGGTGACCTCAATGGTGTGGTACTTTTCCTTTTGTGGGGCCTTGAAGCTGTGAGAGTTTGGATGGAGGACAGCAGGCTTCAGCTGAACCTTGGTAAGAAAGAATGGCTATGAGTTCAAGGAGACTCAAGATCTGTAGGTTTATTATCTTTATTTATGAATGGGCCGACACTACTCCAGAGAGATCTCATATGCAATCTGAGGGTTCTCCTAGACTCATGATTGAAAGAGTAGGTGGCAGTTGTGGCAAAGAAAGCCTTGATGTAACTTCATGCTGTGCACCAGTTGTGCCCTTTGCTGGATCATGAGTTACTCATGCCCCGGTCATTTCTCAGCTAAATTACTGTGATGCATTCTACGTGGGGCTACCGTTGAGGAATATATGGAAGCTACAATTGGTGCAAAACACAGCAGTTCTGAAGGCCCCTCGGACGGCACATGTAACACCGCTGTTGTACGAGCTGCACTTGTTACCAGTCTGGTTCAGGTATAATTCAAAGTGTTATTTATCTCCTTTAAAACCCTTTATGGTATGGGTCTAGGTTATCAAAGGAGCCATCTCACCCCAATGGGATTGGTCCATCCCACTTGCTCCAGGGACAGAGGCCTCCCAAAGAATTTTGGCTGGTGAGGTCTAGGAAAAGAGCCTTTTCTGATATGACCCCCTGTCCCTTACCTTTTAGAATATTCTCCCACTGAAGAAGGGGTCAGTTCCACCCTCCTGTCCTTCAGGGAGAATCTTAATATCTGGCTCTGCCTGCTGGCTTGCGGCCCCAATAGTTTTAGGCTGGGAGAGTTGGACCATAAGAAAGGCTGAGCGCCAAAGAATTGGGGCTTTTGAACTATAGTGCTGGAGAAGACTCCTGCGAGTCCCTTGGACTTCAAAGCAATCAAACCAGTCAGTCCTAGAAGAGATCAACCCTCTACTCTTTAGAAGGCCAGATCCTGAAGATGAAACTCAAATACTTTGGCCACCTAATGAGAAGTAAGGACTCACTGGAGAAGAGTCTAATGCTGGGAAAGATTGAGGGCAAAAAAAGAAGGGAACAACAGAGAATGAGGTGGCTGGATGGAATCACTGAGATTAAATAGACTCCGGGGGATGGTAGAGGACAGGAAGGCCTGGAGGAACATTGTCCATGGGGTCGCGATGGGTCGGACACAACTTCACAACTAACAACAACAACAATGCTGGGGGTGGCTGACAGGTTGGAAGATCCACACCTCTGTGTTGTCTCTTTTCAGTTTTTAGTCTTTATTTAATCTTATTTTAATATCTTATATTATCATATCATTTTGTAAGTCACCCAGAGTCACTGCAACAGTAGGACGGTGCCATATACATTTAACAAATAAAAAAATAAGACAGCGTTACTACTAACTACAAAAAAAAATTAAGATCCTCTTTGACATATTGCCAGTTTGTGCATATTCCAAACTATCTTGTAAATATTGAGAGTTTGGAGGTTTTAGAACCAAAAGACATTTTAAAAGAGCAAGAACTGACCCATTTCATTCTCAGTTCACGTTTGTTATTAATGAATCAACTTAATCTGCTGCATTGCCAACTATCAAAATCTCTCAACAATTTGCAATAAAAATAAAA
Organism: Ptyas mucosa; assembly: GCA_012654045.1. Lineage (NCBI taxonomy): Eukaryota > Metazoa > Chordata > Lepidosauria > Squamata > Colubridae > Ptyas > Ptyas mucosa. The sequence continues at coordinate 30,093,683 of WNWU01000001.1, forward strand.
TAAAATTGAGACAGTAAAAAACCGTTAAAATAGCAATGAAAGCAATCATAAAATAGTTAAAATGCAGAGTTACAATCAGCAGTTAAAAGTCTCCCAAAATGATGTGTTCTAATGACATTTTAAGACCTGATAAAAATATTAAACCTTTCGGCTCTGCCATGAATAGTTTCTGAAGAATGGAAGCAACCCAAATTTATATCCAAGTCAAGCTTATGGCAACTATAGAACATAGATTATCTTTAGAAGATTCATATAGAAGGAAGCCATCCCTGAAACAGCCTAGACCTCAGGCTACTGAATACTGGATACTCTTGACTTATTACCACAATTGGGACAAGAACCTTGGTTGTTGAGTGAAGTGGTCATTAAGCGAGATGTCACATAGCTCCTTCACTCAACAACTGAAATTCTGGTACCCCCACTCATGTTCATTAAGCAATCTCATAGTTCATTAGGCAGATGGAGTCCCAAGTAAGGAACTCAGGGTGATTCGAGGATAGGGGATCTCTGGGGAATGCTAGCGCAGGCCATACGTGGGTTAGAAGGTGCTGCAGTGTGGCATGAAGTAAAAACCACCCATGGAAGCTTCATCAACTACCCAGCCCACCAATGCATACAAAGCACCAAACTGCATACCTACACTGTTTTTCTCCAGCTACTAACAGCCACACCCAGCCTACAATTGGTAAGAACTTGGTATCATTTTCCAAGTGAGCTCCATTCTCGTGAATACCTTCCAAAGCCTCCTTCTCCAAATCTCTCCACTTTGGGGTTAAAATCTTTCATGCCAAAATCTAAGCAGGATTTTCAACTCCAGAGCAACTTCCCATTGACTTTGTGGGGAAACTGGCAGTGAAGATTGTAAATGGCCTTCACATGATTGTGATGCATGTGGTAACTGATTATAAGTGGGAATAAGTTACCAAACACCCAGATCATGATCACATGACCATGGGGTCATTGCAATGGATGTAACTTCAGTCATGATGCATAAGTCCATTCAGTATCATCAAAACTTCAAGCGGTCACTGAAAAAATGTGTAGTGTCCTGCTCACTCACATGCACACATGTGAGTGGTTTATTCATTTTATTAATATTCCCCAGCAATTCCCTTCACCAAAAACCCAGAACTGTCCCAATTGAGTTCAGCAAATCAATGCTACCCCGCCACTAGAGCAATGACCAATGAGTTCACAAGGCATATGAAAATTCCCAAAACAAGATAAGTCCAACCAGGCAAATTAAATTCACAAAATAGGATTCATGAGGCAAGAATCCAGAGTCCACAAGGGACAGTGTCAGTCCAAAGCAAGGCAGGAATCACAATGATCAGGAAACACACAACTAGGAAATGAACACATTGTTCCCAGCACTGTCTCCATCTCTCTGTTATGCTAAATAGCCAGCTTCTGGCGCAGCTCATCAAGAGCATGAGGCTGCAGCCTCACGAGAAGTTGGGTTGACCTTCACTGCTCCTGCCTTTTCTCTGCCCCTTGTGTTCTCAGATCACTGATCAACTGTAGCTGCATGCTTTCCCCACCCAAAGCCTCAGAACTGTCCTGCTGCCACTATACCTCAGCCAAATCACTCTCTGCTGGCTGCTTGTTCAGTCACTTTCCCATCAACTGCTCCACCTAGTTTGGACTCACAGCCTCAGAGCCATCAGCTGTCTCCCCTCCAAATGTGCCCAGGATTGGCTCATTCTCTTCTGAGCTCACATCCAGGGGAATCATCATAAAATGGTCATAAACTGAGAACTACCTGTAGAGGATTCCAAATATAGTAACCAGAACTTTGCAATTTTGCCTAGAACAAGTTGGTAGCCACTATCAAATTCAGGGGAGTATTAGCTTCATGATTTACACATGTCAAGACACAGACCTGGAAAAGAGGTTTGATTAATGTGCAGGAGAAAACTTTGGAAGGTTCCAGTACAGGCCCTTAATCTACACGTGTTCTTTGAATAAATAGTTATTGTAAACTCAACTAAAAAGCTATTAGGCATGAATTCTCAACAGCACCAAATGAAACATGACATTAACAAGATAAGTGAAAGTGTTAATCTCAGGAACGCAAGCCTGGGTCTGAAGAATTAACAAGTAGCATTGGGAACTATTGCAATTAACTATTTAAAAAACAATCCCAAATTTCTTCAACCTCGTTGTTTAATCTAAAGCAGTGATGGTGAAACTTTTTGGCACCTACTGCCAAAAAGGGAGCTCGCATGCGTCTGGACCACAACCTGAAAGAGAAGCTGTCCAGGGCACATGCGTGCGCCCAAAAATGAACTTCCAGTTTCAGCCAGCTACTCTTCCATGCAACGATCAGCTGGCCGGCACGCATGCTCACACAGAAAAATGGAAGACCAGCTATAAGATTGTCTAGTTTCTGGCACTTCCGCATGCAAAAAGGCCAGCTGATCATCGTGGGCACATGCATACACGAAATCCAGAAGAGGAACGGCTGATGCCACAGGTGCCAGGCGACTTGGCTCTGTGTGCCACTTCCGGGAAGCATGCCATAGGTTTGCCATCACGGATCTAAAGGATCCTGTTCCCCAGCTGGAAACTAGGAGTACAATAGGACCCTTACTTATCTACTTGTGAGGATTAGATGAGAAAGTACTTTTCTGAAGTAGTTCTCTTGCTTCCTCAGTAGATGGGCCATTGGTGGTTGGGGAGCTCAATCCCCAGGACTTTCTGTTATGGTTGCTATGAGACGCAATGCTATTGCTGCTCCTACATAAAGCTTCTGGTTAACGTCATCACCACAGATTCAAGAATCATTATTCTTGAATATATTCAGTACTGAATATATTCAATTTTATATCTTGACTTTAAACTGTACAGGAGAGTGGCAGAGAGTAGATCCTGCAGACTGGCAGGATCTAGCTGGAGATGAACAGGCTTAGTTTCAATCCAATGATAGGCTCTGTACGCAGAAACTTTCTGATTCCAGAAAGATTCTATCTTTAATTCTGGATAATATTATGCTTCCCCAGGAAGAAATAATAATAATAATACTAATAATAATACTAATACTAATACTAATACTAATACTAATAATAATAATAATAATAATAATAATTTTATTTCTATACCGCCCTTCTCCCGAAGGACTCAGGGCGGTGTACAGCCTATTAAAAGCACAAAACAGACATCAATTTAAAATAATTTAAAATCAATTAAATAATTTGGCTAAGTTTTAAAACCCCAAGTTTAAAATACCCAATTTAAAATTTTACGTTGATAATCCAGCCTGGCGGAACAACAAGGTCTTGGGGTTCAACAAGGAATTAGGGTTCCTTTTCCTTTCCTTTTTTAAAAAATGCTTTTCACTTGCTATTTCCCATCAGAGATGGTATATTCAGCAGGTTCTGACCAGTACTGGAGAACCGGTAGCGGAAATTTTGAGTAGTTCGGAGAACCGGTAAATACCACCTCTGACTGGCCCTGCCCCCATCTATTCTCTGCCTCCCAAGCTCCAGCTGATTGGGAGGAAATGTGGATTTTGCAGTAACCTTCCCCTGGAGTGGGGTGGGAATGGAGATTTTACAGTATCCTTCCCCTGCCACACCCACCAAGCCATGTCACACCCACCAAACCATTCCACACCCACCAAGCCATGCCCACAGAACCGGCAGTGAAAAAAAATTGAATCCCAACACTGAATAGCATGATGGGAGCAAATAGATGGATTTAGAAATATCCCAATCCCTGAAAAAGTAATCACTAAAGAGAAAACGGCATCTAATAGATATATAGCTTTATTTCGTCTATTATTTTATTAAAAATATTGGAATATCCCCACTATTTTCAATGATATGCAAACGAGGGGAAATTTTAGGAAGTTGTGCAAAGGTCTGTATAAATATATACAGACTTCTAATATACTTTATTTTCTTTGTGAGAAGGAAATGTAATGTTGTATAAGGAATATGTTGTGCATTTTTAGACTAGTCTTTTTTTTTTTACAAAATGAAATTGAAAAAAAAGTTAATGAGGAAACCCGATTCACTTAAGAACTGGGTTAACTACCTTAACAACTGCAGTGATTCACTTAACACTGTGGCAAGAAAGGTCATAAAATGGGGCAAAGCTCACTTAACAAATGTGTCTCTTAGCAACAGAAATTTTGGGCTCAATTGTGGTCGTAAGTTGAGGAGTACTCATACTTCTAGATATGGGTAAAGAACTCTATTTTCTATCCTATTGCGTTAAAAATTACCAAATTTAAATGAAACCAGTCTAGGGCTTTTTAAGATTCTAAGAGGTCTTTGGAAAAACATTCATTTGGCTATCCCCTTTTTCTTCTCACTGCAACCCATGTCATTGTGGTTTTCTTCTGCTGCCAGCTTTTGTCTTGAAATCAATGACAGAGAATTAATTACTGAGGGAAAATCTGATGTGACTTCTAACACGTTATTTTGCCCGATTAGTTTTACTGACTTGAATAAAATATATATATTTATTGATCCATTTAATTATTTCAAGTGCTGAATAATGACCCTCTCTCTGTGTGGGTTTACGATATTCACCCCATTATCCGCTGAACATCAAAAGGCCTTGATCTCACAAGTTTTCAATTTGCCATGAATTGTTATTGTTTAAAATGTTAAGATATTCTTAGAAATGCAGTTTCCTCCGACTCTTCTGGTGCGATTGCAGCACATTCTATCACTTCAAAATTCTTCCTTTAATATGTTTTAGCTGTCCTTGATTTGTGGCCTATAGTAACAGCGGAAAACCATTTTCTCTTCTGCAGTCATATAGCAGAACTAAAAGCAGAGATACCATATGGCAACTCTGTATTCATTTGCTTCGGTCTTTTCCACCACCAGGTGTAAGACATTGAAAAAAAATATGTCATTTTAATATGTGACTTTGCTAAATAACTAAGCCTGAGCTGATCATCTGTGTGCAAACTGACTGTGTGACAAGTGCTGAAAGCAGTGGAAAAGCCATCGTCAGGTAGTGCACCATCTGCTACCATTCAGTAGGGAGACGAAAAGCTGAAAGATTTTCCTTATTTGTGACTACCTAACTTGTGCCTCTGCTTTAATAGCACAGCAGAACAGAGAGAGTTTAGATTATAAAACTCCAATGCAAATCCACACGTGGTATTACTTTTGCTTCCAAAATGGTCGCTTGGATAACTTCATTTTCTTGACACACTGTCATTGTTGCAATTTGCTGGAGCCTACTATCTGGTACTTCTAGTCCTCAAACATCTCCAGCACCATCTTGCCACAGCTGGGAGCTCAAACAGCATCTCACATCTTGGTAACAATCCAATATCTAAATTGATGATCAGGTCAACATTTTGGAGTATGGATTCCACCTTGCCCAGGCTGGTTATGGCTCAAAAATTCACCTGAAATTAAGCTTCTGGAAATGTTGTTCTGAAATGTGATGCCCTCCTACTCAAGGGTCTCAGCGGAATAAGTAAATTAAAATAAACACTATCAAATATACAGGGATAGGGATAAAATTAGATAAAGTTATACATTAATATTTTTATTATTCATACCAACAAGAATTGATGTATAACACCCTGCTGTAGAGAAAGGTCTACCACTCTAACTCAGAGTAAGGTCATATAATAATTCACTGGTTTTCCCCATACATATAAAGAAACTTCATGTATTATCTTCAGCTTATCATGCCTAGTCCAGTGATGGCTAACCTTTCTGCCATCGCGTGCCAAAAGCGGGGGGAGCGAGGTGGGGTCACACACATGCATGCCCACATCCATAATTCTATGCACCCCGCCCTCCCCCCACCTGTGCTCCCCCCGCTTTTGGCACACGATGGCCAGGTGGGCCCAGTAGGCCCGTTTTTTGCTCTCCCCAGGCTCCAGAGCCTTTCTAGGAGCCTAGGGAGGGCAAAAATGGCCTTCCCCCGAGGCCCTCCGGAGGCTGGAACAGTGTGTTTCCTGACTTCTAGTGGGCCCAGAAGGCCCGAAAATCAGCTGGCTGGCTCATGCATGTGTGCCGGAGCTGAGCTTGCGTGCCCACCGATATGGCTCTGTGTGCCACCTGTGGCACCCATGCCATAGGTTTGCCATCACGGCCCTAGTCAATACATTACTGTAGTATGACTCAGGATTGCTGTTAATGTTCTTGTTTTGTGAATGTTTTAGATATTGATCAACTACAATAGGTAGTTGGTTAACTATCTCCATTTTCTTGAAAATCATGCCTTCCTTCTGCAAGAACCTCGTTCTCTTTTAACTGTGTTTCCCTGAAAACAAGACTGGGTCTTATATTATTTTTTGCTCCAAAAGATGCATTAGGGCTTATTTTCCGGTTAGGTCTTATTTTGGGGGAAACACAGTACTAAAATGGGTCTGTCTGACTGATATTAGCTGGGATGTATTTTTTTGTGTAGGGCTTATATTACAAGTATCCTGAAAAATCATGCTATTTTCTGGTTGGGTCTTATTTTCTGGGAAATACGGTAATAGCAGAGGGGTGTCTCCCTGAGACTGGGATGCCTAGACTCCTGACCCAGGAACAGGAATAACTGGCATTCAAGATTGATCACTTTAAAGGTTCTTCTATCTGTCATTCTTTGAGTAGGATCAATGTCCAAGAGGACACCCAGATTACGCATCAAGTATGTCTGGAGGAGTGCAACCCCATCCCAAGTTATCAATGGAACAGTTCCAGAATCAGGGGATCTCAAACCCAAAAAACACTCAGTCTCACTAGGGTTGATTTGCTGTTTGTTGCAAATCAGAACCTTCCAGAAGCTCACAGACTCCAGTCTCCAGGGCCTAGATAAACATCTCTGCTGCATCACTTTTATAGCCCAGCCCAGAGATGTACAACTGAATAGTATTGACAGATGACCCAGTAGCTTCATGTACTGTAGATGTTGAATAGGAATGGAGAAAGAACTAAATCCCTGTAAGCAAAGGCTTAGATCTAGATCTCTCTTATCTAACAAAACCAACTGAAACTGACTTCAAAAGAAGGATAACCACTTCAAAATTGACTTCTGCTTCAATGCATGGGATGCAACAAGCTAGCACCTCATTTCTAAGTGGTGTAGAAAGTCAGCATCTACCCCTCTCCTAGAAGAATGAAATATTTTGGGAAATATTTTTTTAAAAAAGGCAAAATATTATATTTCCCTAAAGGGAGAAATGGAAAAACATGTTTTTTTAGAGGCAGAAAGCAACCCCCAGTTTTCCTTAATAGCCCACAGCAGATGTCAACACTTAAGAGATAAAGAGTTTATTGAAAAAGGAAGACAAGTATGTAGATAGCTCTATTCATAGGCAAAGCAAATACTGTAGGCAGAAATCCATTCAAGGCAGGATATTTTGAAACTCCCTGCAGCAAAGTCTGGAAAAAGGCAGATTGGTAGGATTAGCTCTCACTCAAGATCCAAAACAAGACGAAAGTCAATAAGCCACAATAGGAATTGCCCAACACCCTTTCAGAACACAAGCCCCTTTATTGCATCAGCCCCAGAGCAGTCCAAACTTCAACCAAACCTGGGAGCTCAGACAAACACCTAGGATTTGCATTTCCTCTTTTGCCTATAGAGCCAGCTATGACCCCTACATGATCCGTACATGACCCCATAGGTATCTGACAACAGCCAATAGAATACATGTTCTTGCACAGGAACAGAAAGCTCAAGTGCAAAGCCCAAACAAAGTATTAAAAAAAAAACCCCACTCTCAATTCCATTTTGTATGCTGCCCAGAACCACAAATCCATGTGGTTCTGCTTCATCAATAAACCATCTTTCCAATCAGCCTCCATGTTTCCAGTGTCTTTCTCCCAGCTTGGAACTAAACCAGATGGATATTTCTTCACACAGTGGGATAAAGGGTTTCCACCTTATCCTTGTTGTTGCAACTAAGTAAATTGGTTCCAGGTAGTTTGCTTCTGACCTTTCCAGAATTAAGTGTCTCCTGGTCTGGATAGTTTATTTGAATGCACAAAAGAAGCAGAGAAAAAGGAGGAAGGGCCACCAATGAGAACCAAGAAGCATTGAGAAAAACTTTTTTTTTTCATTTAAGAGTTCTTCAAACTTCATGCTATAGCATGATCATTTCATCAGCATCACAGGGCAATGCAAATGCTAATCAAGAACAATTTCCAAGAGATGCATTGGAAAAACCTGATTTTTATTAGTGGAATACTCCAAGAATAGTTCTCTGGGGGGAGTGGGGGGACAGAGAGAGAGGGATGGAGAGAGGTAGGGACGGAGGGAGAATTCATTTACAGGTAAAATTAGGCTAAGTGAATTGGGAAATTGTCTTTTTTTTTTTACAAAATGAAATTGAAAAAAATCCATTTTTCTTTTCACAAGGTCTACATATAGTAGAGGATAAAATAAGCTGCGATATTTGGCAATTGTATTCTAATTATAAATTAAAGGGGGAAAATGGAACTAGAGCTCTTTGCACTGATGGGAAGAACCTAAAAATGGACCAAATCAGACAGGGAGAAACATCAGACATGAGCCAACATGAAATGATCCTATTAACAACTGCTTTTGCGATAGATTTGATTAAAATTGCCTTGACTTCAGTATGTGTTCAGCTTAAAAGAATATTAGCCTTTCTCAAGCTTTTAATAAATGAGGAAAGAAGTGGTCCCAAGGGACCAAAAAGTCATTACAGAATGAATTCTCGGAAGCTAGAAATGCACATCAGCTCTTTGTGTGAAGGGATGGATCAATGAGGGCTGAATATTGCCAGATATGGAACTTATTTTTTCTAAACAGGACTGAAAAGAAAGCAGAGGAATTGTATATGAAATCTGATAGCAGAGTAGTCACTTGCATAAAACTTTTATATTCCAGTCCTCCACGTTTATGCTCTATCTAATGGAAGTTATACCACAGAGGAGTTTTTGGTCAAATTCAGAAACAGCATGTTCAAAGGTTCTTTTCAAGCCTGTCTAGGAAATACTGTATATAAGAAGCTGCATTAATTCAAAAAGGATGATAGATAAAATTTAAACGTTTCTATTTGTCCAAACTAATTTATCACAGGTGTAAGAGACTTCGCTGAAAGTAGCTCAATTATAAATAGACCTCAAAATTATGTTCAACCTTTGCTTTTGCTTTTACTCACTGCATAAGCAGTTAACTCATTCCTAATGCACTTTCTGAAAGTTGGTTGACCCCCAATATATATAATATTCTTTTGTCATACCTATGGATGGTCTGTATCTTCCTCATTCTTGAGTCTTCTACCAGGGAAGTCTGAGGGTTCTGTGGAGTATCTTAGCTGTTTTTAACATTTCCCCCTTCAGGACAGACAGCTCTGTTCCTGGGATCTGTTGTAGCCACTTTCCCAGTTTAGGATTCACAGCCCCAAGTGTTCCTACCACTATTGGCCTTTACTTTTCACAATGTCTCTAGTTCCTATTTCAGCTCTTGTTATTTTTTCCAACTTCTCATGTATCTGGTTTATTAGCCAGTACATCTCTACCTGTTTGGATACAGAAGCCCCAAAGAATCTTAGCCCTGTTTCTCTATTTTCTGTGGAATCTCCCATTTGGATTTGGGAACACTGTGCTCCTATATAAAATGCCAATTCCTTAATTGTGCTGCTCAGTTTATGTTGTTCCTGCCTGCTTATTATACCCTGCTGCTATGTGCTGAATTGTCTCTGAGGTCTCTGTGCATAGTCTGCACATCAGGTCCTGTCTAGAGTGGTAGATATCTGCTTTTATGCATTTGGTGGTAAGTACCTGTTTTTGTGCTGCTATGATCAGTGTCTAGTGCTTTTTGTCCAGACATTTCCAACCACTGGTAGGATTTCCCAATGTCAGCCACCTCAGCTATCTTCTTGTGGGTACATCCCATGAGGGTGTTATAGGCCACTACATGAGCACAGCTCAGAAGGACACTGAGCACAACAGCAAAGGCTAAAAACACAATTGCTGACAGATAAAGCAGTCACCCAAGACTCAAGATCTAGATAGATCAAGCTGAGCTCAGCTTGGATTGACTACAGGAAAGCCTATGATTCAAAGCCTCAAAAAGTATTTGTGATTACATGGCACTAAACAAATTGATAGGACACTAAGGACTTTCCTCAAGAAATGAATGGAACTGTGGAAGACAACTTTGGAAGTCAACTCAAGCCAGTTCACACAAGTAACCATCAAGTGTGGGCATATACCAAGGTGATGCAGTATCCACGCTCTGTTCTGCATAAGCTTGAAATTCCTCAGCTAGATAATCACAAGGACTGGCTATGGATACAGTTTGCTACCAGCCACCTCTTCTATGACATCAAGCTATATGCTAAGAATGAACAAGACATCAACATACTAATCAACCTGACATGGATTTGTAGTGAAGGACCCTGGGATGACATTCAGACTGTAGAACAGTAATTGGATAATAGTCAAAAGAGACTTCTGAAACTGATGAGGGGGAATTACCAGCAGACTATATAATAGACATGCAGATAAACTACAGGTACCTTGGTATCCCACAGTTACAAAGGGACCACAGTGAGGAGAAGGCAGCAAAATTTGCTTTGCTGGAAGGCAGCAAAATTTAAATACTACTAAAGGATAAGATAGGTCCTGAAAACACAGCTGAATGGAAAGACAAGATCCATACCATCAACACGTATGTTCTTCCAAGCATCAGATTTTTTGTTGATGTAGTGAGCTGGCCAATGGAAGACATGAAAACTGTCAATGTGAAGACCCAGAATGGTTTCCACCCCAAGTCCAACTGTACTTCAGCTGGAAAGAGAACAGGCAGGGTTTAGTAAGTGTCAAAGCCATTGTCCTAGATGAAGCTCAGAACATCCAGGACGGGTAAGAGGACACCCAAAAATGAGCTGCTGGGATAATGCCTGGAGCAGTACAGACATTAGAGAAAGATTAAGCAGAGGAAATGCCATGGTTAGATCCTGCATGATGGATGTACCATCAAGAAACAACTAAGATGACACACACTGGGAAATTCTACCATAAATAAAAGGCAGCACTGGGGCATATATCAAAAGATCACAAATTGTAATTTACCACAGCCATTAAATCAGCAATACCTGAATGAGAAAATCAATCTAAGAGCTACAATATGTAGTATGAAGAGGTTAAGTTAAGAGTGGTAAATTGATAGGATATGGAACTCTGCGCAGGAAACTCAGCTGTTATTCACATTTGATTACTTCTGAAAATATCCTTGTTAGCAATCATGGTGTTTTAAAATACACATACTAGAGAGTCTCTCAAAGTTAAAGAATATGCACACCACAAGGCCCTTTATAGAAAAGCAATTTTGCTTCTATATATCTCAATATTTATATCTGAAAATTCTTCAAATACATTTTCTGCTTTAGTAGAATATTTTTGTGCTGTAGCTTGTGCGAACTGTTGGCTTCATAAGGTGCTTGTACGGTAACAGAAAAGTGATGTATAAATACTTACCCATCAAGAAATCAAAATTGTAAATTAAGTAATACTTTATATGGCTGTTCAGGTATTCTCACCTTCAAGAGGAGAATGTGCAAGTAATACCAACAGTGTGGGTTAATTAAAAAACCCTTAAATGTGACCGATCCTCCATTGATTTGAACAGGCTTATCCATACAAGTATGACTCATGTTATATATGAGTCATATAGAAAAACAATATATTGAATGAAATAATATATTGAATGAATACAAATAAAACAGGGGAGTTGTGATAGGAATACAGAAGGCAGCAAGATAGTTATGGAAGAAAATGGAAAACTAACTACCTTTGCAAAAGATATTCTTGATTCCAAAGAACAGAAGTCTGAGACGACACAGAATAACTGCACCTTAATTACAGTAGATATAAATTGAGCAAGGTATTCGCTTTCATAGTCTTTCAGATTTATTGGCAAGTCCTACAAAGTTGGCAATCTCAAGAGAGACAAAGCCACTTGAATTTCTGTAAAAATCATGATTGCTAGTAAGGTAATGTACTGGAATATACAACTGTGTCTGAAAGTGTTTTTATAATAAAAATAGAAGTGAGAAAGAAGTGATATCATTACGGGAATTTAATATAGACCACCTGGACAGGCAGAAGATAGAAATGTGGTATCTTTGTGTCAGATGACATATGCATAGTGACAATGAAATATTACAACTACTATGACACCTGGTGGAAATCTAACTCTGCCAAGAATCAGAGGTGCAAGAAATTCTTTTTTTAAAATAATTTTTTATTGTTTTTTTCTTTAAAAAACAAAAATATAAACAAAACAAGAACAAAAGGAAAAGGGAAAAAAATCCATTTTAAAACAGTTCCGTATCGGTGTATATCCACAATTTATATTTTCCCCCCTTCATATTTACATATTTATAATTGTGGTTCCCTTATTTCTTACCTATTATTTATACTATTCTTTACTTCTTTATACATTATTATTATGTCAATATATTACTTTACATACATTGTGTATTTAATACCATTTTCCTAATACTTTCTAATTTCTAGATCATCTCTATTGTATATTTTCTTACTTATTATTCCTGTCCTTCAACCATTTATACCATTTATTCCATATTAAGTAGTATTCCATTTCATCTCTTTTTTAAATTTCTTTCATCAATTTATCCATCTCTGCACAGTCCAAAATGTTCCTTATCACCTCTTCATCTTTTGGTATGACATTATTTTTCCAATTTTGTGCACAGCTGCAGTTATAATATGTGGAATTAGATATTGTATTTCTTTATTATAGTTTCTTGTGTTTATTCCCAATAAAAATAATACCAGTTTCCAGTCTATCTGATGTTCAGTTATCTCTTCGAGCCATTTTTTTTTTATTTTAGTCCAATACTTTTTTGCTGCTGCACAAGTTCACCATAAATGATAATATGTCCTGTATGATTTCAGGTGCAAGAAATTCTTGCTCTCTTCTGTTTATAAGTTCCTTGATCAGCAAGTGGAAAAAGAAACTAGTTTGTCACAAACAAAACATTTTCATCCATTGATGAAAGAGCTTCATCCATTGAAATCAACTGCCTCAGCAAGTAATACATTTCTATTCACGGGGAGTATTCAAACAGAATATGGATTGCCATATTTCCTATAAATGCTCAGCAAAGCAAGTGTGGGTTTGACTAGATAACCCTGAAACTTTTAGAAAGTTCAAATGAAAATGGCTATGTTCAGAAGTGGGTTCCAGCAGGTTCTGACCAGTTCTGGAGAATCAGTAGCGGAAATTTTGAGTAGTTCGGAGATATGGTTGCCAGGTGTCCACTATTTGAGCGGACAGTCCACTTTTTTCACATTATGTTCACTATTTTTTTTCACAAAATAGTGGACATTTTTTTATTCAAAAGCTTTATGATGAAATGGTACGTAATCTAAAGTTGCGCAGTCAAGTAAAAAATACACACGACAGCAAAGTAAAATGTAATTTAATATTTTACATATTATTATAATATATTTGATGTTTTGAATTTTAAGTGAAGTTTTGAAGTGATTATTTTAATACGTGTTAAAATGTTTGTAAGAAAATATATAATTTAATTGTAATTTTTAAAAATTTTTTACTACTTAACACCCCACCCCCACCCACCCCGGCTTGTCCGCTATTTTTTGGAAGCAGACCTGGCAACCCTATTCGGAGAACCAGTAAATGCCACCTCTGACTGGCCCTGCCCTCATCTATTCTCTGCCTCCCGAGTCCCAGCTGATTGGGAGGAAATGGGGATTTTGCAGTAACCTTCCCTTGCCACGCCCACCAAGCCATGCCACGCCCACCAAGCCACACCCAGAGAACCAGTAGTAAAAAATTTTGAAACCCACCATTGGATATGTTCAAGAAAAGCTGGGTATGATTGTTGTGCACCAGCCAGAATCAGTTTTGTTGCAATGGGTAACTCTACAAATTTGATAATTAAATAAATAAATAAGTAACTTTAGGAGTAATGACAAATTCAGTTCTAATTCCATTTCTGAGGATTGGGTCTACCAGCAGTCATCTGAAGCTCTCTGTGCTTTCTCAATACAAAGTTGAAAGTTTTAAAGATTAGTTACAGTAGCTGGATAAATTGTTTGGATTCTTGTATCTTATGTTTTGAATGAAGTTAACCCTCAATGCCTATTAATATCAAATATGGTTCAGCTAACCTCTTAAGTACAGACTTCTTTATTCTTTGAATTTTAGATTCTTGATCAGATGCAACATTAAAAGTTTAACAATAAAACCTGTTCAGGAAAACAGAACCTATATGTTGTATGTATGAGTGTGACTATGTGTGTCTGCTACAGGCAGAAACTCTGGACTCAATTTGCACTGAAGTTGTGCATGTCATTTAACTTCCTAAGTACTTATTTCTATTCCAAACAGAACATTAGTCATTATTTTAAAATTTCAACCTATAATTGAACATAGTTTTGCTATATTCAGTAGAACATTTACTGTATATCTCAAAGAAGGGAAAAATAAAAATGCCAACTATTACTACCGTATAAATTACTCTGTCCTTTGATAGTCACTATTTTCTGATAGTTCCCTAATATACACGTCCATATGCGCATAAATACAGGGCAGTAGTTCAAATTGAGTTGGAAGGAACTTTTTCAAAAAATAAATTGAAATGAATCCAATAGTAAAGTGTCATTTACAGCATAAAAGCTTCAATTCCTCTTCTTTCAGATGGGAAAAAAATTCAATTATTATAAAGCAAATCAGTAAGCATTTGATATAAAATTACTTTGAGTTGATGTCAGTTTAAGCATCTCTATTAATTTCCATCAATTTTACACGGCTATTAGCTTCTCTGACTAAGCAAGGTTGCAAGATCCATACATGCCTTCCAGTTTCAACATTTCCTTCTCATCCAAGGCATGCTCTACGTATGTCCAGTTACATAGAAAGGGACATTCTTATGTATGCATGTATGTTTATTTGCATGCATGTATGCATGCATGCATATATATCCCACCTTTATTTTAAAATAACTCAAGGCAGCAAACATACTTAATACTCTTTCCTCCTCTTATTTTCCCAACCACAATAATCCTGTAAGAAGGTCTAGGACAGGGGTGAAATGTAAAATCTGTTACTACCGGTTCTGTGGACGTAACTTGGTGGTGGTGGGGTAATGTGACTGGATGGGCGTGGCCAACTCTTTTTTTTTTTAAACTTTCCAAAGCATTTTCTAATGCTTTGAAAAGCCTCTCTGTTGATCAGGAATTCAGCTGGGATCGTCAGAGAGGCTTTTAAAAAAATGCCTCTCTGCCAATAAGGGAACTCAGCTGGGAACGTCAGTGACTTTTCAAAGCATTTTTTTTACCACCTTTTCGGCCAAGAGGTTGCAGAAAAAAATGCTTTGAAAAGCCTCTGATGATCCCATCAGAGGCTTTTTTTTTATACTTTTAAAAGCATTTTCTCATCGGAAGAGGTTGTAGAAAAAATGCTTTTAAAAGTTAAAAAAAAAGCCTCTGATGATCGTGTGGCTCAGCTGGGCATGGGGGAGGCAGGGATTTTTGCTACCGGTTCTCTGAACCACCCGCTGCCATCGCTACCGGATCGGGTGATCCGGTCCGAACTGGGAGCATTTCACCCCGGTCTAGGACAATTCGCTGCAACCAATTTGCAGTAGCCAACTCACCATGGCCAACTTACCGCCACCAACTTGCCATGTGCAACTCTCTGTGAGATAACTTAATGCAAAATAACTGTACTCTAGACCTGTTCCTCTCTTCTTCTTTATTGTCATCAATCATCATCATCACCATCATCTTATCTTCTGTTGAGTTGTCCCATGATGAGTAGTCTCATTCTGTTGGTAGTGGCGAGTTGGCCAGGGCAAGTTGGCCATGGGAAGTTGTACTATTCTGCCTGTGAGATGGGTTGGGGTGAGAGAGAGTGACTAGCCCAAAGGCACCCAAATCATGTACCTAGAAAAGCCTTTAAATTCTCCTTTCTATTGCTCAGGGAAGGGAAGGGAAGATTTGTTCCAATATGGTTTCTTACTTCAGTCAAAAATTTTATTTTATTTTAATGCAGTTTACTATTCTGTTTGTTTCTTTATTAATTATTTAAATTTATATAGCTGCCTATCTCAAATTCAGAATTCTGGGCAGCTAACACTATGAAAAGTAAACATAAAAATATAACAATAAACCAACACACATAGAAACAGCTGCTGGGATTTTTAAAAATGATAACTTGTAGCTGTGGTACTTGAAGAACCTTTTCCTTCCTGGGATTATGCTATTAATACAAACTGAGTTCATATTTTGTCAGACAGGGAACAGAAACTTCAGGTTTCTATATATGAATTTTAATTAGAGTTATTTGCTTTAAAATTATTCCATTCACAATCAATTATAAAAAAATTATGAAAACAGTTAAAATAGGAACCAATTTGGCAGTTATTCTTTTTTTTAATATATTTTTTTATTTATTTACAAACAAAGTATTTATTCACATACAGATCGCAACGGGAGCTTTACACAATATAATAACTTCAATCAAAATATACAAATAAGATATAAAGTCTACATTAACCTCATCTTCTTTTTATTCTATTATTCAACCAAGTATACCATTGGTCCCAACATTGAAAATATGCGGAATCCTTTTGATCTCTCAAGATTTTTGTTAACCTGTCAGTTCCCGCATATTCAATAATTTTTCCCAAAATCAAATCTTCAGCCGGTAGGTCTTTCCCCTTCCAATATTGAGCAAAACATATTCTTGCTGCAGTTGTGATATATACAATCAGATACCATGTATTCGTGCCTATCTTATCTGGCCTGATATTTAATAAATAGTATTCTGGTTTCAATTGTAATTTATATCCAGTGATTTCTAGTATCCATCCCTGTATAAATCTCCAAAACTCAATTACCTTAGGGCAAGTCCACCATACGTGAAAATACGTACCTATCTCCCCACATTTCCAACAATTTGGGGAGAATCCTGGAAACATTTTGGATAGTCGGGCAGGAGGGAGATGCCATCTATACACCATCTTATACAAGTTTTCTTTGTAAGTGGTTGCCATCAGGAGTTTCAATTGTTTTGTCCATATTTCTTCTCATTTTACCAACTCAATTGAGTAGCCAATATTTCTCCCCCAGGCAATCATTGAACCTTTAACAATCTCATCCCCTATCCAGTAATTTATTAAGAGTTATTCTTGATCCTATAAACAAATTACTTTTTTCTTCCTATCAGGATTCCTGCTATATGATTTTAAAAATGTATTTTAAAAATTGGCTAGATCATCCCCTCTTTGTCCATTATATCACTATCCCTTCTCATAAACAGCATTGCTAATATTTTAATCTAGAGCAGGACTAGAGAGCTTCTCAGGTGAGAACAAAAGTGGACTGGAATTCCTCACAGTATGAGGAGTTATGCTTTGCATTGGCTTCTTCTTGTTGTTCCTCCTCCTCCTCCTCCTCTTCCTCCTCCTCCTCCTCCTTCTTCTTCTTCACCATGACCCTTTCTAGACCCACCTGATACTTATTCCAACCAATTCTGTTTTCCAAGCATGAAACCATTGAAGGAGACTATGACAAATATTGATGGATACAAATGCCATTTTCTCCTTTCTCTGATTCCTTCTTTACCTACTGGAATTAGAACTCCAATAGATTTGAAGAATGTACCGTAGTAAGAACTTCAAACTTTAGCTAGAAGGTATTTTCCATATATTTTCAAGAGTTTTGCTTCTCTGTGATATAACTTTTCATTGCAACTTCTAGATCATGGAATGGTGACAGTTATACTTCATTCACCCTTTCAAAAGTCACTCTCTGTCCTGAAAAGCACCGGGGCAAGTATATTTCATAATGAATTTTGTCTGTGAAACCTGCACTAAAGACCTAGTTCCTCAAAGCCATAATTATATTATAGGCTAGTCTGAAACCTCTGTCCTTTTAGATTATATTAATGAACTGTTTATAGTCCCAAAAGATCTGTTGCTTTACCCAGAAGGTGGTTGCTTCCTCACTTGCTCAAAATATAAATATTTTTTTTAAAAAATAACAGTTGTGTAAGTTGATGCTAGCATGATTGTCTCCTGGGTATGACAAATTTACGGATCTGAGACTTATGCTCCATTTACATTCAGATATTATCATTAATGAACACATTACAGCTACACTGTCATCTTGTATTGCTTACACATTGCTCCTTATAAAAATTAATCATGATGTCTTTCATTAGTTACAGATGCAACCCAGCAAAGACAAAATGTGGCAGCATGAACTTTAATGAGGATGTTAGATTTTCTGTCATTGAAAAGTATTTATAAAAAGAGGGTGATGCATGATTAGTGACATTTTTCTAGAGAAAATTAAAACAGAATGACAATCATGTTTTCTCAGTCTGAGCACCATATTGCCTCCCTTTTTTTCTCTCTCGTTATTCATCTATTACCTCTTAATATTATATGCAGCTAGTTTATTCTAAATTTGTGATGCCTACACTCATATGCTACAGAAATGGTAAATTGAAATGTAGGTAAATAACTTCTTCTTTATATGCATTATCTGTCAACCCTGACCTGACCGGAGCCATCTTGGAGCTTCAGTGTTCTCACACTGGAGCTGAGGGATAGGAAAGGGGGATTAGAGATAGCTGGGGTTGTGTAGCCAAAATAAAATACTTTCTCCTGGGAGCCAAGGATGTTCTCACACCTGGATCGTGGAAGGAGGAGTGAGGTCACCAGAAAACCTGACAGCGTCTTGATTGGACCATGTGACCGTTTGATTGGGGTTGTGAGAAAACTTTCTCTTTTAATTAGGTGAAAACCGTGGGAACCTTCAGAGTCAGTTTTCACCAGATCTGTGCCAATGTATTTCCAATAAAGCTATTCTTTAAGGATTTCACCTGCCTTGGAGTTTTGCTTCATATGGGATTATTACTTGGAACTCTGACATTATCCTTATTGCAAAAAGAACCCTGGTTTGGATACAAATAATCAAAAAAACTTGTTAGAAAAATATAAGCTATCACTCCTCAAAGCCATGGCAAATCAGATTAACTGCCCTATTAAAATGATTAAAAATTGGACAAATGTTTATTCAAGAATCCTGACTAAATAACTTGCCCAATTCAGAAAGTTAGCATTTGCCTTGGCTGATACAAATATGCCAAAGAAAGACATGGTTTCTGTTGAGGGGGTGGGGAGGGAGGGAGGGAGGGAGGAAGAGGGAGAGAGATTTTGGATACTCTTTAAATAGCAGCCTATGGGTCTCTCATTTAATGCAGCTAATTCAATGTGGGTTTTTTGTTGGAATAACTCAAAGATTCACTTGAATTGCCAGTTCACTTTTATTACTCTTCCTAAGCTTGGAAGCCAGGCAAAGAGTTCTGATTTACACTTACTGGTCCAGTGTCTGCCATCCTCCTCTACATCATCATAACTTAAAAAATGTTGCATGATAACATGCTGTTCTTAGATGTTGGGTTAAATAATTACTAGTATAGAATTTGTGCACACTTTAATTCAGGGAAGATGAAGAATAGTTTCTAACTATTTCAGAGCCTTTCCTGATTCCACTCCAACTTGCTATGTATATTGTAAGTTGGATGCAATTTTAACATTGGCAACAGAAAGGAGCAGCAGACTAACTCTGAGGGAGGGGCAAGACAAAGTAGACTATTGTCTACCAACATCTCAGGATCATCCTTCAACATGAGCTACCCCAAATGGCCCACTAAGTCCAGTTAACTTTTCTATATTAGTTAATGGAATTGTATCTCCATTTTTAAAAGCTGACCACTTTGTTGCCAAGCTTGCTCTGTGTACATATCTTGATTTAGATATAGCAATAGCAATAGAATTTAGAATTATATACCACTTCACAGTGCTTCACAGCCCTTTCTAAGCCGTTTATAGAGTCAGTATATTTCCCCCAACAATCTGAGGCCTCATTTTACCGACCTCAGAAGGATGGAAGGCTGAGTCAACCTTGAGCCTGCTGAGATTTGGACTGTCAAATTGCAGGCAGCCAGCAGTCAGCAGAAGTAGCCTGTAATACTGCATTCTAACCACTGTGCCACCACAGCTATGACTTTCACAGATATGAACATTTGCATGGCACAAATTTTAATAAAATGTTCTGATTATAGTTTTCTTGAAGCAATAATTCTAGTTTCCCTTCACTATATGGGATTTACAGAAAAGGCTTTCCTTTTCCTTATGTCCTGTCAAGAAGCCTACATAGAATACAAGACAAAAGGTCTCATTTTTTTATGGGCTAGAAAACTAAAGTCATATATATAAGGCACAGAATGCCATGATCTCACAAAGGCTTTCTGTGGTTAATAGGTAGTTAGATGTTCCCTATTGACAAATAACAAGCAGTCAAGAGAGTAAAATAGACAGAAGGTCTGACTAAGGTCTAGAAACCACCAAAGAACAAGGTAATTTCAAATACTGGAGAATTCAAATCAAGATATTTTTTTTTGGTGAGCCAAACTGAAAGCCTAACAAAATAGGTCAATACAAATTTTCAAAGCAATGCTTCAATATGACAAATGTTGAAATGCTTCTGTCTCCAAATCCTTTGGTGTTTCTTTTAGATGCGCATCTTTCTCACAACATACCTCATCCAAACAGATTCCCAAACAGAAAGAGGCCCCTGATTCAAAGTAGTGGTTCAAATTAATCAGGCATATTTAAAGAACTGCATATACAATAGCTTAATTCATAGATTCAGTGGTTTATCTGGTGTATCTGAGATTGTTATAACTTCACTTCCATTTGTGGAGAATGCCAAAAAAGATTGAGTGGTGTGATTGGTTGCCTGCTCATATTGGTGTCAAAAGAGCCTATAAGATTTAACAACCTAGGAACCACTCTTGCTATTCAGAATCCTTTCGGAATAGCATGGTTCTTATTACATTGGACTTCATTCACTTTCTCACCTCTCAATTTTTTTAATATGGCCACAATCTTTAATTTTGCTCTTTCTTCTGCTGATGGAGTACTGCGTTTCTGGGAAGACCCAAGGAGTTCAGCTCAGTTCTCAGTACTCTAGGTATGGTCTCAAGGCTGACTAGTCTGGTATACATGAGTGACAGGCTAAAGTATGCAGACAGCGTCTTGTGTATTCACTATTTAATTAATGTCCTTTTCTCTGTGCCAGTTGTTTTTATGTGGCTTACCTCTTTCCACAATATATTACACTATGACAACCTCTTTTGGCTGCCTTTGCTAAGTAAATAACAACCATACATTAGCAATAGTAATAGCACTTAGACTTATATACTACTTTACAGTGCTTTACAGCCGTCTCTAAGCGGCTTGCAGAGTCAGCACATTGCTCCCAACAATTTGGGTCCTCATTTTACCTACCTCAGAAGGATGGAAGGCTGAGTCAACTTTCAGCCTGGTGAGATTTGAACTGTCAAATTGCAGGCAGCCGGCAGTAGTCTTAAGAAATCATAAATTTGACTCAGTCAAGATCTACCAGTGATGAAGAGAGCCTTTCAAAGTAGGACTAGGCTTGTGAATCATTTATTGCAACGCCATAAAAGCCAATGATAAGAGGCACTAATGGTTAAGCTAATGCACTTCAGTGTTATGCACAATCTAACACTCCAAAAAAGCAAGTGGAAAAGAGGGTACTTATATCTTAAGCAGATTTTGAAAGTTTAAGTAGGATTAAGAGCTTTCTGCATTGGTTTAGCACAATCTAGATTCTTTGCAGAAAAAAAATAGAGATTACTATATTATTCTATCCTCCTTCATACTGTCATTGCTTTAAAACAGGTAGGGAAGATGTTTTAAAAATGTTGAAAGTTTCCAACTTAAATTTGATAAGGTAGGTGTCTGAAAATGAGTCTTTCTTTCATGCTATGTTCATTCTATATTGCCAAAAATATGGCAGGTATCAGTGTTTTAATGTTTTCGCCCTGTAGTATATTAATATTTTAATGAGATGTCATTACACTCTTAAATAATTGCATCATTTTTGTACAATGATGTCATGATGTGTTTGTCATCATTTTTCTAATATTGGATTTCTTAAGACCCTGATAGGAAAACATAAAGTAAAGACACTTTTCCAGCACTGGATTATTTCCAAATGACAACTTTAGATCCAAGGCTTTTAGTCGCTCCTCTGATCAAGTTGAATTTCACTTGGTCAGTTCAGAATGCTACTTTGTTCCTGAGCAAAAGTGATTTCTGTGTAGCTTATTACACCCAAGGAGTATTTCCATGTTTCTGCACCTCACAGCTTCTGTTCTAGCGCTACCATTGTTCTCAGAGATTTTGAAGGTATTTAGATGATCCCGGATCAAAATCAGAAGGCTGCAGATCCACTGGTAGCAGGTGTCAATTTTAACCTACTTGCCCCGTTGGGCTCTGCTCGGCCCTGTTCCTATATCAAAAAGATTTAGTGCATTTCCTGTCTTATTCTCATCCTCTAAGGATGAGTCTTCTGTGAAGACTATGAATATTTATTGGGTATAAAATTACACATGTATACACAAACACATATCTCCTCAAAATAGCTTTGCAGACAGATGCTTAATTATGGTTCATGAAGCTGGTTTGTGAATGTTGAAATGACTTTTGCCATTAAGTCTCTCATAATTCTCTCTTGAGGCATTTTCTGTTTCATGAAGTGATGGTATATTATGAGGATGCAACGAAGATATTTTCAGTACTTTTAACGGAAGACTCTCCAAAGATAAAAGATACTGAATACACAGGAAATGCCAGTGCTTTTCAGGTGCATTTTCAATATGTGTATATTTAAAGAATCATTTCTGAATTGGGCAGCTT
Organism: Ptyas mucosa; assembly: GCA_012654045.1. Lineage (NCBI taxonomy): Eukaryota > Metazoa > Chordata > Lepidosauria > Squamata > Colubridae > Ptyas > Ptyas mucosa. Next base: position 30,116,424 of record WNWU01000001.1, read on the forward strand.
TACAAATCCAAGAAATATACAAAATAAATAGGAAAAAGTGACAGTCAAATTGAACAAGTAGCTCCAACATTCAACCTGTCATCAGAGATATTAAATTTCCTCCTCAAAGAAGGAAAATGTAATAACATAAGGTTGTGCAGATGTTTGATAAATATGGGCTGTGTAAAAGATACTGTCTTGTCACATACATGAACAAATCAATGATGTCTGGTTCTATATCTCTTCTGATCTTAGTATAAGGCTAATTTCTAAAAATAATATATATTTGACACTAACGGACTTGCTAGCAGCTGTTTGTAATCTACTTTACTGTTCTGGGGATGGATCACATTTCAAGATATGTTAATAAACATGATTTAGTCTTGCCATTCAATCGGTGGTGGGATTCTACAGGTTCGGACCGGTTCAAGCAAATTGTTAGTTCCAACCTTCAGTCATGAGTGAACCGGTTCACTCCAATTTTGAAGTGGGCCCGCCTGCCCCTGCGTTATACTCACCTATATTTCCATTTCCAAAGCCCAGCTTATTGGCACGGCAGAGTGGATTGCCACACCTCAGCAGTTTTCCTTGCCAGCAGCAATGCGGAAGGTGAGTTTTCTACAATCTGTGCATGTGCGCACAGTGCACGTCTGGCGTGTGCACGCTTAGTGAACCGGTTGTTAAACCAGTAGGATCCCACCCCCACATCCAGTTGTTCCATATTGTATAGATATTGTTAATGTAAGTATCACAAAAATTGGAATGTATCTGTTAATGAAGAACTTTCGATCCATTGTGCTTGCATTTTTGCAATTCAATTATTACATAGTTTTACACTATGCATATTAGTCGCCAGATTTCAGAGGTTGGGTTAGTTAATTATTGTATGGGTATACTGTTACCCTTTGAATTGTTTCTTTAGTACTGCAATGGAAGGACTAGACAATACAATTCCATAAGATCAACATTCAATTGGCTGCTTGAAAATTAAGCTGTATTATTTTTAAGCATTAACATCCATTATCATTTGTTGTAATGCCATTTATTGGTGAGTTTTTCTTACTTTATCTCTTTCTTCCCTATTGTACTGAAGCAATGCAGTTATGTTGATCTACTTGTTTAATCTTCACTTATCCATGAAGGAGGGATGAGAAATTTCTCCAGTTCATCTTATTTGAAAGGCAGTGTTCAAAAGCACTGCGTTGGGGACTCCTCTTCCTTTTGGCAGCACTTTCATTTTCAACATATCAAATCAATATTTCTCTACTAGCAAGAAATGTAATGTGATGCCTAACTATTTCTCTTGCAAGAAGCAAATCAGGCAATTGATTCACTCTGAAGACCATCCTACTATCAACACCAAAAGAAAAAGCTTTTGCTCGCAGCAAGTTTCACATATTGAAATGATATACCATACAGCAGTTAACATTTATTTTTTTTCAAATACTGTATACAGAGTAGCTCTGGTCTAGTATAATACACTAATATATTTGACTAATCTGAAATTGCTTAGGCCTTGTGCAAAATTTCTAAACATTTTTTCTTCACTTCCTTACAATAACCCTACAAGCTGTCTGCATCTCCAGGCTTGCCAAGTACAGCAGACTGCCAGACACCTTTGTATATACTATATTTGCAAGAGAGATAGACTGCCACCATTTGCATGATTTATAAATACTAAACCTCTGCCTGAACACACAATCTGAACCTAAGGCAGTACTTAAATAAAGACAGACTCTTTTCCCACAGTTTTCCATTACTCTCCTTGAGATAAAAATGTACACCCAACAGTTTAGCACATGGCTGTGCACATGGCATTACTCCTCGGGCTAACCAAACAGTAGGGATATGAAAAGTATTCCATGAATTGACTGTTCTATGCATGAAACATCTGGGTTCAGGTAACGTATGTACACTGACTGAAGCATGTAAGGCCTGGGCACAGGCATTGAAGGACAAAATTGATCAGTAGTTATGGAAAAGGAAAGAAGGGGGAGAGGAAGTATTGTAAAGATTAGGGAGAGGGCCAACAAGTCACATGTGAATTCAAGTGTAGCAGAAATGTCCTACCAGTAGGAAGATTATTGGGTGGGTTGGCACAAAAACCTTCCTTTCCGTAGGAAAGGAAGAGAGGTTGGGCTGAATCACATCAGTCTTGTTTTATTTTTCTTGCAAGACCTTTCTAGCATTTGGCTCAGGCAAAATCTAGAATAACCAAGATGTTTCAGATTTGGAGTTTTGTGGGGAGGGAATAAATATTTTGTCAGGGTTCCAAGTAACACCTCCAACAAAAGAAAACTCTGAGGCTTGAGTTTCCTCAAAGTTCCATTTTATTAGAGATGTCATATTGGCACATCTGGGAAAACCCAAATCTGAAAGTTTCCAGGTTTTTCTCATCCAAAGGAAAGTTCAAGTACCTCCCCAACACCCACATGTCCATCACATAGTCCAATCAAAGCACCATCCCAACTGGAGATGCCTCCCAGTTCCAGCTGTCCATGTGCAGGGCAAGATCTCCTTGACTCTCTGAGAAAGGAATGTTATTATGACTATATATCACCCTGGTTCCATATAATTGTCCCTCCCAATTTCCCACAGTAGTAAATGTGGCAGGCCTGAAGATCCAACAAAAAAGATGGCTTCCAGGCCTGACGTATTTATTTTAAAAGATACAAAACAATGTAAAGAAAGAGTTAGAAAATAGAAAAGGGAAAGCAATAGAGCAATACTTAAAAATAGAAAGAAAAGATAGCTAAGGAAGTAATTTCCTATCTTCATCACAGCACTTATATTTAAAACTTCTTATCCTCTTCAAAATCATATAACACGGTTCCCTTCTCCTCGTATTCTGCCCTTATTAATCTGTAAATCCAGAAATCATCACTTCACCATTATCCATTTCCAGTAAAATGTCCATAAACTCCAAAAAACACTAGTTTATAAAAACAGCTGTTGTTCTCTCCCTATTCAAATAAACCAGTTTATCCATGTCTATAAATTCAGCCATCTTCACTGTCCATTCCTTCATTGTGGGTATTTAAATATTATACCATTCTTGCACTTTATGCAAATAAGAAACTCACTGGAATTATCATATATAAATTCATTGTTTATAAGTCAATTCTAATCAACCATCCGTAAGTCTTAATAGAAACAATTCTGGTCTCATCTGGATGTTAATTTTTAAAATGCTCTGCATCATCACATGTGTCCAATTTCACTTTTTCATAAGTCCACCATGCATAGTGAAGTGTCACCTTATGCTTTTCACACTTCCAACAATTATTTAAAGTACCCTTGTACAGCTTAGATGATTTTTCTGGTAACATACAATATATAATCATCAGAGGTGGTATTCAGCCGATTCAGACCTGTTCACCCAAACTCGTAGCGGAAATCATGACTGGGAAGATGTTTGGACTTCAACTCCCAGAATTCCCCAGTCAACAGAAACCCACACATCTTCAAGTGGCCAAAGTTGAGAAACACTGGTTTAAAGAAAAGGCTTAGCAAACTGGAGAAGAGATCTCTCACATTTACTAATACAGGCATGTTATCACAGCCTTTTTGTCATCTTCATAAAGATATTTTTTGCAATCTGACCCATTACTCTACTAAAGATTTGCCTCTAGCATTTCTAGACTCATCCTGTGTAATATCCCAAGCTAAAATCTGGAAATAATAACTTTCAGTCACAATTCATAAGAGCTTGATCTAAAATGATGATCTCAAGGTGAAAGGGTTTCCTTTGTAATGCCCTTATCAATCACTCAGACTTCTCTGTTGTGTTCTCTTTTTTGTTAATAAAGGAGAAATGCTCATTGTCTATAGCATGGTAGGATTCACTGAAGGGAAGAGAATCAACTACAGTGAACAAGGAATATTAAAAAAAGAAGAAAGTTTGTACCCAAAGCAGAAACTGGAAAATGAAAAGAAGTTATTTTTAATACATATGAAACCAAGAGCCTTTTATATGCCTGAATTGCTATTGAAGTCTGGTTTGATGTGATTACAAGGAGCTATTGTTTCATGAATGAATTTTAATCCTTTTGGCACAGCAAGAGAGGGTATAAATTTGCGAGCTAATTGGCATGCAGATCATTCAACTGCTTAGGTTGTGATTTGAAAGATTCAGAATGAATATGCCCACTTTTAAGAGGAAAGCATTCAAAGAAGTGAAGGAATACACTGTTTTGAGAAGCTTTACAAAACAGTGTCAAGTGGAAACAGAAGCATGTATATCGATAAGGTCCTTAAATTACCCCAAGAGCTGAGATTAACAATGAACAATTCAGTCAAGCATCGTCCTATTCATTTTCATTTTTATTCCTTCCCACATCTGAGATGTTTAAAAACAAGATCTAGGACATTCTAGTGTCGGAAGAAATGTCCATCTGGGTTCAGCTCCAAGTAGGGAGAAAGACACTGGAAACATGAAAACTGCTTGAAAAGATGGTTTAATGGTGGATAGGACCACATGGTTTTGATGTCCTGGGCAAAAAAGCACATGGGTGAGAGAGGGAGTGATAGATCTATACCCTCTGTTGGGCTTTGAATTTGATCTTGTATTCTGATTGGTTGTCAGACTCCCATGGGACCATGCAGGGGTAACTTTGTAGGTTGTCTTTTGAGTTTCAGGCCTGGTTGAATCTTGCTGGGTGATGATGTAACGAAGAGGGTTTGGGGCAATTCGTATTATGGCTGAGGGCTAATCTTACCTTTGTTGGATCTTGGATGAGGGTACTTGCTTATGAATACACCTAGCTATCTCTTTATCTTTTAAGTGCAGACATCTGCTGTGGGCTATTGAGGAGGTGGGGACTATTAAGAGTGAGTCTGCTTCCTGCCTAAAAAACATGTTTCTCCATTTCTCATCCAGGGAAATATAATATTCTGCCTTTTTAATATTTCCTAGAATTCTTCTATGAGAGGGGTGGGTGCTAATTTCCTACATTAGGTTTAAGAATTTTCCCCCCACTATAGATTAAAAAAAACATTGCAGCCACTGCACGGGACTTCCAAATAGGGCCATAACTTGGAGTTATCATAGAATGATAGAGTTGAAAGGATCATTTGTCAAAGTCTTACTCAGCAAAAGAATCCAGATTGGACCATCCCAGACAAACTGGTATCCAACTCTACTTGAACATGTGCAGTGAAGATGAAGGACCCATATCTCATATGTAATTGCTGAAGTACTAATTCTCTAAGTAATTATTTATACCAATAGGATCAAATGCCTAGGTCTGAATCCCTTTCTCTAGGAATATCTATGGAAAAAATGGCTGCTTCTCTAGGCATATGTAACCAATCATTTCATATATATGCTAGTTTTTTAAAAAGGCATATTACACTAGTTGACACACCTTGAATACCAATTATACTTTGCAGACATTTAAGATAGCTTTGCCTAGGCAAGACAGGGAGGAAGAGAGGAGAAGAAGGAGAAGGTGGGGAAAGAAAGTTGGAAGGAGAAGAGGGAGAGGCTAGGTTTGAGGAGAAAGATTGCTGTACAATAAAAAAAAAGATGAATTGGAAGAAAGGCAGCTCTGAACAAACAAATATAAATATATTAAGAAAAAGAATGAATTGTTTAAGAATAAAAGAGGATAAATATGTATAAATAGTAAAATTAGAATTTAGGAATAAATGAAGAAGGTATTTATATATGCAAGTATAGAAATACTGAGGTATATTTTTTAAAAAAAGGAAAGGGGGGGAAGACAATATTGACAAAAATTGTAATTGAGTAAAATGTATTTGAATTTGACTAATTGTATAAAATAAGAAACAATCAACACTCTATTCAAAAAAAAAGATAGATGTGGGTGAAGGTGGGAGAGGAGAAAAGAAAAAAACCAATAAAACTTGTTGTTTTTTTTTTAAAAAAGATAGTGTTGCCTAGGGAAAGGAGGAACATTCAAAACTGTTTAAAATTGTCAACAAAAATTTTGGGTAACTTCTCTGAATTTCTCCAGAGGAAGGAGAAATCGGGGCGGGGGGGGGGAGACTGATGGGAAAAATCCCTTTATGATGAATTCTCTTGAGATTAAACTACAGTGCAGTAGAGCCTGCTGGATAAATGATTGTACACTTAAAGAAAATAATTTTATACAACTGCACCCTGAGAGAAATATATGAATACAAAAATACCACCCTCTACCCATGATAATTGCTATGAAATTTTTTTCTCAAGAATTTCTAAACCAAATTATCTTGTATCCATTAAGAATTGGTTGGAAAATTGCTGGACAATTTCTCTATTGGACATGTGGACTTTAAATTGAAGCAATGGAATTCTATTATGTGGGACATAGGCATACAAGGTGAGGCATGGAGGAAAAATAATGGAATAAGTATTGTGATACTGCAGTACAAGATCCATCGCATCTGTTGCACACACATATATATAAGAGGTTGAGCTTACACTATGACATTGCAACAGTCATATTCTCACTCTGACAAAACTGGCAGATTTCAAACATGTCTCTAGACTGGGAAAGGCTTAAATTTAAGAGGAAATCTGTCAGACCACACAAAGTGTTCAGAAAACAATGTCTTAATTTTTTTAAAAAACCCATATGTTCACACTGGTTCACTTGGATGAAGAGTAGATTAATTCCATATAGAAAGTTGTTTATTATATTCCAACACGGAGGAACATTTAGTCGATTGAATTCCTGTTTGCAGGCAGTCCAATTCCATATTTATCACTTTAAGTTGGATTGTGCTTATATTCAAGAATAGCATCTATTAGGCTAGAGATACATCATTAACTTTTTGCACAGACATTGTCCCTTATTCTAGAGATTCATGCAATTTTGAGATCTGATTAGTAGATCTTATTCAACCTGATATGATACAAAAAGGAACAGGGATGAAAGTTAAATCATTAGATGCATATGTACCTATTTCATCCTAAATATTTTCAGAACTTTTCAAAAACTTTAGATTTTCATTCTTAAATTGTCCTTCTCAGCTCTGGAACTGTTTGAAATATTTAACAAATAACAATGGAGAAACTGTATGGAATCATATAGTGGCCTCCAGAAAAGTTTTCATTAATTTTCTGAATTTTTTCACTCAAACATTAATGGACTCTAATGAATTCAAGTGGCTCTAATTGAGACTGACATACTAAATCAACTCAACTAGCCTTTATAACCACTTTCATAGTTCAGTTAAAACTACAGCTAACAAATCACTTTTAGGCATGCAAATCTAACAAAACTCACCAAGTTTTTCTATGAATTATATTTATGTTGCTCAGAACTTGCAACACATATTATCTCTCTGATGTTCAGAATTGTGGATTGACAATTACTTTTATTCTGTTTGCTGTCTGTTCAAATTATACTAAACAAAAAGAAGGAGAGGAAAGGGAGAAGGAGAAGGAGGAGATGAGATGGGGAAAGAAACAACTTCAGAGAAGAGGATTAGTTCTACAAAGAAAAATAAAATGCAATGAACTGCCGGAATTGCACCTATTAGCTCTTCCTCCACAAAGCATGACTTCTGTCTGTTGAAATCACAGAATTATGATTGTAATAATAATAATAGCAACAAAAATAATTGGCAATTCTACGTTCTAGCAATCAAAATAAAATAGCATTCAAAGTTAATGCTAAATCATGATTCAACTGCTGATTAATATCTATATGGCTTCTGTATTATTTAAACTATCTTCTGTACTATGTATGGCTACCTGACTGCTTCTATTTTTCAACATAGAATAGTTTAACAGAATCTTAATTCCTCTGGCTTCAGAGATAATAGAAATGATACAGTGTACCTTCACATATAACTAGGTTCAATTCATCATATATTTCATGGTCTGAATGTTGCAATCTGTGTAAAAATATAAATTTAAATGAAATATATTGATTTTCAAGGCTGCTGTACAACCATTATAAATTGTCCAGATAATTTATCTTGAGTAATGTTTTATGTATATGTGTGTGTGTTTCCTTATCTCATGTAGGAGTCTGATTTGATCATTTATTTATTTAAGAAACCATCTTAAAATGTTTTCAATAATTATTTAAATATTTCTACCTTGATTGCTTTATGTGCCATCAAGTCAGTATCAACTCTTTGTAACTACATAGATTTACTCCAAGATAATTTGTTCCCAAACTAGTCTTTCAGATAATAATAATAATAATAATAATAATAATAATAATAATAATAATTTAATTTGTATCCCGCCCTTCTCCCAGAAGGGACTCAGGGCGGTGGACAGCCAGAATTAAAATACATACAATACAAAAATTAAGATAAATTAAAAGATATTAAATCGATTGGCCTCCCAATTTAAAACCCCAAGTCTATAAAATTCAAAATCCCAATTTAAAACCATTTAAGCTAGGCCGGCTTGCTGGAATAAGTAAGTCTTCAAGGCTCTGCGGAAGGTCCAGAGGTCCGGGATCAGTCTTATTCCAGGAGGTAGCTCATTCCATAGGGCGGGTGCCCCCACAGAGAAAGCTCTCCCCCTGGGGGCCGCCAGCCGACATTGCTTGACTGACGGCACCCTGAGGACGCCCTCTCTGTGAGAGCGTATTGGCCGGTGGGAGGTTATTGATAGCAGCAGGCGGTCTCGTAAGTACCCTGGCCCTAAGCCATGGAGCGCTTTAAAGGTGAGAACCAATACCTTAAAGTGCACCCGGAAGACCAACGGGAGCCAATGCAGCTCGTGCAGGAGAGGCGTTACATGGGAGCGCCCCGTCGCTCCCATAATCACCCGCGCGGCCGCATTCTGAACCAGTTGGAGCCTCCGGGTGCTCCTCAAGGGGAGCCCCATGTAGGGAGCGTTGCAGTAGTCCAGGCGAGATGTAACGAGGGCATGAGTGACCGTGCATAAGGAGTCCTGATCCAGAAAGGGGCGCAACTGGCGTATGAGGCGAACCTGATAAAAAGCCCTCCTGGCCACGGCCATCATGTGCTCTTCTAAAGACAGCCGTGTGTCCAGGAGGACGCCCAAGTTGCGAGCTCCCTCTGTAGGGGCCAATAACTCACCCCCAATAGCCAGCGATGGCACCAGCTGGCTATATTGGGACGCCGGTATCCACAGCCACTCGGTCTTGGAAGGGTTGAGTCGAAGCCTGTTCCTCCCCATCCAGACCCGCATGACCTCCAGACACCGGGACATCACTTCGAGGGCATCATTGGGGAGGTCTGGGGTAGAAATGTACAGCTGAGTATCATCAGCGTATAGATGACATCGCACCCCAAAACCACGGATGATCTCACCCAGCGGCTTCACATAAATGTTGAACAGGAGCGGTGAGAGGACCGACCCTTGCAGCACCTCGCAAGCAAGGCGCCTCGAGGTCGACCTCTGCCCCCTGCCAACACAGACTGCGACCGGTCAGAGAGATAGGAGGAGAACCACCGCAGCACGGTGCCTCCCACCCCCAATCCCCCCAACCGGCGCAGCATGATACCATGGTCGATGGTATCAAAAGCCGCTGAGAGATCTAACAGGACCAGAACAGAGGAACAGCCCCTGTCCCGGGCCCTCCAGAGATCATCCACCAATGCGACCAATGCCGTCTCCGTGCTGTACCCAGGCCTGAAGCCGGACTGGCACGGATCTAGATAGATGGTTTCATCCAGGTACTGTGGGAGCTGGCGCACAACCACACTCTCGACAACCTTCGCAATAAAGCGAAGGTTGGAGACCGGACGGTAGTTTGCCAAAACAGCCGGGTCCAGAGAAGGCTTCTTGAGGAGGGGTCTCACCACCGCCTCTTTCAAGGCGGGAGGCAAGAAACCCTCTCTCAAAGAAGCATTTATAATCCTCTGGAGCCAGCCTCGTGTTACCTCCCGGGTGGCCAGTACCAGCCAGGAGGGACATGGGTCGAATAAACATGTGATTGCGTTTAACCTCCCCAGGATCCTGTCCACGTCCTCAGGAGTCACAGGGTCGAACTCGTCCCAGATAACATTCTCAAGACCAGCCTCAGTCATCCCGCCGGGATCTACCCAGTCAGAGTCCAAGCCTTCCCGAATCTGAGCGATTTTATCGTGCAGATACTGTGCAAAATCCTCAGCCTGCCCTTGCATCTTCCAATGATGCCCCATTACCACCATAATTGAATCAATCCACTTTTCTGCTGAATGACCTTTTCTTCTCTTCCCTTCTTCCTTTCCCAGCACTATAGACTTCTCTAGAGAACTAGATCTAGTGTAGAACACAATGAAGTGTTCTGAAGGCCCCTCGGGTGGCATGTGTGACACTACTATTATGTGAGCTGAATTGGCTGCCAGTTTCCTTCCAGATCCAATTCAAGGTGTTGAATTTAAAACCCTTTATGGCATGGGTCCAAGTATCTGAGGAACTGCCTTACCCCAATGGGACTAACTGAGCCAACTCATTCCAGCAGAAAGGACCTATAGATCTCATCAGCCAAAGAATTTTGGCTGATAGTATCTAATAGAAGAGTCGTTTCTGCTGTGGACCCCACCCTCTGGAATATTCTCCCATCAGAGGTAAGATCTGCCTTCTGGCCTTCTGGAAGAGCCTAAAATCTTGACTCTGCCACTTAGTTTGAGGCCCTTACAGGAGCCTGCTACATTGGGCATGGCTGATGGAGTAGAGAGGATTCTCACCCCCAGGCTGCCCATTATCTTGGTTCTTAACTTGCAATAGCAACAGCACTTGGATTTATATATCGCTTCACAGTACTTTACAGCCCTCTCTAAGTGGTTTACAGAGTCAGCATATTGCTCCCAACAATCTGGGTCCTCATTTTACTGTCCTAAGAAGGATGGAAAGTTGAATCAACCTTGAGCCAGTGAGACTCGAACTGCTGGCAGCCGGCAGTCAGCAGAATTAGCTGCATTCTAATCACTGCAGCACCATGGGTCTTTTTAATCTTGTTATTCTAATTTTAATTCTTTTTAAGCACTTTTTAACTTTTTATTATATTGTAAGCCACTGAGTGAGATGGGTGGCATAGAAATGTAATAAATAAATAAATAAATAAATACACATTTCTGAACTTTGTGGGTACAGATATATCCAGTGGTGGGATTCAAGTAATTTAACAACCGGTTCTCCCGAAGTGGTGCGAACTGGCTAAATTCCACCACTGGATATATCCCAGTATCAGAATCTATAATTGTGTGCTCCTTTATGAAAGGCAGAAACTATCCACCACTTGAATATCTTCACTGTTAAATTTCTACCTTAAAGTAATTAATAGGAGGAGGCAGAATTATTAGGTATTTCAGTGCTTTGAGTTATTTATAAAAAATATTAAAGCTGGGTAAATACATAAATAAGAATTTAAAGGCAAGGTAAAGAATAAATGAATCTGAGTACACTTTCCAGCCAGCAAATGCTACATTTATTTTAGGCAAGTTTGTCTATTGACTTCATATAATAACATTTTGTCAAGAATACAATCACACAATTAACTTTTTTGTAATTAAGTGTTTCTTTTCTGAACTTCTGTGTACTTGAACTGTTTGAACTGATTATTTTTTATCTATCCACATGATAAAAAATAACCTTTATTCTTATCCTTATGTTTTAACAAGCTCAGATTTATTTATATAGTTTTAAGATGCAGAATGTATCTGTACTTCAGGGTTAGAGATGGGAAGCTCCTATGGTTCAATGAACTGACTGTGTGAGATAACTTGGCCTGAAAGAGAATTGGCCCAAGGTTACCCAGTGAGTTTCTAGGCCTGATACTGGACTGTAATCTGAGTCTTCCAAATGTAAACCCAACACTTTAGCCACACTGGCTATTTAAGCAAAGAATATGATGTTGTGAAATAAAGTTTATCCCTTAGTGGTTTGGCTCTGCAACCAAACAAGACAGACACAGAGTTCAACAGATAGTTAGGACTTCAGAAAAAAAACAATTGCTACCAACTGCTTTCCATTGAGGACCTGTATACTGCACAACTCAAAAAGAGGGCTGTGAAAATATCTACAGACCCCTCACATCCTGGACATAAATTGTTTCAACTTCTACCCTCAAAACAACATTATAGAGCAGGAGTCACCAACCTTTCAGACCTCAGGGACCACTACATTCATAATTTTAAATTCCACGGAGCACCAATATGAATTTTTAAAAAGATAAATAGTATTTAGTGCAATATTAAAATGCAAATAATTTTTCTGCGGACCACCAAAATTTCCTCACGGATCACCAGTGGTCCACGGACCACTGGTTGGTGACCACTGTTATAGAGCATTGCACACCAGAACAACTAGACACAAGGACAGTTTTTCCTGCATGCCATCACTCTGCTAAACAATTAAGTCCCACAAGACTGTCGAACTATTTACTAAGGCTGTATTACTATTATTCTTCTCAACCTTCCTATTACCTATCTCCTCCCACTTATGACTATAACCTTGTTGCTTGTATCTACGATTTATATTGTTTTATTTGTTTCCTAGTGTGATTTGATTGTGTATTTAGTAACCTATAACTATCACTAAGTGATATGATTCTTGATGAATGTATTTTTTATGTATACTGAGAGCATATGCACAAAAGACAAATTCCTTGTGTGTCCAATCACACTTGGCCAATAAAGAATTCTATTCT
>WNWU01000001.1:30141207-30194498 GCA_012654045.1 Ptyas mucosa
TTCTTTCTTTCTTTCTTTCTTTCTTTCTTTCTTTCTTTCTTTCTTTCTTTCATGTTAAGTGAAATGGTTTTCTAACAAGTTTTCTGACAATGGTTTTCTGCCTATAATGTATGGGTCAGCTATTTTTCTTTAAACCCCAGTTTTAATGATTGTGTAGCTACCATTCTCTTCTTCCTTCTTTCACAGGGTCTTTTTTTTTTTTTTTTGCACTGTTGCAAGATCTCACTTTTCAAGCAGGCCATCATTCAGCTAACATCTCAGTAAATATTCTTTGTGCACAGGCTGGAGTGTTATTTTTGCAGTTGTGGATAGTTATCACAGCTTCAGGGGCAAAACATTAATCAGATCTGAATATTGATTGAGGGGGGAAAAAACCTTGTTCTTTTGTACCTAAACCTTGAGGGATGATCAAATATCTCTTTCAAGTTGAATTGGGAAAATATAAATGCAGAATAATTACTTTGTGTTAGTTTGCTGCACTGGAAGGCAGACTGTGCATAATATTGTCCTTCCAGTATTGCTGCAATAAAAGACATCATAATTAATAGAAAGGAGGACCGTTTCAGCTTGTTGCTGTGATTGTTATTGTCTTAAGGGTTTTGGATTTCATTATTTCCATATTTATAGTTGCTAATACCTTCATAAAGTAACAGAAGAATTGTCGTCAGCAATCACTAGCCTATTTTCAGGATGTCTTAATCTGAGCTGTCATACAGAACGGTTTTGTTGTGGTGGTTTAAAACACTCACCTCCCTCTTCTATTTTCTTTTAGGGGATAGATAACTTTGTCATAAGTCATTACTTCTTTTAGCTTGAAGAGCAGGGAGATCTCTCACTTATTTCCTCTATAGTGGCACAAACATAAAGCAATGATTAAAGCCATGTGCATCTTAAAGGACAATCTGCCTGAACATACAATGACAACCTCATCCGTGACCTTTTCCCACTTGAATCTAACTACATCACAAACGCAACTTGAAAACATGTTTTTTTTCCCTGTCATGTCCTCATAATGTTGGTTTCATCCCATGAGTGAGGCAGCCTGAAGTCATCCTCAGCAGCACTGGCTAAAATAGTGCTTCTCCCTTCTTTCAACAGCAAAGATAGTAGCCTCAAAGTAATGTTTCCTTTATTTATTTATTCTGTATTGTCAAATCTTGAGATTTGTTTAGACTGAAAGATTCTTCAGAAATCAGGCCTCTCCTTCCTACTATTTATTGGCTACATGAGACTATACAGAAAGGATATGCAGGTAGTCCTTGACTTACAACCCCCAATGGGACCAGAATTTCCATTGCTAAGTGAGGCAATAGTTCAGTGAGTTGTGCCTGATTTTACCACCATTTTTGCCATGGTTGTTAAGCAAATTACTACAGTTGTTAAGTGAATCATGCAGTCATTAAGCAAAACCAGCTTCTCCTGTTCAATTTGCTCATCGGAAACTGACTGGAAAGGTGACAAGCGGCAATCACATGACCCCAGGATTTGCAAGCATCATAAATACATAATGGTAGCCAAGCACCCACATTTTGATCACATGACCTTGGGAAAGTTATGATGGTCATAAGTGCAAGGACCAGTTGTAAGTCACTTTTTTCAGTGTTGTAACTTCAAACAGTCGTAAACAATTAGTTGTAAATCAAGAACTACCAGTACACCAGTTGGGGGATGACGTAGGCAGAGCTGGAGATGCCATAGAAATCTTGATCCAGTGATTAGAGACTGCAGGATATCTGGATGGAAAGAAGGTAAAGTTGAACTCAAGCAAGACTGAAATACTTTTGTTCACTGTCTCTGAATAGAGTGGCACTCCTATCATAGATTCATAGTTACTATTGTAAACATGGTGAGACTACTGTAAGGGACACCTTTATCCAGCTTTGCTAATTTCTAATACTCACAGGTAGAGGAACTCCAATACCAATCTAGATTCAACAGGAGGACTCCCAACCCTGTGGCCCAATATCACTCCCAAATATTCACATCCTGTCACTTTAAAAAAAAAATTGACACACCAACTGTGACTGAAGGTCATTGCCATTTAAACTGCAATTTAAAGTCAAGGTCACAACTTCCTAGATAGAAGAATATAGCTGAGAGGCCAGAAAAAGAATTGGCAATAGATTTCTGATCTCTCTTTTCAAGTAATGGCATATGCAGTCCTACTTTCCCCTCCTCATCACTATCTTAATCTACTTTGTTTCTTTCTTTTCCCTTAGAGGTATTATAGGGACTATCCCAGTGGTGGGATTCAAAATTTTTTACTACCAGTTCTGTGGGCATGGCTCGGTGGGCATGGTATGGCTTGGTGGGTATGGCAGGGGAAGGATACTGTAAAATCTCCATTCCCTCTCCACTCCGGGGGAAGGTTACTGCAAAATCCCCATTTCCTCCTGATTAGATGGAACTCGGGAGGCAAAGAATAGATGGGGGCAGAGCCAGTCAGAGGTGGTATTTACTGGTTGTCTGAACTACTCAAACTTTCCACTACCGGTTCTCCAGAACTGGTCAGAACCTGCTGAATGCCACCTCTGGACTATCCAATATCAAGGTGCCATCACAAAATTTTCTGCAATTCATATATGTCCCAAAGTATCTCTCCAGAAACCCCTGCCCAATATGTCATCTAATATACCCATCTGTCTCTTTCTCGGCCTGTCGTCCCGCCCGAGCTTGATGTGAAAAAACGACTCCACACTTTAAGAAGGAGTAGCCAGAACTCTTTACTGGAACACAGCCAAAAGCAGCAAGGCAAAGTAACGAACAAGCCGGAAAAATTAATAAAGTCAGCGCTACCGGAGGCAGCCAGGTGGCGCTATATATCTGAACTTGGCATAAAGCAAACCTAACATCCGGCAAATAAAAGAACCTCGGGACATTCCCCTCCCTCCACAGCTGTTTGGCAGCACCGCGCCTGTTCACGTCACAGAAGCGCATTTAGGAAAACGTTAACAGCCACGCCTCCCTGCTGTTGTCTCCGCTGCTCCTGGCTTTGTTTGTAGCTGCCTCCTGCTGTGAAGTGCCGCTGTGAGTGTCGCTGTAACTCTGTAAGTCCGACAGCTCTGGCTGCATTCTGCCTTTTCTAATCTCCGTCCCCCCCCATAAGTGATGGCGAGCCTGTTCACGGCTCGACAGTCGGCTCCTCTTTCACCAGGACCCACTCTGGAAGAGGCAAAACAAACAGATTAATTTACAAGTAAGGTTGATATTACGGGCCCGGCCTCCCTGGGTGGTGACGGTGGTAACATCGAACCAGGCGCTCAGCCTATACATCCGACGCAACCACCCAAGAAGCTTGAGCTAGCGGGTAGCCCTTCCATCGTACTAAATATTGGAGCTTTCCTCTACGGATTCGAGAATCCAATATTTTATCAATTTCGTAGTAGTCAGCATGGCTAGGTCCTGGAGGGATAGGGCTGGACCCTACTTTGTCTACGGACACGGGTTTTAAAAGACTGCAATGGAATACGGGATGTATCCGACCAAGTAGCCTGGGTAGGTGTAGCCTGACTGTCACTGGATTGAGGACCTGTGTAATCGGAAACGGGCCTATGTATTTCGGACCAAGCTTTCTACTAGGTAGGTGTAGACGTAGATATTTGGTGGATAGGAAAACCCGGTCCCCAATTGCAAACAGTTTGGGGTTCGTTCGTTTCTTATCTATATATGTTTTGTATTCCTTAGCCGCTCGTCTAAGTGTCTCCTTTACGGTTTGCCATGTTTGTTGGATTCTTCTAGCCCACTCCTGGGGTGTGGTGGGGTTTGACGATGGTGGCTCGACTTCTGGTATGGCATAGAACTGTTGGCCATACACTATCTGGAAAGGTGACAGTCCAGTGCTTCGATGACAGATGTTGTTATACGCTACTTCGGCGAATGGGATAAGAGCCGCCCAGTCTGTCTGTTGATAACTCATGTAACAACGTAAAAATCTCTCTACGGCGGCATTAGCTCTTTCGGCTGCCCCATTCGTGCTGGGATGAAATGCCGAACTCAAACCTTGCGTAGATCCTATACGCTGAAAAAACCCTCTCCAGAATTTTGCCGTGAATTGAACTCCCCGATCTGATATGATGCACTTTGGAACTCCGTGTAACCGATAGATGTGTTTCACGAACATGTCGACTAACCGGCGAGCGGATGGAAGACCCCGGCAAGGAACAAAATGTGCTTGCTTGGAGAACAAGTCCACGACTGTCCATATTACGGTATATCCATTACTGGAAGGGAGGTCCACAATAAAGTCCATTGCCAGTTCCTCCCAGGGTCGGCTTGGATCTGCTACAGGTTGTAAGAGTCCTATAGGTTTCCCAGACCACGGTTTGGCGGATGCACAGACCGAACATTTCCTTACGTACTGCTCGATCTCTTTCCGCATTTTAGGCCACCAAAATTGGTGTCTCACTAAATGAAGGGTTTTTAGAAACCCGAAATGGCCTGCTACTTTCTCATCATGGCATCGTCGCAACACTGTTGACCTCAGTGTTGGTGGAATGTACATCCTATCACCAAACCAGGCTAAACCATCTCGTAAAGTCAGTGCCGCCCGGTTGTGTGCCAGCCACGTATCTTGTTGAAGCGCCGTTTGTAGTTCGTGTAGGAATGGCGATTCCGTCTGCAATACAGCCACCGCCCCTGTCACAAGCGATGTAGTGGCTGGGATTAAAGGCTCCACCACCTCCTCCCGTTGACTATGGTACTGCGGCATCCATGAAAGGGCATCAGCCAAGAAGTTTCTGCCTGCTGGGATGTGTCGTAGTTGAAATCGAAACCTCCGGAAATACTGCGCCCATCTCAGTTGTTTAAGGGACAGACGCCGTGGTGTCTGCAGAACCTCGAGGTTTTTATGGTCTGTCCAAACTTCAAACGGCTTTGCTGCTCCTTCCAAGAGATGACGCCATGTTGTGAGAGCCCACCGTACCACGTAGGCTTCTTTCTCCCATATTGCCCAGCTTCGTTCTGTCGCACTGAATTTCTTAGATGTGTAGGCACACGGGTGCATCTGACCTTGTTGGTCCTTCTGCAACAATATTGCTCCTACCGCTACATCGCTAGCATCCACCTGTACTACAAATGCCTGTGTTAAGTCAGGATGTTGTAGGATTGGCTCCTGAACAAAAAGATGCTTAAGCTGTTCAAAAGCCGTTTGGCATGAGGCAGTCCAAGGCAATTTTTGTGTGGGCTTGGCCCTCCCTCCAACGGACTTGGTGCGCAACAAGTCTGTCAACGGTAATGCAATGGAAGCAAAGGCTGGAACAAATTGACGATAAAAATTAGCGAAGCCTAAAATACTTTGAAGTTGTTTCCTGGTTTTGGGGGGTTGCCATTTGACGATCGTCTTCACTTTATTTGGGTCCATCTCTACCCCCTCCGCCGATATCCGGTACCCCAAATAGTCTATTTTTGTTTTATGGAACTCACACTTAGACAACTTCACGAACAGCTTTGCCGCTAGCAATTTCTCTAGCACCTGCCGCACCAACGCCGTGTGTTCTGTTATATCCCGTGTATAAATTAGGATATCATCAAGATAGACAAGAACGCCTTGGTATAAATGTTCGTGTAAAACCTCGTTGATGAGTTGCATAAACACCGCAGGGGCGCCTTGCAGACCGAACGGCATAACCCTGTATTGGTAACTGCCCAGGGGACAGTTGAATGTAGTCTTCCACTCGTCCCCTGGTTTTATTCACACACGGTAATAAGCTTCACGCAAATCAAGTTTAGTGAATATCCGCCCAGTAGACAGTGCAGCCAGTAGATCTTTCATTAGCGGAATCGGGTATATTGGCTCCACACTGACGGCGTTCAAGCCATGAAAATCCACACAAAGGCATAGCCCTCCGTCTTTTTTCTCACGGAAAAACACAGGTGCTGCCCTCTTCGCCCTACTGGCCGTGATGAACCCTCGTTTTAAATTTTTATCTATATACTGTTGCAACTCTGCTAATTCTGGTTGGGTCATGGAATACATACGAGGTTTAGGGAACGTGGCCCCAGGCAATAACTCGATGGCGCAATCGGTGGGTCTATGGGGCGGCAATGCTTCGCATTCCTCCTCGTCAAACACTGCTGCCAGATCGTGATAGACAGCTGGATACAATTGTTGTGTTGACCCTTCCATCGACCTATAACTCTCCTCCCTGGCCTCTGCTGGTTGGGAAGAACCTCCTATACGGCCTGAGTTCTGTGCTGCTGACCTCAGCGGGATTCGTAGTTTCCGAAACCCATCCTCCCACCAAATGTGTGGCTGACACCTGTCTAACCAGGTAAGACCTAGTATAACGGGCTCTATCATATGGTCCACAACAATAAATTGGATGGTTTCTTGATGGTCCCCAATCTCTAGGAACATTGTTTCGGTAACCTGTGTGGCCGGAGCCCCCCCCAGCAAGGACCCATCCATTTGCTCGAATTTCACCGGGTTCTGTAATGGTCTTACTTGTACCCCCAAAGCGGTAGCCACCGTTTTGCGAATAAGACAGCGGGTACAGCCCGTATCCACCAAAGCCCCATATTGTAGGCCAGTCGGACACTTACGATTACGAAGAACCACAGGTATCACAAAAGGACATACAGACTCGCTCACCATAGGATCTTCCGGGTCCTCATCATCACTATCTCCCGACACCACAGGAAACTTACTCGCAGATGACGCCGAGTTGTACTTTTGCACCTTCCGGACTTCCTGTTGGTCTGTGGACCCTTGGACAGCTTGGGTTCGGTCTGAGGCCACAGCACGTCCTGCTCCTTTCGGAACAATCCCCATTCTTGCCGCCTGTGGTTTGGATTGGGTACGAGGAACTGGAAGGAGGCAATCCGCTGCTCGATGACCCACTCGGTTGCAACGGAAACACCGGAATGACGGCTGTGGCCTTCTAGCAACCGGAAGGACGTCGGATGGACGATCCGAACGCCGGACCACTGGGACGTTGTCTGGCACCGCCTCAGACGGCACCTTCCTTTGCCTAACAAAAGAGTCCACGCGAGGACGAAATTCTTGAAGGGAGATGTCCAGCTCTATGGCGGCCTTAAACCAGACGGACAAGCGAGGCGGCAACCCACGATAGGCACAAGCCTGCCTCAACTCGCGGTCCAGCCCCATTCAAAATTGCTGTACCAGCATACGTTCCGGAAACTGTGCACATAATCCTTCGCAGGCGAGCCTTTTTGCCTAAGCGCCACCAGTTCTCCCTCCGCCACTTGAACACTCGATTCATCTTCAAACACCACACACAGAGCTTCCAAAAATCTTCCCACGTCCACAAGCTCACGGGCATGATGCCTATGTAACCCAGCCACCCAGTCTGCGGCCTCTCCCGTTAACACCGCCGTTATATCCACAATCATGGCCCATTGCGAAGCATACAGGTGGCCAAAACGATCGAGGTGGTTGAGAACCTGACTCAAGAACAGAGCCACTCGATCTGAGCTGCCGTCAAACGAAGCCCGTAATGGAGGTGGACCCCATTGATAGGGAGGTTGACCCCATTGAGGTGGAGGCAACCAGGGACCTTGCCCCGGGGCCCATGCTGGTCCATGATCAGGCACTCGACGCCGATCCCCTATGTCTCTTCTTGCCGGTGGGCAGACCCTATCCCCCTGCCCACGGTGGGTTCTCTGCTCCGCCCCCACCTCTCTCGTAGGTGGTGGTAATCCAGGAGCCCGGTCCCTTACCGGCCCCTGAGCTGGTCTCAAGTCCCAGGTTTCCGTTTCCACCCGGCCTGGCTCTTTGCGGTCTCTCCCCAGCTTAGGGCTCGCCATCCGAAATTTCACTTCCGGGCTAGCCCCTGCTGTGCCCCCGTGCTGCCAAGACGTACCCTGCATTGACTCCACCCCTGTGGCCCAGGGTTGCCAGGAGGGAGCATCCCTGAAACTCCCTTCTCCAAATTGATCCCGCAGGGCGTCCAAAGCACTTGATCCAGTTGACAACAATCCCCAATCTGTATCATCCTCCTCCATCCAGCAGTGCTCTCTCCATCCCCTGAACGCCGGCCCAACAAGCGAAGACTGCGAAGACTGTGCCTCTGCGTGCGTGGAACCTGGCCACCACTCCCCCTCACTGGTCTGCTCTGAATAGCCAAGTCCTTTCCCAACAGCCTCAATGGCCACCCCCTTTTTGCAGACGTCCTCTATGCGCTGCCGCTGCTTGGCACGCACCACGGGTGGGTCTGTAGGGCTCGGGCGGGATGACAGGCCGAAAGGGGCACTCAAGGGGACCTCTGTCTCTCCAAGCACTTTTTCAGCCACGGCCTCACCCAACGCTGGCTCCAGCAAGCCTGGCTCCGTCCCCTCCGCCATCCGGACTGCCACACCACAGAACAAGAAACTAACAGATAGGGTATGAATGGGAGCGCTGACTTTCTCTCGGCCTGTCGTCCTGCCCGAGCTTGATGTGAAAAAACGACTCCACACTTTAAGAAGGAGTAGCCAGAACTCTTTACTGGAACACAGCCAAAAGCAGCAAGGCAAAGTAACGAACAAGCCAGAAAAATTAATAAAGTCAGCGCTACCGGAGGCAGCCAGGTGGCGCTATATAACTGAACTTGGCATAAAGCAAACCTAACATCCGGCAAATAAAAGAACCTCGGGACATTCCCCTCCCTCCACAGCTGTTTGGCAGCACCGCGCCTCTGTTCACGTCACAGAAGCGCGTTTAGGAAAACGTTAACAGCCACGCCTCCCTGCCGTTGTCTCCGCTGCTCCTGGCTTTGTTTGTAGCTGCCTCCTGCTGTGAAGTGCCGCTGTGAGTGTCGCTGTAACTCTGTAAGTCCGACAGCTCTGGCTGTATTCTGCCTTTTCTAATCTCCGTCCCCCCCCCATAAGTGATGGCGAGCCTGTTCACGGCTCGACACTCTTTCACGCACAATCACACCCATACAACACAAATACACCTTTCCACAATCCCCTTTCCATTGTTTCACTGTTTCACACATGACATTAATAACCCAACCAGATTTCTTCCTGTCTCCAGGCCCTCCTCCTTCTTTCTTTCACTGGCCCAACAAGTAACAATCAAGATGTGGGTCAAGAAGTGGAACAATCAAGATTGGACTCTGGAAAATTCTATTAGTTTACTATCAAAACTTTTTACTTCATTTGAAAATTCCTAGTTGATTTGCTTGAGAAGGAATACCCCATTTTCACCAGCAAACTTTTAGATTATGGTGCAAATTCAACTGAAGTCAAATATAATATGACTAGAAAGAAATCTTCAAGTATCCCTGTGAACTTTCTTTCATAAGCACAGCAGAATTGACTCTTAAATAAGGATAGCAACCTTATATTCTGATGGTAGAGCCATTTGTGCTTGTTATCCTTGATAAGTCATTTCTTGAACTGCTAAAGCTGGTCCTTTATGCTGGCAGCACTATAATAAATTAGTCTGTGGCCCTTCTCTCATCTTAACGCCTTAATGCCCCAAACTTTGGGTGTTTGGCTGGGAAGGTTGTGTGAGTTGTTTAAGGGTCAGTGCTGTCTCTGGTTAGCTGTGAGGTTGATTTGAATTCTGAGGGGTTCGTGGACTCTCAATTAGTATGTGGCCCTTCTCTCATCTTAATGCCTTAATGCCCCAAACTTTGGGTGGAGTGCTCTGTTGAGCTTTAAGTAGACATGACCTATATATTCTGCATGGTGATCCCAAGATATTTTACTGCACTACCTAAGGCAGAGCAACTGGTACCTGCCCTATCCAAAGTTAAGATGCATAAAAGCTAATCTAGCCAGGTTATTTTGACAACTGAAGCAGAAACCTCACTTATGCCTTTCCCATTCCCCAGTTTTAAACCCATACACGCACTAATGATATATTAAATAACTAAAAATGTGCTGCCCTTTTCTGACATCCAGAATCAATTACATGAGGCAACTGTCTCACCCTCATGGCTCACTGGATGTACATTCTGCAGCGATGTAGCTTTCACTTATTATTATTTTTCCTGTCTCTTTTTTTTCCTTTTTTAATATAGGCAGTCACCGCAGGAGAGATAAAATCAACCAGACCTTGTTTGTGCATAAGCCCCGTATCATGAAAAGACAGCCATAGTGAAGTTAAAGATAAAGTGTGTAACCGCCTAAGGAGCTGTCCTTCCCCTTTACATATTGTTGTTGCTGTTGTCAAAAATATACCTTTATGGCATAGCCCTGTAAGTTTGTTGCAACCCAAAATCCCCCAAAGAAGTTTGGAAGCTTAAAGATCAAACTTTTCTGTGGATTACTGTTTCATCCAGTGCACAATTGCTGGAAAGCCAGACCTTTCTGCTTGCCATATTCTCTGCCCATATGATAGAATTAGACTACTAATGATGCTTGGCAAGGGCCTATTTTCCTATGGCTCAGGACTTGGTTTGTAGAATAAGCATTGAGAGATATCAGAAGGAAAATAAATGAAGGCAGCATAGACCATAATAATTACTTATTGGTCATGCATTTCATGAAAGAGTCATTGAAAATTGACATTAGTCAACTGTTAAGTACATATAGTGTTAAAAAGACCATTAAAATAAGAAACTTGTCTCTCAAGCAGATATATTTACTTTATTATATTTGACAACAGAACCCGTCTCGTCACCTCCATAGATATTCTATGTCTGAGTGCAAGGGGCACACAATGTTTCCCTGGAAAATAAATCATTGTCCATCCAGGAATGTCCTCTTATATCACCTAATACAATCTGTTCCCTGTAGATGCCTTAAGCTCCAAAGCCAGTAAGCCAAGGACCAGAATTTTCTTTTCAGCTCTTTATCCATCTAGCATATGCAATTCCTCCTCGAACCAGTGATTTATCACTGGGGTAAATGATAAGGATAGGCAGTAACTAATAAAAGAACGTAAAAGTCAAGAGGGAGTTGCAGTAACTTAGCAGCAATGGCCACTCGGTAGTGGCTTCCCATCTATGGCTGATGGGAAGCCATCAGCATTAAGACTGGTGATGTCTCAGGTTTGATCTTTAGCAATTTCAGGTTGTTTCATGGGAAAGCCAGACTTTTCTACTTGCTGTATTCTCTGCCCATGTGATAGAATTAGACCACTAATGATGCTCGGCATGCTAACAAATTAGCTATTGATCAGATGCCATTACATATGACATTAGCCCATCTGACAAGCTCCTGGGGGAAAAAAGAATAACAAAGTGGTTTTCCTAATGAAAGATGACTTGTGGAGCATACCTGTGTATGTTTGCACAGCTAGAATTTAGCTTACATAGTGCCTAGATATTATGCCACAGATAAGAGTGAAATCAGTTGATTTAAGGGAGAAAGAGAAAAATGATGTAGATGATCAAACAGTGTTATCATTTAAGCAATATAGGTAAAGGAATACAGAGTAGATGGATGAGTTAATAGGAAAATGTTATACCAATCGAATGGAAGATTATTTATTAGATGCACTCACTAGTTGCAGAAATTGTCTGTTGCATGATGCGTAAGCAATGTAACTATAGAACTGCCTGGCCATGCATAGCCTGGCCAGTTACATTGTAATTTAATTCAAACCCCACTGAACTATTCAGGTGCGTCTTTCAGTTCCTGTGAGAATGTGCTCACCAGTTCCTGTGAGAACCCTAATAGCAATATGCAACTGGAATTCCTTAGTAGATCTAGATGGGATCCTATTTTGACCTGTTTCCCCTCACCTTAACTTACAGAACATATATCACTTTCATCCAGTTTACTAGCTATTAAAAGTCAAGGAAACATTTATACATTAGTTTAGCTACACTTAGTCATTATTACTGATTTTGGAAATGTTTTACATCTCTGGGGAGGTCCCAAAATATCTCTTAAGAATGGTTGAATGCCAATGGACATTGCCAATGGATTCATAGTGCATGATTATGCTTAGGAAGGCACTGATGTTTTGAACTTGCCTTGTCTACATTTCCAGGTAAAATACATAGGAAAATCCCCTTCTAGCAAATGCATCTAGGGTTAGGTTAGGTCTCCATGAATTCAGAGATCAAAATAGACATCACCAATGGATTCAGAGTGCCTTGTTATGCTTAGGAGGGTGCTGACTTTTCAAGCCTGCCGTATCTGATACGCCAGTTGCGCCCCTCCTAGATCGGGTCTCCTTACGCACAGTCATTCAAGCACTCGTCACTTCTCGTCTGGACTATTGTAAAGCTCTCTACATGGGGCTCCCCTTGGGGTGCACCCGGAGGCTCCAACTGGTGCAGAATGCGGCTGCACGGGGGATTATGGGAGCGACAGGGCACTCCCATGTGACACCTCTCCTGCATGAGCTGCATTGGCTTCCAGTGGACTTCCGGGTGCGCTTCAAGGTGTTGGTGATCACCTTTAAAGCGCTCCATGGCTTAGGGCCAGGGTACTTACGGGACCGCCTTCTGCCATCAATTGCCTCCCACCAGCCAGTTCGCTCCCACAGAGAGGGCCTCCTCAGGGTGCCGTCAACCAGACAATGTCGGCTGGTGACCCCCAGGGGGAAAGCCTTCTCTGTGGTGGCACCCACCCTCTGGAACGATTGACCCCTAGAGATACGAGTGATTCCAGACCTCTGGACTTTTCGTCGGGCCCTTAAAACCTATTTCTTTCAATTAGCTGGGCTGGCCTGATTTTACGTTGGTTTTAAAATTGACACTAATTTTAATTGAATGTTTTAAAATTATGGGCCAAACTTTACTTAATTATCTTAAAATTATTTTAACTTTTGTATACAAATGTTTTATTCTGGCTGTTCACCGCCCTGAGTCCAAAAGGAGAAGGGCGGTATAAAAATCCAATAAATAATAAATAATAATAATAATCTACATTTGCTGGTAAAATACATGGGAAAATTCCTTTAGAGGACAAATACACCTAGGGTTTGTATTAGATCTCCATGAATTCAGAGAGCAAAATGAATATTGCCAACACATTTGGAGTGCTTTATTATGCTTAGGAGGACACTGAATCTTTTGAGCCTGCCTTGTCTATATTTCCTGATAAAATATATGGGAAAATCCCCTTCTGGCAAATGCATCTAGAGTTAGGGTTAGGATTCCATTAATTCGGAGTGCAAAATGCATATCACCAATGGATTCGGACCACTTTATTATTCTTAGGTGGGTGCTGACTGTTAGAGCCTGCCTTATCTATATTTCTTTGTAAAATACATGGTTAAATCCCTTTGGGGGAGCAAATCTTCCTAGCGTTAGGGTTAGGTCTCCATGAATTCAGTGAGCAAAATGGACATCGCTAACTGAGTCAGAGTGCTTTATTATGCTTAGGAGGGTACTGACTTTTTGAGCCTGTCTTATCTATGTTTCTTGATGAAATACATGGGAAAATCCTCTTGGGCGGCAAATTCACCTAGGAGGAAGTTGTCTTTTCAAGTCTGCCTTATCTACATTTCTTGTTAAAACACTGTAATTTAAGCCATTTCATGATTCTTCAGCATGGAAAGGAGCATTTAAGCAAATTAAATAAATATTTTTAATGAGAATAAATCACAGTGAATTGTCGCTTGACTAAAACCTTTGTTTTTCTTACTATAAAATAAAAATGTGTTGTAATATCATAGGATACATTTCTAACATGTGTTTGCTTTAAGTACTTACTCAATTGATCATTATTATCACAAGTACAGTAATGGCATATAATCTGTCTATTAAAAGATTATTATCATTACATTCTGTTTAAACTAACTGATGTAAGCATTGAATACTAATCAGCATTGCAATGACTGCTAAATTTGGTATAGATGGAGTAATAAAGCCTGTTTTGTCAAGAATCTATAGTCCTAGTTTATTCCTGGTGATAAAACATAATAACTAAATGCTAAAATTAAGTGCTTTACAAAAAAAAAAACCCCGCTTCAAACTAAAATGTTATTTTTTAGCAGATCCTCTAAATTCTCCTCCTAAGTTTGAACTAATTATCAGGATATATTTTTTTCTCTCGTTAACAGCTGTCTCCCCACAGAAAATATATTTAAGTAACCTTACAGCAAGCCTCCCAAAATAACAGAATAGAAAACACAGAAAGAAAACATGAGTAACAATTTTCAGTTCTATCCTGAGCATAGTCCAATGAACTAATCCAATGATTTTTTCCCCCTGAATGGTAAACAATGATGAAGAAGAGATTTTTCACCAACCACTTAACTTA
Organism: Ptyas mucosa; assembly: GCA_012654045.1. Lineage (NCBI taxonomy): Eukaryota > Metazoa > Chordata > Lepidosauria > Squamata > Colubridae > Ptyas > Ptyas mucosa. Next base: position 30,155,317 of record WNWU01000001.1, read on the forward strand.
TCAAAACAAATATGTGAGCAGTCCACAGCCCATAAACTTAACTCACAGAATTTTTAAAAAGAAACTTGTGAGGGTTGACTCAGAATACATAGATAGTCCTGCAGGAATAGTGGTAAGAGTAAGGCTGAACATCTGAATCTGTATAAATATGTATTACGTTGCAAACTGATCTTTCCATAGAATACATATCAGTGGTGGGTTTCCACCTGTTCACCTGGTTCGGGCAAACCAATAGTGGCAGTGGCAGCAGGCTCCGCCTACCTGCCTGGATGTCATCACAGATGCTCTGGACCTGCGCAGAAGGTTCTGCGCATGCACAGAAGCACCACATGTGAGCAAAGCAAGCATGCACACACACACACACACACACACACACACACACATTCCCGGTTCCGAACCAGTAGCAAAGGTAAGAGGAACCCACTACTGATACATATCCAATAGTGGAGGTCAAAAAGGAAGAATAAAAAAAGAAATCAGTTGACTTTTGACTGCTCCTTGTCAGAGGGGACAATGTTTGTGCTCCTGAAAAGCAGGAATCTAATCTGAGCAAGGATCTGTCAACTAGACCTTCATAACTTTAAAAAAAATAATTGAAATATACGGACATAGGGAAATTCTAAGGAAACCCCCGCTCCTACATCCTAGTAGAATGTCAGAGACTATGTTTGGGAAGGGAAAAGCAAGAAGGAATCACCCAGAGATTAACAGTTTCACTGATCAAAAGCAGGCAAGATATAAGATAAAGACAGTATCCAGAGGAATCCCACCATTCCTCCAGATTTCTAAATCATAAGATGATGAAGAATAGGTCAACTTAAGTTTCATTTCCAGTGTTTATGTATTGAAAAGGTTAAGCATGCTGTTATCATAGTCTAGGAAAAAGTTGAAGCTAAAGTACATGTGGTTCAGGGTATTTTAAGGCCAATCTGCTTAAAGCAAATAAAAAGTGTTTGATAAAGGTGTTATGATGGTCAGGAAATTATTTTCATTTAAAGCTATATCGAAACTATGTTCTGCCAAGTTGCCTACTGAAGTTTGAAATGCCAAAAACCTCATTTGATGATATTCCATCAGCAATATATTTTGAAACTCACTCCAATGAAGAACAAAACAACTATAAACCAATAATAACTATAAACCTACCAAAAACAGAACCATAAAAGACAAACTAGGAATACAAATTAAAATAGGCAAGAAAATGGCAAGAGAACAACTGTTCACTCGAGATGAGTTCAAATCACCAGGTCCTTATGGATTACATTCCAGAATTCTGAAGGAGCTAGTAGCCGTAATCTCAGAACCACCGAACCATATCTTCCAAAGAACCAGGGAACTGGAAAAAAGCTGATGTGGTCCCCATCTTCAAAAAGGGGAGGAGAAAACAGATCCAGGAAACTACAGACCAATCAGCCTGACATCAATACATAAGATAAGTAAGGTTATAACCAGAAGCCAACACATGTTTGTCAAAAACAGATCATGCTAAACAAATCTTATTTCATTCTTTAACAAAGAGACTAAATTAGTGCACCAGTGAAATGCTGTGGATGAAGTATACTTGGATTTCAGTAAGGCATTTGACAAAGTATATCACAACCTACTTCTTGGTAGGCTAGAAAAATGTGGGATAATCAGATGGATTTGTGACAAACCACATTCAATATGTAGTCCTTAATGGAACTATATCTACATGGATGGAAGTAAGCCCTGGGGTTCCCCGAGGTTCTGTTTTAGGCCTTGTACTCTTCAATATCTTCATAAACAATTTAGATGAGAGAATAAAAGGGGAACTCATCAAATTTGCAGATGATCCCAAACTGGCAGCAATACCATCACTCAATAGGCTCAAGATCCCAATGGATTTCAACAGACTTGAACATTGGGCCCTATCTAACAAAATAAAATTCAATATAGAGAAAAGTAACATTTTACATGCAAGAAAATCAAGTGTACAGGTACAGATTAGGTGAAACTTGGCTTAATAGCAGTAACTGCAAGACGGATCTTGGAGTCCTAGTGGACAGTCACTTAGATATGAACTAGCAGTATACTACAGCCACCAAAAAATAAAATGCAATTCTAGGCTAAATTAACAGATAGATAGAATCAAGATCATGTGAAATGTTAGTACTGTTTTATAATGCCTTGCTAAAACCACATTTGGAATATTGCAACCAGTTTTGGTCACCACAATACAAATAAAGGTTGACTCTAGAAAAACTGCAGAGAAAAGCAACAAAGATGATTAGGGGGCTGGAGGCTAAAACATATGACGAACGGTTGTAGGAATTACCCTGTTTCCCCAAAAATAAGACATCCCCTGATAATAAGCCAAATCAGGCTTTTGAGCACATGGCAATAAGGCCAAGCATTTATTTCAGGGTTCAAAAAAAAATAAGACAAGGTCTTATTTTCGGGGAAACACGGTAGGTATGTCTAGTCTAATGAAAAGAAGGACTAGGGGTGACTTGGTAGCAGTGTTCCAATATTTGAGGCTGCCATAAAAAAGAGGAGGTCAATCTATTTTTCCAAAGTACCAGAAGACAAGATAAAAAGCAATGGGTGGAAATTAATCAAGGAGAGAAGCAACCTAAGATTTCCTGAGAGTGAGAACAATTAAGCAATTAACTGGTGCTCATTTGATCATGTGTTGTCTTGAGGGAGGTGCATCGGGCAGTGGTGGGACTCATCCGGTTTGCACTGGTTCAGGTGAACCACTTGTTAAATTACCACCACCACCCACTATCAAAGTGGCTCCTGTGCACTGAGCTGCAATGGAGAAACAGGCAAGGAGCACTCCTCCTCCTTTCCCTCATGCCAGCCACTCTGTTTCCCGTTTCTCCATTGCAGTGCAGCACAGCACCCAGGATCCACTTTGATAGCAAGGGGAGGGGTAATTTAACAACCTGTTCACCCAGGGTCAGGTTGGCTGTCGTGGGAGGTTCGTTCCACATGTGTGATGGAGCTGGAGGATGGGGATGGGCCATGCCTCCCACAGTCAACCTGACCCTGGGCAAACCAGTTGTTAAATTATTTGAATCTCACCACTGGGGTCGCAGGTTATTGTTTTCTATTTTTATTGAGGTTTTTTTCTATACTGTGTTTTTATTGTTTGTAAGCCATCTAGAGTCACTGTGAGCAAGTAGGCAGCTATATAAATTTTCTAAACAAATAAATAAACCAGTGTAATGATTGCCTTCAGACGTTGTGGGTGTTCCATCACTGGAGGCTTTTAAGAAGAGTCTGGACAGCCATTTATCTGACATGGTATAGCGTTTCCTGCTTGAGCAGGGGGTTGCACTAGAAGACCTCCAAGGTCTTTTCCAACTCTGTTATTTTGTTATTCTAACTAAGGGGGGGGGGATGGACTTCATATTCACCATATCCCTGAGACCTGAGATAACAAACAATTGTCTTTAACAATTATCAGAATAACATTGTGTGAAACAAACCTATTGTTCCACAGGGAAGGTATTGCAACAGAAATAGGTGAATTTCCCAAGTTCTGCAAAATGGGACTCACAGCACACACTCGTAGCTTGAGCATATAGCCATGGAAGATTTTAAATGTGATAACAGTGCCTTGAATTACTGCTTTTACATTGGAAAATTATTCTAGTTTACATGTTGTGACTAATATGCTATGTCTTTAAAACATTTCCATGTAAACAGCTTCTGAAGTTGTCTGAAAATGTCAAAGTCATATTCAGGATGGGTGGGTGGGAATCCAGTCCCTGGTCTTTCTATACAACTCACAACAATACAGTGCTATCTGACAAAAGATATTGAGATACTTTAACAATGGCAAATCATAATATAATAAAAGTCACATTTACAATACGTACTATAAATTGATTGTTTGGTACCCATTATTGAAATATAAATATAATATTTTTTTAAAAAAAACCTAGTACCCAAGCCATTAAATAAAAGAAAAGCAATCATAGTAGAAATTGATATTCAGGTCATTTAGATATTGCAATCAAAACATTTAAGCCAGGGCAAATTCAAATTTGAAAACAACACAAATTAATTTGAATTCAAGTCTTTGATTACAGAAAGCTACCATATGTTCTTTTGAATGTGCTCAGTCAACAGACCTTTGAATGGTATAATGAACAGCAACAGCAACTCTCTGGCTTGTTGGAGATGGGAACCAGAAAACCAACAGTGCCAAGTATAGAATTGTCAAAAAGAAGAACTACTTCATCCTGTGTACAGCTGAGTTTGCTTCCACAAGAATGATGGCTATCAATCTAGAAGACTTTAAAGGGGAATTAGACAATTTTTCATAGAATAGGGGTAGAGATCCATTTCAGTGTAGTGGTGAAGATGCTGGCCGAGAAACCAGGAGACTGTTATGTTACTTTGGGACAGCCATTCCCTCTTAGCATAACTTACCTCAGGGAATTATTGTTGTGGATAAAATAGGAGGACGAAGGAGTATTTGATATGTTTGCCACCTTGAGTTACATATAAAGTAATAAAGGTGGGATAAAGATCAAATAAATAAATAAATAAAAGGCACCAGTGGTGGGGTGCCCCCGGTTCACACCGGTTCTATAGAACTGGTAGTAAAACCGGCGGGAGGCCCCGCCCACTGATCCTGACATCATGAAAACGCTTCTGCGCATGCATGCTTGCTCAGAAGAGCACGCATGCGAAGCGAGTGCGCATGCACGGCCCCATTGCGAACCAGTAGTAAAGGTAAGTAGAACCCACCCCTGAAAGGCACTAAACAATATGACTTCCATATTAAAGCTAGTGTACAGAATGAGTGGGAAAGTGCTAGTACACTCATGATTTTGTACACATCCAGTTAGTCAACATAGAAACAGAACATGGGACTAAACAGAACTTTGATATAATCCATCAAGGCTTTTATTTTCACCCAGCTTTTCTTATGTTGGAGAATATCAGTGTTTATGTTGCCATAGCAATGACTACTTTAAATTTAGATTCTAAAATTTAAAGCATAATATTTGATACTAACCAAAGAGCTTGGATCTGCTATTCCTTGTTCAAGATATTTTCTGCCTTGTGTTTCTCTTAGTGTAATGATACTCTGTTTAAATGTTACGGATACCCCTTCCATTTTCTCCCAGAAAAAAGATGGCCAGCTAAAATAAAGAAAGGTTTATGAATATACTAAGAACAAAGATAACTAAGGTTTTGTTATTATTGTGCTTACTGTTACATGCTGTATGGGTGAATTAGAGGTATTTTCTTCCTTGGTTAATTAGACTGAAGGGAATTTCCCAGAGAAAGATCAATATTTATTAATGTCTATCTCAATCCCAGTTTCAACCCTGCAAATAAATTCACGAAGTTTTGCTAGTCCAAAATCTAGTGAGAACAAAAATCTATCTAGAAACACCACTACTCTGTTAATAGTTCAAGGCAATTAGAGGAAGGTAACATTATTTTATTGTATTTTTTTTTAAAACAAACCATCTCAAATAGTAGTAATAGTTATAATTAGCATATACTTATAACTTTGGGTTACAGATCTAAATCTAATCAAGCAGTCAAGACTTTCCTAGCATTTCTTTTTAGTGCTTTGGATGTACATTTTGTTATTTGTATTAACATTAAAAATCATTCTATAACATGTGTGGATTTCAAGCATTCTCCAGCTTGAATGCTGCCTAAGAAAGTCTGGGAGCAGAAATCTATACAATTTAAAGTTGCAAAGGTTGGGAAACATTGTTCCAGAGATTACTACAATTCTTACAATCCCCGAGAATCATGATCAATGGGGAAAGATGCTGGGAATTGTATTTCAACAACACCTGGACTGCCACAGGATGCCCGGAATGTATCTGAGTTACAAATCATGAAGTTCTGAGTCCTTTTGAGTTTGGATTCAGATCTTATTGCTGGCCTTATTCGGGCACAGTCTTGTTAGTTTATCTCAGACTATCTGAACACTAAATTATCACAAAATAGACAGAGATCATATTGGGTCTTTTTTGCAATTATTCTCTTCATTGAACTTTAGTATCTACTGTAGCTCAGAATTTAAGGCCCTCATGCTTCCTTTGTTAAATTTTGATCTCTTGCTTCCCAAATGTAAACACTGCTGTTTTACAAAATCTCTGGAAGGGTTAATCTGTCATTTCATTCAATTCCACCAAGAAATAAAATAAGCTCTTTTTAAAAAGGAGAAAGATATTTAAAAGCATCTAGAAGAAATTCCTATACCAATATCTTCAGTGGATTAATTGCCTAATTTGGAAAGGGGGAATTCCTGAACCAATTCTAATTATATTAAAAAAAATATGTGTCAGTTTGTTGATTTTTAACAATAATGAACTGGTGATTTAGATTTCTAAACTGAGCCCCTGACTAAAGCATGGATTTCCAAATTGATCAATATGCAAATTGAGATTTCTTTTCATTTCTAAGTCTTACATTAGATATGTCCCTATACTCCTCTTCTCTGTGGGGTGAGGTGCCAGGGGATAAAACCTCAGAGACAGGGGGACATAGAGCAGAGATGAGACAGGGGAGAGCCACATAGTCCGCCCTACTCAATGGCCCCCTCCATGCCCACCTGGCCTGAGTCCGCATGTCTCATTTTATATACTCCAGTATTTGTTTGTTTGCCATCTTGCAGGAGATGACTAGGCTGAGCCCAAGGGAGGAGTCAAATGCATCATCAGTCATGAGTCCCTTTCGTACCCACAAGAGATCTAAATCCAGCCCAACTTGAATTCCTTTGATTCTTATCTACTGCCAATTTGCTTTGGTTGTTAGTAGTTCAGATTATTGTAGAGAATTTAAGCTTGCAATAAATCTTTATACCCATACGAATTGCCTGGATGTTCTGATTTTCCTGGTGTTTGACAGGAGCCTTCTCCAATATCACAGCTTGAATGTATCAATTTTTCTTCTATATCATTTTATCATGGTCCAACTTTCACAATCATAAGTAGCTGTGGGAAACAATAGTAATTTGTAGGTGCACCTTACCAATGCCATATTATGTCATCCTTTTACTTTATGCATTGTTTGATATTTAATATGTAGCATCATGGTACAGATAATTAATTGAATTCCAGGAAGAATTCCCTACTGTTACATTAAAACCTGAAAGATTATTATTTAAAACAATAAAAAAAAAGATAAAATATACAATGGACTCATTCATTCTTAACAAAAGTGGAACATGCCATGAGTAATGAGAAATTTTTGATGTGATTTAACATTATGCCAGCAAAGAGCACAACTGTAAATTATTTTTGCAACATGTTCTCAGAGTCCCAAATTACCTTTTTATAGTCTGTAATCCTAATAGTGGTTAATATATCACTGTGGGGGAAAAAAGTAATAATCATTATTTGGATTTAGTTACCCATTTGAGGTTTATTCAGAAGCAATAGAGAGAGAAAATTCTGATTTTACCCACTGACAAAAAATAAATAAATGAACATATTCGAAGGAAAATTGAAAACACAACTCACAATAAGTGTATTTTAATAGTGATAACCAAACCCATTTCTATCTAACTAGGACTTATTGAAAATATCAGTAAGATTTACATGCCTTTTTATGGTGATACTTTTGAAGAATAAAGGAGAATATTTGTAGCTCAGGGTTGAAATGAAGGGTCCTTGGGGGCTCTCTGGGCCTGATTGTTTTCTTGCAGACACTTCATTACCCAAACTAGGTAATGTCATCAGTGCCAGAGTGCTAGAATGCCTCTTCAGTGCTAGCTCTGATTATGTTACATACTTTGGGTAATGAAACATCTGCAAGAAAACAATCAAGCTCAGAGAGCACCAAGGACCCCTCCCTTTTGAAGAAAAAAATAAGATGTGTTATATTATATAGAGAAGGAGTATGAGATCAATTTTCTTTTGTTGTAGTAAAATGTAAATGTATGGGTCTCAAATGGAGAGTTTGAGCAGGAAAACAAAGCATGAGTCAGTCACACTTTTTTTTCATCTCATAAAAGTGGAAGGGAAAAATTAAAAGCTAAGAGAATAAAAACAATTCCCAAAGTTGGGTATGCTACCACCAGCGATTACCCTAAGAGACCTGAACAGGGGTGAAATAATCCCAGTTCGGACCAGATTGGGCGATCCGTTAGCAATGGCAGCGGGTAGTTCGGAGAACCGGTAGCAAAAATCCCTGCCCCCCCCCCCCACTGCCCATGCCCACCCAATCTCCCGGTCCCCACTTGCCCACTTGGCAGCTTGCTGCTTCTTTCGGGCTCGCTCGCTTTTCCTGCCTTGCTTCAGCTGCTGCAATCCATTGCAAATCTCAGCTTTCTGAGATTTAGTGTGTTTCTGTAGTGTTTCACTCTAACGACACAAACACACAAAATCTCACAAAGCTGTATGTGGCATTTTGTGTGGATAAAGAGTGAAAGTTGGTTTTTGAGCTTTTTGTGGCTGTGTGAGGTTCCTGCTTTCTGCAGGGGCCATTTTGGGTGAAGTGCAGTTACTTTTATATTGTGTGTGAGTCAGTTGTGTTGTGTTGTGTGTGTGTGAAGTGTGAAAGTTGGTTTTTGAGTTTTTTGTGGCTGTGTGAAGTTCCTGATTGTTGCAGGGGCCATTTTGGGTGAAGTGCAGCTGCTTTTACATTGTGTATGAGTCAGTTGTGTTGTGTTGTGTTGTGTTGTGTTGTGTTGTGTGTGTGTAAAATGTAAAAGTTGGTTTTTGGTACCTCTTATTGTATTGTGTATTTTGCTTATTATTTTTATTATTTATTATTATTGGCCACGCCCACCTGACCTCCAAGCTACACCCACCAATTAAGCCACGCCCACAGAACTAGTAGGGAAAAATTTTAGATTTCACCCCTGGAGCTGAATGACCACTTGCAAAAATCCTGCTAACCCAATGCTATACTGTCTCATCAATTCTGCCATCTTTTTTAAAACCTGACAAACAATAATAAGTGTGCTTAAAACTGATTCCCAAACAGGATAAGAACAGGGAACTGGGTATAACTCATTTTCTGACCTATCAATTGTCAGTAAAGTCCAACTCTCTGGTCCTTTCATTCATTGGTAAGGCTCCACAAAGTCCAAATCTCATTCTAAAATCTCACAATAAGAGTGGGAGCAAATGACATGGATTATCCAAGAGGACAAGAAACAGCAGAAATGTCCAGATCAATATTTCATAAGCAGCAAAATCAAAGTCCTGCCAAGGATCTAAATAGGGGGAAAGAAATTAGACTTGTGCAGAGATTGCTTGACATGTTACATGGGCTAGATATAATTTGGGCTGCTAAAAATAGCTTGTCATTCCCAGGTCATCTAGATGACTTAGTCCAGACTTTCCCAGTCTAAAGCATGATTCATGAAAAAAATTCAAGAAATACAGTATGTTATGTTGTAGATCACAAAACTCCATCCTTGTTGCTATTTTTTTTTCTAAGCTGAGAAAATAATCGGGAAGTACCGTAATCATTTTAGTGCAGCCTGAGAGCCCCTCTTGCCCCTAGTAAAATAATGCACAAAAAAACCTCAAGTCCAAGGTGAAAGAAGCCCCTTCCCCTTTTCTTCTCCCACCATCACACATACGCATATCTCAGTCTGAATGTATAACTCCTACTCCAGATCCTTTGGAAGAGGGAAAACTAGCTGAGAATTTGCAAGAGGTGGAAAAAGAGGAAGGGAATTGGAGTCCTTTCTGAAAGCCAACACTGAGATTCTCATTTTGGTAACAGCTATGCTTTTTTCCTAAACTTCACCCAATCTTTAATCTGAATTTGTCCAGGCCTGTTGTAAACAGTGCTCTATTTTTTATTTCGGTCTTTTGACTTTAGCCAAACATTTGCTCTAATCTCTTCATCAGATTTCCCCAAATTTGCTTGTTTAGTTATTGAACTTACATTCTATCCATCTCACTTAGCAGTGACTCTAGGCAGTTTACAATCATAAAAAGAAGATTAAACCTTAAAACAATAAATATTAAAACTACTGCAGCAACACTATTTACAACACAATACAATTCTGAAATGACAAAAAGGAGTTTGTGCTTTTCAAAAAAATTTGAAAGGAGCAGTCCAAAATTCTGCTGTTTTATGCATATTGGGCTTCATCCCAAATCCAGCAAACCTGGAGATTTATTCATAGTATCACAACTACAATTATATCGGTAGCAGTTAATAGGCTTTGCTTCTGGTAATAACGAAGCACTTAGCTCCCTTCCCCCAATATCGTTACATAGACCTTTCCTTGCCATTGAAAATTTGGAAGACTGTCGGTCTGTCTGATGAGTAGGCAGAGAGATTGATTTATATTCATGTCACATAGCTGCACCACATTTTAAACTCAGAGAATATTACATTTACACAAGAATGTTTGCATTGTGAATAATAATGCGGAACTTAAGAGGATATACAGGATTATAGTATAACTACATTATCTCTCTCTTTTTTTTTTTAATCCATGGATCACCTTCACTACTAGTCTCTGGGCCTCTAGTTAAAACCTATTTTGTTAGGGTTTTTTTTCATGAATAAAAAGTTGCATGTAATAAGAGCTCAGTGTTAAAAGAGAACACTTTTAATGGCAGCCTACCTCTGCGTTCCTTAGCTTTTTCATTATTGCAGGTAAGAATCTTGAATAGGAAAGTCATATTTAATATTAGTATTTAATATTGTATAAAACATTCAAAGGAGCATATAGCAAAACACTAAAGCAGCTTTGTCCTTTGGAAGGCCAGCACAGCTGCTTCAAGGGCTTTCTCAGATTGTGTGAATCTGCCTGTGAAGATAACACTTCTGAGTGGTGTCTCAGGGAAATGAAGTCACAATCCAAGCAGACACACGTTATGGAGATGACCTTTGAAAGCCATTGAAGCGGCTGGTTCTACAATCCTCTAGCTAAAAAAAATGAGCGTTCTGCAATTTCCACCGGAACCGATAGAATCATTATTGTCCTTGTAGCAATTGGGTGGCTAAGTCATTTTATTGGGTTTTTACACTAGGATCTGTGACCCTTCAAACTTTGTTGAATGCCATCTCCAAATCAGCCCTAACCAACAGCACCAAAAGTGAGAAATTATGAGAACTGCAGTCCAACAACATAATAAAATCAAACCTGAAAGATAAGAGCTGCTAGTGCAAAATTCTAACTGACCACTATAGAACAAAGCAAAGCATTAAGAGAATGCCACCCTAATGGCATCTTGCTGGATTTCCCTCTATTGGCTGTCTGGGTTTTTGCAACCTATACGTGGTGCTCCACTCAAATAGCCTACCCCAAAGTGCACCATAGGGATTTCCTTATAAGTTGTTCTCTCCTAAAAGTGTTGCACCTAATTTCGGTTTACAAATTAGTTTAGCCACCTCCTTAAAGAAAACTATCTTCTCCTGAAAGAACTATTAGCATAAAGATTTTGTATCTTACAATCTTTTGTGGTAGATTGTATAAATACATTTTACAGCATTTTACAGAAATTGCATGTGACCTGAAGAAATGTGAAATCAATATATACAAACTTGATCTCTCAAGTTATAGTGGCATCAAAGCAGATCTTATGGCTTTTGAAATGCCACCTTTGTTGTAATCCAGCGAGGGGAAGGAAACATATTTAACTCTAAATGCTCACTCTGAAGTTAATGAGTTTTAGGGCTTTTCTGCACTGGAACTTTCAGGTGAAATGAAGCAAATTTTTAAAAATTGGCTTCTTCTTGTCTGCCTTTTCCTCCATTTTGGTCATAATAATATCCAGGTATTCAGTCCAGGTGGCAGTTAACATGGCTCCAAACTTATGAATTCCTTTACTGGTATTTCCCTCCCAATCATGTCAGGATAGTAAGTTCTACACTCTATGCTCCACACTGTATAAACAAAATATTTTTATTATGTGCAACTAACAATTCTGTTCAGTTTAGGTATTTATATTGTAGGGGATCAGGTAACATCGCATATTATGAGTAGACATAATTATTATTCCTGTAATCAGAATTCTTTAGCTCATTTGGGAAAGAAATTTGGCCATGCGTTTCATTCAAAATTACTCAACCTAATGTTCTTGAAAAGATGAAACTATCCCTAGTCCCATCTCACCAATCACTATTTGGCATCTGCTCCTTTTAATTGTGGTAAATGACAATCATTGTGTAGTTCAATATGTCATCATTAGATTTCTCTTTACAAATGTTATAAATCTAAGAAAACCATTATTTTATGGAGAATTAAGGAGCTGGCAGTGGAATGAATTCAATTTATAAAATATAGAATCTGACAGGAAGCATTTATTAACTAAAAGTCAAAGCTAAAATGTGGAAGCAGTTCTAAGATCGCACTCCTAACTCTGCACAGAGATCTTTTGGAAGTCTGATGGGACTTCCTTCCAAATTCACTTATGTAGGCTTAAGACCACGTTTGGTAGTTTTCTCAGGGTCAACATCCCCATTTCCTTGAAGAAAATAGGTAAGAGCCCATATATGGAATAAAATCCCTAAAAAATAATCAGGTAGTGGAACAAGAGGCTACCCATCCCTATCTTTCTCTCTGTACCTCCCTCCCTCTTATACACACAAACAAACATATACACTGAGAGAGCATTTATAGTCATACATATAAGAAACCAATCACCACCCTTATTCCATGGAATTCATTTCTCAGCATTCTTCTTTCTCAGGTACACCTATAAATGTCACAAATTACCATTCTTTTATTGGCCATTTTAGGATGCTGAAAACTGGTCTGCTCCCCTCCTGTCACTGGGCATTGTCTCTTTGGCTATTTTGCCTAGGAATATAAGGAAATCTCATGTTAAGTTACACTCAAAAGACAAGATAGGATCCATTTAGGCAAGTTTACAAGAAATCCAAGAATTTCTGGATGAGTAATTTTTAGGAAATCATAACTGAAGAATTTCAGCAACCAGTCTGTTTCAAGAATAAGCTCTATACAAAAAAAAATTAAATGCTTTTATATCTTTCTCCTTTCTACCCTATAAAATAGGTTGCTTGGCTCCATCTTTTGAGTAGGCTGGTTTGTTTCCACTGGTCCATTGTTTTTGCAATAGTGAGATTTGTTATCATGATGCTTTTTACTGACTATTTGTGAACTAATTCTTAAATTATTTTCTCCTTCAACATCATCCGCTTGTCCTACCTAGTGGAATTTGAGCTTCTCCCTCCATCTACCCTGACAGTTGGCTCAGGAATAAGTTATTATTCTCCTATAGATAACTTACATATTGGTAGAGGATGCAAAACCATTTCTCCCATCTCTCTCCACTGGATGACTGGGAGTAGCAAGTTTGAGAAGTGAAGAAACATGCAATTCAGGTAGAGATTTAGTCACTTCTTTCATTCCACCTTGTCTAGAGGTTTGCCCACTGGATGAAGAATGGGAGATGCTGGACTGTCTGTAGGGATTAACATAAGCAGGTTCCCTTGGTAGTCCAAACCCTATGATTCCCCCAGCAAATATCTGGAAGCGATTCTGATAGATTTGAAGGTGAGTCAGGAGGCCTGGACTTTTATGGGTATTACAATTAAAGATGGTAAAAAAAGACGGGCACATCAGTATTTTTTTTAACTGCTTCTTGGGATCTGTCCATGTCTGAGTTGTCCTTTTCCATGAATTGGAAATTCCAACTTGATCCTTCTGCACGAAAAATCCAAATTACATTGCACCTCAAATTTCTTTTCTGTTCCAACTGAAATCATAGGAATGGAAAGGGAAGACAAATGTAAGGGTCATTGAGGACATTCAAAGTCCAGAAGATAATAATGGAAAATCAGGTGTATCCTCACTATAATTGAAAGTTGCAGACTGAAAGCAACTGGACTAATCTAAGCAGATATAAGAAAAAATCAACAAACATGTCTAACTTCTTGGAGAGTATTAAGAAATGTAAACCATAAAGGTAGGGGGGTGGGATTTTTAAAAAAGACCATTCAATTTTGAGAAAGAGGAAAGTGTGAGAAAGAAACTCAGAATAATCCTACCTTGATTTTCTTTGGTATAAAATGAGGCAGGCTTTCAAGATTCTGTAATTGTACTCTTCAAAAATGAAAAGCATTCTGGAATCCCAGCTGTGCCTATTTCTTGACCTTGTCTACTCTGAAGGGCTGACAGTGGGATATAGGATAGTAGAAAAGAGACATATGCAGTCTCAAAACTCCCAGAGTCTTACTGACAATGATGGCCGGCAGATTTGTAGGACCCTTGGCAAGATCCAGCAATTCCCTGGAGAGTTGGTGTACTACAGTAGTGGGATTCACAGAGACGTCTGGGCTGGTGGGTGAAGCCTCCCACCACTGCTACCGGTTCACCCAATCAGGGGGAACCGGTAGCAACCCACCACTGGTGTACTGGGAGGTGTACTGAAGTGGTTATGGGAGGGCTTAGGTAGTGGGAAGGGTGGGGCAGAGGCTAGCAACTGAGTTTATTCAAAATATTCCTGGAAAGATGAGAGGCAAATAGAAAAATGAATTGAGTTATATATGAAGTCAACCAACAGGATCAGTTAATGCCATTATTTTACAGGACAGCAATGATATTGCTTCCAAGTAGCATTTTGTCTTCAGTGTCTCACCATTTGATGGGGGGGGGGCATGAGCAGGGGAAAGAGGCATCCAATGATTGTAAATTGAGCACCTCAATCCAAAATAAAATGGAAGCATGTTTGACAAATAACAGCCCAAGTCAGCCAATGTTCCTTGGCCACTGAGCATGCTCAGGCTCATCATGAGCATGCTAGTCATTTTCCAATTATGGCAATACATCGACGGGCCTGTCATTGGTGCCACAGATGAGATGATTAAGTGGCTCAGAAATAAAGACAGGAATGGAAAATAATAGGACATAGTTAGAGTCAATATCAAGATGTACATTTTTCTCTGAAAAGGCAACTGGATTTTCTTGGGGGGGGGGGTTCTTTATTTTTTTCTGAAGAAGTTTCTTGGGTAAGAAGCAACATAATTTGAGAGAGAAAATGCAAGAAGATCCAGTTGCCTTTTGAGGGGGGGAGCATCTTTGGGACAACCTGGATGATTGAGAATCTCAATCATCAAGTGTGACATAATTTTCTCTCCACTTTTGCTCTTCATCGAATATACCCAAGCCCAGGTATGAGATAGGGAGTTCCAATTGAACTGCATTCTTTATTAGCTTACACTTAATGGATAGAATTTCACCAAACTAAAACCATAACTTTCTTGCCTACTAGATATATCCTGAGAGTTTCTAGGGTGTGGCAATCCTGAACTTCTCCCATCCAGCTCAGGACTGTGCAGTTTCCTCATCTGAGCCTCTTTTGGGGAAAGCTTCGTGTTGCCAAAACTATCCCACAGGCTCCTGTAAGTACACAATCCATCACACTATGAGACACTATGAAAGTTGGACTCAACCCTGAAACTATTATCAATGATAGACTGAATTAGGAATAGGATTCCTTCCTGAGCAAATGAAGCATTATGCAAGTATACGAGCTATGATCTACTGTTTTAAATGTGAATGCCCCCTCAATAAATATATAGCAGACAACAAAGGATTATGTATTTCTTTTTTTTCAAAGTTTTATAACATTTTTTTAGATTATAGAATAAAATACAAAAATACAAAAGCAAATAGTATGACACAGTGGGGAGGGAAAGAGAAAGAGAGAAGTGAGGAGGAGAGAGGGGAAAGAAAAAAAAATTATATAACCTAATGCTTGTTTTGAAAATTGTGCAAAGGGGAACTCTGATATTTGTCTCTCCCAATGCAATAAAGTAACATAAATCATATTTTACATGCCCAATTCATGATTAATCATATTCACACTTGAGAAATATAAATGTGAATTATGGTTTCCTTTAAGCAGAGCTGAGAATTTCAACAGAGAGAGTATGATAGAAACATTGCAGGCATTTGTGCTGACAGGGGTTAAATTTATCCTGTGGTCGACAGCCCTGATTGTGCCAACAGTGCTTTGTCAATTACCTCTCAGTTCTTCAAAGAAGTGATGAAGCCATTTGTGCTTGTCAAATAAGTCAAATAAATACTAAAGTTGAGTATTACTATTGTTGTTCTCAATGGAATGAAAATGAGAAAATCAGTCACAAGAGCACAGTCCTTTGATTATTGACCATTGAATGTAGCACTTTCTTTGATTATATATTTCTATACCTCCCTGGCCAGACACTCTGAAGCATCTAAGTTACAAATCAGACAATGAGAATGACAAAATCTATGACAACATTGCCTTCTGCTGTATTCAGCAAGCAGTCCATGCATCTCTGTATTATTTTCAAAACTGTTTCTGACTTCTCCACTTGCACTTAGAGTAGAATAGAATTCTTTATTGGCCAAGTGTGATTGGACACACAAGGAATTTGTCTTAGGTGTATATGCTCTCAGTGTACATAAGGAGAATAAAATACATTCATCAAGAGTAAAAAGATACAACACTTAGTGATAGTCAAGGTTACTAATAAGCTATCAAATCATACTAGGAAACAAATAAAAACAATATAATTGAAAGATACAAGCCACATGGTTATAGTAGTAAGTGGGAAGAGATAGATACTAGTAAGGAAGAGAAGAATAATAGTAACAGTCTTCGTAAATTATTTGACAGTGTTGTGGGAATTAATTGTTAAACAGAATGATGACATTCGGGAAAAAACTGTCCTTGTGTCTAGTTGTTTTCGTATGCAGTGCCCTATAGCATCTTTTTGAGGGTAGAAGTTGAAACAATTTATGTCAAGGATGTGATTTAACCATAGTAAGCTGGTTAAATGGAGGTGGCAGCCTCCTTTTTTGGCCATGTGTTCTTGATATTGCATTCATCTTGACTCCAAGCCATGAATAAAGTGTCAATTTGTCTTAAGATTTACCAATGTTAAAATAATATTGACTCTTAAACTGCATGAAGTCTAATAGACTTGGTTATTCTTTTCTTTTCTTTTTTTAAGAGGAGCCAGGATGCTGCAGGGAACAGAATACAGGCAGGACAAATAATGGCCAGGAGCAGATTGGGGATATCAGATTTCAGATTTCTTCTATTTGAAGAAGAAAAATGTCAGGGGGAAAAATCCTATAATCTTTCATTGCCATTCTCAGAAGAAAGAAATAGAAGAAAACAGGAGAAGTAAACAAGAATAAATAGCCTTCAATGAGGTAAATTAATAATATTTAAGCACTATGACTTACCCCACTACAAGGTTTGGAACTTATAATTGGAATCAAGTTTGGTAAGTGTTGAAAAGTAGATATATAGTATAAGATGGTTCTTCCCAGATATTTGCTTCTATTTGGATTGACCTGGAAGTGACCTAGTTTCTTTCTCCTGAGTTCAAAAGCAAATCAAATATTTCTCAATTCAGTTTGAGGGACTAAAAAAAACCCAGATCCTGTCCTTCGTATCCAAAGCTTCATTCTGCTCTAAATATCCTGGTTTGCTTTACTTATGGGAAATCATAAGGCAGTAAGTGATGAAAGCAGCAACAATATTGTCTTCCCTTCTTTTCTGTTCTGTCAATCTGATGTGGTGTTCCACAATATTTCACAGGGGTATCCAGTGTGTGTGTGTGTGTGTGTGTGTGTGTGTGTGTGTGTAGGGTGGCAGATCAAACAGGTCATGACTGTGTGATGAAAAAAACCATTATATTTTAATCTGCTGCATAGCAACACATAAAAATTGATGATCCTTCAACAGTATGGCTATAATCATCATCTTAACTTTTTTGACATGCACACAGCTGCAGACAACTATGTTTCAGGACTTAAATGTAGACAATCATCTCCCATAGTGGTTTCACTGATCTGAAATAGCCTTCGCTTTTTAAAAAAAATCATATAGTTTGATTTTTTCCCAATATTTCCAAAAAAGATAACTGGTAATTAGGAGGGAAATGGAAGAGTTAGTTTATTTTTAATACAAATAATTTAGGCTTTAGGCTGGATAATATAAGTCTGATAAAATAAATAAATAAATAAATAAATAAAATAATCTGATCATACAAGCTCTGCATCTGATGTTTCTTCAATGTCAGAACTTTGGAAGATCTTACTATGAACATAAAAATCATAAAATGAATTATTCACCAGAGTAATCATTTTATAATGTGAGAGTCAAAATAAGAATTATACTTGATCAAATATGCAGCAATAATATAGAAATGGGATCAAACCTTTCCTCTTCCCTTTTTTTTCACCTTCTGCAAATTCTAAAATGAGAGTAAATCTGGGTTGTCTTTATCAAGATATGGAATTGTTCTAACAAAACATGTTATGCTATGAAAATCCAACCAGAGTTAAGGAACAATTTAAGTATTTCTTAAATCTGTTCTTAATTTGATGCTCTCCATTTACTTTGGACCTTGAATTCCTGGAATTTACTACTGGCATGATCCTTGACTATGTTGGCTGGAAATTCTGAATCATAACTTCAACAATTTGAATGATGTGAATCTTTTTAAGCAGCAGATGGGAATTTGTGTGATAGGAATGCTGTTGTATTCATAAAAAGAGAATGTCTCAGGGAGACATTTTGGTTGTATTCAACTCTAGGGCACTTAAGCATCTGTGATGAAGAGGAGGAACACTTGTTGAAACCTGCATAATTCATTATTCTGTTCTTTATGTACCTGCATTCAATGGTGAAATGTAAAATTTGTTACTCCCGGTTCTGTGTGTGTGGCTTGGTGAGGGGGAATGATTAGGTGGGCGTGGCCAATTTTTTTTTTTTTAACTTTTAAAACCATTTTTAAAAGTAAAAAAAAATGTTAAAAAATGCTTTTAAAAGCCTCTGCCGATCAGGCAACTTGGCTGGGATCATCAGAGGCTTTTAAAAGCATTTTTTCGGCTGAAGAGGTTGTAGAAAAAATGCTTTTAAAAGCCTCTGACAATCCCAGCTGAGCCACGCAATCATCAGAGGTTTTTTTTTAACTTTTAAAAGCATTTTTTCAGCAGAAGAGGTTGTAGAAAAAATGCTTTTAAAAATTAAAAAAAAATGCTGATGATTGCATGGCTCAGCTGGGCATGGGGGGAGGGCAGGGATTTTTGCTACCTGTTCTCTGAACCACCTGCCACCCTCACTACCAGATTGGGCGATCCAGTCCGAACCAGGAGCATTTCACACCTGCCTGCATTCAATATCATAATGTATGAAAATACAGAGCTTGCATCATGACATCATCACATAATTTCATTCTTCTGACATCACTGCAGTTAGGAATGGATAGTTATGCTATGAAATACTAATTTGCAATATGTATGAGGTTAGAGCTCATGGGAACTATGGAATTATCTTTACCTCTTGTCTAAATTCAGGATCAGATTTATGCTGCATGTAATACTAGCTCTTACTGACAGTCACACCACCCAGATGACAATTCCAGAATATCACATTCTATCATTGGTTGAAGACAATTGTGTATAGCAACTGTGGTTTTACAGTTAAGTTAATATAATTGTGGTTTTAGAACTGTTCACTTTGTTTTATTTATTTATTTATTTAATTTATTTGTCAAGAATGTATTAGGTAATATATATAAGTATAAGCATGAATTGAATACATAAAATAGATACAAATAGAGGAAACATTAGAACAGGGACGGTAGGCATGCTGGTGCTCTTATGGACGTCCCTTACAGACCTCTTAGGAATGGGGTGAGATCAATAGTAGACAGCCTTAGGTTAAAATTTTGGGGGTTTTGGGATGAAACCACAGAGTCAGGTAATGCATTCCAGGCATTGACCACTCTGTTCCTAAAGTCATATTTTCTGCAATCGAGCTTGGAGCGGTTCACTTTAAGTTTATATCTATTGTGTGTTCATGTATTGTTGTGATTGAAGCTGAAGTAGTCATTGACAGGTAGGACATTGTAGCAGATAATTTTATGAGCTACGCTTAGGTCAAACCAAAGGCAGCATAGTTCTAAGTTTTCTACGCCCAGATTTTCAAGTCTGGTGGCATAAGGTATTTTGTTGCGAGCAAAAGAGTGGAGGACTCTTCTTGTGAAATATTTCTGCACACATTCAATTGTATTAATGTCCAATATGCAGTGTGGGTTCCAGACAAATGAGCTGTATTTGAGAATTGGTCTAGCAAATGTTTTGTATGCAAATGTTTTGTTAGTAGTGTGCTATTACTGGAGAAGAAGCTATGCAAGATTAGGTTTACAACTCTTAATGCCTTTTTGGCAATGTGGTTACAGTGGGCTTTGGCACTTAGATCATTAGATATGAATACTCCAAGGTCCTTGACAGAGTGAGGGTCATCTACAAGGTCGTGTCCAATCAGTTTATATTTTGTATTCTGGTTCTTTTTGCCAATGTGTAAGACAGAACATTTGTTGGTTGAGATTTGGAGTTGCCAATTGTTTGACCATTCCAACACAAAGTCAAGGTCTTTTTGAAGGGTAGCAGCATTGTCTGTGGTGTTAAATATTTTTACATCATTGGTGAAGAAAACGCAGTTGCTTATAATATGATTGCAAAGATCATTTATGTATAGTATGAAGAGTGTTGGTCCTAGAACTCTGCCTTGGGGGACACTGCTAATAACAGATGCAGGATTTGATAGGGTGCTCCCTATTTTGACCACTTGTCTGTTTGACAGGAACGCAGCTATCCAATTATATAGGGGTCCGGAGATGCCATAGGATTTTAGTTTTAGAAGTAGTTTGTCATGTACCACTGAATCAAAGGCTTTACAGAAGTCTATGTAAATTGCATCTATTGCTTTGCCCTGATCGAGATTTGAAGTCCATATGTTTTTGCAGTGTAGAAGTTGTAGATTACAGGATAATTTTTTTCTGAAATGAAATTGTTTATTAGAGAGTAGGTTGTTTCCAGGTGGCAGGTAATGGAATGGTTAATGATTGATTCCATGACTTTGCAGGTGATGCAGCATAAAGAGATGGTCTCTAATTTTCAACGAGGCTGGGGTCTCCCTGGATGACTATGACTAGTGACCATAGGTTGGGTAGGGAGCTGATCCTAAAGGATTTTTCAAAGATTATGCTTAGGGGTTCTGCTATAGCAGTGGAAAGTTTTTTTAAAAAGTATGCACATAGTCCATCAGGTCCGATAGATAGAGATGGTTTTAGTCTGTGTAGTGCCTTTTCAATGTTACCTTCTGTGAAATCTATTTGTGTTATATCGATGTAGTTATTTGTGGTACGACTAGGGAATGTTCGGCATAAGCCATTGCTGTTTACAAAGACTGAGCCAAAGAATGTGTTGAAGAGGTTTGCTTTAACTGCCTCATCATTGCATTCTTTACCATTAGGTCCTTTTAGGGGTAGGATGGATCTTGAGTCTTTAAGTTGCCAAACCACAGAACAAAATACAGAACACACACACTTGCCAAACCACAGAACACTTTGGATAGATGATTGCAAAATTAGATTTAGAAAGAATGATATCCAGCTTCTATATACTGCTTAAATTAGATGGCATGGATTAAGATAAGCACCTTTAATGTACAATTTCTATTTCTTTTAATAAAATGAATTTGATACCCCATCTTTTCCTAAACCCAATGAGGTTAGATTTACAGTTATGATCTGAAACATAGTCTGTAATATACTTTTATTTGATGAAGATGATATAGAAAATAATGTATAACCTGTTAGATACATAATATGAAAGAATAATCCTGATTTGATATAGACTCCCAAGGCATAAGACCTTATTGCATCCAAGACAACTGGCTGTCCAATCTTTCGTTGAAGACTTCCAGAGATGGAAAACTCACAACTCACAACTAGAGAGGCAAGCTGTTTTAATTGTTCTCACTATCAGGAAATTTCTCCTTAGATCAAGAACTGGATCTCTCTTTAAAGAGCTTCCACCAATTGCTTCTTGTCCTGCCCACAGGTGTTTTGACCTCCTCCCCTTCTTTCAACCCCCTCTTTCCTGTGTCAGCCCCTCAAGTACCAGAAAACAGATATCTATAATTTTCCTCTTCATTAGGCTAGACATACTTAGTTTCCTTAACCGTTCATCAAATGGTTTTGCCTCGAAATGCCTTATATCTTATATTTGGCAGATGTATAGCTACAATAACATTTCCATTTCTCATGAATACTATTTCCTGAGCCTGAATAAGTTTTCAGGTATTAGTCAAAATATGATTTGGCTTTAATCCTTGCAAAGTTTGTCAGTGAGATATAGTTCAGTTAGATAAGTTTATATCCAACTTTCTTTTTGTTCCTTTAACTCTGACATAATCATTATATCTAGCATTTCTCTTTCCAACCTATGAAAGTATGTATTTTCCTTTTTTTAAAAAATAGTCTGAATTATCCTAAAAGTCTTTTAAAAACAGAATTTCATGTGAAACTTTCTCCCTACTTAGATTTAAATTTGCCACTCAACATTTGAGTTTATAATCTAATTCCAATTTTCTCTGTATTCTATAGTCATTTGAGGCTCTTATGATAAAGTTTCCTTTCTGCCGTTCAGTCAGTAAGAATGTGGTCTCAGAAGGTTTAATTTTATATTTTTGTAAAGAAAGGAGGCAATAGGCCTCAACGAGATAAAATTGATTTCATGCAAATTCAGTTTTTAATAACGAGAGGTGTCTTATTGGGGCAATACAGAGAAGCCTGATATTTAAAAGATTGTTTTGTGCCTGAGTGAGAGGAAATCTTCCTGTGGGCACATCCACACTTTTGTTTAAGTGCTCCTGTGATGGAGGCATTCCAGCTTGACTCTAGGGCAGTTTAAGAAAATCTGAATTGAGACATTTGGGTCATGGCCCAGAGAGCAAGCCTGGGTCTAAAAGAAAGAAATGAAAGAAAAACACTGGGGTTTAATAACATTTTCCATTGTTTGTACAGGATAATGGTCCATACTCCATTTGCTAAGTATTTACTTGATTTCATTAAACAAATTAATATTACTGTTACATTCAAACAATGAATCACTACCAAGGCTTAATCTGTGAGAACTCTGTAGTTGAAAGCAGGTAGTGCAACACTCTAGAACTGAAAGGAGAAAAGTGATTCAGAGTGGAAAGTATATAGTTTGTGTATGCAGATTGTGAGTGTGCACCTATTGGCAGCTCTTTTACAATGCTCTGTCTGTTCCTGGCCTTGTGCCAGGCAAGGGAATGTCTGATTTAAAGAGATGCTGACAGGTGTGATGTGCGCACCCATGCATGCTCCAAGTCACCTTCCTCCCTTTGAGTTGGATCATTGCACAGCCCTGATTTGTAATGATGTAGGCACCTCTCCAAAGAATCCCTTAATGGTGAGCTACTTTTTTAAAAACTAAAATGAAAAGGTATCTGACTGAATCAAAAGGTGTCTTGTCAAACTAATCTCTTGATTAGCAGTTGACAAGTGTCAGTTTTTCTCATTCTCTTTAACAGGAATTCTTTCAATCTATTCCAGAATCTAATAAACAAAGTTGTTAAAGCTACACTGTGTCATAGAGAGAGTCATACAATGAGCTGCTTCACATAAATATGCCTAAAGTAAGAGAAGGAAGGTCAAGGAATGGGAGCCCATATTGAAAACTATTCTTTGCAGGTTTAAGGCTCAGATCTAAATTCAACAAAATTTCAAAATTGAGAATGCTTACTTAGCCTCATCACTTGCATCTAATGATCATTTAGTATTCTGCAACCTGGATCTGAAATTTCTTTTTTTTTCAAAAAAGTTTTTATTTTCATTTCTCATAAACATATTTACATGTACATTTACATGCACATGTAAATATGGATCTGAAATTTCTAAGGTCAGTATAAACATTTGGCCCCAGTCTTTTTTTTTCTTAACAGGGAAAAAAAGGGCTCCAAACAATTTTGTGTTCATAACAACTTTTCTGAGGTGTTATAGTAGAATGTAGTCCAAAGTCACAGGAAGGAGGGAGAAAACAAAGAGATATTGGAGCCTGGAATATTTGGTATGCAGGAAAAGGTGAACCTCTCCCCTTACTTTAATCTGACAAGATGTCTGTCTACAGACAACAAAAGAAACTACTCTGAAGTAACACCACATGTTGTTCTTGGTTCCTGACAACGTAGAACTAAAATAAAGGTTTTTTCTATGGCAACAGTCCTTTCTATTAGACTACATCCAGACCAAAATACTGTCCATGGGCAACAAATGTGCCCAACTGGATTTCTTTTGAACCTACAGGGTTTCTAGGTTTCTCACCTCATATCTGTTTTATTATTAGAAGATTTTTTTAAATGACAAAATAAATATTGCAATATAGGGAAAGTTGGCATGCTCCACATTTGAAGGGGGGGGGGAGAGAGAGAGAGACTATTTGCCATATTATTTCATTTCCTTTTAAATCACACTGGAATTTTAAATCAAATGGAAAGAGGTATATAAATCTTCTAATAAATAAAAAAATAAAATACATAGGGGTGAGGAGGAGATATATATTTCTTTCTCTGAAGTTATTCAGAGTTGACTGGAATGGAGCAACATGGAAGGGTTAATAATATTAACAATAATACTGCCATTAATATTAACAGTAGTAATTCTGTTCTCATTTAATCATTAGTTGGAAGGAAAGATGTAAGAAAAGGCTAAATAACATCAGAGCAGAACATTTTAATTCTGCTCTCCAGGGACAGGTAAGCTTCATGTACATTCTCCAAAGGCGTTATCTTAAGGATAATAAAGTATGTTGATAGCTGCATATGCGGTACATTTTCTGTGTGATATCTATGAAGGCTATTTTCACAGTTGTTCATTCTAACTGTACTATTGACAGCATCCCATTGACAGACTGTGTTTTTTTTTAGTGCAATCAATTCAGAGTTCCACCATCTCTTCAAAACATCAAAAATGGTCCCAGAGTTTGAATGCAAAGATAATTTCTGAGCCATCAGCATGAACAAAAATTAAATGCTCGCTCATGCAAGAAAAACAGAGAAGGCAATGCCATATCTATTCTCCCCTTTCTTTTTTTCCACTTCAAGGTAGAATTATCACTTATTTTAAAAAATGGGGCGGTCAACCAGCAGGGTAATTCTGAAATATTGTTTGCATTTCAGTCCTTCTTAAGAAATGGGACAGTGATACCGATAACTGCTCCCCGTTGCAGGTGCGGGAGTTATTTACTTACTAATCCTTCCCCTTTTAGCATTGGCCAGACAAGAATGAAAATCCTTAGCCCAAGGATTAGGCGAGATGGCAGCAGTGCAAGAACCAATTTACAGGGTTTCACTTGGTTAGTTTTCTTCATTTTACTCCTATTACTTTTGATAATATATTAGTCAGCCAGAAAAAGTAAAAACGCCTTTGTATGCACAGATGTTTTTGCATGTCTATCTGTGCATGAGTATGTAGGGAGGAGTCATGGAGCATAAACAAGGCATTGGAGAAAAATTAGTGCCCTGAAGCATCTTTCTTTAAAGAAACTGTTGAGTCTGATGTGATAAGATTCAACATTTCAGCGGAAGAAAATCTTGTGACCTTCTTAAAACTCAAATAGCCCAATGATTAAAGACTCCATCTATTCACATATATTTTTATTAAGCATTTTGATTATAATTGTAAAATCTAATCCAAGCTAAACTTAAATAAAGGGAATAGAGGAAAAAGAATAGAAAGGGCCTAGAAAAAGAGAAGAAAGAGAAAAATAATATCTATATAGTACTGAAACTCTCATTTCTATAAACTTTGGGTAAAACAGTGTGTCATAGGTCAACCATTTTTAACCAAAGTACCTCAAATGGGCTAACTTACAGAATGGATCCAAAATCTGAGACCGAGGGAATGAAATTTGGGGAAATTGTGACTGTCTCATCTGCCCAGCTGCTGCTGTGGTCATGGGATCCTAATTTTCAACATTCCATGTTGAATCCCATATCCTACAGCTTACAAATCCATAGAACCCTCTTTTCAGTCCTGGTGTCAGCAGAAAGCCCAAAAAAGGTAGCCAGAAGTAATACATATCTTATTTTAACCTCAAAGAAACCAATTTTATATTTCTTCTTTTACTTCCAGTTCATTCAAATATTGTGATAGGATTTAATTTCCCTTCTTTCCCTGAAGAGTGGCTTAAGATATAACAGTATGTCAAATTATACATTTCCATGAAGTGCCAATCCAATTTTTGCATTGTACAATAAAATTGCAAGATTTTCTAAAATAATCTTAGAGTCCTTTCTCCTAGTTTAGATAAACAGAAAACAAAGTCAATGTTATAGTTACATATTCTCTTACTAAACTGCTATATACTAAGCCTTTATCAGAGTTTTTCAAAGGAATATGACAATTTATGAGTTACCTTTATGAGTTACATTCTTCAATTTCAAACCAATGAGAGCAAAGTAGTTAAATGTTTCCATTTCATCTGTCTACCTTGTTCATTTGCTCTAGCAAGTAGGATTCCGGAATTGCATGTAAAAAGAGGACAGGGTAAAAATAGAATGGAAATAATGATGCTTGTTTCATAGTTAGGGATTGTAATAAGTGGCAACCTAACAATCTTATTTGGATCAACCATGTTTAGTTTTCAAACTGAACACTCCAGTTGTTCTCCTCAGGTTAATTCCCCATGTGCTGTTCTCTCTAGATAGTGCACAACATGTTCTGCTCTACTGCACATTTGGTGGAAAGGTAGCAAAAGTAAATACAGAATCTGTCTTTAATTAAACCCCATCACAGTTATGCATTAGGCAAATATCATTGCTTCCCTTGTGATGCCACCAGACATCTGGCAGACTTATGCTAGCTTCTGCTTCCATGTATCCCCTCAGAATAAAGTGGTACTTATAAATGAAGGGCACGTAACCCCAAGCTGTCAGGTAATCTTATACCCCAAAAACCTAAGTTTTCCTTTCATAGATAAAATAAAATCTAAACTCTGAAAACAGATACTCCAATGGTGATTTGAGTGACATATTTTGCTCCAATAGCCCCAATGGGCAGTAACTGAAGGTTCAGATATAATTCCTTTGTTAAAATATTTATTTATTTATTTATTTATTTATTATTTTCACATACTGTTGCATCTCACGAAACAACATCTTTAAAAGATGATCTGCTAGATAAGTTGAAGACCTATTTACTCCATTATTCTTTTGCAAATTGAAACCATCCAGGACTAAACCTTACAGTCTATTTTGAGAAAAGTTAAGCTCCATGTAGAACATTTATATTGTTGTCCTGTAACAATATGGAAGTGTTTTGTGACTGCTTTTGAATGGCTGGGTGGGGAATTCTGGGAGTTGAAGTCCACACACCTTAAAGTTACCAAATTTGAGAAACATTGATGAAGCCTAAAGCCATAACATTTCCTAGTATTAACCTACATAAGCAGTGACCCAAGGCATAGCTTTTTGAGATTATCCAAAGTCTACTAGATGCTGCCACCTAACTAAGGTCTTCGCAACTTCTCTTCTACTGTTGTCCTCTATTAACCGGTATTTGGGACATGCTTCATTTGATTCTGAATACTAAATGAAACCATTTATCTGATATTCATGTTTAACCTACATGTCCTCCTCTCAACGGTCCATTGAAGTGATAGTTTACTGTTCTTCCTTGCATCAGTCCCGAATCTTTCATTGTTTAGCTTCAGTAGTTATCTCAAGTCCTAATATTATGAATGCATGAAGGAAAAAAAGTATAATTCTCAAACTATACATAATATGTATATACTAGGTTTTCATTCATCCAGCTTTCCTCTAAACTAAAATGCTCCAAATATTGCAGTATTTCTTAGTGGAGTGCTGCAGTTCTAGCTCCCTAATTATTTTTGCAGTCTTTTTTGCATATTTTCCAGATCTATATTCTCTACAGGATTCAATATGCAGTATATTGCAAAAGAAGCAGTATCATCCTGAATTATCAGATTGATAGTTTTACTTCAATCCACTTCCTAATAATTCTTAACATGGGATGTGCTTTTTTTGTGTGATATAACATTTCGTGTATATTGAGTTGATAATTTTATTGAGCACAACCACAAACATTTTTCTGTGATCATCCAAAATTACTATAAAAATGTTTGAAATATATGGGACAGCACCCATCCAATGGCAGACTTCACTGGGATAATATCTTATACTTAGGGACAAATATTTATAGCCTGGCTGCTAAATAGCATTCAAGGTGACTCAATTTAGATGATATATAGATGAAAAGAGTCTCTCATTGAACAGGGCTTCCTGAAACTGACTGAAACTTCTGATTTCTAGAGACAAATCAAAGACACTGAAAAGGGGGGGGGGAAGTGTTAGTGAATCTGCTAATTCCTGTACATTGCAGCCTATATGCAGAAATCAGTTGCAAGCATTGATGATGTCAAACCAATAACAAATGCATCATGATGCCATTGTGCAAATGACATGCATCATAATCCTGTGAAGGAAATGATGCATCAGTTACTGTCAGGCCTGGAAGCCATCTTTTGTATTAGGCTTTCAGTCCTGCCACATTTACTACTGTGGGAAACTGGGAGGAGCGATTGTGTGGAGTATGGGTGATATATAGTCATAATAAATTCCTTTCTCAAGAAGTCAAGGACATCTTGCCCTGCACCTGGAAGGCTGGAGCAGGGAAGCATCTCCAGGTGGGATGGTGTCTGATTGGATCATGTAATGGACTTGTGGGTGTTGGGCAGGGACTTGAACTCTACTTTGGGTGGGGAAAACCTGGAAACTTTCAGATTCAGGTTTTCCCAGATGTGCCAATATGACATCTCTAATAAAATGTAATTCAAGCTTCGAAGTTTTCTTTCATTGGGGGTGTTACCTGGAACCCTGACATTCACATTCTTTGTACAATGACATCATGATGTGCATGGCATTTGCTCTCATCCATCCCTCAGATGCCTGTGGCCATACACTGAATCTATGGCCATACAAAGCAGGTCTCAGTTTTTATCACTTGGCATTATCGGATATTTAACTGTGAAGCTCACAGCACAACTATGTTTTGTTCTATGTCCATAAGATTATGTAAGTCCATTAGACTGTCATAAAACTACACCAGCTGTTTGATAAAGATAAATTAAACATATCATTTTCTAACAACAGAAGTGGCTCTCTTTCACTTTAAATTACAAGAGACCACCATGGGAATGTATTCTTTATTTAATTATTAAATAGCTCTAAAGTACACTTTTTATACCACTGTTGGGTTGTCTGAATGTTTCTTTCAATGAAATGGAAGTGACTGGGCATTTTCAATGGCCATGAAACGATAACTCTTGGAAGCAGAATAGAAAATAGGAAAACAGGAGTAATAGAACACATGTGGTTGGCAAGAATTCTGAGCAGAAGCATTCCACAGTATATTTACTAAAAATTAAGCTTTCTTAAATTCAGCAGGACTCAGTCCTAGATAACTGTGTGTATTACACTCTAAATATTTCTTTTTTTTTCCCCGAAGTTTTTTATTTTATTTTACAATATATCCATATCAATGCATGAACAGTTTGGCACCTGGGTATCATACATTTTAGTACAAATAAAAATAGTGCTATTATATTTGTTACATTCTTCAAGCTTATGTAGTTCTAGTGTTAATACACATATTTGCATTAAATTATTGACTTTCATTATTTAATTATTCAATGTTTCAATACATTATTCCAATGCCAATCACAATATTGTTTAAACATACATAATACCATCATTCAATTTCTAATCTTCCCTCTTATTATTATTTTTGTCTTATTGTATAAAAATGTGTATACTAATATTCCCCCTCTCTCTTATTTCTATCCCTATTCTAACTTTTAATTATACCATCATTATATTTAAAAACAAATCCTTTCTATCTGTCATCTCTTGCCCGTTTTAAAACTTTAATTGTTTTTTTAACTTGCCTCCCATATTCCTCTCTTGAATCTTTATCCCTATCTGCATCTACATCTTGACTATTCATTTTAAACATTTCTCCCATCTCTGTCCTTTTTCCATTGTCTAGCTTCCAAAATATCTACCTCTGCTCCTGTCTCCCTTTCAAAAATGTCTTCTTGCATCTCTGGTTCCCTTTTTAAATCTCTTAAAATGTTTTCCCCTTGGTTTATTTCATCAGTCATTGTTGGTTTTGTTATTGTCTCCTTTTTGTCGTCTTGTTTTATTTGCTGGTTAATCTGTTCTCCTTTTTCATCTGCTCTTTCAATAGGCTCCTCCTTTTCCTGGGCATCTTAATCATTCATTGTCCTTTTATTATATTTCCCAGTTTTTCATCCATGCCATGCATTAAATTCTTAATCTCCTTGTGGTTTCTTATCAGAATGTCCTTGATGCTTTGAAACATCAATGCCATTTCTTCCCCAATTCCACTCATTTCTTCCTGATGGAGCATCTCATCTGGTTTTAATAAGTGTCACTCTTGTCCAGTAATCCAAAAACCATATATTCAAGCCTAGAGTCACTCCCCCCAAAACATTCAATGTTCACAATTTTTCTATTCCATAGTTAATCAATTTGTCCTTTAGATAATCCCAAAAGCTTTCCAGAACCTCCTTAAATCCCCTTTATTCATTCAATCTTGTATCATAGCATTCAGGGGTCTCTTTAATGAAAAAATCTTCCTTATTCTGCTCTAAATATTTCTAAGAGTTAAAAGAACATTTTCCCCTTTGAATTTTTCATATCTGTCTTTTTCACAATTTCAGTTTTATTGCAACCTTTCAAGGTCACTCAAACAAGAAAAATTAGCCACTGGTGGAAAAGATTATTAGATTAATTTCCATTGGCAGCGCTTATTTATAAGGTGACACCTAAAGCCAAGTGCTACACATGTTTGTGGAGAGTTTATGATGTCTTCCAAGATCAAAGAGGAAAACCTGCTTGAGAAAATATATATTGTGAAGCTCCACCACAAAAGGATTATGAGCAGCAAAAAGAGACAACAGTCACAGTTCGGGCTCTGCCTCCCCATGAGTATTCGATAATAGTATAAATGCTGCTTTTATGAGGCAGTAAAGGGTACTTTAAGGTCTAGTCTAGTGGAAAATGCTTTGAATATTTTATTGATTTTTTTAATTTCATTTCCACAAATATGAAATTATCATCTTGGAGCACTTGAGCCAATTACAACCAGTGCCTGGTCTTAAATATTTATTTCCTTTTCTATTTTTCTGAGTTTACATCTTCTTTAAAAGCTATTTCAAATAGGAAGCTATTAAAGCAAGAACAGAAGGTGATCCACCACACATTGTTACAGATATTGGACAAATTCATATTTACAAGACTTCCTAGTTCAGAGGCAATAGGGGGTTCCGGTTGCTCTCACAAATAACCGAAAAGCTGCTGCTGCTATTTCCACATTGCTGTTTATTAAAAAAATTAAGCATTGCTGCTATTTTTCCTCTCATATCCAAGCAGAATTCTGGTATTACGAACAAAATTATGTAGTGGTACACACACATATACACAATCCCCTCTCTTTGACTGCCAAGAGCTGGTATGGAGGACCCGATAATTTTGTTAATGGGTTGCACATTAACCCATTAACAAAATATCATGTCATCACTGTACAAATAATGGAACTTTTGTGTGGGAAATGCACTAGGTTTCTTGAAGTCAGTTGTTCTCTCTCAATCTTTTAATCCAATATCACACAGGGTTTGAGATAAAATGAAGTGAGGACTCCACATAAGTTACCACAAGCTCCTGGAGAAAATACAAATTAATCTCTACATACAGTGAGCAATAGAATAATGATGGACATATATTAAATCCTTATGCATGAATGTCTAACAAAGTTAGAATACCTAGCTAAGAGATTTCACTATTGATCTGAAGCCCAAATTTCCCTGCAACCAGGAACCAGGCAAAGTGGCTCACCATTTTTAAATCCCCTTTCTAGGAATCACAATATTATCTTTTTGAAACACTTGAAGTGCAAATGATGAATATTATCATTGTAGTACCAAACTTGGATTGTGTTATGCATTTTTAATCTTGCATAATGGAAAATAATTATTTCTAGTCCATAGACTTTGCTGCACTCTTCCTGCAGTTCATCCACCTATCAATACATAATCACACATGTAGAGAGGCTGAATCTAGCACAGTTGACACCCCCACCCACAAATTACCACTTTTATAAAAAAATAAACAGAATCAACAAAGGAAAAAGATCGGTCTTGTGGTAAAAATCCCAAATTTAGTGGCATTGGAGGCATACATCCAACTTCCTATTTAGAGGAAATTAGGGGCAACATCCTTAAGAAGAGTCAAAATAATCAAGGTGGCAGTCACAACTGCATGATCAATGTCTCACCCTTTTGTACATGTATTGACTTTACAAAGTAGTAGAGTAGAGTAGAGATTCAGTTGCATGGCCACAACAATCATCTTACATTTTAGTAGAAAGATTTTGAATCCAAGTGAGCAAGGAGGACCCTAAATGTAGAAAGCAATGCTTAATAATATCAACTGCAGATGGGATTCAAAGGTCCCTTCCAGCTCTATTCTAATTGATTGATTGATGATTGAGTGAGTGAGTGAGTGAGTGATTGAGTGATTAATTGATTGATGGTTTCACTGCCCAAAGATTAATAAAATGCAAAGAAAAGTGATTATAAGACTCTTGGGGTGTAATGTTCTGAAAGAGGAAGTAACACTCTCTTTTGTGCCTTTCCCAGATACATTACCTTAATTGTATTGTAGGTTTGCCTACACCACATAGGCAAAAGGTTGCATTATTACTTTTTATAGAGACTATATTTAATTATGTTAAAATAATTATACAGCATTTCTGCCTGAGCAGCATAGACAATAGAATCTTACTGTATTTAAGAGAAAATATGCTTAATTTTCTAGTAAGTAATTTCACAAAAATTGAAAAGGGCAACTATTTTTTCCTTTCACTTCCAATTACCTTAAAATATAATGTTTCAGAGTGCTTTTCCTCAAAACTAAAGCTGTTTCTATTCAATTAAGTTGATGTAAAGAGAACTGTAGCGGAGAAAAATCGTATGGTTTTAATTGTTGATGCTACACTTCCCACAGTAGGCATTCTACTGTTGCTAGGGTTAGATTTTTTTTATATTGTATAACATAGATTGTATCTAAGATGACATTACGTACACGTCTGCATGGTAAGATATATGTATGAGCAGAACACATTTAGATCCTTATACATTTAAGCACAACTATAGTCCAGCCACTGTTCCCACACTGCTATCCTATAGCAATGTCAAAGCAGAATGTTGGGTATTTTTAATTAGCTGTGCAAGGGATATAGAAAGGGTGGAATAGAGCTACTGTATTTGAGCTGCAAAAATACAGTTGACTGTTTATGAAAGCTACTCAGATATAGTTATCCTACTGTGGGACCTGTACTTTATTAACTTTACTGGCTTTATTTGAAAGGAGTATTATGTTAATTATGAATAAGTTCCATTCTTCAAATACTGTTTTTCAATTACTGATTGAAAACATTGGTCAGTGTACAACTGTAATCAACAGGAAGCAATAAGTAAATAAATACTGGTAAATATTTCCTGAATTATCCCTTTTTCAGATAACCTCTCCAATATTCCTGTTTAGAAAAAGCCACTGATTCTATGCTTCTTTGTCCCTCCCCATTCCCATAGTTAATTGTTTGATAGGATTATAAAATCAGAATAATACACTGTAGAATACAAACAATAGCTGAGTTCAGTGATATTTATACAATAGGGATTAGAACTTGCTAACTGTATGATGATTTACATAAGTTAAAACTTTCATAAGAAAAAAAGTTTAAATAGATGTTAAATGTAATTTTTAAAATGTTAGGGCATATAAAGTTGCTCAAATTATACAATTAATGCTAAATATGCCTTTAATAAAAATTGCAAAATTTACTTAATTATTCTTTGAGTTTTTTAAAATTTCCATTGTGTTGTTATTGTAAATGTTAAAAAAGGAAAAGGGAAAGAAAAAGGAAAAAAAGGAACTGCTTGGAAAAAAATAGATATTTGATTACTAATTTCCCCCTGCTTTATACTCCAACCAATCAGCAGTATTTATAAACATTTAAACTCTCATGCTTTAAATGTTAGCACATGTCAGTTCAAGACTAACATGGTCATAAAATATTGTTTCAATATCTGATTCTATTTTTGGCATAAATCTGCCTTCAATATATTGCCGTTGTTAAGCATTTACCAGCACTCCACTTAATGGTATAAATTCTGTCCATTCCTTTCTTTAAAAACCCTGTAATCCTTTGCACCAGGGTGGAGTTGGGGCAACTAAATGGAGCTGAGCATTTACTGGCCGGATGCCCTTCCTAATGCCTATGCGGAGCTCACAGCAGATATTTTCTCTTTTACCAAGAGAAAGAAATATCTGCTGCTTCATAGGATTGAACTCACAGCCTTGTGATTGTGAGGCGAGAGCACCACCTCTAGGCCACCACACCGCTCTACAATATAGCTATAACTAATTCATCCTTACACATTCCAATTGATTCAATTGATCCTTAGTCATGTATAATACTGATGATGGGCCATCAAATTATTGTCAGCATTAACAACTATGTAGGTTGATTGTCTCCATGGTCAGTCTGCTTCTAATCTAGTCTTTCAGGTATTTCAATGATGCACCTATCACTATAACTGTATCCTTTCTCTTATTGGTAAGTTCTCCTCTTTTTCTCTTTCTTTCCACCTTTTCCAGCAGTAGACTTCTTTGCACTCTACATCATTATCAAAATAATGTTTGTAACAAATGCTAACTCTTATCAGTCCAGCAATTGAATGCCCAAACAAAGAAATCGTGAACGTTAAACTCATATATCTTTGGTGTATTCTTTGCTGTTGAGCGAAATAAGTTCAAGTATATGTAGAAGAGTTAGCCTGTTGAAACAAATCCAAAACAGTTTATTGATGTTCATATTTAATTTGACTTTATGTCATCATAGGTTCATTAAAGACCAGGGCTTTGGAGAAAAGATGTCGTGAAATATTATGTTGCTACTCCAGTTATCTTTATTTTGTCACCTCTCTATAATCATGGGGGCAGTGGTTATAGCACCTCACTGCAGTTTGCCAAGATTTTTCTTAAATGCTTCCTATCTAGAAGATTCCAGAATGAGAGAAGGAAACAATGCTATCTTACTCTATAGCCTTTTTATCATGCATTTCAGTTAGAGTAAGAATCGAAGTTTTATCTCAGGGTCAGTGCTTACAATCACAATTATCATGACAGTCAATTTTTATATGACTATAGTCTACGTTGTGCATGGAGACCATTTTTTTCAGGCATTTTGTATTGGCTAAGTGGACTCTCTTAACAATACTACATAATACGAGCTATGTCGACTGATTGCTATGCACTTGTTGGGAGAGTGGGAGAGAGAGAGAGAGAAAATCCTGTGAATTAATTCTGAAGCATTTCATGGTACACAACACAGGTGTCAAAGTCAATTGTGTCACATGATGTATCATGACATATTGCGACATAGTTTGCCTTTGCGGAGCCAGGGCGGGCGTGGCCTGAGTCTGATGCCTCTGGCCCACAGGCCACCAGTTTGACAGGCCTGGTATACCACACGGTCGCTGCAGTAGAACTGTCTCTTTAACACTCCCCCAAAACTATTGCATATTCAGAAGTGAGGAACTGAAGGACATTGCAGACATATGTAGAAATGGAAAATTAGCACAATATTTTTTTAGGAAGCAAGCCTTGTTATCTGCTTCAACACTATGCTGAAAGTTGCTGTCTATTGAATTTTGCATCGTTCCCTAAATAGAGCAGATATTTTGGTGGGGGGGGGGGGAGTCTTTCGTCTTTTGCTGTACAGCTCCTTTAATTTTTAGAAAAAGTCATTCAGCGAATGCAATTAGTCAGATGGTCAGCAATGGTGCTTCTTCTTCTGAAGAATTATCACAGAAAAAGTGAAATACATGGCAGCAAACGCTCTGGGACTATATATATGATCTCAGTTTGAAATTCCTTTAGGAGGCAAAGCTCCTTCAAAACAATAGAAGTCAGCCTATGATAACAAGGCCCGAGGAAGGCCTTTTAAGTTTTCCAAACCATCACTTTGCCCAACGTCCTTGTGCAGGACATTTCTGCTCAACATTAAACTGTTTGTTCTGCTACTTTTGCAATTCTGCCGGTGCTGCAATTGAATTAGCATAGTTCGTGAAGCGGTTCAAAATCTTTCAGGATGAAAGGCTCTATATAAATGTAAAATATTATTAGATAAGTAAGTTAAGCAGTAAACACTTTATTGATTCAATGCCTCACAAAATCTTAGGATAATTAGAGCAAATAGATTTGGATTGGAGCCCCATCGCAAGAATCAAGAGTTGGCTGAAAGCTTGTAAACAGGGGATAATGATAAATAGCAGCTCCTATGGATATTCAAACAGTCCTGTCTCTAAGGAATGCAGAAGCAGTATTTTTAGTCTTGTATCCAACTGGCCAAGGCCATTAGGATAGTGAGTTGAGCCACTGCATCACTGATAACAGAGGGAAGAAGGAATATATTATAAAGAGGTAAGAAAATCTCTTCGACCGTTCATTTCTCTACAGCTATTAAGCATGGTCTGCTCAGTTCCAAGATAACACCTTTCAGATATGCTGGAATTGCAAATCTCAGAATTAGAACAATTTGAGAAAAGCAATCTCAGTATTTGTGAAAGATTTCAAGTTGGGAAAGGTTGGTCTGCATTATCAGCCAGCTTAAATCACCTTTTTCAATAGAGTAAAAAGGTAGCATATAACCCCAGGGCTGTATCCTTATACTCGTGGCAATTTTTAATGACACATGGTTATTGTTTTGAATCTGTGAAACACTTAATTCACTGAAGTTTGCAATGTACTCCTATCTTATGAAGTCGTCTGACATTTTTCACTCTATTAAAATGACATTATAGTTCTATTTTTCTGGAGATTATAGCCTGTTTTAGTAGCCTGTAAAAATGTGGTGAAATTGAATGCAGTTGAACTCCCTGTGGGCTAAAGAACTTTTGCAATCAAGTTTCCTAATTACACAAAAGATTGTAAGAAGGTCAGAAGTGAAAGCAATGAGGCCAAGGCAAAATGACTGGATGGGCCCTCAAACATAGCAAATAAATTCTGAGAATCCAGGATACCTTAGAGCAGGGGTCCCAACTCCAGTCCATGGACCAGCACCAATCCGCAGCATGCCAGCAACCAGGCCATAGAAACAAACAAAGCCCCATCCGTGCAATGCAGGCAGCATGCAAAACTATGCCCCCTCTGGACCGCAGAAAAACCTTTCTCCATGGAACCAGTATTTGGTGCCAAAAGGGTTGAAGGCCACTGTCCTAAAGTCTTTTATTTTAAGGATAAGAATACCAACGAGCTGCCAACCAATATAAGAGAGAGAGAGAGAGAGAGAGAGAGAGAGATGTATATATTTTGATCTAATTTGTGATTCAAAGGTATTGTGCAGATGTTCAAAGGACATTGATGCAATCAGTTTTAACTTTAATATTTTTCCAATATTATTGAAGAATCAGAACACCAAAATAGAAACTATACAAATTAAAGAGTGAAAAAGAAACCCTGAACCAGGAACAATATATTTCCATTTTCAAAAAAAGCCTTCATTTTAAGATAATAACTCATTTCCATTTCCAATCAAGCTTCAAAAGCCAGAAAATTGGAAATTAAGTGCTTTAAAACTATAAAATGTAAGCAGTGAAGACTTTGCTGCACATTATATGTGGTGATGGACTTAGAAGTACATTCCCCAATCGTAATTTGCATGGTAGAGTTTTCTCTTGAAGGCAGCCAGTGATAGTGAAGTCTTCCCAACTGTTGGGAAGAAATTTCATAGAATTGATGTTATCATTGAAAAAAATCTTGACCATAGATGCTTCTAACTAGGAGTTCATAGTTTGTTTGTTTGTTTGTTTGTTTGTTTGTTTGTTTGTGGAAAAAAGGGAAGGGAAGGGAAGGGAAATTATAGAGAGAGAGCTTCTTCTCTGATAATATTGTACTAGTAACTAGAACATAGAAAACATTTGCTAGACCAATTCTCAGATACAGCTCATTTGTCTGGAACCCGCACTATATATCGGACATTAATACAATTGAGAGAGTCTAGATATATTTCACGAGAAGAGTCCTCCATTCCTCTACCCGCAATATAATACCTTATGCCACTAGACTTGAAATTTTGGGCTTAGACAACTTAAAACTACATCACCTTCAGTCTGACCTAAGCATAGCTCATAAAATTATCTGCTACAATGTCCTACCTGTCAATGACTACTTCAGCTTCAACCACAACAATACATGAGCACACAATAGATACAAACTTAAGGTAAACCACTCCAAACTTGATTGTAGAAAATATGACTTTAGCAACAGAGTGGTCAATGCCTGGAATGCACTACCTGACTCTGTGGTTTCTTCCCCAAACCCCCAAAACTTTAACTTTAGGCTGTCTACTGTTGACCTCACTCCATTCCTAAGAGGTCTTTAAGGGGCATGCATAAGCATACCAGTCCCTATCCTAATGTTCCCTTTTATTTCTATCCATCTCATGTATTCATAATTATGTCTATACTTATATTTGTTATCTAATACATGATTGATGAAATAAATAAATAAATAAAATAAATATAATGGCATTTCGTGCATATATACATTATAAAAAGTTTTATGCAATAATTTCAATTAAAGATGATCATGTTTCATTCTAATCATCCACACATAATCTACATCTATAAGTAATTCTGCAATCCTGCCAGATGAATTTATAGAAATATACCCAGTGGTGGGATTCAGCCAGTTCGCACCACTTGGGGAGAACCGGTTGTTAACTTTCTGAGCAATTTGGAAAACTGGTTGTTCGAAGAAATCATTAGGGCAGAGAAACGGTTGTTAAATTACTTGAATCCCACCACTGAATATACCTTATGTTTTTACCTGCGAAGAAAAAGAGACAGCAACTTTCTGGCAGAAAAGGGGACGTGCTGTATTAGCAGGGAAGACAGGAAGTTTATATAAGCCAAGTTGATTAGTTAGAGATGAAAGAAAGTTCCAGAGAAGGAGAAAGGGATGGCTACTGAAGCAAAATGGATTCTAAATAGTTTTGCTGATGATTTCATAGGAGCCTTATTCCATAGGAGGCAAGACAAGGTTTCTGAAGCAAAGCTGGGTCATGTCTGAAAACCACTGAAGAAGAAAAGAGACAGTAAAGGATGTAAGTTCCTGGTGCAGATGGCTTATTTGGGGGACTGAAAGAGAAAATGATTTCCTGTTAATCAAGAGACACCACCTTCCAATCTCTTTAATCCCCTTACTTAAATATAAGCTAGAAAAAAATTGTAGAAAAAGTTACGATAGATA
>WNWU01000001.1:30204485-30223546 GCA_012654045.1 Ptyas mucosa
ATTTAATTTAATTTAATTTAATTTAATTTAATTTAATTTAATTTAATATGCCGCCTTTCTCCGAGGACTCAGGGTGGCTTACAATACATTTAAAAACCATTATAAAAACATTTAAAAGTTAAAACATTAAAACCCATTCACACCATTCATGGCCAGATCTCACACAATCGCAACAGCGAGATCAATGGCCCCAGGCCTGCCGGAAAAGCCAGGTCTTCACCACTTTTCGGACGGCCAATGGGATGGGGGTGGTCCGGACCTCAGGAAGTAACTAGTTCCAGAGAGCTGGGGCAGCCACAGAGAAGGCCTTCCCCAGTGGGCCCGCCAGCCGGCATTGTTTAGCTGATGGGACCCAGAGGAGACCAACTCTGTGGGATCTTACCGGTCGCTGGGAGCTATGTGGTAGAAGGCGGTCTCTTCTCTAGAAGTTCAGTGTCTACCATTGTGCTCAGCAGTTAAAGAGAAATATATGATTACATAACTTTTCACCACATGAACAGATTGCATGAACAGATGTTCAGATGCTTGAGATATTTCACAGAGGGGAAGAGAGAGAGAGAGGCAATGGCAAAAAGTAAAATACTTATCATACGGGTACAGAAAGAAAATTGAATTGTTGACTTGTCAAAGAATGCAAGTTTTAAAGCGCAGATTGTTGCTTTAAAATCAAGTGGGATACCTACCTATTTGAGAGCCAGTTTGGTCTTGGCTAGAAAGCAAGAGACCGAGAGTTCTATTCCTACATTAGCCCTGAAAGTCAGCTGGGTGACCTTGGGCCAGAAAGGGCCATTATAATGTAATCTTAGAGGGAGGTTATAAAGAAGCTTGTTTATAGCTGCTGCAAAATGCCTATTATCTCTACTTCTCTAAGGTTCTTCATTTTTTTTCTAACTGTGTTGTCTTTTGTACTTTTTCTTTTACCTTTCTTCCATATGTGTGCGTGTGTGTGTAAAAACCTTTTATTAAAATTGCATATTAAAAAAACAAGACAGCACTGATGAATTGAGAGAAATATCCACTCGTTCCATATCTTATTCCATTCTCTCTCTCTCTCTCTCTCTCTTTTTTCCCCCCTTTTTTAAACTTATTTTACCTTAATTTGTTAGTCAATGTTAACTATTCCCATGGCTCCTTGAAGATAATTTAATAGCCATAATATCCTGCGCATCCTGGAAATCAATCAAATCCCTCAAGAAAAGACAAAAGAAAGGGGGGGAAAGAAAGTAATGAATCAGAACAAGTCCAGGCTTACAGATTCAACCTCAAAGCCACTAATGAAAAATTGGATAGAGGTAATGAATTGTAAAAACATACAGGGCAAAATTGCAATTTTGGAATCAGCAATAAAAGCAGCATCTCCTAATTGGGCAAAATATAAGCAGCCTTTTAATATCCTAGTTTCCTTTCCATTCATTTATTTTCACCTCTTACTTCCTCTGCATTCATGAAATATCTGCTTCTTCTCAATCTTGGCATGATGAATATTATACAGAAAACTTAGCTACAGTTAATTAAACCCCCATTTGTTCAGCAACTCTCCAATGAGAGAGAAATTCCAATGAGGAATTCAGATAGGGTTTTCTAATTCCTTTTTCATATGGTGTATGGTAGGCATTGGCGTGTATGCTGCATAAGGAAACAGCCTTCCAATATGATGATAAAGAAATATCTTCCATCATAACTTCTACGTACAGGAGTCTGGCAGCTAAAGGTGTGTTTCTGAATCTATAGGGAGAAAATGAGAAGTACCACTATAGCAACCTAAATTATACAATAAAGCCTCCAATTAACACACTAATTGGAGAAGGGGATGTCCTGTCCATTATTCTAAATATGATGTTATGGTGAATTTTCTCATTTGTGTGATATCACTAAACAAATAACATAATATATGCATCATTCACATCATGAGGTAACTACACAAATCATGCCATGAATCATGCTGTGTAATTTGTCATATCGTCAAGTTAACTAAATCACCAGAGAAATATGGTCTGTTGCCTTCAAAGTACAGGGTATCGAGGCCCGCCAAACTGAGTTTCCACTATAAATTTAAAATGGGCTTTGTACTGTTATTAACCATCCTCCCTAATCTTTAATTAAGAACTTATCTGTAATGTTATCTGCAGCCAGGATACCATGAAGTTAATATTAAGCTGTCATATGGATGGGTGATTGCTTTGTGATAAAATACATAATTTGCATGAAAATACCAAGTATACAGGCATAAATATTCTGACTGGAAAAAGCTTCTGCCAGAGATCACATAGAACTCCACATGATGCCCTCAGTTTAACATCAAAATCTGCCCCAGATCAAATGTCTGACAAGAATTATTGCCAGGAAAAGTGGGAAAGGGATGTAATAAGAAAAAGTAATGTCTCAACCACCACTGGGTCTACCCTGCTCATAATGGATTCATCAGTCTTGAGGAAATAGATATCCCAATAAAAACAAAGAGTTTCTGTTGCGTTACAATCAGTTTACATAAATATATTTATATATTTATTATAATATATACTCGCGTTTCTCTGAAAATAAGACATTCCCTGATAATAAGCCCAATCAGGCTTTTGCGTGCATGCACTAAAATAAGTGGCCCCCCCAAAAAATAAGCCGTCCCCAAAAATAAGCCCTCCCCAAAAATATTTAATTAATATTTAGCCAGTCCCCACCATTTCCTCTGGTTAGGATTAGGGAGACAGAGCTGGAAATCAGATAAGATGGCAAGAGGAGCCCCATCTTGCTCCACGCACCCCAAAATAATAAGACATCCCCAAAAATAAGGCCAAGTGCTTATTTCAGTGTTCAAAAAAATATAAGACAGGGTTTTATTTTCAGAAAAACACGATAATATAATATAGTTATAATATAAATACATATTATTTTTATAAAATGTTTATTGTGTGTGTGTGTGTGTGTGTGTAGTACTATCAGACTTTTTAT
Source organism: Ptyas mucosa (assembly GCA_012654045.1). Lineage (NCBI taxonomy): Eukaryota > Metazoa > Chordata > Lepidosauria > Squamata > Colubridae > Ptyas > Ptyas mucosa. The sequence goes on from WNWU01000001.1 coordinate 30,207,432, forward strand.
TTATTTTATTTTATTTTAATGCCACCTAACACTAACCAATTCTGGCAGCTGTAATGGTAGGTGGGAATGACCTTGGGAGACAGGTGGAAGAGGTGCAGGCTAGGCAGCTGGTGTGCAAAAGAAGGAAAGACGATGTGGGAAATCTGGGAAAAATTCAGAAGAGACCCTCCTAGTTTTCCAAAGAATAAAAGAAAATGAGGGAAGAAATACTTTCAAGTCTTGCAAGATCCTGTTAATATAACCTTACAGTAAAGATGGAGCTAGTAGTCTTTGTTGCGCTTCTTGTCTGATCTACTTTGAAGGATTACTATAAGCTCACAACAGTAAAAAGCAACACAGGAAGAAGAAATTACACTGGAATGAAAAAAGAACTACAAAACAGTTAACAAGGCAATTCAGGCAACATGAAACATTGCAATCAGGGGAGTTCCACCATTCGTCTCCACAGCCTGACAAAATAGCCAGTTTTCGAGACTTCCCTAACCCTAATCAGGTGGGGGGAGCATACAAATCTCAGAGGAAATCTCATTCCAGAGAACTTTCCCTTAATCCATACACTCTGTCTTTTAACATTATGGCTCAAATAGCGGCATGCAATAGCCTTTTGGTAAATTTTAAATTATAGCAACCTAAATATATACCGCTTTATTCTACTATGACAAGGCATTTGGGACCTCAGTCTCTTAATATCTCTTAGGACAGGCATTTTTGTACCTATAAGGATCAGACTGAGGAGCAGACAGAGAGGGTTTGTGCCTGGTTCCTAAAATATATACAAGTTTCAAAAGATGCCAAGAATAGAAAATGATATCAAAGTGTGCACAGGTTATTATGTGGGTTTATTCTGACTAGATGAGCTTCTTTGGAAGGTTTAATTAGCAGTGAATTGAACAACTGGTTCTGCATACTGAAAGTCTCTGTTAACATAGTGTCTATTTTGTCACTGTTCAAACTCAATTAATTCCCTCCCCATCACGTACTGCTGTGACTTATCACAGTTGCGTGTTGAATCTTTAACTTGGCCAGCTATGGCTGGAGCTGCCAATAGGCCTATTTTGCTGCCCCTCTAAATTGCATAAGCAGTGCCGTTTTAGGCAAGTCATTAATGATGTTTAGAGGAAAGTGCTGTGGAGAAATGGAAAGTAATAGCCTTCACATTGATTTTTTCAGAAACAAATGGAACTTGGCCATAATCAAGTGGAAAGCTGTTTCAATGAGTCCCAGAGGTAAGATGAAGGCAAATCAAACTGAAGCCCAGCAGCCAGATGAGAAACTCAGGGCACACTCCACTGCACAGCCCTTCCTAACATTATGGCACTTTGTGTTATAAGAGCAGCTGGAGGTCTAAAGCATAATCAAAGTTCCTTTGTGAGGTGGGTGGCAGGCGATGACAGTGTGAAATCTGGTCTGAATAACTTTCTTTCTGAATAGAAAGATTCTATTCATCTATCTCCAATTCAATTACATTCAGATATTATATCAATATTATAAGTATTCAATAATCTTCTATGGGTTTGTACAACCATGAACACGCCTTATCAACTTCTTCCTGCCATGTTTCCATGATTCTGCTTACATTGGATCCTCAGGGCACAAGGAAAGCAACCATAAGATAAGACATTCTTATCTGTGCTGATGTTAAAGTAGCATTTCCCCCTTATTCAGTCTGACTTTGTCATCCATTTCCTGGAAGGGAAGCGAGCTGAGTGCTATGAAATAGGGATAGCAGAGACAGAATGGAGATCAGTGACAAGTAGAGCAAACTGAATGCCAGTAGTTTTCTACTAATTAAAGATGACTTTTGGCAAAGCTCATTCATTGCAAACAGAGAAAGAATCATTGCACTGAAAGATTGTCCAGTCATAAACACAGGCCACTAACAGTGTCTGGACTACAGGAATATCCAATTACATATTCTCAGTCCACTGCAAATGTGACCATCACTCATATTTTTTTCCTAAAATTTGAACGTAATGTTTTAAGCAAATTCCTGCACTTTGATGGGTCATTGCACACAGAGGCAGAAATGCCTCCTTGACTCATTTTCCTCCTTTTTCTGAAGAAGACCAGCTGTAGCTTCCGCTTAATTCTTTCTCAGTGACATACAGTGGTGAAATCCAAATTTTTTTACTGCCGGTTCTCTGGACGTGGCTTGATGGCCGTGGTGTGGCTTGGTGGGCATGGCAGGGGAAGGATACTGCAAAATCTCCATTCCCTCCCCACTTCTGGGGGAAGGATATTGCAAAATCTCTATTCCCACACCACTCTGGGACTAGCCAGTGGTGGTATTTGCCGGTTCTCTGAACTACTCAAAATTGCCACTACTAGTTCTCCAGAACTGGTTGGAACCTGCTGTATTTCACCCCTGGTGATATACCAGTTGTAAGGCTTGCTTGACTTGGAGGATGTCACTGGTTTGAAACTTGCCAGAAAGATTTCTTCCTTTTAATGAATCACCATCCTCATATCATGTCAGATATCTTCTTAAATGTCTCATCCCAAATCAGATGATATCTATGACATAAAAAGGTAAAGGTAAAGGTTCCCCTCGTACATATGTGCTAGTCATCCCCGACCCTAGGGGGCTGTGCTCATCTCCGTTTCAAAGCCAAAGAGCCAGTGCTATCTGAAGGCACACGGAACACTGTTACCTTCCCATCAACGATGGTCCCTATTTTTCTACTTGCATTTTTTACGTGCTTTCGAACTAGGTTGGCAGAAGCTGGGACAAATAACAGGAGCTCACCACATTATGCGACACTAGGGATTTGAACCGCTGAACTGCTGATCTTTCGATCGACAAGCTCAGCATCTTAGCCACTGAGCCACCGTGTCCCCTCTACGAATCTTATATAATCTAATATATAAGATTGCAATTTAGAAATATAAGAGGGATAAAAGGTAATATGTATGAATTAATTAAAAAAATAAAAAATGAATGTATTGTGCATGTCTATGAAATGAAAAGGAAGGGAAAGAAGGTTAATAGAAAGATTATCCAATCTTGTTGAGCAGATTTGATTAATACATGCAGGGAAATTAAGATGTAGATTTTTAGTTATCATTTTGCCAATGAAATGGCAAAATGTGTGTTATAAAGTGTCACCTAGGTTGTGGTAAGAGCGTATGAAAGCAGACATTAATAGCTGGTGGATGGTAATAATGAAGAAGCCATGTTGTGTTTTGGGGGAAATGTGCAATGTTTTTCAATACAAAAGAGTTGTTTCAATACAAGATGGGTGGCAATAAATTTAATAAATAAAACAAACATCCTGAATGAATGCAATTCTTAGAAGGTTGTACTGTTAGGTAACATGAATGGATAGGTGACAAGTACATGACAAAATCTAAGAAAAGTGAGTGGTCGTGCAAAGCGCGCGACCGAAGAGGCGATTGTGTGCAAAGCGCGCACAGAAAGAGAACCGGTAGTAAAGCCGGTTAGAACCCACCCCTGCTTGGGATAAATCCTTAAGTATTCATTTTGCTGTAATCATTGCTTCTGAAACCAGAAATACATATAAGCCCACCACCATGGTATGCTAATATTTAGCCTCTCCAGGTAATTTTCTTCAGGTAAGAGAATAAACAATGCAAATAGAGAAGGGAGAGAAAACATGGCTGATAGTTAAATCATGAGTAAGGGTCCTAGTATATAACAGAACATGGCTTGAGCTTCAGCCACAATTTTCCTTCTCCTTTCTCTTCCCCTCTTGTTCTGTTTATTACCTTGCCTGAGAAAGAGAAATCAAAATGTTTCTGTGGTATTATCTGACCCTGAGCTGGCCTAATAATATCTAATATAGATTTGGGAGTAATTCTTCGAGCCAAGCATAGCCCTGCTTCTTTTATTCTGAAGCAAATCACAAAATATATTTATCGTTTGGGGGTGATTTTTGTGTGTGTTTATTTGCTGGCTTGATATACTGTGGGTGAAAGCTATAAAGAAACACGTTTGTCTCAGGAATAAGGAAGAACCTAATCACTTTCCTTGTTAGCTAGCATTCTTTTGGATTTTATTGCCAGCATGTACCATTTCTTTACCTGATTAACACTAAACCAGGAAAAGCTAGGTCTGCTGCATTTAAGTGACGTGGGCTTGGATATCCCACATTTGCACTGATAGCATCACTGCCTAGATCTTCAATTTATGATACCTCTCTACAATACAACACACACTACATAGCAATTCAACTAGGAACTCCACAATAATTCAAACTAAAACTTTTCTGCTTTTCCGGACTTGTGAACAGATTTGTTCATATTGGTGAAAGTTCACAACTCAACAGTTCATTAGTAGAATAATGTCTGCACAAAGACATACTTAGACACAAGTCTCCTTGGCCATAATAATCTTATGTCAGCCATCTTTTGATAGAAATGCAATCTTGATTATTTAGGAACTTGTGTTTCCAAGTGTAAATGAGTGTTTTTCTTCTTCTTCTTTAATCACACTATTCTCCACAGTCCTTCCCTTAACACTGTGAAAATTCCTTTCAAAACTCACAAAGAGAGAGATTTTGATAAGCTATCACCTTGTTCAATGTCTCCCAGAGGAGCTCTACGGGGAATATATAGCAGACAAAGTCTTGCATTTATGCATATGAATTTGATAATGCATTAGACTCACTTGCACTCTCTTCCAAGATATAAAAATTCAGACGGTAGCGTAGATATAGCTATTGCAGGGCTCCAGAGGCTTTAGCAACCTTTTTTTTTCTAATTGGTGTGCTTGATTTCTTCTGGGGCAGATTTTTCCTCATCAGTTCTTTTATGATGCTTTCATTCTTTCATGTCCCAGAAACCCTTTCGCAACCATGGTTCTTCAGTGAAAAAGTGACTACTTTCTAGTATAAGTTTCTTTGCTTATATGAGAGAATGAATAATATTTATAACACAGAATTTTCTCCCTTAATGTTGTTTCGATAGATGAGTCCAAAACATCAACCCCGATTAGGAAGTATGATGAAAGTTAACTGACTGTAGGTAATGGAATGTGAGGGTGACCTTGGGGAAAGTGGGGGGGAAAGAGACGCTGCCTAGGAATCAGACAAGAAAGCCCCCAATGGATTAACAGTCAAAGGAAAAAACTTAGGGAAAAACCAGCCCTAATTGTTCAGATGATTAAAAGTAACACTGGGAAATTTGTACCTTCAGATTTGCAAGATTCTGTAGATATAGCCCTACACCCGTGACAGCGAACCTATGGCACGGGTGCCACAGGTGGCACATGGAGCCATAACAGTTGGCACGCGAGCGTTGTCGTAGCTCACTGCGCTGACCAGCTGATTTTTGGGCCTTTCGGTCTTACCAGAAGTTGGGAAATGGGCTGTTTCCGGCCTCCGGAGGGCCTCCGGGGGGGATGGGGAAGGCTGTTTTCACCCTCCACAGGCTCCTAGGAAGCCTCTGGAGCCTGGGGAGGGTAAAAAATGGGCCTACCGGGCCCACTATTCCATCATGTGCTAAAAGGGGGGGCACATGTACAAGGGAGGGCACATTGAATTATGGGTATGGGCACACACATGGGCGACCTCGCCGTGCTCCCCCCGCTTTTGACACGCAACGGCAAAAAGGTTAGCCATCACTGCCCTACACCATTTAGCTCATCTTGTTGTGGTTTCCTGTCTGGTTTATCTGGGAGGGCTGACACTGGTCAGATACGTCAACTGAAAAGTTGATTGGCTTTCAAAGGTTGATTGCTATTTGACCTAAGTCAAATGTTACCAGCTCTCCCTTAAGCAGCTGCCTTTATTCTTTATTTTAATTTTATCCCACCTTTTGATTCAAGTTGCTCGCTAAAGGTAGCTTACATTAAAGAATAGAGTCTCTTAGAAGAATGTTTACTGTGGGAGTTGGTTTGTATTGATAGTTTATTAAAAATGTCATTTATTAATCTAGAGCGGGGGGTTGGACAAGGGAGGACAGGAAAATCTGATAGCAAAGGCTAGAATTATATAGAATTAATTTTCAACCATGCTGGAGTCAGGGTTACTTACTCTCTTTGTTCTGCATAGTCTCCTTCTTCCTCCCTCCCTCCCTCTCCCTCCCTTCCTCCCTCCCTCCCTCTCTCTCTCCCACATACACACACCAACACAACACACACAAATGTGTGTGGAAGAGGAATTCAGTGTTCTTAAACTATTTTGGGTATTCCCTTAAGCCATGAAGCCTTACCTTCTCCTATTGGTTATCTGCTATGAACAGAAATAACAACAGCAAGAATAGACTGGACAGAGTGAAGCACAAACCAACCAAGCATACAAGGAATGATTATCTTAATACAAATCATAAGCTAGCATGTGTCTGGAAACTGGTTGAGGCTTTCTTTCTGAGGAGGAAAAAGCTTGCAGCCCAAAACACCATTCAGTAAAATGAATTGAATATTTGAACATTGTTTATAAGACAGTATTTTTTTAAGTAGCATAATTATTGTACTGTCCATTGTTAACTCTTCACATAAAGTTCATAATCTAAAGATTTGATTAACATTAGGCAATCTTTAATAAGCACTTCGCCAGTGAATTGACTACCTTATGTTTGTCTAGTAAAATGCTACTCTAGTCTGCTTAATGCCATTCTCTGCTGGATTTATTCAAAAGGAACAAAATCAAATTAAAAAGTGTGGTGTGGAGAAGAGATATTATAAGATAAAAGTATCTACAGCTTCTTGGAATTCCAAGTAAATGAACTAGGATGACATTTTGGTTAAAACCAGTGAAAGGACAGATAAAAACAATAACATTACTAGTATCTACTATTAACCCACACCACCAAGGATAAGGTGTGGATTTTGCTTTCCAGAGGCAAAATTCAGGTCTTCTAAAAACACATGAAGCAAAGGAATTTATCCCAATATTATTTCCAGTAAAAGAAACTAAACTGAATAATACTTCAGTATTTGCTAGCATCTTACAATACCATGATTCTTTTTCAGGCCTGGGTTTTGCGGAAGTTTCTTTTTTCTTATATGTGTGAAAGCAATGCTGCAAAATTTGGGGTCTGAATTCTAATTTAGTTTTCCCTGACCTATTCAATGATTCTTTATTGAAATTGAACATTTCAGTCTATTCTCATGCTTCTTGAATTTTGCTATATTTTCTATTTTTTTTATAAAAGCTTGGGCATCTTTTCATAAATATAAGCTCATGAGAAGTTTCACTTAAATTGTAACGTATGTTACAGTTTATAATCTGAAATATCTATTCATGCAGATGTGTACAGAATAGGCTCTGATGCACCCCCAACATTATAATTTTGTATTCTTGAGACAGCAGAGTCCTGTTTGGTGTAAGATGTAAGTCGCCATCATACATGGGCATTCCATTCTCAGTCATATACCATAATGAGATTTCCTTTATTTAAAGCTGTGCAAACAATTCCTCATCATTGTGTAAATGATGACCTTCTGCAATATGGTAAAAAAAAAAGTAGTAAAAACAGTGCTAAACTACCATATGATTGCAAAATGCACATTACTATGGCAGGAAAAATATTAAGGTTTATCTATACATTAATGAAGAAGGGATGCGGTGGACTCAGTGGCTACGATGCTAAGCTTGTCGATCGAAAGGTCAGCAGTTCAGCAGTTCAAATCCCTAGTGTCGCATAACGGGGTGAGCTCCAGTTACTTGTCCCAGCTTCTGCCAACCTAACAGTTTGGAAGCACATAAAAAATGTAAGTAGAAAAATAGGGACCACTTTTGCTGGGAAGGTAACAGCATTCCGTGCGCCTTTGCCATTTAGTCATGCCGGCCACATGACCATGGAGACATCTTCAGACAGTGCTGGCTCTTCGGCTTTGTAACAGAGATGAGCACCGCCCCCTAGAGTCGGGAACTCAAGCACATATGCGCGAAAGGAACCTTTACCTTTACTTTATACATTAATGAACTTGATTATCTGACTAGAATAGAGAAACACATTTCTGCATTTTCAGGGGTGGGGGGATCCTGCTTTGTTGGAATCATGATTTTGATACAAATATTCTAATTGCTATCTTAATTAGTTTAATTAATAATTAACATAAGATCTTTCTGAAGGGTCTGGCTCAGTTCTGCAGATGAAACTGTTGCGTCTGTGGAAAATATGAGACAAATCAAGACCACTTATGCAAAATGGCTTCAGCTGAATTTATACATCATATTTCATATATACAGAGTGTAATTTCCTGAGAGTGCATTTGTTATGGTCAGCAGGGCAAGCGACCTGAGCATAATGAAACCATTTAGAACTTGTGCGCAGAAGAGATGGAAATTTGCACATTGCAACTGACAGGAGGGGCACCCACAATATTGGAAAAGCTCTTTGCTACTGATGAACACTGTCTCTAAGGGGTCATCTGCATGTTCTTCTTTGCCAGTGCAAAGATGTTCCACTAACCATTCAATGGGGACCTGAATGCCTGATATTGCTGTTGTCTTCCCCAACCCATGAAGTCAGAGTCCTCTTGTCTTTCAGTGCTCCTTTTCCTAAGTGATGTTCCTCCAGTTCTCTAAGGACAGGTTGTTTGGAACGGCCAATCACCTGCAAATCATTTCAAGTAACTTTAGATTTAGAGATCTGCACTGTTACTATTGGCAACCTGTGGCTACTCTGGGCACAACTCTGCCTCTACATATTACATGATTGCTGTGCATGTGGAGCCATCTGCCTTTTGGCAGGAGAAGAATCAAGATTCTCCTAGAGTTAAAAAAAAAATTCTCCCACATCTCGTTGCCAATCCATTTTTGGCAGAAAAGTAGAAAAGGAAGAAGAGGAAGGAAGCTTGGAGTTCTTGGAGTTGGAGTTCTTCTGGCTCCAAAAAGAACTGATTCTGCCATATAAAGTCTGCTTCACAAAGGAGATTGCCAATGGAGATGCTTCCCTGCCTCACCGCCCCCACTCCCCAGAGCAGAGCTGCTCACCCTCCCAGAACTTAAGTGCTGACTGAAAGAAAGCAAGAAAAGAAATACTGTAAGAAGAAAACAAAGGGGAAAATGAAAAAAAGGCAAAAAAAATCTAAAGAAGTTAAGAGGCATATTTGTAGTGAATACACCTCTGAAAAGTCTGTTAAAATATCCCCAACTGGCTTTGGTAGTATCCCAGATGTAGGATTGATTGAGGCAGTCCTGGGAATCAGCAAAAGTAACTTTGAAGGGGAGTCATAGAAGACCTAGAAAGTCAGCAAAAGGAAATGAAATTGGAAAATGAAAATGGGAGGGAGGGTTAGAAAAAAAGTAGTAGTCTTTCCTTTCCCTTTCTCTCTATTTTCTCAAGTGTCACCCAACCAGCAGCCTTTCTTCCATGTTCAAGCTGCGGGATCAAGTCACTTAGATCAGCACTGGTTGAGGAAGAAGAGTAGAAGAAAGTTGTGTCCAGAGCAGCCACTCTGTTAGCTATCAGAGAGGCTGGTAGATGGGTCTGGGACTTCTACATAAATAATAACACATAACATAAATATAGTAGGATGGATTGATGGGGATTAAGGAAAGCTAGGATAGAAAATGCATAGGATATGAATATATAAATTGGTAGGTTAAGCAGGTGAACTAAAATTCGGTGGCAGAAAATATGATGAGCATTTGAATCAAGTTGCTGCCAGATGATAAAGTGGAAAAAGAATTCAGAAAGAAAGACAAAAGTGAAATGATCCAGACTACTTAGCAGTTGGTTGGAGCCAGCTGGAGATGTAAAGATTCTACAGTACAAAATTTAGAATAATAGCAAGGGAACTGTAAAAAGAGGAGCAGGGAGAAAGGGGACCAAGTCCCCACTTCTTTCCCAACCAGAGGTAGGTTTCAGCAGGTTCTGACCAGTTCTGGAGAATCAATAGCAGAAATTTTGAGTAGTTCAGGGAGAACCAGTAGTAAAAATTCTGACTGGCCCCACTCCCATCTATTCTCTGCCTTCCAAGTCCCAGCTGATCGGGAGGAAATGGGGATTTTGCAGTAACCTTCCCCTGGATTGGGGAGGGAATGGAGATTTTACAGTATTCTTCCCCTGCCACGCCCACTAAGCCACGCCCACCAAGCCATGCCACACCCACCAAGCCATGCCCACAGAACCGGTAGTAAAAAAAATTGAAACCCACCACTGCTCCCAACCATGGGTAACAGAGAATGGGAGAGAAAAGGGGAGATTGTACCCTTTCCTATGGGGTCAAGGCAAACAGACTTGTTTCTCAGATAGAGAAACCTGGGATACAGGTTTCAAGTCTTGGATACAGAAGAACTTTAACTCCCCTTTTATAATCTCCCCTTTTCTCTCCCATTTCTCTGTTACCCATGGTGGGGAGTGGGGACTCAGTTCCCCCTCTCTCTGTTCCTCTTTTCATGGATTATAGGAGAACAGAGGAAAAGAAGTAGCCTCTCTCATCTTCCAGGCACTCCCTGCTGACAGAATCCCCTTCTGTTTTATTGTTGAGATGAAACCGTGATCCATAGAGCACTCAATATTACCAATGGAACTAGTGATGCCAAGACATCCTATCGGCAACATGTATGGCTCCAGTAAATTGAAAACTGGTAATTTTTGATCTAGTTAGGACAACTGATAAGGAAAATTGACTGGATCAGTTATGTCATGAGGCCAGCACCAAAGTATATGACTCCTTCAATCCCCAAAGGATTTTTTTCCCTAAACAAGGCCTCATAGTTTTCATCTTTTTTGGTATCACTGAGCAAGGAATCACCTTTCATTTTCTGGACAGGTCTGAATAATTGCTGCTCATTCAGGCATATATGATCTACTTATACTGCTCCACTACTTGTAATCTCCTTCCTAAAAGAATAAAAGTACCAAAAAAAAAGCAGTATTGCTAAGTGCCAGTTGCTGGAAAACTCAGGGAACAAGAAACCACTTGGATTTCTAAGAAATTCTTTATGATATTATGATAAAACATAACAGAATCCTAAAAGCCTACCTGTTGGGGAAGGAGTGGCAAAATCTGGGAGCGGAATTAAATGAGGGATCAGCCTAGAATCCATACATAACCATAAGCAGACTAAGCCCAAACACACTTGAATTCCATTGACTCCAAGCAGGTGCTAACATCAGTTGAAACTAGTCCTGTGTGTAGGAATGGGTAGCAATAAATCAGTTTAATTGGACCTTCATATATGGAATGGATCTTTGACACATGACACTAGTAAGGTAATTCTCCAACACAACAGTTGCCTAGTGGAATTAAGGTGGAGATAGTCTTTCCCCCTTTCCTGAACTCGGGATTCTCTTCCATAGTTATTATTTCTTGTTTCCTCCCTCCTGTCTTGTTGTCTACCTTCCCCAAGGTCTGTTAACATTCCAGTACACGATGCATTTCTGGTCAAACCTACATCAGAAAAGGCTATCAGAGGCATATTATGATCCTGTAGAGAAACAGGCAGGAACCAAAAATCACATGCGAGTCCAATGCTTTATTGATTTACGTTGGACAATATTATTAGGTGGGTCATTCTTTGCTATACCAGGCCCCAATGCTGATATGTTTCAGACTTGTTTTATTATTGTGTTACTTGTTTATTTGATTTATCAGACTGCCTAACTGCAAGCCTTCCCACTTGATAATCCTCCTAATATTGTATTTTACAGAATTTTTATAACTGACTTTTATCATTACTGTACTGGAGAACATAATTTTTAAAATATGAAGTACTGAATTGATACTGCAAATAAGAAATTAATAAAGAAATAAAATAGGTTAGCATCAGGCAGGAAACACTACCAGCTAATTCTACTGTATTGTAAGGCTACATTGAGAGAATCTTGCGAATCTGAAAGTACAAAACTCTTTTAACAGCCTGATCAATTAGGGAAGGTCCTTCCTAAGTTTCTTTCTCTAACTTCTAAGCAACTGTGAGCTCCTCCCTCTTTTAGTTGATCATTCCCTAGGCAGCATCTCTTTCCTTCCTCCCTCAAGGCCACTTCCACTTACTATTGCAGTTAGGATCATTACAACAGCATCTATTTAACAAACCAACTAGGCGACTTTTAATGTGAGGATGGGAAAAGGAAGTCATCTGAGTCCAAATTAGCAAGAATATTTGCTCGATCACTCTTGCTTTGGCACGGATATCTTCTCTTTCCTCCTTAAGGTTTCATACGAATGTTGTAAGAATTACAGTCCTCTTCCTTTGTACCGTGTGTAGAGAAATGTTGTTCGATTGCTTCTTTTTCACAAGAAGTTGTAAGAGTGTCCTCCATTGTCCTTCTGCCATAGCAAGGACACCAAGTTTGTTTTCTCCTTTACTTATGTGAGAAAAGGGTATTTTGTAGCACTACTGTAAATGGAAATGTAATATTTCTGTTTGCAGTTCCAATTTCACAGCTGAATGGGATTTGCAGTGAGAGAATTCTAATAAAATGAAGAAACATTTAATGCTGTGACTGGCAGGTAGGAAAAGGGTATGCGGCAGTTCCATTTTTCTGATTATGTTAACAAAACATGACATGTGCTTTTATAACATACAGACAAGAATTTGATTTACAATTTAAATCTGATGACTGAAACACTGATTAGATAACTTTTCCCCACAAGCTCCGTTTACCATTTGAATTGCTTAATATAGAAATAGATATTTTTGTGTCTAGAAATTAGCATTCCAAATTTTAATTGACTTCTACATAGTACTTCACAAACTCTGGCTAAGCACATCTGTACTTTGATACTTGATTAAACAATTTAGGAACTGTTGAATTTTTGATTCCATATTAAGATATGTTTTTGCTCGTTTTTTAAATACAGCTGAGAGATGCTTCAGAGGCAAAGTTGGACATGATTTAGACAAAGTTAAATACTTCCAACCCATATAGTCTGGAACCTTAATGTAATGCCTTCATGCCCTGAATTTTCAAATCCTCCTAATTAAATACCCATCAGGTTTACCTAATGTTATTGTTTAGGGTTTGTTTTTTTTTAAAAAAAGGGAAAAATAGTGTGATACAAAGCAACGTACTAACTTCAAATCTCATCTTTATTTCCAAAAATGCTTTTGTGGCCAACTCTTTACCACAGATACATTCTTAGAAAATAAAATTTACAGAAGGCCACGATCTGAGGCTTTATTTCAAAAAGTGTGCTAATCTAATAAAAATACAGAGGGAAGGGGAAATGATGAAGGCCAAAAGAGATTGGAGGGAGTAACTTCTCTTGTTCGTAAATAAACATTTTGTGATTGGCCAAAGTCCAGCATTTTGTGTGTGGGACACATACTAAGTGAAAGGAAGATGGATGGTGGGCAGTATGAACTACCAATTTGCTACCAAAAAGGAGTGAATGGGCCCTGCCTTAAAGACAGGGATGAAATACAGCAGGTTCTGACAGATTTTGGAGAACCGGTAGCAGAAATTTTGAGCAGTTCAGAGAACCGGCAAATACCACCTCTGGCTGGCCCGAGGGTGGGGTGGGAATGGAGATTTTGCAATATCCTTCCCCCAGGAGTGGGATGGGAATGGAGAGCTTGCAGTATCCTTCTCCTGCCATGCCCACCAAGCCACACCACGCCCACTAAGCCACGCCCACAGAACCAGTAGTAAAAAAATTTGGATTTCACCACTGCTTAAAGACCCAGAAAAGACATTTGAAACCTCAGAATAACAGAATAACAAGAGTTGAAAGAGACTTTGGAAGTCTTCTAGTCCAATCCCCTACTCAAGCCGGAAACCCGATACCATTTCAGGCAAAGATAGGAAAGTAAGGTAGCATTACCCCACTTCAGTAGCACATCAGGTTGGGAAGCAGCATGTGTGCTCCAGAGATGGCCTCCAGCCTTCCCTCTAGAGCAGGGGTTCAAACCCGATTTCATTGAAGGCCGCATCAGGGTTCTGTTTGACCTTGGGGGCCGGGGTAGGTGTGGTCAGAGTGGTCACAGCCAGATTGATGTCACTCATGTTGGGGGCGTCTGTGGTGGCGCTCTGCCAGTGAAAACAGGCTCCAGAGCTCCATTTTCAACTGCGATGGCCTCCTGACACCCTCTGCCAGTGAAAACAGAGTTCAGAGCAGGCCGTGTGCAGCCCCCTGCACTACACATATGGCCCTCCCGAGCTCCATTTTTGCTGGCAGAGGCACCGTAATCCAGTTCTTTGCTGTTTCTAGGGTGGCCCTGTGGGCCAGATCTAGGCACCCCACAGGCTGGATTTGGCCCCCGGGCCTTGAGTTTGACACCCCTGCTCTAGAGGTTCAACTGTTCTGCTAATTATCTTAAAAATTACTTAAAATTATTATTCAAGGACAACTTTAGACTGAGCTCAAGAGCTCACTACTATTCAAGTAGTTATGAGATCCCATAAAGCTCTGGAGCACAAATAATGGCATCGCCCACAAAGAAACAGAAACTTATTTTTCTTTTTTAATAATAACTGCAGAAAATACTTCCTCTGTGGATTAGATGGTTTCTCATTCTGAAGGTGTGTTTCTGATAAAGTCCCACCAACTCTCTTTTTTAACTAGTGAAGTACAGGTAATCCTCAATTTAAAACCATTCACTTAGCAACTGAAATTACAACAGCACTTAAAAAGGGGACTTATGACCATTTTCCACACTTACAAGTTACAACCATTGCAGCATCTCAATGTTCATGTGATCAAAATTCAGATGCTTGGCAACTGACTCGTATTTATGATGGTAGCAGTGTTTCCCCTGGGTCACATGACCACCTTTTGCAACCTTCTGACAAGGAAAGTTAGTGGGGAAATCAGATTCACTTAACAACCTTGTTAACTAACTTAACAACTGCAGTGACTGATTTAACTGTGGCAAGAAAGCAGTGGTGAAATTCAATTTTTTTTTACTACCGGTTCTGTGGGCATGGCTTGGTGGACGTGGCAGGGGAAGGATACTGCAAAATCTCCACTTCCACCCTACTGCTGGCAGAAGGATATTGCAAAATCTCCATTCCCACCCCACTCTAGGACCAGCCAGAGGTGGTATTTGCCAGTTCTCTGAACTACTCAAAATTTCCACTGCCGGTTCTCCAGAACCTATCAGAACCTGCTGGATTTCATCCCTGCAAGAAAGGTCATAAAATGGGGCAAAACGCACTTAACAACTGTGTCACTTAGCAACAGAAATGTTCAGCTCAGTTGTGGTCATAAGTCAAGAACTATCTGTCCACTTTTCTCAAAAAAACAATTTCAGTGCCTGATATATGAATCTGCCTTGTCCTTTAATCTATTGGCATTCAAAGATCACAGTAAGGATTGCCAGACCTATCTAGCAATGAATGAAAACTGTTCCCCCCACTCCTTCAGCGAGTATCGGGGGAGTTGTGCTTTGCCCATTCGAAGGAGCAGCCTGATGTGCTGTCCAAAAATCAAAAATGATAGCATATTTCTAGCACTGCCAGAAATATTTGATCAGTAAAGCACATTTCCCCGTCTAAAATGGGGTTATAAAACATAGCTCTGGTTATTAACTGAAGCAAGGTACTAATGATAGCAGTTAAGTGAACAGATAATAGAGTGACTTCCAGGCTTCTACAGTCAAAACCAAAAGAGAAAAGGGTTAGCCTTCAATCTCTCTTCCTTTTTTTTTCCACCACTCCAAAATGAAATCAGAGCTCATACATAATTTCAAACAGCTCACTGAAAATGATTTAGACTGAACTCTGCTGACTCCCAAAGACCACTGAGTAATCCCAGGCATGGGTAAGAGGTTCTGTGATTTATTTTATTTTATTTTTGGCTGGGTGACCCTGCTTCAATTTCACAGGCAAAGGGTCAAAATGCATTTCTAATAACAATGTTTGCTGGTCTCACCTGGAGCACGGGGAGGGAGAGCGAGGTATAATGATAAAGCTGCTGGATCTTTTGTTAAATTTGTGGGCTAAAAGGCTCCTTTGTTAGCTGCCAGTTCTTATTTATGTTATATTTAAGGTTGGAAGAGTTCTCCACTGTTTTGACATTGCAGGTGACGTTAGGGCATCTTCGACTGCACGGCTTTTTAAATAGATATGGGGAACAGGATAAATTTTACGAATTAACTATGGTAACATGGAGAATGCCAACACTGTTCTGTTCTTGGGATCCAGGGAAAAGTGTGTGTGTGTGTGTGTGTGTGTGTGCGTGTGTGTGTGTGTATACATATACATATACATATACATATACATATACATATACATATACATATACATATACATATACA
>WNWU01000001.1:30230154-30291107 GCA_012654045.1 Ptyas mucosa
AAAGGAAAGGAAAGGAAAGGAAAGGAAAGGAAAGGAAAGGAAAGGAACAAAGCCACAGGCCCAGGTGGGATGGAGGCCAAGGTAGGAAACAGAGGATCACAGGGTTTGGGATTGGGCAACAAAATCAAGTAGTGATGGGCTGGGAAAAGATGGGAGACAAAGGGCAAGCAGGGAAGACACCCCTATTATTCTTTTCTGAGATTGATCTTATAATAGTACATGATAATGGTCTTGAGAGAAAGGCAAAGGGACACAGTCAAGGGAACAGTCAAATAAAAGGCAATTGAGTCCATAGAAGGAATGTGGACAGGGCAAGAGACTCAGAAGAGATCCTCCCTAGTTTTGTGGGCTGTAAAGGTGATAGGGGAAGAAATGAACTTTCAGGCTTGCAAGATTCTTTTAATGTAGCATAACTATAAAGTAGAATTACTCAGCTGGTCATGTTTCCTGTCTGCAGTAGCTCATAAGACTGACAGTTCCCTTTCAGAACATAAGACAGTAATTGATATACTTCTCACCAATCCTACCTTGTAAACCTTCCCTAATTTAGTTCAGTTTCAACCAGCATTTTAAACAGTAGCAGCAGAAGCTTAATATATTCTGCAATTATAGCTTGTTACAGGATACTACAATCTTTCATGCAAGCTCCTGTACTATGCACAATTAAATTCAAATTATTCTTCAACACAACAGCAAACCTAATTTCATATATTAAAATCTAACTGGCACAATAGGCATGGCCAGTTATTACAAAAACAGTTTTTTTAAAAAAAAATCTGTGTATCTTGAATTGCATAGAAAAATTCCCCATATGAGTTATAAATATGAATTTTCTAGCACATTAAGGTGCATAGAATTGGTGGTATACAATACAGTGGTGGGTTGCTCCCGGTTCTGTCCGATTCTATAGAATAGAATATAGGATCCCGTGATCCCGCTGTGAACCAATAGTAAAGGTAAGTGGAACCCACCGGTGATACAATACACTCAAAGTTTCACAGATAAATGCTTGCCAAGTTTATCCTAAGAAACATACTTACTTATTAATTTGCACTGAATCAAATGAACTTAATTCAGTGTAAATATCTTCATATATATTTACACTTTATATTTATTGCATTATTTATTAATTTTTTATTTACATTACATTTCATGGACATGATTATATTACTGCTCATATGTAGAGAGGCTTTGGACTTATTTATTTACTTTAAATGGTTCTTGAGCTCCACTGTCTGGTAAGTGGCTTGAATTCAAAATATAAAAAGATAATTTACTAATTTTCAAATTAAATACATAACACTCTCATAAAATGTGTTACCTGCAGACCCTAGGGGTCCTGATGGAAATCTTGGGGGGGGGCATCATCACTGCTTTCAGAACTGCAATGTACATATAAGCATTCATTGGCAAACTGTTCTTTTGCTCAGCATCCTAATTTCCTCACATATCTGAAAATATATAAAAAGCAGTCCAGATTAATCTCATTTGCATTTTGAACTAAATTCAGAAAGACTGGAAAATTCATTGTTTGAAAGAGTCCATATTCATATTCTTATGGTTGCTAGCCAGAATCCAAAACTAAGAGAGAAACTTTTCCCTCTTTTAATTAATTAATTTTAAAATAATGAATTAATCAAGGTGCTATTTTATTTACAAGTCATTTTATTTTATGTGCATTGATAGATCACATCCCCTTTTCTTTATGTAATTCCCATTGAAGTTGTAGTCTCTATTGTTGTGGGGTGCTAGCTTAAAATCATAGATCATAAAACATAAAACAATTAATTATGCCAATAAATTAATACATGCCTTTACATGCTCCCTTCACAAAATCTCACCTACCACTGTGATACCTCCAGGCTTAGAACATGTCACATGATCTAGCCACTGTTTAAGCATGAGGATAGATAATTGGGAAAAAGTCATAAATCTCACTAGCAGACATAAATGCACAAGGAAGTTTGAGGGTTATTTTTGTTGACATTTCTCTGAATCGCTTAAAACATTCCACCCACAGTTTGATAAAGGAAAGAGGGTAGCTCATTATTTTTTTCCTATGTCTTATGTTTCATTCCTTGTCTGATTTGAAGCTTGCCTGGAAGTACATTTGACATATTTTATACAATGCTGAACTCTGTTTTCCTCTTAATGTGTTTACTTTAAGTATTTAAATAAGACCAATAAGGAGGGGGGAAATGTTTCAATAGGCAGACAATGCTCATGAAAAAAATATCTTTTTTTCCCCTTACTAGTGGGAACTTGAACTTAGATGTTTTTTTCATATGAAAATATGCAAGGTGGAAATGTCAAATCCTCAAATGGGAAGCTTCTTACTAAAATGTGACTTTGCTACTAAATTGCCTATAATCCCAGAAAGCTGAATTTTGTGAGAATAATGCAAGGTTTACCAGTCAGTTGCAAAAAGGAAAGTCTCTTTGAGCAATGTTCTTACTTGATATATACTTTTTATGTGAAAGGGGTTTTTTGCCCTCCTACTGTGGCTTGGTAAAAGGCACCTCTGGGAGAGTACTTGATAAATAAATGTTCTTGGGAGTATTTAATAAACACTTAAAGAAAAGCTCGCACACTGCATTGAAGGATAAAGGTGGAAATGGACTTAATGTGCATTTTGGAACCTCTATTGAGGACTTCAAAACCGTTTTACAGTCTGTTTTACAAAACTTAAAAAGTAATTGTAATGTCGGACTTCCGGCAGTGACGTTGGCGTGCATGGAGCGAGAGAATGGGGCTCTGTTCTTGTAGCTCCAATATTCCCAGCCAGGAAGCCGAATTAGGTACTATTGATCCCGGAGAGATTGATAGAAAAAAGAGTAATCTTCAAGTACCTCAGGGGAAAAAGCAATTGAGCCGAAGGTTCAGGAGAAACCTCTTAATTCTGGTGGGGGAAAACCAGGCATTTTGGCTGGCCCGAAGCGCTGACAGACGAAGAGTAGGAAGTGAAAATTGAATCAACAGATCGCAACGGTATGAGAAGAGACTTTTTTTTTTAAGTGAGTACAATTATATCAAGGAAGGAAAGAGCAGAGAGATTGAGGCTCCAAAATCAGTGGCAAATTTGCAGCCAGATAAACACGGCGATGAAAAGGGAGAGGAGCAGAAGAAGGAACTTTGACAGGTAGTGACTGTGCGAAAGGCGAGAGAACAGGTGAGAGAAGGAAGAAAACTCCAATGGATATAATTCAAAGCTTGAGAGCGGTGTTGACTATAAAATAAACAGATTTTCTAGAAGACAGTGCATTGGACCAGGATTGTGAGATTGATGGAAGGCTTTAAAGATTGGAAAAGAGATAACAAGTGGCGGAACTGGAGTGGTGATTGGAGAAGTGGTGGTTCTAACGGAAATATACACAGAGCAGAGTTGGAAAATAACAAAAATAACAAACTTAAAACTTTTTATCTAAAATTGTTGAAATTGGATATTTGGACATTTTTGGAGAGTGGCAGTAAAAACTATATTTGAAGAGAGTCGAAGTGGAGGCTAAGGGGCAGACAAAGGAGCGGGGGGGAAAGGACTGAACAGAGGACTGAACAGAGAATGATGCAAGAGTGAGAGAGGATTGTATGGAAGAAGAACATCAAAATATATATACATAGACCAAGTGATTAATGATATTTGACTATTCTTATTAGAATTAATTATTAGTAATTGTTGATTATTAATTGGTAATTAGTGGTTAATGATTGCAATAAACTGGATTATTGATGTTGAATATTAACCTTAAGTAACTGCTAATTATATCTACCTATCTTCATATTTGATTACATATATAGCACTAACTATACTGTTAACTAATTAATTTTTAGAGTTTTAAAAAAATTCCCTCGTTTTCCTCATTTTTCTTCTCTGTCATAAACGTATATATGTGTTAAAATTTATAGAGTCCTAAATAAATACATAGAGGGACATAGAATATATATAGTAAAATATATAGCCTTGTGGAGTGATAAACATATTTATACAGCTATAGTCATAATATTATAAATATAGATTGACATTTAAGGAATTGCACTATTTAGGTTAAATTTAAAAACTATTCAAGTGACTCTTATAGGTAACAAATTTAAGGATATTAA
Source organism: Ptyas mucosa (assembly GCA_012654045.1). Lineage (NCBI taxonomy): Eukaryota > Metazoa > Chordata > Lepidosauria > Squamata > Colubridae > Ptyas > Ptyas mucosa. The sequence continues at coordinate 30,234,253 of WNWU01000001.1, forward strand.
AAGTAAGTCATTGTATGAAAATTTGGAAGAACTTGCATCAAATAATATAAATGATACAGGCACAACAACAATAACCAAAATAAATAAGAAAACAACCTCAAATCAGGCATCTCTTACAGCATCCCCAGCACAGCAAAGGTTGATAAAAAGCATGCTGGGAGCAGATAAAGAAAAGACAGGCTCCATTTCCAGTATACAAAATATTCAATCAGTGTTGGCAATGATCCAGGAGGCAATGAACAAGACACAAGAATCCATTGCGAATAATCACGAGGAAACAAAAAGAAATCATGAGGACCTTAAATCTGATGTGGGAGAAATAAAAGACAATATTAAAAAAAATGGACGATAAAATAGAAAAAATCCAACAGAACATCTCTAGGAATGAGCAAAGGATCCAAAAAGTAGAATAAAAAAATGGAACAAACAGATAAGAAAATAGAGACGTTGGAACAAAAACAGTCAACCAGTAGGAAACTAGAAGAATCGATTGTGCATCTGGAAATGGAGAAGGCATCATTTTATCTTAGGTTCCAAAATATTAAGGAAAATAAGGATGAAGACTTAGGAGAGATAATGGCGGAAATCCTGGCAGAAACAACACAAAGAGATAAGGAGGATATATGAAGAGACATTGATGAGGTCTATAGAGTGCACACAAATTATGCACATAGACACAAATTGCCAAAGGAAGTGCACATTAGATTTACTAAAAAAACAATAAAGGAAGAAATCTATTAAAAAAAGATGATGAATAAAGAAATAGACAAAGAATACATTCAGATGATTGAAAAAGAAATGAACATATTATTCAGGATAAACACAAAAGAGGAAACTTCTCTTCAAAATTTATGGGACATGGCAAAAGCGTACATAAGAGGTCTAACAATTGTGTATATGGTGAAGAAAAATAAAAACAAACAACAAGAATGAGACAACCTGTTAAAAGAGCTTAAACAATGCGAATCTGACCTACAGAAGGATCCTCAAAATAAAACGACCAAAGGAAAAATAAATTTGATAAAACAAAATTAATTTGACCACACAAATAGAGATAGCACGGAAAATTAAGTCAGCAAAGCAAAACCATTTTGAATGTGCAAATAAAACAGGATGCTGGTTTGAAAATTGAAAAAAGAAAATGAGAAAAGAACGATACACCAATTACAAGATGAGAAAGGAGAGATGCATTATAGAAAGGAGGATAAAAAAATATAGCAATTTTTTTTTCAAAAGCTATATGAGCAAGAGGAGATATTTGAAGAAGACATTAAACAATATTTAAATAAATAAGATTTAAAGGAAATAGAAGAGACACACAGGGAAATATTGAATAGGCCAATTAGTATGATTGAATTAATAGATTCAAGGAAAAAACAGAAAAATAATAAAACTCCAGGTTCAGATAGCATCCCGGCAGAATTTTATAAGTCTTGTCAACAACCACTAGATGAAATTATACTTGAAACATTTAATGATGCACTTTTGAAGGCCAAAATACCCAATTCTTGGATGGAAGCCATTATCATCCTTATTCCAAAAGAGACCAATCACAAATCAAAAATTATAGACCAATATCTTTACTAAATGTAGATTAAAAATTATTCACATTGATTATTGCTGAAAGACTAAAAAAAGTAACAAACGGATATATCCATTTGATCAGAACGGCTTTCTGCCAAAAAGACAAATAAAAAATAATATGAGAATAATAATTGATGTATTGGAATACTACGAAGCAAATCCAGATAAACAAATGGCACTAATATTCTTGGATGCACAAAAGGCCTTCGACAATTTAAATTGGAAATTTCTTACTTTACAATTGGAAAATATGAAATTCGGCGATAAATTTGTAAATATGATAAAGAAAATATACTCATCTCAAACAGCAAAAATAACAATAAACAGAGATGTGACAGAACAATTTATAATAACAAAAGGAATGAGACAGGGATGCCCTTTATCCCCTTTATTTTTCATACTATTTTTAGAGATACTGTTAAATGAAATTAGAAGAGACAAGGAAATAAAAGGACTGAAAGTTAAAAAAGAGGAATATAAACTTCAAGCCTTTGCCAATGACTTGGTCTTCATCATAGAGCAGCCAAAATCGACAGGGCCCAAATTGTTATCAGGAATAGAAGAATATGGGAAGGTAGCTGGACTCAAAATTAACAGGCAAAAAACAAAGGCATTAACGAAGAATCTCACAAAACAACAAGAGAAAGAACTAGAAGACAGAATGGGTATACAAATGACAAAAAAAGTAAAATATCTAGGAATATAGCTAACAAACAAAGGATCATCGATTAGAGAAGACAATTACAACAAATTAACAAGACAGATAAAGAAAGATATAGAAATTTGGAGCAAACTAGTTATCATTTCTTGGGAAGATAGCCTCAATCAAAATGAATGTGCTACCGAGAATGTTATTTTTATTCCAAGTGATTCCGATAAAATTGGGGAAGAATTTTTTTAAAGATTTTAACAAACTTATAGCAAATTACATTTGGCAGGGAAGAAAGCAAGGATCAAAATAAAACACTTACAAGATACGAGAGAGAGAGGAGGATTAGCACTCCCAAACTGGGAAACATATTACAAAGCAACTTCATTGATATGGATTAAAGATTGGATGGAACTAAAAAACAAAAGAATATTGTCATTAGAGGGGTATGATCTACAAAGAGGATGGCATGCTTTCTTGTGGGAGGGAAAAAGTAGACAGCACAGATATTTTCAAAGACATTGATCAGGGAAGCATTGCTACAGACATGGCAGGGTATAAAAAAGAAACACTATGACAAAATTCCGGAATGGCTATCTACTATGGAGGCACAAATCTATCCAAATGCTCTAGATATTGGTAAAATGAAAACTTACAAAGATTTGCTGAATAATTAAGGAGAAATAAAAACAAGACAGGAATTGAAAGAATTGGGTACAGACATTGATTGGTAGCCCTATATGCAAATAAAATCTAGATACAGGACAGATTTGGCACAATTTGGATTTCAAAAGGGAACATACGAATTAGATAAAATTCTTCAGGGAACAGAGGATAAATTGATTAAAAAAACCTATAATTATTTATTAAGATACAAATTGGAAGAAGAGGTAGTTAAAGAAAATATGATAATTTGGGCAAAAAATTTTGGGTACAATATTGAATTAGATAAATGGGAGAAATTATGGAATATAAACTACAAAGTAACGATGTCTGTACCCTATAAAGAAAATATGTATAAAATGTTTTATAGGTGGCATCTCCCACCTGCCAGATTGGCAAAGATGTTTCCAAATACTTCCCCACTTTGTTAGAAATGTAAAGGAACTTATTATTACATGTGGTGGTCTTGCCAGAAGGCAAAACAATTTTGGCAAACAATTAAAATACAAATAGAAGAAATTATAAATCAACAAATAGAAGTGAGGCCAGAAAATTTCTTACAGGAATAATTACCGGGCCATATGAAAAAGAAATAAAATACTTAATTATTCACATATAGACTGCAGCACAAACAGTTTTCACCCAAAACTGGAAAAACAATGACATACCATCAGAAGTCAAGGTGATTAGAAAAATTATGGAGTGCGCAGAAATGGATAAGCTCACAAAGGAGATACAAGAAAAATTTGAAACAGAATACTACTTAGTCTGGGAGAAATGGTATAAATGGTTGGAGGAGAAAGGGGGAAAAGAAAAAAAGGGGGGGACAAAAGAAAACTAAACAATGGTTTGATTAGGTGGAGAAATATGGAAACAAATGGGAAGATATAAATTGTGGAAAGAAAACTAGGTACCTCTTTATGTTAAATGTAAATAAAATATTTAGATTAAGAGAATATATATATTATATACTAGAAATATATGTATAAAAGATAGATTAAGATAAGAAAGAGAAAATGTATAAATATAGATTACTGATGCGAAGATGTTGAAAAGAAGATGTAAATATCTGTTTTTGTTTGTTTGTTTTTGTTTGTTTGTTTGTTTTTAAATGTTCAATAAAAATTATTTTTTTAAAAAAAGTAATTGTAATGTCATATTGGAGAGCACAACACAATCATAATCTTTTAACTAAACTCTAGTCCTGTAGTCCTTATTTCTCTCATGCATCCATTCATTCTCTGTTTTATGATTAATCTAAAGGTTTAAACATAGACATGATGCCATAAAGCCATAACTGGATCTACTTTTCTTTTTCTTTTTTTTCTTTTTTGAAAAGAAGCAATATTTGGGTCTGGACTGTAACATGTGGATACAGTCAGTGGTGGTTTTCAGCCAGTTTGGGCCAGTTCAGGTGAACCGATAGTTAAATTGCTGTCTGGTCCCACCCCACCCCTTCCCCTCCCACCCCCTCCCGGATTCCCCCCCCCCCCCCGGCCCATTTTCACTCCCAAGAGGCTTCAGGGAGGCTTCCTAGGCCAATTTTCGCTTCCCAGGCAGCTTCAGGGTGGCTTCCTAGGCCCATTTTCGCTTCCCAGAAGGCTTCAGGGAGGCTTCCTAGGCCCATTTTCGCTCTCAGGAGGCTTCAGAGAGGCCTCCTAGACTCAAAATGGGGCATGAGGGGTGTGGTGTCCCCCCATGGCCTGTTTTTGGTCCCAAGGGGGTGGAGGAGGCCGAGTACTGCCTGTCACACCCCCTGGCCACACCCACCATGCCCACCCAGCTGGTCATTAGGGCAGAAAACTGGTTGTTAAATTATTTGAATCCCACCACTGGATACAGTATGATACTTAAGCAAGCTTTTCTCAGGACAGATTCTTTAGAACCAACTTCTGTACAAAGTGTAATTTCCAATGGACACCCTTGTATTATTGGATCTGGCTCATCATTTTTAAAGTTTGAAATAACTTACACTCCAAATATTTTTGAAAGGACCTGCCTAAATGTTAATATCTTGAGAAGAGATCTTTTCCAATTACTATCACTAGGAGGAATGCCTTATCTATTTACAGAATAGAAAATCTTCTTTGTGGTGGCACCCCACATGTGCAGTTTTCTCCCAAGAGAAAGAGGTGATAGGCACTTAGTTGCTTTCTATGCCATGCCAAATCAAAACATTCCTTTTTGGTGAGACATTCTGAAGTTAAATATGAATAGATGCAAAAAAAAATTTACCATGTCACCTGATGTCTCTAATTCGTTTTTTCTTTTTATACAACTATCATACAACTGTGTTGCAAAGGTTTCAGTGTTCATTTCAAGACAAAAACAAGCAATTTTCTACAGTATAAATGAAAGAACAAAAGATTTGAGATTACCATCCTTATCTGAGAGTACATTCCACAAAAAGAATTGGGCTCATTTCTGAAGAGACACCAGCCGTGGTTCACCATAATCCACAGTAACTTCTAGTCAGCACTGTCTTCCTCTTCTGCTGATTGTTTAGGTTGAGGAGTTCTGGGAGGAAGCATTACAGAGGAGGTAGCCACCAGGCAGTCTATAATGCCATAATCTAGAGGGCATTCATGGACAGTTCTCTACAATACCTCATGTTAAGAGCTAAGAATTCTCTTAGAACCAGGAGTACTAAGCATCTGAGCTACCTGTGACTCTAAAGAGGGGCACAAATCTGATACCTCCTCTGAGATGAACCAGTGGGACTCTGGAATGGTTACTAACTCCAAGGCCGCCTGTCTCTTCCTTGCAACTAACCTACTACCAGGAAGTCTGCCCAACCAGAATTCCTTAAAATAAGGTCTTAGGTTCTCCAGTGTAGCTGCCCACCATGATGCATTGCTCTGGAGAATCTGCAGTATTTGACACAAAGACAAGCCAGTACAACTCTCAAAGGAAGTTACCTTACCAGCTTTGAGATTTCCCTCAGAGTGAGGCACTGAGAAATCTGTACTCCATTCTGAAAATCCGGAGGGCCTGGCCTCAATCTACCATGAGGAGTTTAGCTGAATAGCTACATCTGCTTTGGTATCTCCATTCCACACTGCCTTCCCCCCTGTAGTTGCAGCAGCTTCATGGATTAAACCTGCTTATGCATCTGTGCCTGAAGGGCCAATGCAAAAGATGGCTTCCAGGCTTGACAGCATCTACATCCCTATTGTTTATCTGGCAGAGGCTGTTGATTATTGCGATCTATGCCTTTGAAAAAGGATGAAGCAATACCATGGCTGGAAGAAGAAATGCAGCAAGTTTTTAAACCCCAATGTGTTTCACACATGATTTAATTTGTGGCTTGCCCAATTGGGTGCCGTTGGCAAAAGGTGACTTTCTGGAGCTTTCTTCTTAGTGGTCATGAGGTTAATCAGCATTGGAACCAAGACCTCAAATCTCATGACTATTAATCATGGTTTCAGGCATGTGGCACTCAAAGTAGTTGTAAATCATAATAACAGCCACTACAAATTGATCTATTGAACTGGAAAGCAGACTTGTTTCACTGATGGGGGGGGGGGGGATGAGCTTGGGTAAGGAAAGTAAGCAATGTAACATAATGTTTATTTTACTTGCTTTCCTTTTGGGAGGTAGATTCTTTCAGTCACTTGCCTCTCATGTGCTCCCAAAGTAGCAAAATATCTATTATTTTTTCAATGAAACTTCATTTATTTCAAGCCCAAAGCAACTCTCTCTCTCTCTCTCTCTCCCCCTCTCTCTCACTCACTCTCCCCCTCCCCTCTCTCTATCTCTCTCCCTCACCCTCTCCTTCTCTCTCTCCCTCCATCCATCCAGCTAGCTATCACAATGAGATAGGCATCAAATAAATTTAACAAAGAAACAAAATTATAATTAATAATATTCAATGACTAGCCCAATATTGCTTGTTAATTCAATGTATTCATTGAATACAAATATATTCATATATAGCATTTGGCTATATATTTTTTAAAAACTCTGCTTACAAATTCATACAAAATATCTGAGTCTTAGTGAACTTTTTACAGTATACTTGCATTTTATATACTGATAAAAATATAAATTATACCACAATCCATTCAATGGATTAATCATAAGATGCTTATGATACTGCAATATGAAAAGAAGTGGATAAGGAGGGAGTAAACAAGGAATATAATTACTAGGATAGCAATACATTCTAGTTTTTTCATAATGATTTTCGTAAACAGCATGAAACAGATAAAACTAATACAAACTACAAAAATAAAAGTAGAAAAAGGAAAAATAGGAAGTCCAGGGAAAAATAAAAAGAAAGAAAAAATGAAAATATGGCAAAGAAAAAGAAATATATTAAGAAGTGACTTTCTCCTGCATTGTAAGAAGTGCAGTTTTAAGAGCTTATCAGCTTCTCTTAAGATAAAACAAGACAAAAAAATCTCTTCATCCCATAGCTCGCCTTATATCTATAGACAGATCCTTACAACCTTGACATTAAGACCTTGTAATGATATGTGGATTGACCTTTGGAGATAGGGAGGGCAGATAGATGCTGCCCAGGGAACAACTGGATAAGAGAGGACATCACAGAACAGCAGCTTAACCACAGAATAACAGAATAAGAGAGTTGGAACGGATGTTGGAGATCTTCTAGTCCACGGGTATCAAACTCAATTGCGTCACGTGACGTATCATGACTTTTTTTGCCTTTGTGGAGCTGATCGTCAGAGGCTTTTAAAAGCATTTTTTTTACAACCTCTTCGGCCGAAGAGGTTGCAGAAAAAATGCTTTTAAAAGAAAAAAAAGCCTCTGACAATCAGGCAACTCAGCTGGGATCGTCAGAGGCTTTTAAAAGCATTATTTTACAACCTCTTCGGCCAAAGAGGTGTTAGAAAAAAAGCTTTTAAAAGTAAAAAAAAAGTTGGCCACACCGACCCAGTCACATTACCCCCTACCAAGCCACGCCCACAGAACCGGTAGTAACAAATTTTACATTTCACCACTGGTACAATTACATATTGCTATCCTTGAAGACTTTCCAAGTTCAATTCAGCATCTGGCTATCTTTTTTTTCAGAGATATGTATGTGTGTGAATATATACATATACATATACATATGCATGTGCATGTGCATGTACATGTACATGTACATGTACATACATATATATATACATATACATTCCTGAGAATTCACTCATATAGTTGTGTTTGTCTGTATGTGTATGCACAAACACATGCATGCATACTTTTGAATTTTTTAAACAAGATAAAAATGAATACAAACTAATATAAAGAAGAAAAAAATGAAGTCAAAGAGAAAGAAAAACATATCAAAAAAGAAAGAAGTTGAAAAACAGGGGGGGAAAGATACAAAGTAGCTTCCGATGTTCTTCACAGTAGTTTTAAGTACATATTTTAATCTCTCTCTCTAAAGTTACATCAGGGGTGAAATTCAGCTGGTTCTATCAGGCTCGGGCGAACCAGTAGCGGTGGCTGCAGGAGGCTCCGCCCACTCACGCGGATGTCGTGACATCCCTTTTTTGCGACGATTTTAAGCCTCTGCGCGTGTGAACCGGTAGAGAAGGTATGTGAATTTCACCCCTGAGTTACATCATTTAGTGCTTTTTCTGTAATGTATCCTAGCTAATCATCAAAGCATAAATCACATTTTTTTTCATTTTTATGCAAAAAGAATCCCTAAGAACTTCCAATCACCAATAAATGTAGATGTTTTTTTCTCTAAATAAAGAAAGATACATTCAGAAAGGTTTAGCATAGCTGTCAAAACAAAATTCATTTTGTGTGCCACTGGGAACTGCCTGTTCCCTTTTGAATATATGCTATAAATGTACAGATGTTTGCTACTTCCACCTGATGACAAAAATACCTTTGTTCCCATATAGTCTGTAAAGCAGCCTCAAGGAGCTGGCAATTTTAATGTATTATGTGGAAAAGACAATAATTAATGGTACAGGGAAAGCCTTGTACTGACTTTTTTTTCCTTTTTCTTTCAGTTGTGTATGGATCTCAGAGGTTGCCTGGCCAAGTCCTTGCAGTTTTCTTGGCAAGATTTTCCAGAAGTGGTTTGCCATTGCCTCCTTTCTCAGGCTAAAAGAAAATGACTGGCCCAAGGTCATCCACTTGGCTTTGTGCCTAAAACAGGACTAAAACTCACGTCTACTGATTTCTAATAAGTACACGAATGGGTCATTAGTAATAAATAAATACGTCAGCAACTCAACTGCAACATACAGTATATGTGTGCATGTGTGTGTGTGTGTGCATGAATATGTATTGTGTATATGTATTTGTGCACATGTATACATGCACATCTGTCTAGCTATCTCACTCATTCACTCAATAACTAATGGCAATTACTTGCTTCTGAATTAGATGCTTCAGGTTATACTGCATCTGCAAACAGTGCCTGACATATCTTAAAGCAGCTACTCCTTTTCCTGGGATTAGGCGGCTACCCGCCTAATCCCTAATTTGCTGTGTAATCCTTGGAAAGATGCAGCTATTGTAAGGTTTCACAGGCAAGCTTTAGGCTTTAGAGATTCAGTCCAAAGCATTGCACAGCTCTGCTAATTTAACTTCAGCATGTAAGAGTAATGGTTAGTGTATAGTGTTAATATATACTTTATATTGCATTTCAAAAGTAAGATGCAATCTCCAGTGTTGCAATCTATCTTTTAAATCAGAAAAGCCTTGCACTGGAATGAAATAGTACGTACAGCTTTAAGATTATTTTTTTCCTTCTAAATCATAGAGCTCATGAATTGGATAATAAGCAGGAATTGGAGTAATATGCAGCAGTAAGCTCTTTTAAAACTGAGAACTATTGCCCTAGGCTAGGGTAATATATCACACATATTTCAATTCTTGATTTTCATTCCATAAATTGCACATGGTGGCAGAGTGTTTTCTGTCTACCTGGTAATATTTGCATGGTCATAAGTAATGGAAATATATGTAATTTAGGTTAAGAAGAAAAGGGTTTGCAATTACTAGTTGGAGAATCTGAATATTTGACATATTTTGTATTATAAGGGTGGTGATCAAGAATGGTTCAAATTATACTGAGGGAATTATTATCTGTGCTGCTGTTACAGTGTTTGAATATAGATGATTTATGTCTATGGAGAGCACCATAAAATACTCTGAAGCACCTTGATGCATTTTATATATTGAACAATGCTAATTTGTGCTTAGCATTTTTGGTATAGCACTTCAAGGCTAGACAGGGAGAAGTAAATTGAAGTAAATGATTGAAGAATGAGTCAAATTAGAGTTTATTTTCTTTTACATGCTTGTCCGGTGATTGCAGCCACTTGTTCCCTTTCTGCTTTTGCTCTTGTACTTGATCCTTATTGTTATTTTAATTGTCCCTTTTATCTGGGGTTTTACAAGTCAGCCAAGGAGGAGTTTAACCCAATTTTTCTGCCCACCTCATACTCATTTGCATCTAGCAACACTGCAAATCAGAAGATACTGAAGAATTAGGAAGAGAAGAAGAAATAGAATTGGTGCTAGAATATAGAAATAGGAGGATGACATAATCAAGATACCTTGTAAAACTGTCCATAAATGTCTTCTCTAAAGTAAGAAACATTCTTACTTTACTGTGTAACTTGCCTCGAGCTCTTCCTGTTCCTTTCACGCAAGACTATCTTGTGTCCTCAAATAGCAAATGCTACAAAAAGCTGTATCCCGTGATTATTTTGATTTCATGAACCTGCTTAAGGTTTACCTTTATAATTTAGACACCTCCTAGCTCTTGTTCCCTCTCCTATTTCTCTTCTTGTTTATCACTAGCAAGTTCCAGATCCCAGGACACGAATATCTATACTCCGATGATGAATTAATTCACCCTAAATGGAACAAAACCATTTTCTTCTACACTTTAAGTGGTTGTTCTTTCAATGTTCAGCAAATGAGTCTTGGCACATTTTATTGCATCTACAGCATCTTGTGCATTCCCAGTTTCCAAGTTCTATCTCTGATCCAAGAACTGATAAATTACATAAAAACCACATGACTACTTCTGTGGGGAGAAGGTCGAAGGAAAAACCTTTCAATTTTCATAGCGTTTCCCTTCTATCTGCCACCAAATCAAGCAGCACTTCTGTTAATGATTAGCAACAAGACAAAACTCTTTAGCATGGAGCATTGAACAAGAATTTGATACTCTGTTTACAACACTTGTAATATGGTACCTGTTAGTTTCTCTCCTCCCCACTTCAGTAGGCATCTCCACAGTCATGATTGAAATGCATTTTGGCTCTGCTCCCTAGGCAATTTAACTATTTATGACAACTTATCTTAAAGTGCACATATGAACATTGGGATGTCCAGAGCAATCTGCAAATTGGCCCATCTATGTGGCATTTGGGATGAGACAGAAAGAACTTTAATAATGTGGTGATGAGGAGAGGGGATGTCATTCCTAATTTATTTGAGTCCCTCAACACACATTTTCAGCAGCAATAATAAACAGCAGCAGTTCTTTTTCTCTTTTGAGGGGTGTGGGGGGATCAGGATATATCAAGCTGTGCATTTTTCTGTATCGTCAAGCATTAATTATTTCATTCATGTTTAAGTCATTTTTATTACACACTTAAACAGGCAATAAAGACAAATCTCCCCCCAGCATGAGCTATTTGAACAATAATCCTGTTTTTACCACACCTGAGTAGTTGGCAGAGAAAAGGATGTCAGTTGGAGACAAGGTATATTAAATTTGTGATAATCTTAATTTTATACAGATAGTCCTTAGTTCACAACCGTAATTATGCCCAGAACTGTACTTATAAGTCATGGCAGTTGTTAAGCAGATCACCACCTGACCGAGATCAGTTTTACAAACTATTTTACAGAAGTTGTTAAGTGAATGCCACAGTGATTAATATTCTTCAATAGCCTTTTTTTTCCCCAAAACCAGAAGTAAATGCTAAAAATTAGCCAAACATTAGCCAAAAATGATGGTCACGTGACTGCAGGGTGCTGCAGACGGCCATAAATACAAGCTGGTTAACAAGCTCCCAAAATGCAATCAGTAACTGCAGGCAGTGAGCAGCCATCAGAAGTCCGGAACCAGGGTTGTATGTAGCTTTTGGGAGGCCCGTCATAACTTTTGAATGGTCACGAAGCAACCGGTCATTAAGGAAGGACTACCTGTAACGTTCAAGGTCATAGTTACATTTGTTTCTATCCTTCATGTTTATTTTTTTCTAACACTCATTCATTCAAGCATTATTATATTATTATTACTATACTTACCATGTTTCCCCGAAAATAAGACCTTGTCTTATATTTTTTTGAACCCTGGAATAAGCGCTTGGCCTTATTTTCGGGGGGGTGTCTTATAATTTTGGGGCATGTGGAGCAAGATGGGGTTCCTCTTGCCATCTTACCTGATTTCCAGCTCTGTGTTTAAATATTTTCGGAGAGGGCTTATTTTTGGGGGGGAGGCTTATTTTAGCGCATGCATTCAAAAGCCCGATTCGGCTTATTACCAGGGGATGTCTTATTTTCAGGGAAACAGGTTATTACATCATATTATATTAATTATAGATTACATTATATATTATCATGCCATCGTATATCATATCATGATATCATATGATATTATATGTTTGTTAGATAGTCAGCCAGATGTTCAGACTGGAGTTGGCATTTTTATCCACTTGTCAAGTCCTTCCCAAGGACTTGGCTTAGGCAGATGTTGTTCTCTGGTGGCGTTAAAGGTATTGTCGCAGGATGGAATCTGTTCCAATTGCCTTTTGCAATTGACTAATGATGAATTTGTCAATGCCAATAGTGTTCTAGTGAGGCTCCAGCTGTTTTGGATTTATATGATATTATCATTATTATAGTTAGATTCACCACCTTTCTTCCAAGGCAGATAACAGAATCTATGAACACATCTCTTCATTTTGTAATCATAAGAAAACTTTGACTGAGAGACTGTCTCCAAATCACCCAGTGAGTTTTCATGGCTAAAAGTGAATTGATTGTATGAATAACATTTACGAGTCTTTCAATTATGTCTATAGAGAATTAGTTCATAAAGCAAACACTTAAACTCCCACCCATATTAAACAATGACACTGTACTTTCTCAGCATTTAAAAGGCAGTAGTGAAATCTAAAATTTGTTACTACCAGTTCTGTGGGCGTGGCTTAGTGGGGGGTTGGGTAATGTGACTGGGTGGGCGTGGCCAATTTTTTTTTTTTACTTTTAAAACCATTTTTTCTACAACCTCTTCGAAGAAGTTGTAGAAAAAATGCTTTTAAAAGCCTTTGACGATCCCAGCTGAGCCATGCGATCATCAGAGACTTTTTTTACTTTTGAAAGCATTTTTTGGCCGAAGAGGTTGTAGAAAAAATGCTTTTAAAAACTAAAAAAAAAAAGCCTCTGATAATTGCCCAGCTCAGCTGGGCATGGGGGGCGGCAGGGATTTTTGCTACCAGTTCTCCGAACCACCCGCCTCCATCGCTACCAGATCGGGCAATCCTGTCCAAACCGGGAGCATTTCACCCCGGTGAAAGGTCCATATTACACAGCCAAACACCCAATCTAGACAGATTGTCACAACCAACAAAAAGGAACAAGACAATAATCTTCCAAGAATGTAGGACTATGCCAAAAGCACATACACACAAAAAAAGCCTTAGCTTTCCTGCTATTGGCATAAACATTCAACAATAATGCAGTGATTAAGAGTGACCTCTTTTATCTATTTACTGCCTTAGGTTGGTAGTTAGAAGAAAATTATTCTGAGCTATTATTGTTCCCTCTGAGGTTTGGTGCCTGGATTTGTGTTATTAATAAGGACTAAAGCTGCATGTAAGCAATCAAAACAGAAAATGTGACCAAAGGAAAAAAAAATCCTGAAAAAATGCTAGGAAGGAGAACATCAGCAGGGAAATAAGTTACCATGCTAGTTTTTGTGGCAAAAAGCAACTTCTTTGTTATCTCATAGCAACAGCACAGATGGCTCATGTCTTTCACCATAAATATGAAGGGAAAATAACTGAGAATGATCATTGTCTCCTAATTGCAACTTCCACCACCACCACCACCACCACTAAAATCAATGTAGCTCATCTCTCTTGATGTTCCAGAAGGTCCCTCAAGACCTGAGAACCGGACACCTGTTTAAATGGCTTCATTACTGAGGTGGATGTACTTTCTCTTTGCCTGGGGTTTCTTTGTTTTGAGATTTAATCTTTAATACTATTTTTTATATTTTTACAAATGCTATATATGGCTTGCTTTTATCTGATGGTTGTATGCTGCCTACAGTCACTTTTTATAATGGGAGCAGCCATATAAAATTGATTAATAAAGAAAAATAAACATTTTTATGTTTATGGTGTAGTATAGCAATAGCACTTAGACTTATATACCACTTTACAGTGCTTTCCAGCCCTCTCTAAGCAGTTTACAGAGTCAGCATATTTCCCCCAACATTCTGGGTCCTAATTTTACCAACTTCGGAAGGATGGAAGTCTGAGTCAACCTTGAGCCTGGTGAGATTCAAACTCACCAAACTTCTGGCAGCCAGCAGTTGCAGAAGCAGCCTGCAGTACTGCATTCTAAAACTGTCCACCACCACAACTCATATGTGTATATGTGATTCAAACTGCAGTTTGAAGTTGTTAAATAACAGATGGTGCTAAAAAGGAACTTTTGAGGGGAAACTGTTTTTTCTGCTTTGCAGGACAGGATAATTTTGTGAGAGGTAGTTAAAAATAAGAGAGGTAGTTAAAAATAGGAGAAAACATGGAGTGTTGTTTTTCCTAATGGAAAAGACTGGAAATCTTTTAAGGATTTTTTGCTGAAAATGGAAAAAAGTGAATTGATAATTTCTGCATTTGAATTTTGTAACGTTTGTAAGGATTTTGTAATGTTAAAAAGAAAGTGGAGATAATGAGTTTGTAATCTCTGTAAAGAAGTCACTTCTTTAATTATCTTTGTTCCCCTTTTCTTTAACTGTATTGTTTGCTGCACAAATAACAAACCAAAAGAATGATTTGGATAATTTTGATATATTGTATTTACAAAGGAGACCATTTAAAGTTTTGAAAGACTAAAAGAGACAAAGAAAAGAATTCACATTCTAAGATATTATTTGAAGTATTCAAAGATCATTAGAAGTAAATGGAAGAAATATAAAGTTGCTTTATTTGATCAATGTTATATAGATGTTGCATAACAATAATTAAAATCCTCAAATCAATAGCAATAATCAAACAATATTTAAGTAGAATAACACTCCCAGATTTATTTGTTTGTTTGTTTGTTTGTTTGTTTGTTTATTTATTTTTAATTTGATTTATATGCCGCCCTTCTCCGGAGACTCAGAGTGGCTTACAATGCGCTAAGCAATAACCTTCATACTTTTGTATATTTATAGAAAGTCAGCTTATTGCCCTCACAAACTGGGTCCTCAATTTACCTACCTTAGAAAGGATGGAAGGCTAAGTCAACCTTCAGCCTAGTGAGATTCGAACCTGCAATTATTGCAGGCAGCTGGTGTTAATAACAGGGTGCTTTAGACCACTGTACTACCAAGGCTCTTTCAGAGGCTATACAGTTTATAGACTATATTTTTTCTGTTTCAGAAATCTCTACTTTTTAGCACTATTCAAAATGGAAAATCTCTGTAAGATGCCAGTTCTTGAGCACTTTTACCAGATTTTTAAGGGCCAGAATTAATTTAGAGCATTTCCAAGCAGTCAGAAACTGGCACCTGATAGACCTGTTTCACTTCTCGATATGGACTATAAACTATATATTAATTTGTTAGCTAATTGTTTAAAAGTAACTATAAGTAAAATTATTCTTATAGACAATCTGATTTGATTCCAAATCAAAATGTATCTACTCCTATCAGAGAATTATTAAATACTATAAAAATCAATAAAATTAATTCATTTTCACTAGCCATATGTTCTTTAGATATACTAAAAACCATTGCCAGTACTACTATTAAAAATGAATCAGATGGAGAGGGAAGACACTACAGCTCTAGAAAGTCTTCCACAGCTTCCTTAGGGAAGCCTACCTTCTACTTTGAACAGTGTTGCCAAGGGTGAGTTGATGGTTCTTAATAAATGATAGACTCATCTCTTGATGACTGTGGGCTCAGTACAAAAAATTAGGTTTATTAGAAGTACTAATCTCATTCATTCTTCATAATGAATCTCATCTAATTTATGGATGAAACTGCGGATATAAAACAGGAAATTCATTTTACTATCTTTTCTCTGTTTGAATTCTGGTAAGCAAGCATAACACTCTGTTCCCTCAGAGGCTTAATTTATTTTTATAAACACTTCTGAAAACCATAGAAAGAAAGAACTATCTGTGAGACAAGGCTGAATCTGCCATCACTAAAGATGAAGCAAGCACATAAGCAGAACAGACAAAAATCAGGAATCTTGTCTAAAAGACCCCTTTGGGGAGGTAGTTAAAAAGGAACCAGATTGTTAAGGAAACAAAGAAAAAAAATACCACCTGAACCAGACAAAGGAAGTTAAGCCTGGCAATGTCCACATGCACACAAGTCCCATCAACAGCTACCATACTTGTACATTAACAAGGAAAGAGTAACTGCTAGTTCGTGAATCAACGAAGCAATGACTTTGGAGGATAAAAGGGATCCTGAAGCTTACCCACTCTTTGACTCATCTTTGGATCCAGACTTGTCAACTTCCATCCCTCTTGCTAGAACTTGGCAACCTAGTCAGGATGGACACACATACGTATAGATGAGTGTGTGGGGGCATGTGAGAAAAAGCAACTATTAAAATTTTGCTGTTATTTTAACTTCACTGGTCCCCATGAATTCCTAAGAACCTGTTATGTCTCAGTGTATGATTGAGAGTGATTTCAGTGAATTACCATAACCTCAACATAGGAGTGCACATAACACACATGCCAATGGAAAATATTATTGTCAGGGTTCCAAGAAACACCCCCAATGAAATAAAACTCCAAGGCAATAGATTCCTCAAAGTTCCACTTTATTAGAGATGTCATGTTGGCACATCTGGGAAAACCTGAATCTGGAAGCTTCCAGGTTTTCTCCACCCAGTTTAAAGTTCACAATCCTGCTCCATGCCCACAAGTTCATCACATTGTCCAATCCATCCTTCAGGCTCAACTGGAAACAATCCTCAGCCACTCCCATCCAGGTGCAGGCAAGTGTCCTTGACTCCCAGAACAAAGAATGTTGTTATGGCTATTCTTCCACCACTCCAACCAAAATAAACCCCTCCCAATTTCCCAGGCTAAAATATGTGGCAGTCAGGAACCTAAAAGAAAAAAATGGTTTCCAAAACTGACAATTATTTTATTAACTCACCAATCTTAACAGGAATGCCTCCTCAATCATTCTATGATGATTAAGTCTGTTTTTCTTCATCAAAAGTACATTTGATGGCATTTGAATGGCATTTGAGTAAGACTGCCATAATAAATATCCCATTCTTGCCTACACAGTGCTTCTGCATATGAGAGAGAAGGGTTCTTTGTTTTAATTTACAAAACTCCTACAAGAATCTGAGGATCTTTAACCAAAGTGACCTCTTGTTCAAAACTAATAATGATATTTTATTTTTTTTAACTCAGTCTAAGCCATTTTAAGGGCCTTTCAAGTGTGCCTTCATGTGCAAAATATTTAAATTAGAAAATCTCACCTCAAATAAGGTAACAAGTTCTGAACACTACACTAAAGGAGTTCAGAGAAAGCAGGTTCAGAAAGCAGCAAAGAAAAAGATCAGAGGATTGGAAATAAAGTCCTGTGATGAGGTGCTGAAGGAGATTAAGCACTGAGGAAACAGTAATAGTAGTTTGATAGTGAAACCAATTATGCGAGAGGTGGTAGTTTTTCCTTCATTGGAGGTTAGGCAGCTAGTTATATGAGATGCTTTGCTTTGGACTTCTGCATTGATCAGGAGGTTGGGATCAATAGCTAAATGTCACCTTCCAACTCTGTGATTCCAAGTTGTCTCATTACCATGAAAGGGTAAATAAAAACAAATACTAACAAATACTAAAAATATTAGGGTTAATATGCTCTATGCTGATCCAAAATTATTAGTGACTTTCTTGAAAAGAAAATTGAATTTGACGTCTTTCAGTATTTGAATTCAGACTTTAGGGGAAAACCATTCCAAAATCAGACATTCTGTTCAAAACCTGGCTTGCTTCCTTAAATGTTTCATTAGGTAAACCCTCTCAAGGTGGCATGGAAACCCATTTAATCACATAATATAATGGCAAGATTAATGATGCTAACATTAACAGTTAGAACGAGACTGCATAATATATATAATGCCCCAATAGACTCCAAACTCAATTATAGCCTAAGGTAAACAGGTGAATCTTCAGAGTCTCTTTGAAGATTTGTATTGATGGCAACCAGAGGACATCAATTGGCACAGTGTTCGACATGGGAAGTCTCTGCTGTGAAGTTCCCATCCTTATGCCTGCCAACCTAATTATTTTACAGGCAAGAAAACAATTTGAGCCTCTAATGCTGATTTTTAAGAATGTGGGTGATGGGAGCCATTCATGAAAGTTAGTCCTGCACTGTATAAAGGCAGATACAAACTTTAAAACATTGGTACAAAAACTGCACTGAAAACCTGTGTTCAAATGTCATAATACAGATGCCATATGGTTTAAATGCCCAATTCCACCAGTATTCAAGTGGATGCATTTTATATAAATTAAATTTTCTGAACTTTTGAAAGGCAAGTCCATTTAAGCCCATTACAATTAATATAGTCTTGCTGTCATGTAAGGAGGATAACTGAAAATCCAGTTTTTGCAGATGGAAGCACTTATAAGCCACCGCTATGTGAGCTTCCATATTAGGCATGCTAAAGAATACCTCAAGTTAATAAGTGAAGAACTAAGGATTAGTGTGAGAAATATAAAATGTTTAAGATTCCAATTGCTATGCATCAGACATAATCAGTGTCTGCTCCAGAATTCTGCATCCTTTCCTTCAGGTCAAACTTGACTCCTGGTAATTTCATACACATACCCTCATAATTTTTGTGAGCAGTAAAATGAAATTGATTTGTCAATCTGTTCCTCCAGGATTTTTTTTTTAATTTACAGTCTAGTCTACAATCCTGACATTACCTCGTGGTCTCCCATCCAGATACAAACCAGATCTTCCCTTAATTTTCAAGATCAACCAATGTCAGGTAGATGCTACCATTGTTGCTGTACTACACTTTCATGACAAATGGGAACAATCTGAAATGCAGTTTAAAATCCTCTGTCCTTGGTATTACAATAAAATGCCTTCTCCTCATGTCACATTAGGCAAAAAAATATACTAATCTTAGTCCATTCAACTAAAAATGTCTTACATCCTTTCTCATAATCAGCAGCTTGCAGCTGAGCAGACTTAAAAGGTTCTTTGCAGAACATTTTTAATCGCTGTTGACTAATGAATATCCAGCCCTCATGAATCTAGCCCTAAAGCCAACAGCTGTTGCCTCAGGAATATTTCTTATGCAATCCATGTGACAGTTTTATTTATTGGTAAATAGAAAAGTAAGCCAGTGATAAAATGTTAACTCTCATACAATAGAACCCTAAATAAATATAAATAAATGACTCCATGCTTACAACTATTCAAGACTGTTACTGAGGTGGATGTATATCCTATCATGGTAAAGAATAGAAACATAAAACATATTGTGGAAAGTTAGCACCCAACCCTCCTAGAAGAATGAAATATTTTAGGAAATATTTAAAAAGGCAAAATATTATATTTCCCCTAAAAGAGAAATAGAAATCTTAAGGGAGACAAGCTCAGAGCTTCAGCTCCCTGCCCTCAGCAGATATTTGGTGCCCATTGAGAAGGACTGGGCCGGCCTATCTACAAAACAAAAGACCTTCAGCTCCAGGGAGATGGGATTAAGACATGACCCTCCAGGACATAACAGGATTTTCTAACATCAGGGCTCACTGCATTACAAAATCATTGTACATTACATCACCCTCCAGGCTTCAACCAAACTTGATTCAGACAAACATGACCCCATGGGAGTCTGGCTACAGCCAATAGAATACATTTCTTGCACAGAAACAGGAAGCTCAAGGGCAAGGCCCAAGAGAGGGTATAAATAACCCTCACTCTTCATTCCATGCGGTCAACTGCACCAGGACCATGTGCTTGATGGTTCTGCTTCATTAAGCCATCTTTCCAATCAGCCTCCATGTTTCCAGTGTGCCTTTTCCCCACTTGGAACTTAACCAGATGGACATTTCTTCGAACAATATTATTTGAGCGATCCTTTTTATTATATATAAAAAGACTTCGTGAAAATTTACAGAATATAGAGATCCTTCCTGATGCTAATACAGCTCAAATATAGCCAGCCAGCCATGGTGGGTGGCCTGAAAACTAATTTAGAAGTCCCCAAGGTTTGAAGTAGGAGGGCCTCTATGCTTGCCCTTATAGTGAGGTGGTTACATCTTTCTTAAGAACAATAGGGGAAGCTTTGCCGAGGAAGAGAAAAATAGTGACTACATTACAAGGCGGCTGCCACTGTAATTGTCCATAGTATCTCAAAACAGAGTAATACAATTTTGAGGAAATACTTACAATGGCAGTTAACAGTTGCTAAAATTAATGGCATAAGTAATGGCAGGACTATGGTGCTTGTTCAACAAAGCTGATTGATAATGCATGATTGAGCTAAATTTTGATAGCCCAATTTACGGTTCATATCATAGTAGAGAAATAACAGTCTACTATGACCTTGGAGGTCTTCTAGTCCAGCCCACTGCTCAAGCAGGAGACCCTATACCATTTCAGATAATTGGCTGTCCAGTCTCTTCTTAAAAACCTCCAGTGATGAAGCACCCACAATTTCTGAAGGCAAGGTGTTCTAGGTGTTTTAATTCTCACTGTTAGGAAATTTCTCTTTAATTCCAGGTTACCTTCTAATTTGATATACTGAAGAATTGATGTAGGGGTTATTAGGAGCTTTTCAATCTGAAAAACATAAACAGGAAAGGAATAATAGAAGTTAATAAAATGTAATGTAAACCTTTCTCATTCTGTGACCATGCACATGCAAGAAAAGGAGGCTATATATGGATCCCTCTATCTAATATAATTGTGGGCATTGTTCTTGTGAGTTTTCAACCTCCTTGCAATGAATATCCAGGCAACAAGATTTCATTCATACTGAGATTTTTAACAGAATTCAACCTGACCTGAAAATAGTTTTTTTTGAAAAAATGTTCATCACAGAAAACCTGGAACAGAGAGAATAGCTAACAATATTACTAGACAAGCAAAATGCAGAGGTTCATGACCTTAAAACTGTATGTGTAACACAATGGGATATAATACATAAAGTAGGACATTTTTTTCCTTTGTTTCTCATGAGTTTTCTATGAATTGAGATCATCCCATGAATAAAAACAAGAAGTATCAAACCAAAATACTGTATGCATTCAAAATTAGCAAAATATTCAGTTAGGGCATCTTTTTAAAAAGCATGGGACAGTTTTTCGGAAGTTAAGCCTATAAAAGCCTATACTCAGAATGGCTTAATAGAATATTCAAGGTAGCATTCCATTGAAAAGGAGGCACTTGAGAGAAGAATAGGATCAGGATAGCAATTTATCCTTTGTTCAAGAAAGCCAAGCACACTGTAAGGGAAGAGTATGTATGCCACTTGATCTTATAAAGATAGACATTTCTAAAGCTGTCATACTGAGACTAATAAAGTGTTGTTCAGTCCTTCTTCTCCTCCTTCATCTTAAATAATTGATAATTGATCAAAATTAGCAGGAGACTTTCATCTTCCTTTTTTTTAAAAAAAGTGCAGCCGCTTTTCTGAACCAGATCTATGTTTCATATTTTTCTAACCAAGTTGTGTAATTCCTTTAGTAGAAAAGAGCTTTCTGTAACATGTACTGAACTTAAGGTCTACGCCAGTATCTTGACAGGCAATACACTGATTCAGTCTGCTCAGTTTTGTTTCTAACTGTTATTCAAAAACAAAAAGGAATATCTGATGCAACAGCATATTATACATCAAAAGAAGGCTTGGATTCAGGAGGGAGGAAGTTTGCTTAGCTCTGTGGAAATCATCCCACCCCCAAAAGGCAATGCCCATGAATCATGGTACAGAAGAAGGAGACTTATGA
This sequence comes from Ptyas mucosa, assembly GCA_012654045.1. Classification (NCBI taxonomy): domain Eukaryota; kingdom Metazoa; phylum Chordata; class Lepidosauria; order Squamata; family Colubridae; genus Ptyas; species Ptyas mucosa. The sequence continues at coordinate 30,256,316 of WNWU01000001.1, forward strand.
AATAGTGCAATTATTCATTCCCATGACATTATTGATTCCTCTCTAAAAAGACACTTAGCAGGACAAATGAGTCATTGTTGTCCTCACAACCAGCTCTTAACATTTCTAAATCTCAAACAAATAGTACTAGATTTCTTAGTTATTTCAAAATCAATAGACACAGCTTCATAATAGCAGAAAATTAGTTTATCAATAGGAATTGACCAATGCATAACTCTAGGATCACCGTTATGCAGATAAAAATCAAATTAAAATCTTAAATAATGATACTTGGTAGGTTTGTTGTGGCATTTTACACAAAAGAAGAAGAGTGATTCTCTTTTAGCTGGGCAAACACATTTTTGTTTTGAGTAAAAAAGATCAAATTTCTGGCCAGCCACATAACTTGAACATTTTCAGTTAGAAAGAAAAATGATTCAATTACCCAGCCTATTTTTATTACTGTACATAAACGGCCAACATTTCTACTGGCAATACTTAATATAAACTATCCATTTCCAATATCTCATGGTCCAAAGAAGGTAGATCCTGAGGCTGGGGGGGGGGGGGGGGGGGGATCGCCGGCCAGCCAGCCAGCCAGCCAGCAAGCAGTATCAATCATATGGGAAAGGATAAAATGTTGCAATCATTGTTCTCATTTGACCTCATTGTAAACTGAAAATCAATTGCATTTAAACCAACAAGGCATTGCCCACAAGGTAAAAACATGGATAAAACCATCGTTCCATTGGAAGTGTTCAATAAGGTTGTTATTACAGCATCAGGAAACAATTGTAAGCTTGATATATTTGTAGCTAGACTACCACTTTCAGCTGAACATCAGGCTGACCCATATAGGTTTTCAGATATAATGGTTCAAATCCAAAACTGCCTTGCAAGAACAGCTCTGGTTACCAGGAGGGGGGGTTGTGCACGCATGTGTGGGGGTGGGGCACATTGAATTAGGGGTGTGGGTGCGCGTGCATGTGACACCACCACCCCCGCACGCTCCCCCCACCTTTAGCAGGCGATGGCAAAAAGGCTAGCCATCACTGTCCTAGCAAAAGCCTATCTGGTTTACAGTAAATCAATATTGATGGATACAGAATATAGAACAACAGAGTTAGCAGGGACCTTCGAGTCCAACCCCCTGCTCAGGCAGGAAGCCCTATATCAGTGATGGTGAATCTTTTCAGCACCGAGTGCTGAAACTGGAAATGCGTGCATGAGCCAGAACACTGGAAACCCAAAGACCAGCTGGCCAGTGCACATGCGCGCGCCAGCTAGCTGGTCTTTGGATTTCTGGCACACACATGCGCACCGGCCAGCTGGTCTTCAGGTTTCCGGTGCTCCGGCGTGCTCGAAAACAGAAACCGGAAGAGCAGCTGGCGACGGTGCGCGTGCCCACAGAGAGGGCTTTGTGTGCCATCTCTGGCACACGTGCCATAGATTTGCCATCATGGCCCTATACCATTTCAGACAAATGGTTGTCCAATGCCTCTTTTCAAAGCAGTTCAGAGAGTATTGTTCAGTTCCAAATCCAACAGCCAAGATTTTGATTATGAAGCCTCAATGAGAATTTATTGGTGAAGAATGTTATATTCTACAATATATTGTTTCCAAGCTCACTTCTGATTGTGACTTTGGCCTCTAAATCTTTCATTGTTTGAGAATATAGGGAATGCCTCTTTTTTTTTTTAATTTGATTTATATGCCGCCTTTCTCTGGAGACTCAGGGCGGCTTACAATGCGTTAAGCAATAGCCTTCATACTTTTGTATATTTATACAAAGTCAGCTTATTGCCCCCACAATCTGGGTCCTCATTTTACCTACCTTAGAAAGGATGCAAGGCTGAGTCAACCTTGAGCCTGGTGAGATTAGAATTTGCAATAATTGCAGGCAGCTGAATGTTAATAACAGTGCTTTAGTCTGCTGCACCACCAGGCTCCTTTTCCTGTCCTGGCTTTGGAATTTCTGTCTCAAGAAAGTTATTTTTTCTTGGGATTCTTTTTAAATCATGAGGGTTTTTTTAAAATATTGGAAATATATTGTATGTGAGAACTACTGCTGTTTTAACTGAATGAATGTATTTTTTCTGGTTGTCTATATTATTTTACACCATAAATCGCATGCAGTACAATCATATGCCATAAATAAATATGATAAAGGACAACTTATAAATGTCTACAGTAAATTAATGATCCTTAATTCCATTCTAAAATAATAATTTCCAAAGATTTGGGTGTCATTTGCCTGAAAATAAGCCCTCTTAAATTCAATAGGATTACTCTTGAGTAAAAATGCATAAGATTCTATTGCAATTTAAATGGATGTTATGAGTATTTTGAGAAAAGCACAAGTGGATGTAACTCAAGTATACAGTTTTCTAAACTTTCCTGTGCAAATTAGTCTTGCAATAATGATCCATGCTTTTCTTCTCTTAGGGGACAGCATGTATGATGTCTAGGAGGAAACTATGAATTTTCAGAACTTAATTGTGAAATGGATAAAACTCAATTACTCTTGTCCTACGTCACAATTAAAGACAATTTTTCAGGTTTCCTTTGTGGATATCTAAATATAGTGAAAACATCTGAACAAAAGTTCCCCTTGAAATAACAATCATTATCCTTGAATTCAGGACATAAATCTTTGATTCTTTCTCATCTTATCGCATGAAAGTTCTAAAATCACACCAGGTATAGCACATTTATTCCACTGTTTTCTTTAGTTTTAACACTTTTCCTTTCTGCAAGAATCTTGTGGCCTCATAAAACAGTAGGGCCACTTTTGAAATTGCTTAAATACAGTAACTAGAAAACTAGAACGTGTAATACTAATTGAATGGACTATATTATTTTATTTATTAGAAAATAACAGATTGCAACGTTTGCCTTTATTAAACTTCCCTCTCAGCTCCTATCAATCCCCTCCAGGTCTTTACCATCTCATGGAATGGTTCCCTGAAGAATGGGAGGCAGGATGGTGAAAGCCAACCTAAATGCCTCTTCATACAGACACTCCTTCCTTCTATCTTCACAGAGCTATTATCAACGATTGCTCAGTAGAAAGCAATCCCTCCCTGCAGAGAAAGGGAGGGAGGAAAGTAGGTGGCTGCTACCACAGAAGTCTGTTTCATTGGAAATTGCACTCTTCCTGCATAAGGTGACCAGAGGTCCCGCTTTTGGCAGGACAGTCCTGATTTTCAACAATTTGTTCCGCATCCCGTGGCGTTTTTAAAAAGTCCCGATTTTTGGTAATAAAATCTAGAGTACCGTATATACTCGTGTATAAGCCGACCCGCATATAAGCTGACCCCCCCCCCCAATTTTACCCCCCAAAACTGGGAAAACTTGTTGACTCGCATATAAGCCGGGGGTGGAAAATGCAGCGGCTACTGGTAAATTTCAAAATAAAAAAAGACTGGTCAAAAGTGCGAGGACCTGTCAGAAATTACTTTTTTCAGCCCTCTGGGTAGTCCTTTTGTGCACATGGACTACTCAGAGGGCTGAAAAAGTAATTTTTGACTGGTCCTCGCACTTGTGACCAGTCCTCAAACTTACGACTGTCCTCACATTTTACGTTTTTGCCCTATTTTGTCACCATGGTGAAGAGAAGCAGTTGTGAAATGAGTGACATGGTTTTAAGAATGCTGCACGGGCATAAATGTGAGGATGGTCATAAGTGTGAGGACTAGTCAGAAGTGCGAGGACTGGTCACAAGTGTGAGGACCAGTCAAAAATAACTTTTTCAGCTCTCTGAGTAGTCCATGTGCACAAAAGGACTACTCAAAGGGCTGAAAAAAGTGATTTTTGACAGGTCCTCGCACTTTTGACCGGTCTTCGCACTTATGACTGGTCATCATTTATGCCCATTGTAGCATTCTTAAAAACGGTGTCACTCATTTCACAACTGCTTCTCTTCACCATGGTGACAAGATAGGGCCAAAACGTAAAATGTGAGGACAGTCGTAAGTTCAAGGACTGGTCACAAGTGCGAGGACCAGTCAAAAATTACTTTTTCAGCGCTCTGAGTAGTCCATGTGCATAAAAGGAGTCCATGTGCATAAAAGGAGAGGGAGGAAGAGAGGAGGAGAAGAAAAAAAGGAAGAGGAAGTAGGGAGGAGAAGAAAGGGGGGAAGAGAAAGTAAGAAGGAAAGAAAAGAGGTGGTAGGTTTGAGGAGAAAGATTGCTGTACAATAAAAAAGATGAAAGGGAAGAAAACCAACCCCAAACACATATAAAGATATTAAGATAAAGAATGAATTGTTAAACTTTAAAGAATGAAAGAGAACAAATATGAATAAATAGCAATAATTACAAACACACATACAAACATAACATGTATTTTCTTTGAACAGAATATTTGGCCGGTTCACAAATTTAAACAGTGTTTAGTCATTTCACTTAAATTTACAATTTCTATATTTCCTTTTTGCCATATTTATTCCTCATCTATTTTTTAAAAAACCAATATTACCCTTCATCCTCATCTCTAATCTTAATCAAATTCAATTTTTCACTTCTATTCTATATTATACCCCTTCCCATTGTCATCTATTTTTATATCAGTCCTCACATTGCTTAATTATGTAATATTACAGTTGTTTAATACAAATTCAACATTTTAATATAAATCAATTAGTCATATAACTATCTTTTTTGTATATTAATCAATATGAACATGAATATTCCAATTATTTCTATGCAATCCAATTTCTTACAAATCAATTAATTATATTTACCAATAATAATAAACCAAATAATTTCCCCCAATATTCTTCCAAACCACAACTTAACCATTTCTGCTTTCAACACAATATACAATTAATAATATCTCAATTATTACAATTCCCTATTTAAATAGAGCTTTTTTTTCTTTTGTGTTTTAAAATCTTGAACTCTCCTCTTTTGCCATTTGCCATAAATTTCCCATTGTTTGCACCAACCTTTTTTGATGAGGAAAAAGAAAAGAAATCTGCCTTAGCAAACAGCAAAGCCAACAAGCTGTTTTAGTTTCGCTTTTGGTTTCAGCACAAGGAGAAAAAAAATGTGCTCTTTGCAGCAGGCACCTTTTTGCAGCCGGCACCGATCTTCTCATTTGTTTTCTTTTAACCCTGATCAGCTGTAGGGGGGGCCTTTGAAGCCCCACAGCAAGAATTTAAAGTTTTTTTTTTCCTCTAGCCATCAGCTGGCACTCAGGAGGCAGTCCCAATAGATTGGGAGTGGGCGGGGTAAGCAAACCCCGTTCTCCCTCTGTTTCCTAGCTTGCAGGGGAAAAGTCATTTTTTTTGTAACCCGTGTATAAGCCTAGGGGGTGTTTTTCAGCCTGAAAAACGGGCTGAAAAACTCGGCTTATACGCGAGTATATACGGTAGTTCGGAGAACCGGTAAAAAAATTGGCTAGCCATGCCCCCGAGCCAGTTCCAGGACTCCCGGGCTGGCTGCTCACCGCTCGCTTATCCCACCCACCTCCCTGCCCTATTCGCCGCTCACTCGCCCATTCAAACCTCGCCCTGCCCATCCAAATACTATATAACCAGCTCTTCACCACGCGGCCCACTACTCGCCTCCTGACTTAGACCTGTGAGTTCTGCAAACGCCCCAACAAACCTGCTTCATCCTGCCTATACTATAGGTAAGCTACCCCACCATAGCCACCAAGGCTCAGCTAGTGCTTTCTCGCGCCCCTCCGCATGCTTCTTCAGGCCATCCAGAGCTTCCCTGGGGCCTCCGGAACCAGCCATCCCAAGCCCCAGCCTGCCGTAGCTTCTGGGGCTCGGCTTGGGCCTTCCCGCCCCTCCCCACGCTTCTTCAAGCCATCCGGAGCTTCCCTGGGGCCTCCAGAACCAGCCATCCCAAGCCCCGGCCTGCCATAGTTCTGGGGCTCGGCTTGGGCCTTCCCACCCCTCCCAGGTGGTTTAATGTTTTCCACCCTCCCTCCAGAGTCCAGCCTCCAGCCGCCTTACCTGCCTGCCTTATCCACTTCCATCCATTTCCCAGCCAGTCTTCAGTAGCTGAAGGAGCCCAAGGGGCTTGCAAGTTGCAGCAGATCTGCCTCACTGAAAGTGGAAAGCATCCATCGGCTGCAATCCATTTTATCAGTGAGCAGCTGAGCCTGCCTGTCTGCCTATCTTCTGCCCCTCTTGTAACATCAATTGGGTAAGTAGCTGGGTTTTTTTTTCCTTTATCCTTTAAAAAATGATTGTAACAATGTTATTCTTTTTAGGAAATTTTTTGGGGGGAGAAGTTTTTCTTTTTAGGAAATTTTTTGGGGGGAGAAGTTTTTCTTTTTTGGAAATGTTATTTTGGGGGGAAGTTTTTCTTTTTAGGAAATGTTTTTTTGGGGGGAAGTTTTTCTTTTTAGGAAATGTTTTTTTGGGGAGAAGTTTTTCTTTTTAGGAAATGTTATTTGGGGGGAAGTTTTTCTTTTTAGGAAATGTTATTTTGGGGGGAAGTTTTTCTTTTTAGGAAATTTTTTTTGGGTGGAAGTTTTTCTTTTTGGGAAATGTTTTTTTGGGGAGAAGTTTTTCTTTTTAGGAAATGTTTTTTGGGGAGAAGTTTTTCTTTTTAGGAAATGTTATTTTGGGGGGAAGTTTTTCTTTTTAGGAAATGTTTTTTTGGGGAGAAGTTTTTCTTTTTAAGTAATTTTTTTTTAAATAGTCACATAAAATTTAGTAAATTTTAGCTCCTTTTGTATGTTCAGATTTGTGCAAGCTTTGTGAGATTTTGTGTGTAAGTATGATAACTGGTTTGTGAGGTTCTATAATTTTGGTGAGGTGGTTTCTTGCATACCTTCAGCTTTGTGCAGCTTTTGTTAGCTCCTGCAGCTTGATGGGTTTCAATGTGTTCCTGATAGCACTGGGTGTTGTTTACCTGGGTTAATCCCAGGTCTTTTGTCTTTCCTATCCTGGGGGTTAATTCTGTCATGAAAGAGGAAATGGGGAGTTTTCCAGGAGAGTTATTTTTGGCCTGATTCCCTTTAATGACTGTACTTAAGGGCTTTTAAACAACGACAGCAATCTACTAAAAAAATCCACTCAAATGAGAAATATGCCAAAGAATAAAATAATACTATACATTTATACAATAATTATTTATTATATTTGTAAATTGTACTTATGTTGAAATTTTAAAAAAATATTACAATATTATTTTTGCGTTCTATGAACATTTTTGTGTCCCCCCCCTCCCCCCCGGCCAGTCAGTGGTGTCCCTCTTTACCAATGTTAAAATCTGGTCACCTTATTCCTGCAACTCAAATATTATCAGTAGTAGGCTGCATTTTCCAACTTAGGCCTAAAGAAGAGACCTCCACTGCTCTGCATATAAGGTATTATTGCATCTTAGAAACCTCAGAGCAGGTGGGTATTTACTGCCTAAAGAGAAGTAGAAGGCGCAACAAGTTTCTGTTCTGACCTAGGCTTCCTGAGTCAGTAAAACACACAAATAGTCCCAAAAACCTGTTTTATTTTAACAGCTGTGAATTCTGTTCATTCACAGATGAGTCCCAAATAGTTGTAAAGAATCCTTCAGGATAAGGCTGATAATCACCCACCTTTATCTCCCTTGACACGCTGCCAAAGATCTAATTGGCAAAGCCACACAGAATCCAGAATCAAACAGAGCTTCGGACTTTAAACTGCACAGAGTTAACAACATCTTCACTAGATTCTACCACCGTTTATTGATGCCAATCAGAAGAGAGTAAAATAAAATATGCTGCCCATTTAAAATAATCAATTGCTATAGAAAAACTTGTAAAATTCACTTTCCACAAAATACATAATTTGCAGCAACACTTTGTTTCTCTCCATGGGTAAGTATTTAATCATGCACTTTCAGTCTCAGGCAGTATGGTCCTCTCCTATTGTTATCTCCACATGAAATAACATGGTTTGTTGCTTTTATGTTGCTATAAAAAAGGATATGTTGCTTTAGATCAGAGTATATGTTTCCACATTTGTTAAATCAGTGTTTCTCAACCTCAACTTTAAGATGTGTGGACTTCAACTCCACAATTCCCCAGTCAGCTTAAAATGTGTGGAATTGACATCTACACATATTAAAGTTATTGAGGCTGAGAAACACAGTGTTAAATAAAAGGTTTGAAGTGGTGGGTTGCCCCCGGTTCACACCGGCTCTATAGAGAACCAGTAGTAAAACCGGTGGGAGGCTCCACCCACTGACCCTGACATCATCAAAACGTTTCTGCGCTTGTGCGCGGTCCCGTTGCAAACTGGTAGTAAAGGTAAGTAGAACCCACCCCTGATTTGAACCATTTAATATTTCAAATATTCCTAAATAATAGTAAACAGATCTGTCTTCAAACCAATTCCCTGCAGAGTAAGTCTCTTCTGTAAAGAAAGAAAGCCGCATTGACAATAATACTTCCAAATTAAGCAAAATAACCCTTTATGTCATCAGTTTCTACATTTTCCCAAGTTACAGTATCCCACGCTGATAGACAGAGATGGAATTTATTTCCCAAACTCCATTTAGAGCAAATAAAGAATACAATGTTCACTGTATCATTTTCATCCTTCATCTTAATTATCATTGAGAAGAGTACAGAAATCATTATCTCTATGATGATGAACGTCCAATTAGGATTTCCCATATAAATTTCAAATCATGAAGGAGCCTGTAATGGATAATGCAAATTCCTAATGGTCTTTTTTTCCTGGCTGAAAAATTGAGGTGCTTAACAAAATGAAATTAAATCTGAGTCATTTTCAAACTAGTTGAGAACTTTAATTACTTGATAACACAGGAAAGTGGAAGAGAGATTGAAACTAAATCTTAAGAATGGACATACTGTAGAAATATTCCTTTTTTCATTATGGTGCTCATGTTTTTCCCTTCATAAAGCTTAACAGTTGTCTAATGCTGTGCTCAATAAGTTTTAAATTATTGTGAAAATGGAGTGGAAGCTATATTTTTATTAACTGCATTGTTTGGTGACTTGGGAAATTATTATAAATAAACATTCTGTTTACTCATCTATATAGCAGTTTAATTGGATCTTATCAAGCCTAATAAATGCATAATGCCTCAAATATCTACCTCCACCATTGCTAGGCAACTAGAGGAGCAAAGGTGCCCCTTCAATATATTATCTATTGTCTCCTGGACAAATAATTGATTGGTCATCTTTCTTTCTTTCTGTACTATAAAGGCTCTTTCCACCCAGAAAAAGGGATGGTGCTGCCATGTGAATGATATTTTTATTACCCACAGACATACAAGTAAATAGGTCTGCTCCTGAGGGAAAGTTAGAATCTAAGTTGATACAAAATGTGGATGAACATCTCTGGACTGGGATGGCAACTATTGCACTAAGGATTAACCCTTTTCCTGAGCTGAAATCAATTGGAATGTTTACTAGGTGCTATACTGGATAAAATAAAGATGTATTATTCAGTTGTTTCATGTTACAAATCAGCTTTGGGATGAGACACTATGGAGCCTGGTTTAGCTCAGTAGACTAAAAGCATAGTGATCAACACCAGCTGTCTGCAATTACTGTAAGTTCGAATCTCACCAGGCTCAAGGATGACTCAGCCTTCCATCCTTTCTAAGGTAGGTTAAATGAGGACCCAATTTGTGGGGGCAATAAGCTGTCTTTGTATAAATATACAAAAGTATGAAGGCTATTGCTCAACGCATTGTAAGTCGCCCTGAGTCTCCGGAGAAGGGCGGCATATAAATCAAAGATATATATATATATATATATATATATATATATATATATATATTCTCCAAATCTCAACCTATCCCTTCCATCCATACTATAGATTTTTAAAAATTACTCACAGGTCCAAATTCATGGATAATTATAGCAATTAACACAATGGAATTCATGAAAGAAAAGCAATCATGCACAGGCAACACAAAGGTTCCAGAGCTTACTTTTTGTTAGCTTGCAGTATCACATGCACTGCATACAATCCACCCATATGATACCTTTCAAAAAGTTGTACAGAAGAATTTTGGTTACTTGTATTCAGAGTTCCGAGAGTGATCCAAAGCAGACCTCCTATGGTATTCATTTCAAAAATACAGTGTGTTTTTCATGCTTCTTCCATATCATATCTAGGCTTGCCCAGCTTCACGAAATAGTTTAAAAATAATATTATGAAATCATAAAAAAAATACAACCATGCTGTGAAGACATGCAGACAGATTATATACTTTGACTGGGAATTTTAATGAAGTGATTGAAATATATCTCCAGATCTGCCGGTTGAAGCACCAAGATGGTGTATCCCCCCCCCCCCCCCAAAGACTTGACACAACCACTTCAAGGGTCTTCTCCATGGGAAGCAGGCTACTGTTCATGCATGCAGATGGAAATGCTCTTGAAATGATTGACTGAGCCTTGGGGATGATGTATCAAAGGGCACTCTGGCTGCTTCATAAAACATATCAATATATCTCTATATCTCTATCTTCTCCCTCCCTCCCTCCCTCCCTCCCTCCCTCTCTCTCTCTCTCTCTCTCAAAACTTATTCATGGCGAAATAATATAAGATTGCAATCTACATCTTTGCATATTATAGTCAAATTCATTAAATTCTTAATAAGGTTTTTAACAGAAAAATGAATCCAACACTGAATTTGGGGACTCATAAAACAGACATACATGTTGAAAGCTACCTTTAAAAAAACATAAAGTATATAAAATATCCACTTAGACAGTATTTATCAAGAAAGCAACAAAAGGTGATTTTATGGATCCATAAATCCAAATGTGCTAAAAACCTACCCTGAATATATACCAAAGTAGGATGTTGTTATCATGAATAAATAAACTTATCATCAAAGTTCCTTATTAAAGGAAAGCGGAGGAGCTTATTATTGTATAGGCATCTGTAGGCAAAGTATTACAAATTAAATACATTTAGTTGTTGTTAATGATGGAGACATTTCTTCCAGCACTGAGGTGGTTATATGAGAAAGGTTGCCTTTAGCAAACTGTCATGGAGTTCGAAAGGTGTTCTTCCAAAAAGCAACTTCAGTTTTGAAGAGAACTGAGGAAGCTTCTTGAATGAGAAGTGAAACATTTTCAAGGAACAAACCGACGAAGTCCAGTTACCTTTTGGAAAAGCACCTTTGGACAATCATGACCTGGATGATTGAGAAACTCCATAGACATTTGTCTTGGAGTTCACTGAAAGTGAAAAGCAGGGCTGTAATATATATGCCGGTTCTATAAACATCCACAAAAATAGATGCACCTCTGGAAAAACAAGTTTGTGCAGTGTAAGGCAGCAATCCCCAACCATTGCGGCCTGGTGGCCTGGTGGGGGGGGACACAAGACGAGATGGTTCTGTACAAGAGGTAGGCACACGCTCGCATGAATGGAGATTCATGCATGAGCACAAATGTCTACCATTCATGCAAGTAGAGCTGCATGCACATTTGCCCACTGCTCACGTGACCCGGTTCCAAACAGGCTATGGCCCAGGGATTTGGGGACCCAGTATAAGGTGTATGAAGAACTGTCAGTTGTAGTGGGATTTCATTGTTGCTGATATGAGATATTCCAAAACCTTTTCCAAATAGCAGCTTACAGTAGCGCCTTTGAGCTCTTCCCTGAAAAAACTAATTATACAGCTAACATCCTTGATAATGAGGGGGAAGAAGGCAGCCTCCAAATCCTTATCCAAGAGAAACAGAAAGATATTTGTACAAATTGCCATACAGAAAGTATAAAGTCATTCTGACCAGCAGTAGTTGTACCGGGGCACTAACTGAGTAAAATGACTGTTTTCATTCTGAAAGAGGATGAGCAATCTGCATATTTTCAAGAAAATAAAGATAATTTATTATTCCTGCAGAGCAAGTGGAAATTATTGCCTGATTACACTAAGTCTTCCCACACAAGTCTTTTACAATGTCACTACAGGGCTTCATTAGTTCCAAATTATTTATTTTGGACATTTATTTATTTCACGTGTCCCTGTCATTTCTGTCCAATCAAGCGGTTAAAGTGGCTAACAAAATTAAAATGCAGAACAGAAAATTGAAAATATGTATTAAAATAGCGCATTAAAACTAATGCAAAGCAATGTTTCACTCTTCAATACCTAGCCCAAAAAAATGTTCTAAAGCTGTTCTAAACCCAGAATGACTGGGACCAAGTGACAAGGAAATGCATTCCATAGATTGGGAAGGAAGACAGCTTCTGAAAGGCAATTTTTAAAAAAAAAAATACTCAGAGGAATCTTCAGAAGGAACACATCTTAATGTCAGAGCATCTTCATAAAGAGAGGCAGTCAAGCCACTGAGAAGCTAAAAGTGTCAGAACAGCACTCTAACTTCTGTCCAGAGAGCAAGTGGCAACCAATGTAAATCTATCAGTATGGGTGTCATATGATTCCTGCATCTCATAGCAGTTAACAGATTACTTGTCGGTGTCACATTTTCTATACTTAAAATTCAGGATGCTTTGTAATGAAAACTTGGGTTGCAATAATCAAGACCCAATACAGATAACTCTGTAGGAGAAGAAAAGGCTGAGCTGGAAGGTGGGGTTAAATGTGTCACCAATTTAGAGTCATTGCGTTGTCAGAAAAGACCTAAGTCCACTCACCCCCACAGGAATTCCATTGATCTTTATATAGCACCAATTTAGCTTTGACGATTACTTGACTAGATTCTTGTATTACAGGTAGCAATAACAAACTTTTCTGGGCTTTGAACTGAATGAATACTGCTGGTTATTTGTGCCTAATAAACTTTTGTCAAATCTGACTGATTAGGAAGGTTAGGGTAGCCCTAACTGAGGGAATATGCTCCTAAATACTGCCACTTCTTTGAAAAAAAAGGGTTATCTGGAACTCAATTACTTTTCTCAGACTAATGAACTTTTCAATATGGAAGTGTAATTTCATCTCTATGATGCAGTCCCAAACCATTTTAAAGGATTCAAATTATTCTGTCCTATTTTTCTTATGTTATTAAATATGCAGTTCTCCAATAAGGCTGTTCTTCAAGCATCTCTAAACACTTCTCCCTTGTCATTTGATCATTTTGTTGGTGAGATTTCATCAGCTCTTGCTGTCTCCAATGCTCTTTCTCCAAAGCTTTGTAAGTCTTTGCTTTAAAAAAAAAAAACTTTTTCAGATGTGTAAAAGAGGACATCCAAAACGAACATGTGATTTATAACAGAAGATTGCAATGTGTGTGACTCTTTAAGCTATGGAAAAAGGTAGCTGAGTTGAGACATGATACAGATATATAAAATCATGCATGGCATGGGAAAATTTAAAAAGTTCCAATAGAAGACAATATAAGTAGCTCAGGATTGATCTGTGGAGTCCTTGGTGCTCTCTGGGCTGGGTTGTTTGTTCACATTTCATTACCCTACTAGGTAACATTATCTATGCTAGTGAGTTGTGGTTTGCTCCTACCAGTTTTGATTAGGGTTTAGTTTTCTTCATTGGTAATTCCTTGATTAGTGTATTAGGGCCAGATAATGAAACATCTGCAGACAAACAACCAAGCTCAGAGAGCACCAAGAACTCCACAAATTAGATTTTTTTTTCCATTTCTCAAAGTTTTAGAACAACAGTTTTCCCTGATTGATAGGAAACATAGAAGAAAGAATGTTGTTACTTGTTTGTTTATCAAATTTATCTGCTGTCCTCTCACAATTTAAGGTGACTCTGAATAGAACGTACTTCTTAAATCAGCACCTAAATAATCATTAAATTCATTACAAGACATGGACATGGCCACTAATTTAGAAGGTTTTAAAAGGAGATTGAATACATTCTTGGAAGATAGTCCTATCAAAGACTATTCGTTTTGAAGGCACAATCTTGATACAAGCTGTGGTATGCCTCCATATACTTGTTGCAGAGAAACAAGGGTAGGAAAGGAGAATGTTATTTGGTCATTGTGAGAAATAAAATGATAAAGTAAGATGGACTTCAGTCTGATTCAGTTTATATATAAACAGTTTATATAATAAGTTAATTTGCTATGTAATACAAGGCAAGTTGGCAATATGGTATTAGTAAATGATGCTATGTGCAATGTGATCTACTATAAAATCCCCAAAATACCTGATTCCTTTAAAGGGACAGTGGAATGGAGTGCTGCTAAAGATTTAAGAACCAGCTCCATTGCTGCCAGCAGGTTGTACAATGCCCTAGTTATACAACAGATGATTGGTCTGTCAGGAGTCAAGGTTCATTTCTACTATCCAGCAGTTTACAAAACAACAGAAAATTTAACAATTGGCTCTTGCAAGCCAGTGCAAGCCAGCTCCAACACATCACTGGTAATACCTAATCACCAGTGTTTAGGAAAGATCATTCTTCTTTGAAGTTTTTATGATGGGAGCAAAACTCAACTGCACTTGGTTTTCTATGTGAATTGGTAATAAACATCTTGATTTTCTGTGTGTGAGAGAGAGAGACAGAGAGAGAGAGGTGTCAATGTCTTGAATCTACTTTGTATGGTATGCAGCATTCTGATATAAGAACATGTATCTTTCTCATCTTGTTCCACTACAATATGACTTTGTAGAACCTTTCCAGGTCATAATGAAATTCAGAAAAGCAAATTTGCAGAAAAATATGTTAATAGAAATTGGAAGTGTCCGTTTTATGCATTCTTCATTCAACCTAAATGGCTTTAAATTGTAATTTTATTAATACATTTCATTTCATTATTAGAAATTCATGCAAAAACAACTAATAGAAATGGTTACAGTTATATTGGCAACAAAACTTGTTCATTTTATTGTGTTTCATTTCAATCAGCAATTTGTATTATTTTTATATCCCACTTGTTCTTATAAAATATTATGCAATAAAAGGACAAAGATGAGCAAAAGGGTTGGATTATTTGATAAAGAATGAGGTTCTTGTAGATAAATGTTTTATGTGTAGGGATGTACAATATAGTACTGAGTAAAAGAGAATATGACTTCTGTAAGAAAAAGTGCATGAAAAGTGCATTTACTGTCTCTATGCTCCAAAATATTTTAGGGTGCACGTAATCCTTGATTTACAATGGTACTTGGAACTGGAATTTTTGTTGCTAAGCAATGCAATTGTAAAACACAACTGCATCACTTAGAGGCAGCAATCCCTAAGGTTCCAGTTGCCATCATTAATTGAATCCAATGCAGCAGCTTCCTGCCAGTTTCCCACAACCAAAGTCAATGGGGAAGCTGGCAGAAAGTTGCAAGTTCCAAACCAGCAGGTTCGTATGTGACTGCTACTGGGAGTGGAAAGGAGTGTGGAGATGCAGAGGAAGGTCAGCGAGGAGGTACAAGGATGCAAGAGGGTATGCAAGCAACAGAGGGGAGGGTGTACAAAAGGGTGAATGGATATATGAGAAGAATGGCACTGGTCAGTGAGGGTGACTGAAGAGATGGAACAGGTCGAGGAGGGTGTGCAGTGATATAAGAGGGTTCATGAAGGTTTGAGGGATGCATGGCAAGGATCAGGGAGGGCATGTGAGGCTTTGTACTCACAGCGTGAGTAGGATCGGGCTTAGGGAATGTGCATGGATGGGGAAGACTTACTCCAGTGTGACCTTCCCCACAGGTTTCCCCTATGACTTTCTGGGGTGCCAGCAAGGAAGATTGTATATGGCAATCAGATAATTGCAAAAGTCCATCATAACTATGATTCAATGTTAAATAAAAGGTCGTAAGTTGAGGACTATCTGTACTGTGGAATCGTAATCAAGGAGCAGCATGAGATTAGATGCACAAAGTAACATGCATGCACACATGCATGCATTTTTCATGAGAAAAACAGTTGACTGAGATCATTTGTTGACTGAGATGTAGAGTTTGCCTCAGAATGTTGGCTACCTACACAACTTTTCTCTTGATATTTCCCAGATTCAGGGGTGAAATGCGCCCAATCTGGTAGTGATGGCGGTGGGTGGTTTGGAGAACCGGTAGCAAAAATCCCTCCCCCCCGCCCCATGCCCAGCTGAGCCGCGCGATCATCAGAAGCTGTTTTTTTTTACTTTTAAAAGCATTTTTTCTACAACCTCTTTGGCCAAAAAAATGCTTTTAAAAGTAAAAAACAAAAGCCTCTGGGGATCGTGCGGCTCAGCTGGGAACATCAGAGGCTTTTAAAAGCATTTTTTTCTACAACCTCTTCAGCCAAAGAGGTTGTAAGAAAAAAAAATGCCTTTAAAAGCCTCTAGCGATCCTAGCTGAGTTGCCTGATTTAGGCTTCTAAAAGCATTTTTTCATGCAACTTCTTAGGGTTGTAGAAAAAATGCTTTTAAAAGTTAAAAAAAAAGTTGGCCACACCCACAGTCACATTACCCCCCCCAAGCCACACCCACAGAACCAGTAGTAACAAATTTTAGCTTTTACCCCTGCCCAGATTGTTTTGACACCTAGTTCTAGAAGGTTTAGAATTTTGCTCATTACAGTTGTCTTGGTCTATGTAAAGAAATCTTAAGAACAGATCTAGTGAGAGTTAGTTGGCTGTTAAATTATCAGCCAGTGTTTGTTTTGCCATTGATCAAAAACTGTAAAATAAACGCCTTGAGGGTTGCTATATTGATCCATCAGAGCCATGAACCTTCCGTTTTCAAATGTCAACACAACTGAATTTAAGAAGCAAATAATTGCTCCAAAATGGTAGTTACTAAAAAAGATAGTCTTCAGAAATATAAAGAAAAATAAGAATTAAAAATGAGTTCAGATGGAATAATAGTCAACTCGATCACTACCTTTTCAATAGAACAGCAGAAAATATTTTGTAACACTAGAACATCAAGAGCTGGGAGTTTCAGAGAAATAATAGCTAAAGAGGGTTTTTTATTAGCCGATATTTTTTTTTTATTTGATTTATATGCCGCCCTTCTCTGGAGACTCAGGGCGGCTTACAGTGCGTTAAGCAATAGCCTTCATACTTTTGTATATTTATACAAAGTCAGCTTATTGCCCCCACAATCTGGGTCCTCATTTTACCCACCTTAGAAAGGATGGAAGGCTGAGTCAACCTTGAGCCTGGTGGGATTCGAACTTGCAGTAATTGCAAGCAGCAGATGTTAATAGATGTTAATAACAGGGTGCTTTAAACCACTGTACTACAGGCTCTGTTATTCAATCCCTTCAATGTTTGCTACACTATTTTAAAGACTTGGGTTTTTCAAAAAAAAAATTAAAGGTGCTGATGGATTGGGCTATTTTTTTTTAAGCTATGACACTTTCATATGTATTCACAGATAAATCCATTATATCCATCTTACATTGCTTCTTAAGAATAAAAACCATCTATATTTTATATATATTACCATTAAATACATTTATATGTACTTGGAATGGTTTCAAGTCTCAAAATAGCAAGACTATTTGGAGTCCTGAACAGGCTGCATTCCAATCTGCACATTAGTTGTAAGAAGTTAATCAATTCATTTTGCTTCCAAATGCAGACTTAAATCAAATGGAGGGTACATCTGTCAAGTATAGTTTTTTTTTAAATTTATTCAAATTTTAAAAAATTATTCAATTGATTTATATAGCTGCCCAGTCAACATGTGACTCAAGGCAGCATAGACACTAAAAATAGCACATCATAACCAGAAAAAAAGCAAAATACAATACGACATAACACCAAAGCTAATTTCATCCAGCCAAAACCAAATATTTACCTTATTCAGTTTTGCAAACAAATTAAGAACATGTATGCATCTTTGTAAACATTTCTCCTAAAATACACATCTTATGTGAATCTTTCATAAGTACATTTTACAAGTATGTTTATATATTAACTTCACAATATGTAAATTTTCATTGCATTTTGTTGTGCATTGCATTATAGTATAAATAAGGTGTATATTCATATACCCTCAAGGGTAGCAGTTTCAACTAGAAAATAGATATAAACGTTGGATGGAAAAATGTTATCAGCTATTCCTACAAAATTCTTGATCATTTTTAATTTTCAGTAGCATCCTATCTAAGTGATACTTATTTTAGAGTTCTGTAGCTCTTCATTCTCTTCTTATTATAAGACTTCCCATACTCTTTTAAATTGCTTGTTTTTTTAAACTCTATATTGTGTACTTCATTTTCTTTTCACGATTTGCTTTTCCCTACATATTATCTATGGAAAAAATAACACTAATGTAGTGGGAATCTGATGGTTTGAAAAAACTGGCCTTCAAGCAACATTTGAGCACCATTTAAAGTAGCAATGTATCTTGGGTCAGATCTGTTCACAATATCATAATCATGATGTAGTTTAGTGTTGTTTTATATGAACAGCTATGTAAGATTATTATATAGAGTTATACGCCAGTTAGACTACATTTTTCCCAAGAAAGCAGCATATAAATCCAGACTGGGGAACCAAGTGCCCTCAGATATTTTACACTCACATCATTATCACAAATCCAGAACAATCTTTAGAAGAGAAATCTTTTATTGCCTTTGGTTTGTGCCTAGTGCTACTCTCTTTTTCCTAGCCTCTTTTATTTTGGCCTCATGTGTAATCAGCTTTTAGTTATTACCCACCAAAATATTGCTTTGAAGTCCTAAAGGGATAAACCAGATCATAACCATGGCACCAATATACCGTAATTACTGTCAGATAAAATGCATACCACTCGGCTGCTCCAATAAGCATCCTGCTGTGTCCCCAATTTTTCCATGCTTCATTCTGTGAAAACTTTGTCACGCACAGTATGGAAACTCCATTAATGGTGGGAATTATATCACTTAATTTTACCCAAGTTGTATCCAATTAGGGTTTTTTCCTTAATATCTTTTTTTTAATGGAATCTGACCTCCACTGAAGAGACTGGTCACCTTCTAAAAGTCCTGTGGCATAAGAACAAGAGGCTATTGAAAAGTCACAGCCAGCAGTAACACAGTTTTGCAATATTTTCTCTCTCACACACACATACCCAAAATAGTGGATCTGCTAATTGAATATTAAAGTTTTGACTGTCGATGCTTTGGGCTTTGAAGAAGATCCCTCTAAACAACCATTATGCATCAAGTGTGTTGTGTAGGAAACCAATCAACTAATGCCCAATGCTCTTAAATGAAGAGATAATAGACAAATGTGCAAATGTATATTATTAATTATATGCTAAAAATTAGAATCTCTATAAGTCGGACTGTAATTTTTTTTTTAAAGCTATGCAAGCTGTTGTGGAACTCTGGAAGCCAATGATGCATAATTACAGTTTTCTGTATGGTATTATTGTCGTCTAATGTTCCTCTGGATTTTTGTAGAAGTTACATATAGCAAACCTAAATGTTAGGAGGCAGTGAGAATAAACGAGTATTGTTTTATTTTTCCAGATTGATCAAGTGTAATATCTGGCCTCGTATATTCTTAGCTTAATATAAAAGCTCTGAGCAAGCAAAAATCATCTGTCTCTTCTCTAGCAGCTTATTGTGTTACAGAAAGAGTCAAAAAAAAAAAAAGAATATATAGTCCCATACACTTTAGGCTGAATTCAGCTGTTACCAGCATGCAATATAATCCTTAAAGAGGTTATTCTTCTTGGTTACTCTTAACAAAATGATTTTTAAAAATGGGCAACATTGAGACTGTGTCCAATAAAATCAGAGATTTGGGTCATGAGTAAGTACAATGTTGTATAGTTGCTATATCCAGAGTTACTGCAGAATCAGCTTTTACTTTGCATATGTATGCATCAAACGCCTAAGAGCATACAAATAGTGGGATTCAATTGAGCTGGCGTAGACATCTTTCCTCTTTCTGAGACCTTCAATGCTCCGAATTAGAAGTGGTATCAGCAGGCTGCAGGCCTCAAGACAGTTCAGTGAATTGCTCAATAGAGATTTTTAATATATTTGGCTTCTCTCTTCTGCTAAAATGTCTCCCACCTGGCTTATCACTCTTTTAGCTTTCTGGAGAAAAAGAAAAAAGAAAAAGAAAAGGAGGTTGGTATAATAAAACAGGGCCAGGGCTGCCTTCATTGTGACTGTCTGTAAAAAAAAAAAAAGGGGGGGGGGGTTTCATATGAACATTCTTCCATCCATGCTGGAAAAGGTAATCTTTTATTTAATCCTGCTATTGGTTATAGCTAAAGTTTTGTGGTATTTTGTAGAAACAGCAATTAGACTTATATACCGCTTCACAGGGCTTTTTACAGCCCTCTCTAAGCGGTTTACAGAGTCAGCATATTGCCCCCAACAATTTGGGTCCTCATTTTACCAACCTTGGAAAGATGGAAGGCTGAGTCAATCTTGAGCCGGTGGGACTGGCAATCAGCAGTCAGCAGAAGTAGCCTGCAGTACTGCATTCTAACCACTGCGCCACCACAGCTCTTAGAAAAAATTTCTAAATCTTTTGTAGAAAGATTTTCTACAAACTCATTTTCCCCCCAGCCCCTTGAATTAACAGAACACATTTCTGCCCAGATTACTTGGTCTGTTGTGTGGATGTTTGGGTGGTTTAGGGGTGGGGAATTGTGGTGGGTGTTTGGGGATTGTTATGTGTGTTGGACCTGGTGAATTTCGTTGTATGGGTATACTGTATATACATGTACAATGACAATAAAGTTATTATTATTATTATACATCCAGGTTGGGATGTGAAATGGAGGCAATAAAGCTTGGAAGGAGAGTGGCAAGTTAGGGAGATAGCAAGGAGTAAGAAGAAGCCAAACATTCTGGATGTCCAGGTTGACAACAGACTGTAGTATAATGTGCAGTAGGAAATCAATAGAATAATTAATTAGGCACTAAATGGAAGATGTGATTATTGCTTCACTATAACCTGGTGTAGCTTGGGCATAATTTATAATTGTACGGTAGGACACACGTGTAACATACATTTTTTTTCATTTCTATTTCAGTTTGTTATAATATGTATTTTTCATCCATTTTTCCCATAACAATTCTATAGGACAGGTTGGATTGAGAAAAACTGATTAGCCCAAAGTTATCAAGTGTCCAAGGCAGAGGCTGGACTTAAACCTGACTCTCTTCTCTCCTAGTCCAACAGCTTAACCATTATTCCACATATACTCTCAACTTGTGATAATATTTGAGTAGGATTTAACAGGCTGAGATTTAAATTTACATTCTAATATTTAGAATTATAGAATTAGAAAGGACCATTTGGGTCATCATATATAACCCTTTCCTCAGTAAAAGAATCCAACTTAAAGTATCCTTGAAAAAAAAGATGTCCAATGAAAGGGAAGCCAACACCTCCCTGAATAACTGGATCTCTTGTTAAACTGTTCTTATTGTGAGGACCATTTTCCAATCTTGGTCAGAATCTGATTTAAATCCATTATTCCTAAATTCTGAATGAGAAAGAACAGATCCTTATTCTCTCTGGCATCTTTTCAAGTATTTGAAGAATTCAGATATTCACCCCTCTGTCGTTTTTTATTTGGTCTATAATTTCTTGTCATAGGTCTTAGTTTCTAGTCCCCAGTCACCTTTTTTGCCCTCCTCTGAGCCAGGGGTTTTTACTACTGGTTCTGTGGGCGTGGCTTATTTTGTGGGCGTGGCTTGATGGTCATGTGAGAATTCTTTAGGATTTAGCAGAGGTACTGGTCTACCAAGCTTTTAACTGCTTACAGAACTGTACTGGTCTACTCATTTGTTATTGGAGGCAGTGGTCTACCCATTTGTTTTTGCAGGCACTGGTCTACTTATTTGTTTTTGCAGGCACCAGTCTACTTATTTGTTTTTGCAGGCACCGGTCTACCCATTTGTTTTTGGAGGCACCGGTCTACCACCACACTGCCTTTTAACACTGACCAGCTGTAGGGTGGCCCTTTGAAGCCCCGCGGCAAGAGTTTAAACAGTTTTTTCCTTCTAACCGATCAGCTGGGACTCAGGAGGCAGCAATAGATTGGAGGTGGGGCCAAATAAAAGGTAAGAATAACGCAGGGGGGCAGGGGGGCAGAACGGGTTCAGTGACATCATATCATCACCTCTACCGGCTCGGCGGAACCGGGCTGAACTGGGAGGAACCCACCACTGCTCTGAGCCTGATGAAATTTCTCTAAACCCTTCTTAAAGTGAGTTCAAGCTATTAAATTGAGATTGCAGACAGAAAGTTTCCACTATGGTCATTCCATCCCTTCCATCAATGTAGTAAATCTAGTTTCTTCTAGCAAATGGGTCTTTACCATTTTCCTATAACCTGCACTTTCTTGATAATATACAAATGTTTCATAAAATGGAAGTCAAAAGTTACTGCTAATTGGCCAGAGCATTTAGTAATAATATATTTGTTCCATAACCTGAGAACTATTTTAGCTCCAACATGCAATAAGAAAACAAGTGCTAACTTAGTTCACTCTTTCAAAGACTAAATATTACTGAGGAAGACTCTTCTCTTCTGAGCTTACTCACTTGTGACGTATGGGAAAGAACAAGGAGAAGTCAAGTGTTCTCCATAACTGAAATAGTCATGACCTTGTCTACTTAGAGGGACTACTTATAGAAACATCCATCATGTGCTTCTTTCAGCAGGTTCAAGATGCGTTCTCTTTGGAATGTTTCAGGAAAAATAGAACTCAAGTCATGAATATCAAGATTCTCTCCATTAGCCCTTTGATTAAATGTTAGAAACATTTATCATGGTGGAATGGAGGAAAGAACCACATTATGATGACTGGAAGTTATTCATGTACAAGATGAATCTTACTATTAAAAGCTATTTCAGATAAACCATTTTCATTTTGTTTTCCCCAACAATTTCAATTAGGGCTCTAGTCTGATTCAAGGTAATGAGCAAGATAATCTGGAATTATTTTTAACGTACTGGAGATAGCAATAACAATAGCACTTGGACTTACATACTGCTTTACAGTGCTTTACAGCCCTTTCTAAGTGATTTACAGAGTCAGCATATTGCCCCCAACAATTTTGGGTCCTCATTTTACCCACCTCGGAAGGATGGAAGGCTGAGTCAACCTTGAGCCTGATGAGATTTGAACCGGCAAATTGCAGGCAGCAGAAGTAGCCTGCAGTACTGCACTATGCCACTGAGGCTCACTCAGATAAATAAAGCAATGTCTCCGGGTTGATTCAATGCAGGTCAAATGTCAGGGGCAAAAAATCAGGAAGCAAAGCAGTTCAAATGAACACATGTTTATTGCACGCTAACACTCTACAAGAATGGTCCAAGGAAAATTGATTAAAGTCAATGGCTGGACTTAGATCTCTTGTGTGAGTGAAGGAGAACTTGAGGCTGATTATGTGTTTGACCCCTCCCTTGGGCTCAACCTGGTCATCTTACATCAAGCTTGTGCACATGAAGGCTGGGAAAATGCTTTAGTGGGAAAGGGAATCCTTTATTGTTGGTTGATTTTTAATGAATGTATATGTTGTTGATCTTTTTATGCATTAAATATAACAGAATACATAATAAATACAGCAAAAAAATAAAATAAAATACAAAAATACAATTTTTAAAAGAGCAGTTAAAGTGTTTTCTTCACTAATTAACTCCAGGGATGCTGACAAAAATATATGTGGGGTCTGGGAAACAGGCAGATGTTTATTTTATAGTGCGAACCTTCAGTCATGAGGGCCCACAATAATCTCTGATCGGAGTTTGTTTTACACAATTGACACTGTAACAGAGAATGCCTGCTTCCATTCCTTAGTTAAAAAGATACCAGATTTATGTTAACACTGAGCAAGATATCCTGTCCAAAACAATAAAAAGAAATATGTTTATGTTTCAGGTAATCTGGTTCTCTTTCAACAACTTGGAAATGGCTTAACAGTTTACATAAAATTCACTGTACAATGTCCAAAAATGCCCCTTTCTCTAAGAACTGGGTTTCCAGCCAATGTATCTTTATGAGTAGGTATCCTTCAATTACTACACTCAGAAAATTAAGCAAGGTGCTTTTACGGAATTGTGGTGCAGACTATTATTTAGAATTTTTTTCTATCATAACTGTTGGATAACTCAGGATCTAGAATGAAGAACTTGAATGCTTAATGTGATGTTACATGGAATGAATAAAGTAAGCCTTCAAAAATATTGAATTTCAAATTATACAGTAAATATCAAAAAAGAAGAACGCTGATCAATTCTAAAAAAAATGCCCAGAACATTTATTAGTAAAAATTTATTTTATGCAATAGAGTTGATTGTTCTTTAATTGATTATAAGGTAAATTCTTCAATACAGTAAATGGTAAATCACTTCTTAATCGTGTTATATATTGTTGTTTCTCATTAATGAAATTTATGACATAATATTGGAAATATCTAATGGCATTGCTCATTATCATGACATGATCTATAAACCGCATTACCAAAAGAAGGGAAGGTATGATGGAATGTAGCAAGGGCTACAAGCAAGAGTCCCAGGAGAGAGGGTGTGTATTCCAAACCAGTAAGAGGCAACTTAGTCTAGATATTACATGTGAGAGTAAAAGGGGTGAAGAAAACCCTACCATAATAGTTCATATGGTATATTGTAGATGTAGAGCAGGAGTGTCAAACTCAATTTCATTGAGGGCCGCATCAAAGTTGTGTTTGACCTTGGGCTGGTAGAGTGGGCATAGCCATGGTGGGCATGGCCAGCTCACCGTCACTCGTGTCGGGGGTGCCTGTGGTGGTCCGTGTGCTCTGCTAGAGAAAACAAGCTCCTGAGCTCCATTTTTGGCTGTGACGGCCTCGTGCAACCCTCTGCTGGCAAAAATGGAGTTCGGAAGAGCTACACACGGCCCTCCTGAGCTCTGTTTTCATTGGCAGAGGCACCGTGGGCTAGTCCTTTGCTGTTTCCAGGCTGGCCCCGCAGGCAAGATCTAAGCACCCCGCAAGCAAGATCCAGCCCCTGGGCCTTGAGTTTGACACCCCGATGTAGAGTCTTTGGTTTGGCAAAATTTTACCTATGACTGTAAAACAATAAAGAACTCAGCTTGGAAGAGCAGTCACATGTCATTCTTGAGTTTGGGGCCTAACAGAAAGAAAGCAAATCAACCAACCCACCCCTTCATTTTTTGGATGTTACACTAAAATCTTCATCATCATTACCTACAGTAATCTTCAGATATTTGTTTTTGTTTTTGTTTTGTTTTTTAAAATTTATGTACCGCCCTTCTCCTGCTGGACTCAGGGTGGTACACAGCCGGAAATAAAAAACATTCAATACAAAATTTAAAAATTTAAAAGAATTATAAAACTTTGGCCGAAAATTTAAAAAACCTCATAACTAAAATCCAATTGGACAATTTAAAAATCTAAAATCTCAAAGGGGGGGGGGGTTACGCCAGCCCTGCTTGTTGGAAAAGAAAAGTTTTTAGGGCACAGCGAAAAGCCTGGAGATCTGATATCCTGCATGTCTCTGGGGGCAGGACGTTCCAGAGGACAGGTGCTGCCACAGAGAAGGCCCTACCCCTGGGGGTCACCAGCCGAACTGCCTAGCTGATGGCACCCTGAGGCATCCCTCTCTGTGGGAGCGTACTGGCCGGTGGGAGGTTATTGGCGGCAGAAGGCAGTCCTGCAAATACCCAGGTCCGATGCCATGGAGCGCTTTAAAGGTGGTAACCAACATCTTGAAGTGCGCCCAGAAGTCCACCAGGAGCCAATGCAGCTCATGCAGGAGAGGTGTCACATGGAAGCGCCCCCTCGCTCCCATAATCCCCCGCACGGCCACATTCTGCACCAGATGGAGCCTCCAGGTCCACCTCAAGGGGACCCCCATGTAGAGAGCACTGCAGTAGTCCAGGTGGGAAGTGACGAGTGCCTGAGTGACTGTGTGCAAGGAGTCCCGATCCAGAAAGGGACGCAACTGGCGAATCAGGCGAACCTGATGAAAAGCTCCCCTGGCCACGGCCATCATATGCTCTTCTAAAGATAGCCGTGCATCCAGGAGGACACCCAAGTTGCGGGCCCTCTCCGTGGGGGCCAGTAACTCACCCCCAATAGCCAGCAATGGCACCAGCTGGCTATATCGGGGCGCCAGAAGCCACAGCCACTCGGTCTTGGAGGGGTTGAGTCGAAGCCTGTTACTCCCCATCCAGATCCACACGGCCTCCAGGCACCGGGACATCACTTCAAGGGCATCATTGGGATGGCCTGGGGTGGAGATAGACATCTGAGTATCATCAGAGTACTGATGGAATTTCACCCCAAAGCCATGGATGATCTCGCCCAGCGGTTTCACATAAATGTTGAACAGAAGGGGGGAGAGGACCGATCCCTGTGGCACCCCACAAACAAGGCACCTTGGGGTCGACCTCTGTTCCCCTGCCAACACCGACTGTGTCCGGTCCGAGAGATAGGAGGAGAACCACCATAGAACAGTGTCACCCACTCCCAGCCCCTCCAACCGGCGCAGCATGATACCATGGTCGATTGTATCAAAGCCGCTGAAAGATCTAACAGGACCAGGATAGAAGAACATCCCCTATCCCGAGCCCTCCAGAGATCATCCACCAACGCGACCAATGCCGTTTCAGTGCTGTGCCCAGGCCTGAAGCCGGACTGGCGCGGGTCCAGATAGACAACTTCATCCAGATACCCAGGAAGCTGTCGCGCCACCACACTCTCGACAATCTTCGCCATGAAGGGAAGGTTGGAGGCCGGATGATAGTTAGCAAAACAGCCAGATCCAGAACGGGCTTCTTGAGGAGAGGCCTCACCACCGCCTCTTTCAAGGCAGATGGCAAGACACCCTCACCCAAGGAAATGTTAATAATCCCCTGGAGCCAGCCTTGTGTAACCTCCGGGAAGCCAGTACCAACCAGGAGGGACACGGGTCCAATAAACATGTGGTCACGTTCAGCTGCCCCACTATCCTGTCCACATCCTCGGGTGCAACAGGGTTGAACTCCTCCCAAATGATATTCTCAAGACTGGTCTCCATCATCCCGTCTGTACCTACCCAGTCAGAGACCAGATCTTCCCGAATCTAAGTGATTTTATCGTGCAGATACTGAACAAAATCCTCAGCGCGACGCTGCAAGGGATCCTCCTGCACTCCTGGATAGAGGAGGGAGTGGGTCACCCTAAACAAGATGGCTTGGCGGTTATCTGCTGATGTGATAAGAGCAGAAAAATAGTCAAATTTTTCTGCTTTTATCGCCACTAGGTA
This sequence comes from Ptyas mucosa, assembly GCA_012654045.1. NCBI lineage: Eukaryota > Metazoa > Chordata > Lepidosauria > Squamata > Colubridae > Ptyas > Ptyas mucosa. Next base: position 30,283,354 of record WNWU01000001.1, read on the forward strand.
GGTCTTAATATGAGCTCTTACCTGTGTTCGGTCAGATTCAGGACAACTGGACCTCCAACTACTCTCTAGGCGTCCTTTCCGGTGCTTCATCTCCCTCAGCTCCTCAGAGAACCAAGGAGCCAAGTAGACTTGGCGACAGATCAGAGGCCGCAAAGGCACGACTCATCCAAAGCGCCAGCGGCCGCCCTATCCCAGATGGCCACCAGCTCCTCGGCCGAGTCATGAGTCAGAGCCTCAGGAAATGGCCCAAGCTCCATCTGGAACCTATCAGGATCCATCAGGCACCTGGGGCGGAACCATCTGGTCTGTTCCACCTCCCTGCGGCAGGGTGTGGCAGTTAGAAAGTCAAGCCTAAGGAGGGAATGATCTGACCATGACAAGGGCTCAATTGCTACTGCCCCTATCTCAAGATCATTCATCCACTGCCCAGAGACAAAAACCAAATCCAGAGTGTGTCCTCCCATGTGAGTGGGTCCAAGAATTAGCTGGGTCAGGTCCATGGCTGTCATGGAAGCCATGAACTCCCGAGCCACCTCAGACGTTTCGCTGACAGATGGCAGGTTGAAGTCCCCCATGACCATAAGCCTGGGGGTCTCCACCGCCACCTTGGCAATCATGCTGAGTAGCTTGGACAGGGCAGCCGACCCGTGGCAGGGAGTCAGGTACATAATCAGCAAGCCCATCTGCCTCCCTTGTCCCCACTTCATCAGGAGAGACTCACATCCAGCTATCTGAGGTACAGTGGTCTCCCTTGGGGCAAGACCCTCCTTTACCAGAACCGCCAACCCCCCGCCCCTCCCCTGGGCCCTCGGCTGATGGAATGCATGGAAAGCCAGTGGGCACATCTCAATGAGGGGGACCCCCCTCCTGGCCCAACCAGGTCTCCATGATACCTACCAGGTCCGCACCCTCCTCCTGAGCCAGATCACAAATGAGGGGGGCTTTATTTACCATGGACCTGGCATTGCACAGCATCAACCGGAGGCCCCAGGCCTGAGGGTCTGAACAACCCGGGGAGCGAGAGGAGCATTGGGGGCCGGAGCACGCAATCACTCACAAGTAGCAAGTGCGTCCTCCCCTAACATGATGTGGCCCCCTGCTCCCGCCATATCTGCCCCTCCCACCCACTATGCTGATGGAAATGCCCTCCCAGGAACTAATCCGCCCTGCCCCCCTGACATCTGTGGGTTGCCCCCCAAACCCACCCCCGTCGTACAAACATCCTTCCTCCCACCCCTTAAAAAGCGAATTAAAAAAGAATATACAGAATTTTTAAAAACCCCAATGCCCTTATGCCACCTCTCGGGATCCCAGGACCCCAGTATTTCTTGGCAAGGCCGGTAGGCCACTTCCAGGAATGGGGGGCATTCCTTAAAGCGTATAAGTCTGCTCTTGTATAGAATTGCGTAACCATCTTCAGCCATAAATAAATAGGGGCACGCCTGCCCTGGACAGACACTGTTGACATAGGTCCAACCACACCATTCCTAGAGGAACACCCTCCCACCCAGGCGCCCCCTCACAGCACACCAGGTAGGGTATAAGATGACAGACACCGCCACCCTCTCACCGCGGCAGGGAAACATTCCTCATAAGTTTGGTCTCCCGGGCGCAACTCGAAAAGCTGGGCTCTCACCCCAGCATGTATGTAATAAATCATACCCACCCTCCCACAGTGGGGAAGAGTCGCTGCCTGGGGCTAGGTTAAGCCATGTTTGGAGAAGGCAAAAGACCTGAAACCTCTAACTACCATAAATTCAAGTTCAAGTCATAGTATGCAGGTCTGAAAACAGAACCCCCCCCCCCGAGATGGTCCAATGGGGTAAAACGCCCCCACACCCCCATGGGTGTAGGGGGGAACCGCTGGGGCGAAAGCCCTTAGATTTTTTTTATATTTTTGTTGTTCTTTGTGCCGAGAATAGCATTAGGCACAGTCCGATGTGACCGCTCTGCTGCTAACAATAGTCCAGCAGGGTTATATGTTGAAATAAGGTGATTTTCAGAGAAGAAACAGCTAGGTTTCTATAGTTACATCTATATCTTTTGTCTGCATTTTCCTCTGAAAGTCTTCCTTCTGTTTCTTCCTTGCCCGAGTATGAAGTCACCTATCTTTAGATACAAAATTTCAATTCTAAACAAAAATAGTTAATGAAAGCATTCTGAGGAAAGAATTAAATTGTTAGGTTTTTTTTAGCATTTCCTACATTTTCTGAAACATAAAGATAAGAGGAAATTCACTAACAATTTGATTTAAACAATATAGAAACTTTGCTATATATTCAGCATATTAAAACTAGTTTTCATCTTCTTGTTACCCATAGATTTCCAGAGGTACCATCAAAAATCTGAGCATTCCTAGAAAAAAAAACCTGCAGAGCTCAACATGTGTTAAGAATTATGATCGAATGCTTAAGAGTAATATAAAATAATAAAGGTAACTAGTTCAGACATTCTAAACTTATAACATTCTAAAGTATGATTTTTGTTATTAAAATGTTCGCAAAGTCTCATCCATTCTAAAAAAGGAGTAAAGAATGCTGCTGGTTATATACATCCCCCATGCAGAGGAATTAACTATATTTCCAAATATGTCTATGAAAAAGTCAAGAATTCTGCATAGAAGAATTATGTAGCTATGTTTTCTTTTTAGCTAAAGAGACAAAAACCTGATTATTTTCATTTTCCATCAAACCGCGTATATTTCATAATATACAGACATCTTATCCCTTTCATAAAATTGCAAGTTTATCTGAAACAGCAGTGTTTTAACTACATTTCTTGAGCAGCTTGGAAACCAAAGAAATATATGTAATCTACAAATCTTCCTCTGGTGTCCAAATGATCAAATATTTGCTCTGCAACGAAACAGATAGAGTCCATAAAATCAGATATGAGAAATTAGGTAATTCCAACCTGTCGATTATGAAAGAATTAATATCTAGTACATTTCTATCTCAGCTAATTTCCTTTTTTAAAAATCTTACTAAGTCTACAAATGGCATAATAATTCTGAACACTAGTTCAATAGCAAATGAGCAGGTGCAGCTAACAAATCCAAAATAACTCCATTTATAGTTTGTTAGCCTTATAATTTAAACCATAGGCCTGCTTATTGCCCTCAGTATAAACAAATGAATAGCTGCTATAAATGTAGTTTGTTCTTGTACCTTTCTCCCATTTATACTAAATGAAGGAAGCCGGAGTCACTGCTTCACATAACAAAACTAAAAACCATGGCGAAAAATAGAAATCATTTACAACAGAGATCTTGGAATCAGATTATTAATAATCTGCCTCATGAGGACTAGTTCTTTAGCTTGAAGGTTGAAACATTGAAAGCTTTAAACACATTGATACAATAGTTTCTACTGAGTCAAAATGAAGAAAATAAGGAGCATTTGCCACTAAACACTTTATTTTAAAGTAAAACGTAAAATGGCATTTTACATTTTTAAAGAAAAGTAAATAGTGCTTCTTTCCTTTATCTGGGAAAGCAAAAGGAAGTAATTGTCTAGAAAGAAAGTATGTCCATGGATTTTGCTTCTTCATCCTTTCAAACCCCATTGTCTTCATAGTCCTGCCCCATTGCCTCATAGTGACATCCTAATTGCTCAGTGACATCATGATGTGCTATATCCAGTCAATACTTCCTTTTGTCTATAGCCAATGACAGGTATATTAAAATTTGTGTAAATCTATGAAAATAGGATATAAATCCTTTCCTCTTTAGGCCTCTAACTTTTTGTTCCAGTACTGTTAATGATCCAATTTGTCCTTAAATGTAATATGTCCTTTTTTTTAGTTAAAATGCATTTGGTAAAATTCTCCTCCAAAATCGGATGCCTTGGGTTAGAAAAACACCAGCCTATCAATGCATTGTGCTATCCTTTTGTATTCATAAAATGTGGGACTGGGCATTTTGTTCATTGTCTAAGTAGCCTAGTTCCTTCTTCAAGAATTGATTGACCAAGGGTCCCTTAACGAAATGGGACTGCAACTTCAGAATGCAAATAGTGTAGAAGAAGGAGTACCAAAATACACAATTTTTTTAACGTTCTATAAGAAAATATATAGACATGAAAAGTCTGTAATTGGGTAGTATGGCTATTGGAAGTAATTAAAAGAACATGCTGGGTTTCGATTCTGAGAATATTTAGTCTTTTATATCCTGTTTTTGTTTCATCCGTGCTCCTTGAATTTTCGCAGAACTTCAATCCTAGAAAACCAAGACAGTGCACAACATTTTGTATCATTTTGGTTAGTCCCAGTAAAAGACTTACTCATACTTGAAAATGTTGCATTATTGCCCAGGCAGAGTTTTGTTCCACTAGAAGAAAATGGTTATGCAATGCATTATGTTATCCCATAATGAATTAATCAATAAAATATATAATTAGCAATCAATTGGTAAGTTCCTTTAAAACTTGACAGCAATATAAAAAAATAAATAATAATAATAACTTTATTGTCATTGTACATGTATACACAATATACCCATACAATAAAATTCACTTAACACCCAAAGACCAGGTCCAACACATATAACAATCCCCAAGCACACCCCCACCCACCACAAATTCCCCACCCCTAAGCCACCCAAACATCCACACAACAGACCAAGTAATACTGTCCAACAGCTCACTGATGGTGGCCCTTTAGTTCATTGTTGAGTGCAATTATAGCTCTGGGATAAAAACTATTCAGAAAACGTGTGTTCCAAGTTTTAATTGTTCTGTATCTTCTGCCAGAAGGCAACAGTCCAAAAAGATTGTAAGCAGAATAGGAAGAGTCTCTGAGAATGTTATACAACATCCTCAAACAGCGAGATTCGAAGATGTTGTCCATGGCTGGTAGCTAGAGCCCGATGATATTCTGGGCAGTTTTAATGATTCTCTGTAGAGCTTTTCTGTCTGCTACAGAGCTGCTCCCATACCATTGGGAGCATTGAGGTTGCATTGCAACAGATATTGGAAGCCAGAATGTGAATTCTGGTCACCACAGTCTTTCCAGGTAAAGGAAAGATTGTGAGATCACCCACTTGCACTCCAGACAGCTGCTCCTCATGAGTAGACTGCAGGAACTGAGTTCTTTGCAGTCATTTTATGAGTTGAGTGGCTAAAATTCAAGAAATTTTAATTAAGTTCACAGCCATAATGATTGTCACAAGGTTTTCAGGAGCTTCACTGCTTAAGTACTTTTAAATGCAATTAATTTATAGCTAAAGAGACATTTTCTGAGCAGAGGATAAGACAGTTCCACTTTGTGAATGAAGATCATTTCTGGATTATAAAGTTTTTTTAAAAGGTTTTAAAGATTTTAAAACTTTTGCCAGAAACCTTAACAAGGAGTGAATATAAGAAAGAAAAAGACAAAAAGTTACATCTGAATAAACAATGGAAAGAAATCAAAAGGGATTAATTAAGTAAGAAGGGCAAGAGATGTATTTACCAAGAGAAATAGCTAGATGCTTTCACTCATGACACAACCATGAATTTAAAAGAACTCAAAAAAAGTAGTTACTGAGAGATAATTCTTCAATGATGTCCATTGGGTCATAAAGAGTTAGGAGTAATTGAATGACTAACAGCAACCATATCCCTTTGAAATCTGTAGGGCTTACTTATAAATAAAGTGTTACTTTATAAATAAAGTATAAAGTAAATAAAGGGTTATACTGAATTAAGTCAATACCCAGATTAAAAGACAGTATAACTTGAAACAAATTTTCATTCACATGAGAAAAAACAGTTAAGTCTGAATTCACTCCATTCAAATTCTGGGTCTCTATTGTAATTTATCGGTAGTTCTTATGTACTACAAAGATTAGCAACTCAGCAACCCTGACAAAAATATGCATTTTGTTTATTTATATAGAATGCTAAGGTGAAGTCAAGGTTCAGATATGCTTTTTTTGTTTGTTTATGCAGTGCAATGGACCTGCCTTATATGGGAGTTTTGCCAGTTGTCCTTGTTATGGTAGCAAACTAGTCTGATTTCAGACTGTCTGCTTCTGAACTAATCCTAAACTTAGAGATCATCATAATAGACATAACATATGATCCTCAGACTGTTTTGTGTTTGTTTTGTGCTTAAATATCCCATTTTACTCAAATGGTTCATTATTGATAACCATGTTTACTAGCTACTTCCAATATGGAGATCAACATGCTCTGAATTCCAGTTTCCTGGAAACAGACAGATTTGACTTGTGTCTGTAGTCTTTTCTGTAGAGTCCCAAAAGGCATCAGGTCAACTGCTATGAAAACAGAATACTTGGCCAACTTGGCCTCTGAGCTGATCCAACATGCCCCCTCTGATGTTTTTGTGCTGAATATTTTACAATCAATGAATAATTTTATCAGCATTATCATATTTAACTGTAAGAAAGAGCCTTAATGTTAGTTCTTGGATCAAACCAAGTGGAAGAAGGTATCTACAAACTCCTGATAACACAATTTTTGGCTGCAGATACCAAAATCTCAAATAACATACATATAGAGAGTGATGATAGATAGATAGATAGATGATAGATAGATAGATAGATAGATAGATAGATAGATAGATAGATAGATAGATAGATAGATCTAAATATCTATCTAGATATTTAGCAATGTAGATTAGGCAGGTTATTAATGAGCTTAACTGAGTGGCCCATCTGGAAATGCTTTAGCCATCAAGATAAGTCTTCTTTAGAACTAAAAGAAAAGCTACACATAGTAAAAACAGAAAATCTTATTCTTCCATTAAGAAAGCCTAGCTGGAGTTCCTAGTATCAATTCTGTGGCATGGGCTGCAATGCTTACTATCTTCTTTCAGTCATTTTCAAAATAAGGCTGACTGGTTTTATTGCTACTCTAATAACAAAGAAGATGTTCAATCTGCTGATAATTTAATTCTAATTAGAACTTCAATTCACATTGCTGGAACTGCACAAAAATGAATAAATGAAACAGCAATTAACCTTTAGTACTGAGCTTATTTTCTTCCTCTCAACATGGGTCAGTTGCCATAGAGATTATACCTATGTGATTTGCAGATGTGACTCAAAAGCAGCCAGAGTAGGCATCTCAGTCTCTTCTCAGTGTGGCATCAGGATAATTAAAAATCTGTTAAAAGCAAAGAGAAAGTTGATCTAAAAACTCAAAGGTAAAAAAAAAAACCCAGCTAAAAAGAAAGGGCAGGGGGAAAGATTTTAAAAAACAATAATGAAAGACCAGATTTATTTTGACAAACTAAAGCTTTGGAGACAATCCACCTTGAAAACGATACAGCTCTTACTGCCATCTGAGACATAGCTTAACGAAAGCTTGGGGCTTCATAAAATAGGTTCTGCATTAAAACACAGTTGGTTATTTATTAACTGTATAAAGAATATGTCTGCAGATATAACACAAAACAGCTGTCCTGCAATGGTGTCCTGCTTTTAATTTGAACAGTGCCTGAGATGTAACAAAAATTTTATTAGGTACAGAAGAGCCGAGGGGAATGCAGATAGTCTGCATTGCCCTTTAAAACTTTTCATATAATTAAGGTGAACTCCTGCAACAGGGAGTCTTCAGTATCTATGGAGCTTCCTTCCATGGTTAAGGGTTTTCCAGTATACATAAATTACTCACAGAGATTTTTCAAATACAAAACTTCAAATATAAAAAAGAGGAGGAATCTGGTAAAAGGAAGGGAGGGAGGGAGGGAGGGAGGGAGGGAGGGAGGAAGGAAGGAAGGAAGGAAGGAAGGAAGGAAGGAAGGAAGGAAGG
>WNWU01000001.1:30291117-30302904 GCA_012654045.1 Ptyas mucosa
AGGAAGGAAGGAAGGAAGGAAGGAAGGAAGGAAGGAAGGAAGGAAGGAATTCAAGCAATAGAGTTACCTCTTACGGGGTGTGGGAAACTGTGAGGGAGATCCCAGAGATATAATGAACAGGTAGCGGAAGCAAAATTACACAGAACGCTACTCCTGACCAATGGGGAGGGGCACTTTACCATAAGATGTCTCTAACTATGGACTCTTTAGCACTCAGTTTTATACTTCTGGGATTCCCCCTCTCCCATCTAGCATCAAGAAACAGTGGCAGGGTTATTATAACATTGACACTTGTGTGTTAGTATAAGGAAGAGGATGGGAATGAGGAGTACTTCCCACTCTCCAAGTTGCATGCAATAAATCTATGGGCATGAAAACTAGTTATGTGACCAGGAAAAGCAAATAGTTAATCACATTGTTAGTAAAGGATAAAAAAGACTTATTTACATTGTCAAAGCAGAGGCTGCAGACTCATTATCCTCTGATCCTGGCAGCGGGACTTCCTCGAAAGAAGAGGCAGGAAAAGACTATCTTGACTAGTAAAAAAAAATCAGGCACTGATGAGCCTCACAGATTAATTAACAGAGCTAATCATGAAGCTGCCAGGATCTTCCCACAACTCAGTATGATCTGTGTTGACTCTTCTATGAGCAATACTTAGATACCAGTATGACACAAGAAATTTCTCTATTTCCAAATGTGTGTTTAGGAGATAAGATGCTCAGAAGTTCATCCTTATGTTAGCTACATTCCTGCAAAGTTTATGTCTCACAATCAGGTGAGTCATATATACAACTATAATAAAGGAGATAATCTAACTATGCACACCGAAATCAAATTGACTATATTATAAAAGAAAAGGGAAATAGAAGAATTCAGTTATAACAGCAAAGATATGCCCAGGGATTGATTGTAGAATAGAATATGAATTGTTCATGTGCAAGTTCTAAATCAAGTTAAAGCAAAAGTATAAAGTCAACCAGTATAATATTAAGCATATAAACCAATATATTCAAGGATATCATTAAAAATTACTATACAGTCTTGAATTCCATTGATAAGGAGCCAGAGGAATAAAATCAAAGCAGTTATTAAGCATCAATGGAGAAAGATTTCCAAAGACAAGGGGGGGAAAAGAAACCAAACTGAATGTCAGAATAGATGGTAGAAATTACCAAATGATCAAGAAGCCAAGGCCAAAAAAGAAAATAAAGGCAAAGGCCAATCAACCCCTATCACCACCTCAGAAATAAGCTTAACCAAGAGCTTCAGAAATGGTAAAGAGCAGCAGTACTGTATAGCATATGCAAAGATAATAAACACAGAAAAATAGGGAAGGTTTTCTAAAAGATGTCCAAACTCAGAAGAGGTTCCAACCTCAAATTATAACTAATTCAAAGAAGATCAAACAGATAGGAGTATACTAAAATTTTATACTTTAGGAATATCATGTTTGCTAGTACTAGAAAATGAAGTTAGATTAGCACTCCAGTCCTTTCTAAATTCCCTTACACACACAGAGGGTAGCGGTAGCTGAACTTGCAAGCAGGTTTTTTGCTCTTACATAAGAGATTGCTTAAAGGCCACAACCAGGTGGGATTATAGTCACTGAGCAAAGCAATCATGTATCTCGCTTAATGAACACTCAAAAATTGAAATTTCAGTGCCAAATAAATTGAGAACTTCTGGTACTACCAATTCAGCAGTGACCTCCTCATTCCACCCCAAACTTCAACTCCATACACCATTTGGACTAATACTTCGCCTTGGAATTTTTTAAGTGAAAAAATCCAAGTCTCACTTGAGGTGCAAAGGACTGGGCTCAAATTACAATATTTTGGTTACACTGCCCAATGACCCATATCCTTTGAGAACTTCTTAAAACTGGAAATAATGGAAGGAAAAAGAACGACATGGCCAGTAGCAAGGTGGATGGACTCAATAACAATCGCAGTGAATGCATCATTGACAGATCCTTGGAGAAAGACTATCTATATGGTTATTAAGAACCATCACTCACTAGACAGCACTTAATCAATCAATCAATGTCTAGTTTACTGATTGACTCTGTTTCCATATTGTACTTGGAGGCTTTAATTAGTATCTGTTTTCTGGTAGCAGTCAATCAGATTCAAAGCATCATGTTCTCTTAATATGTGACCCTTTATCAATATAGTATATAGTTCAGACCCTATTTTACAGAGATGATTATAAACTATAATAATTTTAACATGACATGTTTCTAAACATATTTATTACTGTGAATTACTATCAGAGGCTCTTGTAAGAAATTCCCTACACAAATCAAATCCTGTGGCAAAAGATGCTCAATACTGATACAATTGCTCTGCACCAAGCTGTGTTTATATGTGTAAACATACAGTACACAAGCTATTGCCTCCAGTTGTGTGTGACAATTGTAGCTGAAATGTCCCAAGGATACAGATAGAAAGGATAAAATTGCCACCTGGGATTGCTTAATGGATACAGTAATTAGCAATACCAATTAACTAATTGTTCACCTGTTAGGAGATAATACAAGAAAACAGCCAGCTAGCCTTTTTCGTTTTCTTTGCTATCCCTAAGGGTTTATGAAACTGGTGGCTGGAACAACAGAAGGATTCAGCTTTACTTTTCTTACTTTCACATTGCTCTTTAAACAATAAATTGTTGCTTCTTTTCTAACCGCTCTTTTGCATACAGATAGAAAGGTATTTCTTAGCACAATAATATCTAATGACGAAATTTTATGAGTATTTTTAGGCACACAAAAGGACATGAAATGTCTAGGGCAGGGCTGCCAAATTTGCGGCCCACGGACTGGATGCATCATGTGCTGGCCACGCCCATGCCTGGTTTAGCAAAGGGAGAAAAAGTTGTGATATGTGACATCATGACACCGTCATGACGCAAGTTTGACACCCCTGGTCTAGGGGTCTCCAACCAGTGGTGGGTTCCTCCCGGTTCTGCACGGTTCTGCCGAGCTGGTAGCAGTGATGATATGACATCACCGAACCAGTTCTGCCCCCCCGCCTCCCCGCCCACCCCACCCGCATTAATCTTACCTTTTATTTGGCTCCACCCCCAATCTATTGCTGCCTCCTGAGTCCCAGCTGATGGGTTATAAGTAAAAAACCTGTTTAAACTCTTGCCACAGGGCTTCAAAGGGCCGCCCTACAGCTGATCAGTGGTAAAAGGCAGTTTGGTGGTAGACCGGTGCCCACAAAAACAAATGAGTAGACCGGTGCCTGCAAAAATAAATGGGTAGACCAGTACAGCTCTGCTAAACCCTAAAGAATTGTCATATGACCATCAAGCCACACCCACAAAATAAGCCACACCCCAGAACCGGTAGTAAAAAAAATTAGAACCCACCCCTGTCTCCAACCACAGGGATCTGAACCATTTGCGCTAAAACCTGGGTAAGGGATTATTCTGCTTCCTAATCCCTACAGAACTTAGCATTTCAGGCACACAATGACTTAAATGTTCTCTTTAGCATTCTATAAGATGATCATCCATAGAATAGAATAACTTTATTAAAATGTAAATCTTTAAAAATGCAAACGGGGATTATATATTACTCATTATAAACTTTAAACCAGTGGTCCCTAATCTTTTGGGCACCAGGAACCGGTGAAAGATTTTTCCTTCGACAAGAGGGACCATGGTTTTGTATGCTGCCTGCATCCTGTGAATGGGACTTTGCTTGTTTGCGCGGACAGTTGCTGGCATGCTGGGGGCCAGTGCCAGTCCACAGATGGGGGTTGGGGACCTCTGCTTTAAACAATAATAGTCTTGATCATGCTAGTCACACATTATGGCGCTAAAGTATATTTTCTTTCTTTCTGTTTATAGAATATCCCATTTCTATTTCAACCAAGAGGTTTTCGCTATGTATATTGTCTACTTTTCTAAGTATAAAATGATGATAATCTGATAAAACCTCTCGTTATTGTTTAGGAGGCCCTCCAATAATTAATTTTTATTCTATTTAATTACTTCTGGCAAAATAATCAAGCTAAGTTGTTAAAATGGAATCATTCTCTGTAGGACTCATTCAGGGAAAGTCTACCATGGATCTTCATGAAGGTTCATAAGCATATATAGATGCTTTCAATTTATCCAGCATTTAGGTCATAGAATCTCAGAGTTAGAATAAGCCATTTAAGCTATAAAGTCCAAATTGAAGCATTCCAGACAGCTGACACTCCAGGTTCTGCTTGAATGTGTTCAAAGAATGAAGAGTAGCCTTCCACCCCTCTGGGTAATTGATTCCACAGTCATCCTGTGCCTCCTATTATGAAGTTTTATCTAACTTTCAATTGGAAGCTGCCTTCCTGTAACTTATGCTATGATACTGTGACCTGCGCTCTGGCATAAGAGAGAACTGATGACATCATTTCAGGTATTTGAAGAATACTATCATATTTCTCCTCGGTCATCCTTTCACCAGTTCTTTCAACCTTTCTTCATAAGATTTATTTTATAGCACTCTGTTCCAATTTTTCAGAATCCTTGATAAAATGCAGTGCCTAAAATGGGACACAATATTTGAGGTGGCATCTGACAAAAGAACAATAAAGTGAAATGAACATCTTCTAGGATTTTTACTTCTATTAATGCAGCCAAGGGAGCCAGCTAGGATGACAAGGAGTGCAGACGCGTTGCTGAAGTGCTCTCTGAGTTTATTTTGAATTTTACCTTGCTTTTATTCTTTGATATTTTATCATTTCTTTTGATTAAAAATATAGGATGGATTGTATAGGTCCATTTTTAAGAGTAAACACTTTTAAACATTTTGTGGAACAAGCAACAGAATAGGAAAAGAAGGAAGCAACATAGAATAAATTTAGGGATTACCATTACCTCAACGCCTCCATAGCAACCAAAAATTGCTGTCATCCCTCTGGCAACTTTAGTTTCCACTAGGGAGGGAGAGGATAGGAATCTCACAAATGAAAATGTCCTAGATTTTATTTCTAGCCAATGCCTTTTAACAACACAGTCAATAATCTCTATTTATATTATGATTATTATAAACTATCCAGAACGTTGGATAGTTGGTTGGACAGCAATCAATGAATGAGTGAATGAATGAATGAATGAATGAATGAATGAACATCATTTTTATTTCTCTCTAGTAAGTAACTGCCAGACTCGCTCATCTAAACAATGGGGCAGCAAAAAGGACATCTGCCAACCCATTTTAACAGTAGTAAGTGAACTTGGGTTTTCTCTCCCATATCGGTCCAAGTCATTCTCATTTAGATGCTATTTTAATATTTCTAAGTTGTTTTTGGAACTGTCACAAATATGAGAAGTGCACCCAGGAGTCCTTTCGCTATACCACATATTTTTCACTAATCTATATGAAGTAGTTCTTAGCTTTTCCCTTCATAAGGGAAAACGATGACATATGGCCTACCTTCTGTTAAAGAATGTGAAACACATCTGAAAGGAATTTAGCCCAATACATCAGACTAGGGAAGTATTCTCACTTGGCTTCCAAAACTAGGTATTAGAGGCACAGAAGCTTTCTTTTAATTAAGACAAATTGTCAAAAAATTTTAAAAAGTCCTACAGTTCTCAAACCTGCCAACTATTGATAATTCACAGGACAATTCTTCTAACTGTAGAAAGCTCAGGTGCTTTGTGTATTGATATTTGGAGCATTTTTGATCTTTCCCTGCATTCACACTTCATTCTCCCCATTTGGATTAAAGCCTGAAATGTCAAGCGAAAGTGTGAATGGATGAACAGTAAGTTGTAAACAAAACTCATGACTTCAGGGGGAAAGAACCTCACATCTTCTAGCTCAGTTAATTACTTCTCTCTGGCTTAGTGTGACACCGGAACAATCAGAACCTCTAGAGCAGCCAGCAATGAGTGCCCTTGAAAGGAAACAGAACAATTGTACTACCAGGAACAATCTGGCAGCCAGAGAACACGCTGGAGAAGGTGGTAGAAATGGAAACAATTTGGCCAGTCTTGGAGATCAGCAGTTTGTAAGGTCCATTTTAGCTAACAATAATTGTACATGCCATTAATCACAAGAGTCTATTGGAGTTGGAGTTAATGAGGGTAATTGAGGTGGGAACTCTGTAGCTAAGCAATACAGTCATAAAGCATGACATCATGTAACTATGTTTACGACAGCAGTTCTGGCAGTTCCAGTTGCAGGCGTTAAGCAAATCCACATGGTTGTTAGGAGAACATCAAGCGGTCATTATTTATTGCCTCCTACTGGCTTCCCCATTGACTTTGCTTATGGGAAGCCAAACAAGGTTGCAAATGGCCCCAGGAAATTGCAATATTGAAATCGTGAACCTATTAACAAGCACCAGTTATAAGTCTTCTTGTTCCATGCCATTGTGGACTACCAATAGTTTCATCTTTTTTTTAAAGATAAACAAACAAAAACATACATACATACAATACATAACGTAAACAAACTATACATTAAAATCAAGTCCTACAACTTGAGCTTTAAGAAAAAAGAGAGTTACTTCGGTATATATATATATATATATATATATATATATATATATATATATATACATACATACATACATACACACACATATATATACATCCTTCATTATATAATGATATTTTAAGATTATTTCTTAATTTTGGTTTCTTTGTTGGTATTCCCTTCCTGTCCTATTTGGTTATTTCTTGTTACGTTTTCCTTTTCTCTAGCCAATCATACCATCGTTGCCAAACTAGATAGTACTCTGTGTCTTCCTTATCCTGTATTTCTTTGGTAAGCCTGTCCATCTCCTCACATTCCATTACTTTTTGTATTATTTTATCCTCTAATGCCATATCTTCCAATTTCCACATTTGTGCGAACATGATTCTTGCAGCTGTCAGAATATGGATTATCAAATATTGTATTTCCTTTTCATAGTGGTTCGTTAGTATTCCTAATAAGTATGTTTCTGGTCTTAATGGCACTCTCTGGGTGGTAATTTCTTCCAACTGTTTTTGAATCATTTTCCAAAAATTTTTTGCCTTTTGGCATGACCACCACATGTGGTAAAATGTCCCTCTATGTGATCTACATTTCCAACAGTCCTGTGTGATGTTAGGGAACATCTTTCACTTTTAATCTCTGCACTTTTGACTTACCAATCGTTTTAGGAGATCATTAACAGCCAGTGGCGTATATAACCTATCTACTGATCATAAGGGTCATCTAATGGTTTTAGTTTTGACTTGCAATTAGCAGTCTTTAAGTCAACCTAAGATTTCATTTTCTACTGGGTTACGCTTTTTAAGCAGCCTGGAGAAGAAAGGGAGGCCAATAAGAGGCTTTTTCTTGGCAAAGGAAGGATAGGGGTAATGTGAAACTCTCATCTCTTTATTCATACATGCCACTCAGATGATTGTGGGGATCCATAACGCAATATTTCTCCTGAGGCACATCGCCCCTTGGTGGTGGATTTGAAGATCAAGAAATTGGTAAATGATAAGAGGGAGGCAGGAGAACCTTGAAAAACATACTATCATGTGTAGTATTAAGCTTTTTTCCAGAGTTTTCTTTTTCTTTCTTTACAACAGTGAATCTAAATGCACTCAATTTATAAATCAGAACTTGTAAAGAATTCTAGATTATAGAGATTGTAAAGATTATAAAATTGTAATACATTACTGAAGTAATAATTGTCTGTAATTGCTTGTACTAATTGTCTGTGTTAAACATAAAATTAAAAGATTTGGATAGCTATATATTTATCTTTTATTTGTGTGCTGCTGGGGTTTTGTCGGTGATAAGTTATTTATAATTACTTTGTATCTTAAAACCTATAATTGTTTAGAAATTAATGGTTAACAAGCAAAATAAACTTTGAAACAATTCTGTCACATCACACAAACACACACACAAACAGACAGGCCAAATATTTTTCTAAGAGGATATAAACAATCTATGCCCCCACTCCCATGCAAGTTAAAGAGAAAGTCCTCATAATATTCAAATGAATACTTAAAATTTGGGCTTTATTTTATTTATGTTGTGCAGCGATGCATGATTTATTCATGTGAAGAGTTATATCAGAATTCATGCTTAGTTTTATTAATGGAATAGTAGAAAAATAGCTTCACTGGGGGGGAAAACTGGTTCATACATTTAGATCTGTATTTGCACTGAAATGATTATAGAAGTAAGTAAAGGTCATGTCTGTAGCTGAAAAGGATAAGTGATTCTGATATAGATCTTAATCATAATAGTTGATACTAAATATCTTCTTGAATGTTTCCTAGTTAGAACTGTTCTAAGTATTAATGGAAATGGGTCTTTTCAACACTCTAAATGATCAGAGTTTTTTATACTTTATTATAGATCACCTAGACTTAGACTGTCTACTGTAGACCTCACCCCATTCCTAAGGGGCGTACATAAGCACACCAACATGGCTACCGTCCCTGTCCTAATGTTTTCTTTTATTCATATCCTTTTCATGTATTTATAATTATGTTCACACTTGTATCTATCATAAAATACATGCTTGACAAAATAAATAAAATAAAATAAATTATACTTTTAACATTAATTCTTCTTCTTTAATCTTTTTTTCCTGCAGATGGTTTACAGGCTATTCTTTGTAGCCAAGAATGAAGAGTCAAAGATGTCATGAAATCCATTATTATGCATTTCAGCATGCCACATAACCAGTCATTCACCAAACCCCCAAAGACTGAATATAAATAATAAATGTATGGCTTGTATTATAGTAATCCTATCATGTGTTTAATGCTGAATGTGTTCTCTTTTTTCAAAGAAATCCTATGAAACTTCATGTCAGAACTGAATTATGCTGAAGAAGAATTCTAGGATATATTTCTGCTAATGAATTACTAAACAAGAGCAAGAGTGAAGCAAAACTCAAACAAAGCTTGAGTTCTTTTGTGTTCAAAACACAATGACTTGTATCTTCTGAAGCTACTCCAAACAGAATGGATGTGGCTATTATTTCAAGAAGAAATGGAAACAAGGAGAGTTTGATGTAGAGAACTAGCTTCTAGCTTTATGTTCGTACATCTCATGATGAAAGCAAGAACACTGAGAGTTTTGCAAGATCCAATCTGGGTCAGTCACTGGGACCAGAGGTTTAGTATTCTGAGCTTAGAGGTTCATGCTGGAGCCCATCCTGGGGGAACTTCTCTCTCACCAGAATGTGGGGCACATATGTGGGGCATCAGAATCCTGGGACACATATATTTGCCTTCATTTAACTGAGAATTTTGGCTGGTATGGAAATTAGAAATGGATATATTGAGAAAACCATGCAATGATGATCTCTGATTATAAATATATTTCACATTATGCCAGCTCCAATTTCCTTATTATTAAGCATGGCAGACAATATTCCAGCTGCCTTTGCTAATATGGTGATCAAAACCTTTTAACACAAATTGCATTTCATTAACAGGGAAAGGTTAAGGAACGCTTCAGTAGCTCATAAACAATTCTTATGTAAGATGAAGATGGGAAGGGACCAGCATTTATACAGTTGCTATCTCAGGAGTCTAGAGCTATAATAGGATGAGGGATGTGGGGGAAAAGAAGAACATGTTTATTAAATAACTTGATCATTGATCTGGGTTTCATAAAGCAAAGATTATACTACAAAACTTTTGGAGTGCTACAAATCTCTTTCAGGCCTGATTTATATTCTAAATGGAATCACCAACTATAACTTTCTATGATTGTACCACATCAACCTGAAAAAAATTGTTTTAAGTGCATGAGTAGAAACCTGTACACAGTAAAAAATTAGCATGCCAAAACATTTCTTATAAAATGTTTTATAACATTTTATAAGCAAAACAGTCTTTCTGTTTTGATAGTGATTCACAAACAAGAAGCATTTTTATGAAGGTGACTTTTCCATTCTGAAGTGGTTATAAAATGGTCTGTGATTTTGCCTGCAAAAAGTAGGTCACTTCATCTTAGAAGCATGGAATAATTTAAATGCCCATTTGTTTATAGCATTACCTATAAACTAGAAGTACAAATTTTAATTGAGTCCACATTGTCTAGACAAATAGACAAATAATAAATTTCTGAGTAGTTCAATATTTAAAGAAAACTCTGTATATACAGCCACAAAATATGAATATCGTTCAAATTAGTATTAAATTTATAGTTATAAATAAAATTAAGAGAGAGAGGCAGATTATTACTACTAATTCCTATTTATATCTTACCTTGCATCTCACTGAGCTTTTGGATACCAACGCTAATTGTATTGGTTACATATCTTAAAAGAATTCAGTAGTTGTTCAGTAGTAGTTATATTATATTACATCTGTGAAGGGGACTTCCTCATTTATATAACATTGTTTATTTTTCTGTCCTTTTTCATACAATAATTATGGAATGTGAAAACTATACATGAATCTAGTTTGCTTGATGCACACACACATACCTGAGCCTAAGTGGCAGACTGAGCTGATAGTACCTGCCCAAAGTAACCCAATGAGTTTCCATTGTTGAAGGTAAACTTGAACCAAGATCAGTAGTGTGCTGGCCATAGTTATAAGTCTATCTGGCTGCCTATGTGGCCTACAGCCTACTAAAGAACCTCATTAACTTAATATCTAGACTGTCTTTGTTTCACATGTAAATTTGCTTTTAGACGTACAACTCAAATAGGACTTTGAATCAGAGCCCTAATTCTTCCCATTGTGCACAAATAATTCTGTACCCTGGAGATTTGAAACAAGTGCATCTGCATCAGCTAATGGAGTATCCAAACTCAGATAGTGCAACAGGAGCCAAAGCCCTTTGTTAAAATGCCTTGGCAGAGCAAGCAGACTTCTCAGCTGTCAGACAGAGATTATACTTACATTTCCAAACTGTTAGACATCCCCACATTAGTGAACAAGGGTTCTTATAGTATATATATATATATATATATATATATATATATATATATATCCCCTGTTTCCCTGAAAATAAGAAATCCCCTGATAATAAGCCGAATCGGGCTTTTGAGCGCATGTGCTAAAATATGCCCCCCTCCTGAAAATAAGCCCTCACCGAAAATATTTAAACGCAGAGCTTGAAATCAGATAAGACGCCAAGAGGAGCCCCATCTTGCTCTATACGCCCCAAAATAATAAGACTTCCCTAAAAATAAGGCCAAGCGCTTATTTCGGGGTTCATAAAATATAAGACAGGGTCTTATATTTGGGAAAACATGGTATATAAATATACACATGCATATATACATATACATACATAGATACATACATATATACATACATATATAGATACACACACGCACACGCACACACACACACACACACACACATACATATATATGTAGGTCTTTGGTTATTTGGGTTTTCTCCCGCGTAAAATTGGAAGTGTCTTGGCAACGTTTCAACGAAGTCTCATTCGTCATCTTCAGGCTGGTATTCTCGGCTTCGTGCTTCCAGGAGCAAACACTTCCAATTTTATGCGGGAGAAAACCTGAATAAGCAAAGACCTACATACAAACACCCGCGAAAACCTCAGAAAACATACACACACACACACACACACACACACACACACACACACACACATACCGTGTTTTCCCAAAATTAAGACCCTGTCTTATATTTTTTTGAACCCTGAAATAAGCGCTTGGCCTTATTGCCACGTGCTCAAAAGCCTTATCGCCATGTGCTCAAAAGCACTATATATATAGTGCACTTGTGCATTTTTAGTATGTATGCATGCATATATATATATATATATATATATATATATATATATATATATATATA
>WNWU01000001.1:30310654-30339247 GCA_012654045.1 Ptyas mucosa
AAGGAAAGGAAAGGAAAGGAAAGGAAAGGAAAGGAAAGGAAAGGAAAAGATTTTGCTGGAGGAGAGTAAATTGTGACCTCAAAATAAGAGCTATTTACAGTTCCATAAGCATGTTTGAAATGGCTAGGTTTCCAATGCTAGGCTTGTTCGAATACATTGTTGGCCTTGTAATTGACTGTCAGCTTGATTTATAATGGCAGCTGTGATGGGTTTGGTGATTTCATTCCAAAAAGCTCTTTGAAATATGGGAGGAGAAAAGTCAATCTACTGCAGCAACTCAATTTGTTAATATCATCAAAGCCTACAGAACAGTTTAGGTGCCACATCAACTCCAAATACTTGGCTCAAAGATGCAACAGCCTAGGAAGAGGCACTTTATCAACCCAACCACCGTAGCAGCAGGCATGAGAGATAGGAGAAAAGAAGCACAAGGAAAGCAAAGCTTCTCTTTCAGTCATTTCCTAAGAATGAAAATTTTCCACTCCCTCACAGAAAGAGCGAATGGGAACTTGCTTTGCCACTGTAGGCCAAATACTTACAAAGTCACGACAACAGCTATCACAAATTATGAAACCCTGACATCTGATTTTCTTGAATTCTCTAAAGAGCTTGTACAATGTAAATAATAACTAGAATTATTCAGCAATGGTAAAGATTACAATTGTTATTGCTTCTTTCTTTCCAGTTTTACAGTTCTTATCTCTATTTTGTGTCTTACCCATTCTTGATCTACCACCACATAGCAACCATTCATTTATTTGTTTACAAACGCACACAACATAAACTATACAATGGGATAGGTATCCTAGTAATTTATTTGGGTTTCCTTTTGTGTAAAATGATAGGATTAAAAGCACTACTCCAGTGGCCATCCTTCCAAGTGAGTAATCAATTAGACAATATTCATAATATTCTCTTATTGATCAGTTAAAAAAACACTGGTTGGCCTATATTGATCATAACATCTCAGTGTTTAGAAGCTAGTAGAGGTGAAGATAATAATGAGGGGTGGTGACTCAAATTTCTTTGGAGCAGATGGGGAGAAGAAAACATTCTATGAAAGTATGCTAAGCGTCCATAATTTCAAGAATTCCATATTATTTTCCTACAGTATATTTTCTTTTTCTTATGCCATTGGTTTTCCTGGATAGATAGATTAGATAGATAGATAGATAGATAGATAGATAGATAGATAGATAGAGAGAGAGAGAGAGAGAGAGAGAGATATTACATACACACACACACACATATATATACATTCACACATACACATACATACATACATTACATACTAAGAGACTGAAGCATACATTTCTATAGAACAGGAGTGTCAAACTCAAGGGCCAGGGGCCAGATCTGACCCATGGGCTACTTGGATCTGGCCCACAAGGCCACCCTGGAAACAATGAAGGACCAGCCCGTGGTGCTTCTGAACTCCATTTTATGCTGCCATGGCATCCTGCAGCCCTCTGTCAGTGAAAACAGAGCTCGGGAGGGCCATTTATGTTGACAGAGCGCTCGGGTCACAACAGGCACCCCCGAAATGAGTTACATTGAACTGGCCACACCCTCCCTGGCCATGCCCACCCCAGCCCCCTGAGATCAAAACCAACCCTGATATGGCCCTCAATGAAATCAAGTATGACACCCCTGCTCTAGGTAGCCAGTTTCCAGAAACACAAGTTCATCAAGGAAGCAAATAGGGAGGGTTAACAGAAATTTGGCAGCATAATCAATGGGGGAAATTAAGGAGAAATGTCTAGCAAATTTTCCTTCTAAATCAACAATGTATGCTTAGCTAATATGGGAAACTGGGAACAAAAAGAAATAAAAGCTTTCCAGTGATGGTATCTTAAGTAATAAAACTGAAGATTAGCAAACAGAACTATGTGGTTGTGACCACAATTCATCTGGCATGTTCATTTTCTCGCTTGAAAAACCTGCCTAGGGATGTGTACCTATTTAGCTTCAAAGCCGTTCTCCTGATTCCAAACTAAATTGCTGAACATACTAGAACCTGGCATCTGTTCGTTGTATGTGCTTGCTTGAAGCAGGGGTTGGAGAAAAAGCACTGAAGCTGTGAGTAGACAAATTCAACTAAGAAGATGGTATTAATTTTTTATTAGACCACAAAAGGGGGAACTCCAACAAATATAGAGGAAGCAACTATTCACATTGATCAAACAAATGAACAACTGAATGAACAGAGGAGTCACAATCAGAATTTAGAGACACAAAACAGCATTCTGCATATTTTTCAAAAGAAGCAGGTGCATCTCCAGATATGGAATAAGAGGCTGGCCTAACCAGGAACTGAAACCACATTGTCTCCTAAAAACATATGATACAGCAGTTGCCAAGGCTCATCAAGCCATATGATAGATATACCATTCTGCTTATCCATGTGGAACAGAGGTGAGTTTCAGCAGGTTCTGACCAGTTCTGGAGAACCAGTAGTGGAAATTTTGAGTAGTTCAGAGAGCCAGTATATACCACCTCTGACTGGCCTCGTCCCCATCTATTCTCTGCCTCCTGAGTCCCAGCTGACCGGGAGGAAATGGGGATTTTGCAGTAACCTTCCCCTGCCACTCCCACCAAGCCACACCCACCAAGCCATGCCACGCCCACCAAGCCACACCCACAGAACCAGCAGTAAAAAAATTTGAAACCCACCGCTGATGTGGAACCATATTATATTAGGCTTCAACACTCAAGGAAGCAAGATAATGCACTTGGAAGATCAGGTGGCCTAGCTATCTTTCTTTTCAATCCCAGGAAAAAGAAAGGGAAAGAACAATATTGTAGATGAAAAGCTGGCTAGGGAAATGGTGTTGCAAAGAGAACTGACTTTCTGGAACCATGATCTGGGTTGCAAAGTTGATGAGCTGCTACAATGAGATGAATTGCATCCACACAAAGAATGGGGAAAAAATGGGTTAGGCTGAAGTATTTTAACTTCACCGAGAGGCTTAAAACTATATCCTATGTGGATTGGATCTAGGATTCCAGAATTAGAAATTTCAGATAAGGATTTGTCCTCTGACGGAATGCATGATTGAATAATTAAACCGATGTCTAAAAAGCCATCTAGCCAATGGAAAAAATAAAACCAGGAAGCAAATTCATTCATAAAGTTCCTGATCTTTACTTTAACCCTTCACTTTTTTTTTAATCCTTAGGATATGGGTGGGGTGAGGTGGCTTAGCCTAGCTGGTATTGGCATTATCTCATCCTTGCAAAAGCCAGGATGTAGCTAAACTAGTTACCTGCTAGAATTTTATCCGGCTAGATTGGATGATCTCAGCAGGCTTGGATGATTGACCATTCCTTCTTTGGGTTCCCTGGTAGAGCCTGGACAATAATAGATCATCTCTGTTTCTTTGCCTTTCTGCCTCTCTCCCTCTCTCTCTCTCTCCCTCTCCCTCTCTTTTTTTTCCGCTAGACCAGTGATGGCTAACCTTTCTGCCATCATGTGCCAGGAGGGGGATGGGGGAGGTTCACGCGCATATGTGCCCACACCCATAATTCTATGCACCCCGCCTTGCATATGCAGGCGCAACCCCCTCCCCCCCCCCCCCCCCGCTCATGGCACACGATGGCCTGGTAGGCCCGTTTTTCTTTCTCACCTGGCTCCAGATCCTCTCTATGCATCTGGGGAGGGCAAAAACAGCCGCCACCACCCCAGGCCCTCCGGAGGCAGGAAACAGCCTCTTTCCCTACTTCTGGTGGGCCCAGAAGGCCCGAAAATCAATTGGCCTGTGGGCGCATGTGTGCCAGAGCTGAGCTGGCATGCCCACTGATATGGCAATGCATGCCACCTGTGGCACGCATGCCATAGGTTCGCCATCACGGCCCTAGACAGAGTTGTTAAGCTGAGCCTGGCTTTGAAAAGGAAAAATTTATTCTGTTTGCCCATTGAGTAATTCTAACACTGAATCTTCCAAGTCCGGAGGAATGTTTTCAACCATACTCTTCCCTTATCATAAAGGCTTGTAGGAAGGGGTGGAGAAAATCTTTAACAAATTTGTATAGGATAAAAAAAATAATACTGTAAATGAATATGGTACAAAATAATATAAAAGTATCTTGATAGCTTAGGCAGAAGATCTTAAAGTGTGGGTTGTAATCTCGTGTGGGGTGATAAGCAATTTAGACAGGGGTGATCTCATTTTATAAAGTTCTTCTGGCTATGATAGGCAAAGCAAGAGCACTTGTCAAAACTTGTACAGGGAAAGAATTTAGCAAGTTTTGATATTGCTCCTACTTTTTGTAAAGTAAAGCAAGAATCAAAGCCCACAGTGGGTTTTGAGAGATGACAAGCCCATGGTCCTAGCCATCTGTCAAAACCATCTGGAAATCACATAATTGGCAGAGGCTTTCTTACTGATATACAGCGTGGCATATACTAGTACATCTTTAGTCATTGTAGTATCTCTAGAAATGTACACACTAATGAATTCTCCCTCCCCCCACTCCCATTATTTCAAAATAGAGCCTTTCATATTGGAATAGCTTTCTATGTTTCTAAAAAATATGTGAAAGCCTTAATTGACCAAAATAATGACAAATGGATGGCAGAAATCAACATTCATCCCCCATGTGGCAATGACTATGTCATATAGAAGATGCCAACTTGAAATGTAAGAGGAGTAAATGGCAAATGGCATAGTTTTACTAATTAAAGAAACAATAATAGTTCTATTGTATGTTTATGAAAAACAAAGAATGTAATAGAGATAAATAAGGGCAATCTAATCTTATGGAGCAGAGATACCTGCATGGAAGTGAAGATATAGGGCTCATTATTATTATGAACAAAGGGGCTAAATGTATGTCAGAAAGAATGTAATGATGTCATTTAGATTCTTGCAGGGGAGCATGAACATAGAAATTCATAAGCTATTAACACTGGCATGCTAAATGAATAGTATTGAGGGGGAAATAAACAAGGATGAATTTTGGAAAACTTACACACCGTTCTAAATGAATACAATCTGAGGGGGGAAATTATCCTGATAGGTAAAAGGAATTTACCTAGTTGGAAACAAGATAAGAAACTACAGAAAAAATATTGAACTATTCTGACATTCAAGAATGAATGAAAATGGTAGTTGTCTGGTATATATCCCAGCTTTTGGTATCCCAATCACATGAGATTGGAGAGATTCTTACCCTGGCATATGGCGGGGAAGGCTATTTCTGCTTAATCCATTATTGTGAGTTGCCTAGAATATTATGAGGCAGCCATAAAAGTCCTGTAGACAGACAAACAGGCAGGCAGATAGATAAATCATCTTAAACAGTTTCTTTCATATATATGGGTTAAACATGAGATTATTCATGGGCACATATAGCAAAGCAATTATTGAAACACATTATTGCTTTGCTTGTTTATGATTTAAAATGAAGAAAAATAATGAAAACTATTACAAGTTTCTGAATACAAGACAGAACATTGTTTGATAGTATCGTGATTAGATTTTAGGGAAACATTTTCATGGATGAGATGAAGCTAGAATGGAAGTAAATGATGACTATGGATAAAAAAAATACATATAAGAGAATGGTCCAAAAATTAAGATGAGAAAATATATTTTATAATATGAATATTATCAAAAAAAAGATAATTGAAAAGAGTATAGTCAAAGCAAGGAACAGTTAACAATAGAAAAAGCAAAGAAAATGTAGAATGATTTTGATAGTAATTTTAAAAATAGAGTTGGAAGCCAGTGAAAAGGGCTAAACAGAGTTTATAGAATTAAAAATAAAAGCCCTTAAATAATTTAGCATGAAACTGAATGAGGAAATATCAGAAGGGGTGTTGTAGAGATTTTTTTTTATGAGAATAGTAATGATATGCTGAAGAGTGGAATTGAAATTAATGCTATAAATATCAGCACTAAAGAAAATGTGGATAAAAAGGAAGCCACAAATGTTGTAAAAATGTTGAAACATGGTAATGTTACACTGTAACTGCAGAAATGTTCACATATGGATATCTTTTGCTCATAGAGTGGATGCATAATTTGTTTAATGTTTTTACAGTTCTGTTAGGGTTCACCTACTACAGCAAGATACTGAAAAAGAAGAAGAAAATGTAGGTTACGAACATGATTAGACAACTATTTTAGGGAAGAGCATAGACAGTCACATTGAAGGATTATAGATTTCATGTGGAGAATTAGGCACATACTTAACTCTCTTGCATTACAAGTATGTTTAACTTTGGCTAGCTAGACTATGGTTTATATTATCAATTTTTGTCAAAGCTCAGAATGACTTGCTACTCTCAATGTATGCATATTTTCCAGAAAAAAAATTAAATCACTACTTTGCAAATGTCTAGTCGTCTACTTTTTTCCTACATTCTGAAGTTCATAACTTTATGGATCTTCTTTATGCCTAAATGCCAAGTACATTTTTGTTCCAACATTATTATAAGACTAGTTGAACTGAATAGCTGAATTTTTTCAATCTCTTGAGACATGTCTCTCAATTTGTTTAATTCTGGCTCTGCATATTATAACATACCTGCTAAAACCTAAGGGAGCTCATTAAAATGCTTTTCTTCTGCCTTCTACCCCAGAGGATAAAGTAGGACAACTGTATTAATTACACCATAATTAGATCCCCAAGTCCCATTAACATTTCCCAAAAGGTACTTAAGCATGAAACTCCTTCAACTCTCCCCCCCCCCCACCCCTAGAAAATTTATTTATTTTGTTGTCTGCAATACTCCTGAGATTATTCTCTGGGAAGGCTTAAAAGGCAGTGACACAACAATCTAGTATACCTGATGTGAATCTGTTGGAGATTAGCTCTGATTTCCATACAAGAACTGGGATTAATGTACCAAAAGTAACAATGAAAAGCAAACAAAAACAAACTCTGGAATGTCCTTGAAGAATGAGAGCATCAACATGAATTATTCCAGAACCAAACCTAATAAGAAATAGGAAAAGTTGTGACTAGAGCAGGTAATAACAAAATACGGTACAAAATACTGTAATATGCTCTCCAGAAATGTTAAAATACATATTTTGTCACCCCCAGCATACATATCCCTGAGGTGATCTGTAGGTCCATACATGTGAAAAATACTTAATGGAAAATTACTCCTGTATATTAACAATATTGGTGAAACTACCACAGAAGAAACTTTCTTGAGCTTCATGAATTTCAAAAGCAAATTCTTGGGCCAAGATTCTTTGAGGATTAGACTTTTTATCTCAGAATCGAGGGAGTGATTATTCCATTTGCCATCTTCATTAGGCTTCAAAAAGATCTAATTGTGAAAATACAAATGTGTCCTTGTAAAGTGTAGTTGACATGGGTGGATTTACTCTTGTAATTTGCAAATATCAAGAACAACTCTGTCATTATTTGACATTCTTTCAAAATACGTTCCTGATCTTACCAAGGTGTATCTGGCAAGGAAAATTCTACCTGTAATGAGTGAAATAATAAAATCTCAATCTTTTATCCTTGAAACAGAAGAACAATTCTCAGGATCATTGAGGATAAATATAAGGTCATTTAACTTATAATACTTAAGGCAATGTTTTTACTTTGCTTTTAATAAAGTAAAAAAAATATGTCTGAAGTATTATCAGTATTAGTTTGCTTTAAATGGTTCTTTTCATCTTCACCTATTTTCACTTCTTGCCTATTTGTACCTGAATAAAGTAAAAAAAAATGCCTACTTTTAAACCTTTGAGTGATTTTAATATTACTATAGTGTGTTCTTTAACTTATTAAATAATTCTGAAAAGCTGCCAAGAGCAACATGTTGCTAAACAATTCTCAGGATTAAGTAAAAATATTTTCTTTCCTCCGGAACAAAGGTCAAACTTGTCACCAACTGATTGACTGTGAAAAATCAACAGGAAATCTCATTGATCTCTTGAACATTGCTAGGTGGTCGTGTAAAAGGAGCAACACATTTTTCCTAAATTTAATTGGATTTTTATTTCATTTTCTACAAGACACTCTGAGTATCAGTCCATGCAGCTTGATGATTTTATATCCCTGCATTGATGTTTGGAGCCCAATGAAGATTCCAGAGGCAGTTTGAAAAACATCAACAATGCAAATCCCTGCATTATTTTGAAAGTAGCAACCTGTCCGTTGGCTCATAGAAAAGCCAGTACTAAGGACTTGGAGAAGTCTCTATTATAATGTACTATGATAGTGATGGCTAACCTTTTTGCCATCGCATGCCAAAAGCGGGGGGGAGCGTGGAGGTGTCACACACACGTGTGCCCGCATCCATAAGTCTATGCCCCCCCATGCTCCCCCTCCTTTTGGCACGCAATGGCATGTGGGCCCGGTAGGCTCATTTTTCACTCTCCCCAGGCTCCAGAGCCTTTCTAGGAGCCTGAGGAGGGCAAACACGGCCTTCCCCACCCCCCTAGAGGCCCTCCGGAAGCTGGAAACAGTGTGTTTCCTGATTTCTGGTGAGCCCAGAAGGCCCAAAAATCAACTGACTAGTGCACACATGTGTGCCGGAGTTGAGCTCACGTGCCCACCAATATGGCTCTACGTGCCACCTGTGGCACCCATGCCATAGGTTCGCCATCACGGTACTATGAAATAAACCCTAAAGTGAAAGTAATCCAGATGCTGTAAATCCTATAGTTATATTCTGTTTGCTTTCAATAAATCCAGCTAAAAGAAGATTTTGTGTGAATCTTGCTTTTGGCTGAATTGACCACCAAGAACCTGTTGACTGTTCCACTTATTTGGGGTCTCAGACAGTAGTGGATTTCAAATCCCATTGCTACTGGTTTGCTTGTGGGTGCGCATGTGCGCGACGCTTCTGCGCATGTGCAGAGACATCTAGATGGGTAGGCGGAGCCTCCCGCTGGCTCCGCTACTGGTTCGCCCGATCCTGGGCAAACCAGTAGCAACTCACCACTGGTCTCAGAGTGTCAAATGAGAACATTTTTAGCATGCTTGACAGTCTTTATCATGCTTTTTTTCAGAGTAGTCTTTAGCCTGCCTACTTCAGACAAACTATTTGACATGTTCTTGGTTCTGCCTATAATGGCCTTAAAAGTAGATGAACATAAATCCCTGTTATTGATACTTATTACTCCTGAACACTTACTATGCCAAATTAGTAATGCTCAGGATAATCTGGAAGAGTACATATCAGAACCGGCTTTTCAGCTCGCTCATGTGATTGTTTAATCACGTGGGATGAAGTATTTAATTATGAAAATAATTAAATGTTGCTTAATGCTTCAATAGTATCCCTACCTCTTTGTAATGGGTGTGGAACTCTCCATCCATGTTTCTTCAAAGTGCTATTCAGTGTGATTCTATGGATGTAGAGTAAATCCAGCAGCGTGCAAGCCTTCTGTGAGTCTGTTTCTTCAGTAGAGGTAAAGGCAAAGGTTCCCCTTGCACATATGTGCTAGTCATTCCCAACTCTAGGGGGAGGTGCTCATCTCTGTTTCAAAGCCAAAGAGCCAGTGCTGTCCGAAGATGTCTCCTGTGGGCATGTGGCCGGCATGACTAAATGCCAAAGGTGCATGGAATGCTGTTACCTTCCCACCCACCAAAGGGGGCCCCTATTTTCCTACTTGTATTTGTTACGTTCTTTGAAACTGCTAGGTTGGCAGAAGCTGGGACAAGTAATGGGAGCTCACCCTGTTACGCGGCACTAAGGATTCAAACCGCTAAACTGCTGACTTTTTGATCGACAAGCTCAGCATCTTAGCCACTGAGCCACCACTCAACCATAAACTGATGCAATGTGTAATCCAGATTAGACAGCTAACTTGATAATACAGTTTGAAGGTCAGGATTATCAGATCAGATCACCTCATTATTTTGAATCTTAAACTTAATTTCAGTCTTTTATTATTTATTTATTTATTTATTAGTGATATTTCTATGCCGCCCACTCTCTGAGGACTCTGGGCGGCTTACACCAAAGACAGTATACTAAATAGCATAATGGCCCCAACAATCTGGGTTTGTCATTTGCCAATCAGCTAAAGAAAGCTAAGCAGCAGAGATCAGTATGACTTTTCAAGAAGAGGAAGCATTTCTTGCTGCAATTACATCTTTGATTTGACATGTGGACTGGTTCCATGTGGAATTCTCTGGCATGGTTTTAGACTCTTCTAAGCATTCCTGTCCCTGAACTCTTTGAGATAGCAGATTTGTTTCTCTGGCATAATTTACAAGGCTAGCAACATCTCTTTGAACTCTCAAAGACTTTGTCTAAATTACCAGCTCTTAGCTATCTCTCAGCTACTGCTGGAAGATTTACAACATGTTAATAAATGATCTTCCATTTGTAATTGCCTTACTTCTTGTTTGCATCAATGTGAGGCTTGCATAGGAGACAAAGATTCAGGAATTAATCATGAGGGATTGAGATTGTCTTAGATGACAATTAAATTTGATTTTCTCATTTTATATGGATCAGTAGAGAGGGTTTGTGAAGGGGAGCTCATCTACAGGGTTGGATATGATGCTTACAGTGTTGAATTTCTCCTGTTATAGTCATTCTTATTGAATATCATTTTCTTTTAAGGTGACAGTCACCATATTGTGATAATCATTGCTACAATATTAGCTATAAATTTATGTGTTTGTCTACAAGAATTATACTGCCAGCCAAGCCCTATTTGGGAAAGGATCTGAAAATAGTGTGGACTAAGGAAATGGAGAAATCTATTTCATTTCCCCTTAGTTTAGATAAAGCAATGCAGCTTTAGCATAATGTCTGTACAGGACTTTTTGTTTCAGCTGATACAGGCAGTTTTCAGCTTTTGATTTCTAGCATCTAAGACTCTCTAACTAAAGCTTCCAATGAAAAACTCAGCACTAAACCTAATAATATGGTTATGTTTGATGGCAAATATTTTGAAACTAGGGCTAGGTCAGATGAAGAACTTTATATCTTCAAAGATCTTTTTATCAGGGTATTGTCTTAAGAAAGTAAAAAAAAATACATAGGACCTTTTTAAATGGAAAAAAGTATGATGGTGGTCTAGATCAGGGATGTCAAACTCAAGGCTCACTGGCCAGAACCGGACCATGGGGTGCTTAGATCTGGCCCTCTGGGCCGCCCTGGAAACAGCAAAGGACCGGCCCGTGGTGCCTCTGCCAGCGAGAATGGAGCATGGGAGCCCAGGGATGCCTTCCTGAACTCTGTTTTTGCTGGCAGAGGGCTGCAGGAGGCCGTTGCGGTCAAAAATGGAGTCTCAATGAGTGACATCAAGGTGGCCACACCCACCCTGCACACACACACACCACCACCCCAAGGCTAAACACAACCCTGATGTGGCCCTCAGTGAAATCGAGTTTGAAACCCTTGGTCTAGACTAAATGTGGAGAATGCTTACCCAAAAAGGAAAATGATTCCTTGTAGCTTCTATCTTCACAAAAGTGAAGAGCCACATTGTATTGCTTTGTGCTTATCCTCAGATTTTAATTAAATGTTTCGGCACTCTACTTAGTAGTGTCATAGGAATTGTCCAAAACAAACCGAAGTTTGTTTTTTAAATTATTGCACACTTGCCCCAGTGTTTCCTTTTTGGGCTTGTCTTACAGGTAAGGAATGGTAAAGCCACATAGGGAGACTTAATTTCACTTTAATTGCTAAAAGCAAACAGTGATTGGTGAGAAACTCTAATGGCAATGTTGTTTACACATACAGATTGCTCATTTCAGATCCCTACAGACTGGAGCAGATCCATTACTATCACATTACATAAAAACAGAGACAACGCCTTGTCAAAGAGTCATCCAGTAAACCTATCAGTATTGTAAATAAATACAAGGTAGTATTTTCACAGAAAAGCAAGCTAGATTCTAAGAAGGATGATCAACATTTGATCAGTGCCTGGTTCTCCATCATTTAATATATAATATACTTCTTAACATCAAGAAAAAGTTTACAGTGCCATTATTAATTTAAGGACCACTTTCAGTTTGACCCATAAACAGGTTTAGAGGGGGAAATTGTCTTTTTCTGCACCCTAGTCATAAAATTAGTCATGAAATTCAATACAAGGCTCCTGAAATACTTCAGAGCATTTTTTTCCTCTCCTCTTTAATTCCTATTCAACAAGAGAAAAGATGCACATTGGTACTTTGTCTTTTTTCCATTTCTACTATAAATCACATTGTTACCTTTATCAAAACTAGAATTTCAACTTTGTATGAGGACCAATATATCTCTTTCAATTCTTTGGTATATTGATTAGAACAGTATCTGCTTTCAATCTCAGGTGACTGCTAACATCTACTAAAGAAAGAAAAGTCTAGTCATCAAACATAACAAAGCAAAAGTTGTTATATTCTGCTATTTGATTCCTCAAAAACTGGTTCTTGGATATTGGTTCATCCTAAT
Organism: Ptyas mucosa; assembly: GCA_012654045.1. Taxonomy (NCBI): domain Eukaryota; kingdom Metazoa; phylum Chordata; class Lepidosauria; order Squamata; family Colubridae; genus Ptyas; species Ptyas mucosa. The sequence goes on from WNWU01000001.1 coordinate 30,323,028, forward strand.
ATATCCTAATATATTCAGATATCCAGATGTCTGCTTTTAAGTTTCAGCAGTTCAGAACAAACAATTAAAAATCTAATAACACTGCAATGCTATTCTGCATTATACAAATCACAATGATAATAAAAATATACTAATTAAAGTTTCTAAGCCTTTTGGTTATTGCATCCAGAACTGATCTGCAATTACTATCATTTGATTCTTCCTGATTAGGTCCAATCCAAAAGTTTATGAACTCTACTGGAAATCCTCCAGTTTAATTTCCACAGAGCAAATATGCAGCTTTGCTACTGAAATTTGGGGTTAAATTAATTTTCATTCAGAATTTTCTTGCTTCCTTAATTTAACAGGATAATTTCAGATTATCATGGACGACAGATATTAATTTCTACCAAAAATTGGGCAGCATATCTGCTCAATATCTCACTTCAATTACTTTTAAGAAAGCTTTGCTTAAGTTGGCAGCCCATTGTAATAAGTCAAATCAGGAAACAGACACCACAAGAAATACTAGATACTAATTTTGTAGTAATGCTACTACTATTTTATTTTATTGATATGAGTTATAGTAACAAAATCTTTAATACCCAACAACATTTCCCATCCTCCCTTTTATACTAAGGAGAGTTCAGATAAGGGCTGTTTATGTTTCTTTCTAATATTCACATCTTTTCCTGGCTTTAAATCATATTTTGCTAATGATTATATTCCTTCTCCATATAAATTGAAACATATTTATGCTTTTCAGATCAGGTCTACTGCCATTTATGATGCTAATAATTTGTGCCCAGTTCCCAAGAGAACTCTTACTTTGGATAGATTTGTCATTTGGTCATCGTCACAGATTTAATTACATTCCTTGGCAAAAGACCTTTGCCTGGGTCCAAAGCAAGAAGTTGAATATGTGGTGTATATACATCTTTACTCTCCTTTTTACATGACCTGCTGGAGGATCCAATCATACCTTTGTTATTCAACTATAATGGAAGTTCAGAGGAGAAAATTGCTATTTTCATATTTGTTGACAGGTCAATGGCAATTTCCAGAACAATTGTGAAATTCTATTCAATTGCTGTTGTTGTCTGTTCCATATTATAGTTCTTGTTGTTCATTATACTGTCTGTGTTCAGATTTTGTGTTAGTGCATTTTTTTCTGATCTTTGACCACAAATAAATGTTTGGAAGTTGGCCACAGAATCTCCCTGCCTGAATATGTTTCTGTGTCATCATCAGGTGAAATAGGACTTAAATTAGTTTGAGCTGGTGAAAGATGAAGGAATCCAGACTCCAATTTATTACCCAATTGCTCTATTATATATTCACAGAGAGGTTGGGGCAGAGAATGTACCTTATGGAGGAAAGATGGAATAGCTTTATTTGTTTAGTAGTAACAAAGAGAACTTATGTGAAAACTGAGTTTTTAGCTTTTGTGTAATAAATACTGGGGTCTATTCTTAAGTGGTATTTTAAAGGAATCCAGCCCTGTTTAACAAGGCAGTTGCTAGTGCAATGTCTGTTGTAGGTCAGCTTCCTGAATTCTTGTTCTTGCTGGCTTACGTCCATTAGATACTGAATCAAACATAATTGCCAAAATCTTTTATTTAGCTTTTTCTTGCCTAGGTGAAGAGTCCTGTCTTCACAGTTATTTCACACAACAGCAGAGTGGGGATCATTTGCATTTCAGAAGAATCTTGTTCCAGGGGACAGGCACTGCTACAGAGAAGGGACACTTCCAGAGTCCTGAGAAATGACATTGTTCAATCAAAGAAATCTAGAGCGCACCAACCCCACAGGACTGAATCAACCAGGCAGATGTTATGGAAGACTCATGATCCTTTAAGTAACCAAGCTATATGCCATGTAGAGTTTTAAAGTTAATTGTGCAAAGACTTTCCTATCCATAACTAGTACTTTCGTAGTACTGCCATGATCAGATTGCATTACTTCAGATTTAGAAAGCCCAGCCTGGGGGAAAAAAAATCTGAATTTACACAAAAGATTCATTTAGAAAATCAGTGTATTCCTGTAAGTCACTGTGGGAAGTAGAAGTGCTTGTCTTCTAAATTGCATATTTTCTTGGGTAAAAGCACGATTTTTGAACACTGAAATTGTAAACTATGTTTACTGAAAAAGTATTATTCTTATTCTTTGCCAGCAGAGAGATGGGCAACTTTGTTGTGCAACTATCATAAATATTTCACTGACATTTCACTATCAAGAAAAAAAAATCTTTCAGTCAACAAACATATGCATCTATATATACAGCATAATGTTCATACTGCTTGTTAAAGAATTATGCTTATTTTTAAACAATTATTTATGCTTTAAAATTTGTTATAATTGAAAATGAATTGATACCGCAAGACTTTCCTTCTAACCTCAGCATTGTCTAGCTGTTCGAAAAATGTGTATTCTGTCAAATATTAGTCTACTGACATTATTAAATAACAGAATAATAGAGTGGGAAGAGATCTTGGAGTCTTCTAGTCCCTGCTTAAGCAGGAAACCTTTTACCATTTCAGAAAAAAATGGTGTCCAATCACTTCTTAAAAACCATCAGTGTTGGAGCACTCACAATTTCTGGAGGCAAATCATTACACTGATTAATTGTTCTCACTATCAAGAAATTTCTCCTTGGTTTTAGGTTGGTCCTCTCCTCGATTAGTTCCATCCATTGCTTGTCTTGCTTTCAGGTGCTTTAGAGAATAGATTGACCCCCTCTTCTTAGTGGCAGTCCTTTAGATATTGGAACAGTGCTATCAACATAAACCCTAATCTTTCTTTTCATTAAACTAGACATACCCAATTCCTGCAACTGGTCTTCATGTTTTAGCCTCCAGTCTCCAAATCATCTTTGTTCCTCTTCCCTGCACTCTTTCTAGAATCTCAATATCTTTTTTATATTGTGGCAACCAAAACTGGATGCAATATTCCAAGTTTCATCTTACCAAGGCACTATATAGTGGTATTAACACTTTAGGACAGAGATCTTGATCCTTTCAAGCCTAGGACTACTCTTGGCTTTTTTGGCAGCTGCAGAACAACACTGACTCATATTTAAATGATAACCCACTAGGACTTCAACATCCCTCTTGCAGTTATTACTATTCAGACAGATATCACCTATTATATATCTATGTATTTGATTTTTCTTGCCTAAATGTAGAACTTATTTTTTCTCACCATTGAATTTCATTTTGTTAGATAATCAGGTTCAAGTCAAGATTGTTCTGTCGATCTTCTGGATTGTTGGCTATTCTTGCCAGCTTGGTGTCATCTTCAAATCTGATGAGTTCCTTTTTTATTTATTTATTTATTTTATTTATATACCGCCCTTCTCCCAGAGGGACTCAGGGCAGTGTACAGCCAGCTTAAAACACACAAATATAAAATTTAAAAGCAGTTTTAAAAGATATTAAATATTTTGGCCCACATCAAATTAAAATGAAACTACCCCATTAAAACATTTACAATTACAAATTAACAATAAAAATTAAGAGATTTTTTTAAAAAAATTAGGCCAAAAATCTATCCTCTCATCTAAATCATTGATGAAGCTAATGAAGAGTACTGGGCCTAAGACGTAGCCTTGAAGTACCCCGTTGAATACTTCCCTCCTTGTAGATGCAATTCCATTAAGCACTACACATTGAGTGAGGTTGATCAGCCAGTTACAAATCCATCTGGTGGTAATGCTGTCTAACCCACATTTTTCTATTTTATCAACTAGTAGATTGTGGTCTACTTTATCAAATGCTTTATTGAGTAAGTAAATTATATCTATAGCATTTCACTGGTTCACTAATTTTGTCATTTTGCAATAAGATTTGTCTGGCATGATCTATTTTTGACAAACCCATGTTGGCTTCTGGTTATGACTTTGTTTGCAGATTTGTTGCTTGATTATCTTTTCCAGAATCTTTCAGGTATTGATGTCAGGCTGATAGGTCTGTAGTTTCCTGGATCCATTGTTTTCCTTTTTTAAAGATGGGAAAAATACTCAAGATCATTTATTTTTATACTTACTTCTTTATTTTCTTCCTTATCTCCATGGAAGCATTGATTTAGCCAGGTTTCTCTAATGGCTTTTGCAGCTGAATTAATTGGAAACTGAACCTCTCCAGTTCTAGGGCAACATTCCAATAAATGCACACAATATGCTGCAGCCAGTAGTTTCCCATTTTTTAAATGGCAAAATGGATATCCTTTTTAGCAAAGGTGAATTACAACTCCTTATTTAATCTCCAAAGCTCCCCAGGTTTACCCCTCTGAAAAACAAAACTGACAGGACTTTTTCACTATCTTTGATTCAACAGGCTACAGATGTTGAGTTTCTAATCTTACTTTAGGCATGAAAGACAACTGGGTGACTTTCAGCCAGGCACTCTCTCTCAGCCCAACATACCTCACAGGGTTGTTGTGGGGGAAAATAAAACAAGGAAGATTTTTTTAGATATATTCACCACATCTAAATTTTTTATAAAAAATACTAAAGGCCATTTTTTAAAAAAATTAATCACATTAATCCTCTTAAAGACTTAACACCCCTAGTTTTTATGTGAACTAAACTCTGTCTCTTTCTCTGTCTCCTTCTCCAAAATGAACATTTGTGCTTTATTATATAGTTCAGGTGTGTCCAACCTACAGTCTATGGTTGCACACGCGTGAAGCGAGCCGGTGGTAACACCAGTTGAAACCCACCATTGGTGGAATCTTTTTTTTTTTTTTTGGTATCTACTGCACATATAAGAATGAATCATTACTTTTAAGTTAATATTAAGTTAATCAACAAGAAGTTGATTGAAAAAGTTGTAACAGGCAAGCAAAAGCCCTCAAAGGCAATAAAGAGAGTTTGCAGAGACTGAAGGAAAGGTAATGAGGTCAGTTTCATCATTATCAACAAGAAGTAATTCCACAGATAATGTGGCCCTTTTTACCCCTAAAGCTGCAGGTAGAATGTGTCTAGTGCCTAACACTTCTCTAGTGAATCTCTGTAAAAGCCTCATAGCTTATTAGAATATTTGAGCCCTATATTTACCAGCCTCTCTCATGTAAATGAATCATGAAATCCCAATTTTACATTGGCAAATGGAGAGTTCTTTTCTTTTCTTTTTCCATTTGTTGAGACCTGCATATTAGCTTCCTCTGTAGGAAAATAATTGCTATTTACATTTTTACCTACTCATTTTTAATTAGATTTGTTTAAAAAACAGAAAAAACTTGAACACACAGCCATGACAATTTTTATCCTTTTCTCAATTTCTCTTTGAATAATTGCTTGGAGATTACAAGTTAACAGAAAATATCACTGAACTGAAAATATCACATGCACTCAAAGAATGCCAGGAGTAAATTATCTATTCTTACCATCTTCCTAGTATCGTGGCTTTAAAAAGCTATTTATTGAAGTTTGCCTTTCCAACCCATTATTTATTAGTGAAATAAGGACACTGCACATTAAAAAGTCATCTTTTTTATTCTTACATATGGAATTGGAGAAGGCTTTTGACCTGTGAATTTGAGAACTGTTCTGAATGGTTCAGAGAGTGAATGAAACAAACAAAATGTTAAAACATTATGATATTTATGTAGTTACTTACCATGAACATCTAAATTATATTAAAGTAACCAAAATATCTTTACAATCCCCAAGGCATGTCACAACTTTTGAGCACCCCTAATGTTTGGAAATTGAAAGTTGAAAAATTTGACCCGCCCTACGTGATGCAGGCTTTTATGACTTAGTGGTAAACTGTGAGGATTTATGGATTTTTTTATAACCCAAGTCATTTGTATTTGCTATCACAGGGGTGTTAAACTCAAGGCCCATGGGCCGAATCCGTCCTGCAGGGTGCTTAGATCTGGACCACGGGGCCGCCCTAGAAATAGCAAATGACCAACCTGTGGTGCCTCTGCCAGCTAAAACAGAGTTTGGGAGGGCTGCATGTGGCTCCGTTTTCACTGGCAGAGAGCTGCAGGAGGCCGTTGTGGCTGAAAACAGAGCCTGGGCTCCGTTTTTGCTAGCAGAGAATTACCCCAGCCTTGCCCAGGCCACCACAGGTGTCTCGACTTGAGTGACATCAAACTGGCCATGGCCACCCTCGCCATGCCCACCCCAGCCATGCCCATCTGGCCCCCCAAGGTCAAACACAACCCTGATTTGGTCCTCAATGAAATCTAGCTTGATGTCAGCTTTGGAAGCCATATTAGGCCAGAAGCTCCAATGCTGCCACCTTCTCATATGTGGGAAAGTAGGAGGGGGGATTAAGGAGAGGGGTTGTTAGTAGACATAATAGCATTCTTCCTGTCAGTCAAGGTCAGGGCAATCCAGCATCTGGAGAAGGAGTGGTCAGGGGGCTGGATTGAGATGGAGCGGACGTTGATTGGAGCATGTGACCAACTGGGGGGAAAGGAGGATGGTTTTGGGAGCTTTGACTTACTGAAGGAAAGCCCAGGCTTTTCAGATTCGAGTTTTCCCAGATGTGCCAGTTTGCCTATTCTAGTAAAGAGAACTTTGGAAAATGGTTGCTTCCGCATCTTTATTTGGAGTTGGGGGTTTTCTGGAACGCTGACACTTGACAACCCTGTGGTATCAGATTAATAATGCTTGAATTCAGTTAAGTTTGAGGGTTTCTGGAAATTTTCAATCCGTACTTGGAGGGTTACATGCAAGACAATAAGTCTGCATTGTCAAATGATAAAAATCCAAACATAAATGAAATCCATACCAGTTATTGCAAAGCAGTGCAGGAAACATTTCCTGGTTTGGACACTTTAATCATTTTGTTTTGAGTATTGAGATCACAAAACCTTTCTAATGTTACACTTGAACTCTACTTAGCTCTACTTAGATATCTGAAACTATACTCATTAGAGAAATTACAGAGCTGCACCTACTAGATCTGCCTCTTCCAATTTCAACTTCATGCTGAGGCTTTGCTCATAATTTCTATTTATAACTGTAATGACACTCAGCAGAATGCAGAACACAAATATAATCATTCTTCAAGAACATCTTAAGTCCCAGTCATTGCAGTAAGGTCCAGAGTAGATGGGTGGTACCAACAGGCCCAATAATCTTATTCAATAAGCACAGTTTAAGAGCTTGTTAGGGCTGAAATGAAAAGATGCCCTTAAAATAGGACATGACAGAGATAGGTCCAGTTCTCTATTTACACAATCCAATAAGACCTAAAGAAATCACTTACTTCCAAGGACAAACCCTCAATCCTTTCCTACTAAACAAACAAAAATCTTAACAATAGCAGAATGAAACTGACTCAAGGCTATGGAGATTATAATGTAATTGTTTAATACAAATAGTCCTCAGTTTATGACCACAATGGAGCCTGAAATGTCAATCATACACTGCTGTGGTCAGAAATCGAGGCACCACATGACCAGACCCATTTTTTTCAACCATTTAAAAAATATTCATAGAGTCACCATGGTCATTAAGTGAATCACATGGTTGTTAAGCAAATCCAGTATATCCAATGGATGCGACAAATCACGGTCAAAACATCATAAATTGCAGTCATGTAATCACAGGATGCTGCATGCAGTCATCAGTGTAAGCTGGTTGCCAAGTGCTTGAAATGCAATGATGTAACCACAGGAAGGTGCAGCAGTCATAATAACTTCAAGAATGCATCATAAGTAGCTTTTCTAAAGTCTGCCATAATACTAAACAGTTAAGTGGCCTATCAAAGACTATCTATACAGCAAGGGTAAGATCAGCAATGTAACTCAGCAACATTGCAAATGTTCTAGGTAAATTATAGGTATGTTTATAATCTATCAGTGTTTAACTGATCTTTAACAAGAATACAATAACTATATGCAGCTATATAAGGAAAGTGGTGGCTCAGAGGCTAAGATGCTGAGCCTCTCAGGTCGGCAGTTCAGCAGTTCAAATCCCTAGTGCTATGTAACGGGGTGAGCTTCCGTTACTTGTCCCAGTTTCTGCCAACCTAGCAGTTTGAAAGCACATTAAAAAATGCAGGTAGAAAAATAGGGACCACCTTTGGTGGGAAGGTAACAGTGTTCCATGCACCTTTGCACCTTTAGTCATGCCGGCCACATGACCACAGAGACGTCTTCAAACAGTGCTGGCTTTTCGGCTTTGAAACGGAGATGAGCACCTCCTCCTAGAGTCGGGAACGACTAGCACATATGTGCGAGGGGAACCTTTACCTCTACTGAAGAAACAGACTCACAGAAGGCTTGCAGGCTCTTGGATTTACTCTACCTCTATAGAATCACACTGAATAGCACTTTGAAGAAATATGGATGGAGGGGTCCACTCCCATTACAAAGAGGAAGGGATACTATTGAAGCATTAAGCAACATTTAATTAAGAAAATAATGACCAAGTATTTACTGCCACCAAAAAAACTACCCAGACAGGAAGGAATCAAGTTTGACTTGAGATGTGAAAAAACAGCAATCTGACAACACATCAATTCATTTTCATTTCCAATTTATATTTTATTCTGATGATATTACCTAGACTCAGGAGTGAAATTCACTTACCTTCCCTACCGGTTCACAAATGTGTGTGCACTGCACGTGCACTCACTTTGCTCATGCATGCTGTCATCTGCAAATGTGCAAAGCCTTCTGCGCATGCGCAGAGGCTTAAAATCATTGCAAAAAAGCAATGTCATGACGTCCGTGCAGGTGGGTGGATCCTCCTGCAGCCGCCGCTACCAGTTTGCCTGAGCCAGATAGAACCAGCTGAATTTCACCCCTGCCTAGACTGTTACCTAGACTATTATTACCTACGTGAATTATATTACCAAGTTGGATAATGAAACACCTGTAAACAAACAACCAAGCTTGGAGAATACTAAGGACTCCAGTTCAGGGGTGAAATCCAGCAGGTTCTGACAGGTTCTGGAGAACCAGTAGCAGAAATTTTGAGTAGTTTGGAGAACCGGCAAATACCACCTCTGGCTGGCCCCAGAGTGGGTTGGGAATGGAGATTTTGCAATATCCTTCACCCAGGAGTGGGGTGGGAATGGGGATTTTGCAGTATCCTTCCCCTGGAGTGGGGTGGGAATGGAGATTTTGCAATATCCTTCCCCCAGGAGTGGGGATGGAATGGGAATTTCGCAGTATCCTTCCCCTGCCATGTCCACCAAGCCATGCCCAACAAGCCACACCAAGCCCACCAAGCCACGTCCACAGAACCGGTAATTTTAAAAAAATGGATTTCATCACTGCTCCAGTTATATTTTATTTATATTTTAAAAAGCATCCTGATTGGTAAAGTAACCAGTTCCTATATGATTAATACAGCTTAGGGATAAAAAGTGCAAAACAGAACAATTCCTTCTATCTATCCCTCTTTATTACAGAAAACAGCATAATTTGAAAATACTTTTTTTTACATCTTTGCGTTTACCTGAAAGACTTCTGAAGACGGGCAGCTGTCGTTGATCAATTTTCAAGTAATAGTTCTCTACCTCCTTTCTATAGGACCCTCTCAGAAGCATTTGCTAAAGCCAATAAATGTATTGTGACACATTTGCAATGTTACAAAGTGAGCAGGACTGGAACAGACCCAAACCCTATTTTCAGTTTTCTCAGAAACCAGGAAAGGACCAGAAAATTTTATTTTTGAGAATCTTAGCTTCAGTATTGGAATTGCTTCCCTCAAAATTGCTTTCTGACTGGGGATTAGTAGAGTGCATATAAATATAATCATATTCTATAAAAAGGTAGCCAAATAATTGCCTGATGCTTTTGACATATACCAACATTCTTTTTCTGCTTTCTTGGTTTGCAAAAATACCAAGGATTGCTAATAATATTTGGTATTCTCAAAATGCATTTCAGATAAACTATCGCAGTAAAATGGATTAGCCTTATTATCACATATCATGGAATGAGAACTGAAGAGTGAGGCTGTGTTTCAGATGTGGTTTTTATAACCTAATTGCCTTGCCTTATTTCACTGAATTGTAAATAGAGTCCAGATAATATTCTACTTGTATTCCATCAAAGCTTCACATATCCATTAAAAAATAGGTATGCAAGGTCTTTTGTGCTGTAGAACTAGGACTGTTCACCAGAAAGCACCTTGAAAGATTTTAAGTCCACCTCAGATGTTCCTTACCTGAGAAGGGTGAACCTGCAACCTCTCTGAAATTAAAGAGTTAAGTTTGAGCATGGAAGTTGGGAGTGGTCCTGACACCAGCAATTAGTGAGACGGCTGCTTTAATTTTGACCAGGAGATCTGTCCCCTAAATCCTCAAAAGCAGAAGTGTCTCTAGTTCAAGAGGCAAAGATCTGACAGAAGAAAATAGGATAATTTCTTTGAATTATTTTCAAGCAGATGAGTATCCTGGCCTGGCTTAGGAAAGATTGGTACTTCTAGCAAAAAATAAATCTCTGCCTGAGATTGAGAAGTATTAAAATAATTTCTGTATTATCCATGCCTTGTTAACCTTGTTCTAGATTATGTTATTGACTTTCAGGATGAACATGTTCCCTTTTCTGAACTTGCATGGTAAATCTCTATTTTCACTAGTCAAATCTTGGATTGTATTGGTAGCTGCTCTTACTTCCAGTATCTGCACTGAATAAAAATCCTGATTATGACTTCAGACCAGTGGTGAAATTCAATTTTTTTTACTACTGGTTCTGTAGGCGTGGCTTGGTGGGCGTGGTGTGGCATGGTGGGCATGGTGTGGCTTGGTGGGCGTGGCTTGGTGGGCATGGCAGGGGGAAGGATACTGCAAAATCCCCATTCCCACCCCGCTCTGGGGCCAGCCAGAGGTGGCAGTTCTGAACTATTCAAAATTTCCGCTACCGGTTCTCCAGAATCTGCTGGATTTCACCCCTGCTTCAGACAATATGTAGACAATGACTTGTACGTGGGTAATAATGAGTAGCTTGTGACCAACACTTTAATTTAGCAGCTAAGGGGAGTTGACATAAAATCTGAGGTTCTAAACATCATTCTAAACCTTTCTTAAGCTTCAGGGCTATAGCAACAGAATTGTTCTCAATTCCTCCCAATCATGTTGATTATTTCCAGCAAATTGCCCTTCATGACAAGCCAAGCACACCTGTATTTGGAGATTGTTGAAAAAGAACATTAAAAATATTCAGAAGGAAACAGGCAAGTGAAGAAGAATTCATGAGACTCATTTGCTCTGGTGTGTTTTCCTTCAAAACTCCTAAATTAATGTTATAATAAAATGCAAGTTGATTGTGTAACATTATAGGGATGGAAAAATATTTATTTGCTGCAAGAAGGATCAGGAGTCAGTTTATTAAATATCTAGTTTTCTATCCTTCCTCTGTTTTCTATATTTTTATTTTCTTTCTATTCTTTATTTCTCACTATAGTTTGTATTGTCTTTAGTGATGTAAAATTGTTTAATTAAAAGTATTCAAAAAATAAAGAAAATGCAAATTGATAGATTTATGTTTCAGTGTGACATCTGAATTTGCCATTATCACATGGTTATTTAATGGATAACATTTTTGAAAGCAGAAAAACAAGCATAGTTCTCTGGAAGGACCAAACTATATTCAGTTGTCATTGGAAACATTAAATCCTAATTCAGGTCTCAAACCTGTCTTGACTACTTATCCATATTGAAGACTGTTTCAAAACTCTTTTCTGGCCTTGGTTCTGTTGCTTTTTTACTTTCAAATCAAGTTAGGTTTCCTAGCTTCTGAAATCACTGGATTCAATCTGATTATTTAGACATCCTAAATCAAATTAAATCCTTTTTTATGGTCAATGTCCAGATGTGGGTACAATCTGGTAACAATATTACAAGGGGAGAGGGGAGTAGGATAAAGGAATTTTAGCCTGAGCTGAACAATTTACAGAAAAGGGAGAAGACAAGAAAAGTAAAAATAGCCGGTAAGTACTAGAATACCAGACCACATATAAAATACGCAGGGGGGGAATGTAATAAATGTTTGACTGTTTACATACAATGCTATATTGCTGCACAACAATCTATTATGTTATTAAAACATTTAGCAATTAAAAATTGATAAAATAGAGGTGTTCGCTAAAATAAGAAAGTTCTACCTGTGGTATTTTGATGTTGTTTAATACAAATTTAGTTTATTATAATCATAATCTAGGAATATATAAGAGAGAAAGAGAAGAGAAATAAAATAAAATAAAATAGTCCAAGGATAGTGAGTTATCAGATTAAGTTGCTTAACTGGTACCTAGTTTTAACTGCGGCAGTGATAAATGTAGATAAATTAGTTAACTAGTGGATGATATCACAAATTGAGCATGAAAGCAGGTAGTGATGACCAGCTGGCCTACCTGATAGGACAAAATCTACCACAATCCTTACTGTTCATACTGGTATGATCCCCATATCAATCCCATCCCAACTCCTTACAATCATTGCTGCAACAGTTACAGGTCCCCAACATCAGAATCCAATCTCTTTGGCTCACAAATCTGGTGATAATCCAAGCAAATGTACTCCCTTCTTCCATTCTTCCATTCAGTGGTCTTCCGGGTGCGATTCAAGGTGTTGGTCAAGACCTTTAAAGCGCTCCATGGCATAGGGCCCCAGTACCTTCGAGACCTTCGAGACCTACTTCTGCCACCAATAGCCTCCCGCCAGCCAGTCCGCTCCCACAGAGAGGGTCTCCTCAGGGTGCCATCGGTCAAGTTATGGCAGCAGACCCAGGGGGAGAGCCTTCTCTGTGGGAGCCCCTGCCCTGTGGAATGAACTGCCCCCGGAAATGCATAAGATCTCCAACCTCCGTGTATTTTGCTGTGCCCTCAACACCCTGTTGTTCCGCCAGGCCGGGCTATCAATGTAATGATTTTAAATTGGGTGTTTTAAATTTTGGGGGTTTTAAAGCTGAGCTGAAATTATTTAATAATTTTAATTATTTTTAATTGATGTTTGTCTTTGTGCTTTTAATAGGTTGTACACAACCCTGAGTCCTTAGGGAGAAATGCGGTATAGAAATAAAATAATAATAATAATAATAATAATAATAATAATTATTATTATTATTATTATTATTATTATTATTATTATTGAATTATACATTTTCAGACCAAATTACTTCTCCATTGACCAAGGTCATGTGATATTTGTAATTAGACTGAAGATGAAGGGAGTTAATTCAAAACAGCTCAAAGTTGACAATTAAGCTAATAGTGTAGCATGTCTGTGAGTTAGCTCTGAGTAGCCGGACAAGTAAGTGACTGCCAAATGTGAAATATGGTACATCGCCTACAACTGGATAATTATTTGGTATAGGAACACTATACACTACTGAGTTTTAGCTGTTAGCTTGGGTTTGAACTAGAATGATTTAATTGACTGGCACCCAGAGATTATGCTAGCATTATTCTAGCAGTGATGGAAATATTGTGGAATTGCAAGAATAAATGAGCAGAAACAGAAGATTCTACTATTCTTGTTTCCATCCTCCTTAACTCTATCCACTCATCTGAGATTTAAAAGGTTGAATTTATGCAGCTGGATAGACTCCATTATCTGCTTGGGAAAAAGTATAGATGACATACTGACGTAAGAGCTAATAATTATAATTCAGCTGCCCATTCATCTATTTAATTTCTGGATGTTCAGGTCTCTGAGACTTTGAGAACTTTCCCAACAAGCCACATTTGGAACATTTTGCACAAAAGCCAGTTGGGAGTTTTGATCCAGTCAATCTCTCTCATCCCAATTGACTTCATAGAGTGGTTGTTGCAGGGAAAATAGAAGGAGGAAGAAGTATTAGGTATGTTTGCCACCTTGAGTTATTTATAAAAATAATGAAGTTAGGATGAAAACGTCTGGAAAAAATACAGCATTTAGTTGATGGTTGAGAAAGGGTGATGGTGGTTCTAACATGTTGGTGCATGCAAAATGACCAGATTCTCCTATGAAATAAATCACATGTAAATCAAACCACCGTTTTAGGTGCTGTCAACCACCAGAGACATTTTCAATTTACTAGAGTACATAAGTACCATTGTGGGAAAGAGGCATTTGCCCTGGACATTTGAAGTGGCTTAAATGTGTGCCCTGCATAGATGCATAAATATAATTTTACATTTCTGAATTCAAGATCAATGTATTACAGTTATGACATTTTGGATACCAAAGAAAAGCAAAATGCCATGGAACCGTTCATTTTTTAATTTAGAAGCAGACTGGGCATTTATAATCTCATTTTTCAATTTTCCAAGCTTCTTGGGTTGTTTTCCTGTTAAAATTTTCATCCATGGGATCCTTCCCAAGCTCTAAGTGCATTGAAATCAGCTCTCTTAAAGTCCATGACACTAATTTGACTTTGTTATTTTGCTTGTTCTTTCAACATTTTAACATTTTGTCCAAAATGTTCCACTACTGAAGTTAAAAGAAAACAAAAACAATCAATATTGACTTTTTACCTCAATGGCTATTCTCTAATCTACTACATTTAACATTCAAGAATACTGCCACCCCTCTCCTAGAACAATGAAATATTTTGAGAAATATTATAAAAGCCAGAATATTATATTTACCTGGATTATAAAAGAAGATATATGTTTTAAAGACAGAAAGCAGCTCCCTGTCCCCAGCAGATATTTGGTGCCCATTAAGAAAGACTGGGCCAGCCTATGTACAAGACAAAAGACCTTTAGCTCCAAGGTGACCCTCCAGGACATAATAGGATTAACCCATCAGGCAGCAGAGCTCACCATGTGGCACAATCTCCTAAGGACATTGCATCACCCAGCAAACTTCAACCAAGCCTGGGAATTCAAACAAGCATGACCCCACAGGAATCTGCTAATAGCCAATAGAATACATGTTCATGCACAGGAACAGGAAGTTCAAGTTCAAAGCCCAAGAGAAGGTATAAAAAACCTCACTCTCAACTTTATGTGGTCAGCAACCCAGAATCACACATGCTTGGTGATTCTGTTCACTATTAAACCATCTTTCCAATCAGTCTCCATGTTTCCAGTGTCTTTCTCCCAGCTTACAACTGAACCAGATGGATATTTCTCCCAACACCACTATACATTTGCTATAAGAAAAGACACAAAATTTGTAGACAATGGTAAAATATTTTATGTCACTAACCTAGAAGTGGATCATAAGCTTCCTAACAAACAGGAAGCAGCAGGTGAAGCTAAGCAGAATCGCATCAGATACCTGTACAATTAGCACAGGGGCCCCCCAAGGCTGTGTGCTCTCCCCACTTCTCTCCTCTCTGTATACCAATGACTGCATCTCTAACGATCCATCTGTTAAACTACTGAAGTTCACAGATGACACAACAATGATCAATCTCATTCGAGACAATGATGTATCCACAAACAGATGGGAGGTTGAACAACTAGCCTCGTGGTGTGACTGGAACAATCTGGAACTGACCACACTCAAAACCGTAGAAATAGTGGTAGACTTTAGGAGAAACCCTTTCATACTTCCACCTCTAACAATACTAGACAACACAGTATCAACAGTAGAGACTTTCAAATTTCTAGGTTCTACCATATCGCAAGATCTAAAATGGAGATCTCACATCAAAAATGTCATCAAAAAAGCACAACAAAGAATGTTCTTTCTGCCCCAACTCAGAAAGCTCAAACTGCCCAAAGAGCTGCTGATACAGTTCTACAGAGGAATTTTTTTTAAATTTTTTTTAAAAATTTGATTTATATGCCGCCCTTCTCCGGAGACTCAGGGCGGCTTACAGTGCGTTAAGCAATAGCCTTCATACTTTTGTATATTTATACAAAGTCAGCTTATTGCCCCCACAATCTGGGTCCTCATTTCACCTACCTTAGAAAGGATGGAAGGCTGAGTCAACCTTGAGCCTGGTGGGATTTGAACTTGCAGTAATTGCAAGCAGCTGATCTTACTAACAGGGAATTAGTCCACTGTGCCACCAGGACTCTGAGTCTCTGAGTCTGAGATGACAGACTCTGTCATCTGCACCTCTATAAGACCCTGTTGTTCTGCCAGGCCAGGCTATCAATGTAATGATTTTAAATTAGGTGTTTTAAATTTTGGGGGTTTTAAATCTGAGCCAAAATTATTTAATAATTTTAATTATTTTTAATTGATGTTTGTCTTTGTGCTTTTAATAGGCTGTACACCGCCCTGAGTCCTTCGGGAGAAGGACGGTATAGAAATAAAATAATAATAATAATTATTATTATTATTATTATTATTATTATTATTATTATTATTATTATTATTATTATT
>WNWU01000001.1:30343472-30391520 GCA_012654045.1 Ptyas mucosa
GTGAGTGACATAAAGTTGGCCATGCCCACCCAGGTTTTGTGGCTCCCAGTGTGTGTTTTTTTTCTGTAGGAAATGGGTCCAAGTGGCTCTTTTAGTGTTTAAGTTTGCCGACCCCTGCCCTAAGCCTTAGCTTATCTTTGCCTAAATATGATCTAAATCTCACTTTAAACCCAGCAATTCTTAAATGTTATACAATGGCACAAGTGCTTCCTGTATATCCATAATTATAATACTGTGACTTTGTTCACAGAGTACATGGCCTATAGGTTAAGCAAATGTGCATGTTTATTCATGATTTCTATTATTTCTATTAGCTTTTAGTGCGCTAATTTGTCCTAGGTCATATTCCATCCAGAATCTGTTAGGATTAAAATATGCTTTAAATATTATGAAAGAAAATAAAAAATAAATAGTGTATGCTTGAATTTAGACTAGCCAGTTAAGTATGCATGACATTGTAAGGAACCAATTTAGATAACTATAAATAGAATAAAATAACTACAGTGTTCTTTTTAAATGAATAGTGTACCCAGAACAGAAAATATTGTAGGATTAGAGAATATATCTACATTGGCCAATTATACATTACCTCATATATTGCTGGACTGGGGTGCTGAGTAGATTCCCAGGAAAGTCTTAACTTTATCTGGAGTTCATACATTTGTTGAAAGGCAATTCTAGCAAATTCAATTAAAACAAAGGATAAGGAGTCATAAACTTTCAATATATTAGGTTTTTGTAATTCACACATTATCATTTGGATTCTTTTCCTTTTTGTTACCCCACAGAGTCTTCTGAACAAACTATTTTGATGGAGTCACTGTGGGGATCTGTAAGAAAGACAATTAGCATAATCAGAGAAACCTGAAATAGCAATTGTATATTTTGTAATTACCACAATCAGGTAAAAGATAAATCCCACTTCTTCTCCCTCTTAAACAAAATCATAGAGGAGTTCTCTAAGGCTCAGTAATATTTATTTCCCCGTCTGTCCCCTGCTGATTTCCTTTGAGGGATCTAACCAGGGGTGAAATGCTACTGGTTAAGACCAGTTCGCAAAACCAGTAGTAATAAAAGCTACCAGTCTGGGTGAACTGATAGTAAAAAAAATGCCACCGGTTCAGGCGAACCAGTATTTCCAACAATCAGCTGTGCCGTGCGTTTTATATTTGCTTTTTTATATTTGAAATCCTGCTTTCTAGCGAATCTAAATCGCGCGGCACAGCTATTCCCCTCACTCGTTGTTCTACTTACCTTAGAAAAGGCTTCTTAATCCTCCTTATTCAGCGCTTTGCAGTAGCACATGCAATAGTGCGTGCAGTGCACATGCGCATGAAGTAAGCATTTGACTTGCACTGCACATGCACTTGCAAAACATGGGTTTGGAGCACACTGCCCATGCGCGCGCAAAGCAAACCAGTAGCAGACTTCAGAGCATTTCATCCCTGGATCTAACCTAGAGTTACAGAATAGATGGCATACAAATGTGGGTAAATAGATACTTTGAAAGGGCATGGTGACAAAGATCAGCTGTGTTTACAAGTATGCACAGGGAAATATTAATACAGTCCCGTGAATTCTGACCCCTTTTGTGACATTTGGAGAATGTGGAGTCTGTGTAAGAGCTTTTATGCTCCTGTTTGTATATTGTGGTGCCAAATACAGTACCTTGGGAAACTTATATGTAGTTGTATCCCCAGTAGTATGTATTACACTACCATACAAACATCAAAGACAAAAGAACCTACATGCTACTCCTATAAAATATTTTATATTTATACAGAAAGAGCTGTGGTGACACAGTGGTTAGAATGCAGTATTGCAGACTAACTGAGCTCACTGGCTCAGTGAGTTTGATCATCACTGGCTCAAGGTTGACTCACCCTTCCATCCTTGTGAGGTCAGTAAAATGAGGACTCAAATGTTGGGAGCAATATGCTGACTCAGTAAACTGCTTAGAGAGTGCTATAAACTAAAGCACTATGAAGCTGTATATAAGTCTAAGTGCTATTGCTATTGTTCCATCTAATTTGAAGGTGCAATCAATTAAGCTACACAAACTTGACAATATATTTGTCTGTTGCCAAAGACTGTGATTTTAGATATGGATCAATGCCTTTTGGTACAAACTGTAACAACTCTTCTAATATTTTAATGCATAACATTTCTCAACTTGGTCTAATGACTTTGGTTTCTCTTTTCTTTCACAGATCTGAATCTCCCTTATTTCTAATATTGGGGGAAAAAACAGATCACAAGCTGGATCTTCCATTACAATAGTCCTTTAATTAAAATTTTAAAATACAGTACAAAATCTCCTGTAAATATAGCGATGATGGTGACGCAGTTCATTAATCACAGTTCCTTTCTCTTTCTCTTTTCAGGGTGAGTGTTCTTGGAGCCACAGTAGCAATATTGGCCAAGTCGTTTTGGAAGTGGCCTTCAGATAGCAAAGTATTGTGAGCTTCATGGTAATAGATTTATCTGATAAGTGATGCAGATAACGTTTCAGTTCAAAAGTGGTTAGAGCAACAGGCACTTGAATCCCCCAAAGGGCAAAAGTAATTCTGGTTGCATTACCAAGACAAATAGTATAGTGGAATCAGTTCATACAGGCAAGAATGGGTCCCCAAAGGTTGGCTAAGCAAATTTTCAATCCAGTCCAATCTCTATGTTTCCCTAGTGTATTCTATTTTTTTTTCAAGCAGAATAGTGTATGGCAGGCTCTTTGCTTCTTGACTCAATGAGCATCACTTGTCCTACCTCAACATCTTGTTCTTATATCTTTGTGACCTGCAGACTTCGCACTTCAAGACCTTCTGATTTACAGGCACTAAATCAAGTATAGGGCTGTCTCGTATATTTTCAATTTGATAGCTGGAACACTGTGAAGATTTCAACCCTGCTGTTTCTCCAAAACTTACTTGCAGTTTATCCATATATAAACCTCTGTTGAAAGCCACTCAGCCATTCAGATTTAAAGAGAAAATTCAAAGGCAATTTAATAAACTTTTGAAGGAGAACTGAAAGAATAGCCACTGCTCTCAATATTGTGTTTTATATCAGGATGAGACAGAAATGATTTCTAAAGTGCTTTGTTCTGTAAAATAATTTTACACATTATTTATTATGTTAACACCGACTTTCTTCAATCTGCTTCTGTCCAGATTGTTGGCCATTGGCTGAATTTTTGGGGGATTCTTAGGAGTTCAAATCTGACACAGCTGGAGTGAACCAATTTAGGAAAGACCGATATAGACAACAATGCAAGCAGATGGATCCGGATGAAATTCCAGCGGAAAATAAATTGGTATTGACAGATAAAGTTCTTCTCTCCACTGCTGAATGAACTGGTATGAATAATAGTAGATTTCCTTTCACTTTTTAAAAAATAAAATATTTTCAAAAGGAAAGCCAATCCATAAGACAAGAACATTTACAATTACAGTTTGGTTGCCTTTTGGGGGCAGGATGTTACTTGTGCCTAATGCAAGGTTATCTTAAAACATATGCTTCAGTGTTCTGCTGCTTTTCCTCTGAAGTCCTAGCCTCTCCAAAGTGATGGATGATGTCTCAAATACATTCTCATGGCCAAGTGTGCAGCCGGCTGATAAGCCTAGCCTTTCCTTCTTTCCTGTCAGGAAGACTATGGTTTGTAACATACAAATCCATGTCTACCTTTGCTTTCTCTTTTAGGCAGTGAAGATAAAAAATGCAGGTATGTAGAAGAAGTGCAGCACTAAATTTTTCTGACAATTACTTATCCAAAATGCCACTCTAGCAAAGAAGAGGAAAGAGCATAAAAATATAGTGATAAGGCAAGGCAGACTGAATTCCAGAAAACATTTTGGCTGGTTAAAAAGCAGAAAGAGCAGTAACTATCTTGAAAGCTGGCTTTGAGAAAGGAGCAATAATAATCAGAATAGATAACATGAAATGAAGTTTCCGTTTCTTGCAAAAACTAAATGTTTTACCTTTTACATGAATAGGCACATTTCTATCTTGACTGGATTAACCTAAAAACTCCAGCCTTTTATCAATCTCAGATCTCAATTTAGAACTTTAAAAGAGTTTCTTCGTGACAGAGAAGTTTTTGTTAGCATAGCCTTACAATAACATTAAAGCAGTGCTGGGTTTCAGCCAGTTGGGCTGGTTTGGGAAAACCAGTAGTTAAATTGCTGCCTGGCTCCACCCCTTCCCCTCCTGTACCTTCAAGGAGTCCCCACATGCCCCATTTTGGCTCCCAGGTAATTGCAGGGAGGCCTCCTAGGCCCAAAATGAGGTGCCAGGGGGCCCACCCCCATGGCCCATTTTCACTCCCAGGAGACTTCAGGGAGGCCTCCTAGCCTAGGCCCAAAACGGGGTTCAGGGGGTGCAGTGTGCCCCCCCTGCAGCCCATTTTCACTCCCAGGAGGCTTCAGGAAGACCTCCTAGGTCCAAAATGGGCTGCAGGGGGCAGTGCATCCCTCCCCCACAGCTCATTTTTGCTCCTAGGGTAGGGTAGGAGGCTTAGTGCTGCCTGTCACACCCCCTGGCCATGCCCACCATGGCCACACCATCCCAACCGGTCATTAGGGCAGAGAACCGGTTGTTAATTTATTTGAATCCCATCACTGCATTAGAGCTAGTATTTCTAGAGATACTTCTTTTATGGACTACTTTGCAAGACAAACATCAATGTTGCAAGACTGAAAGGACATCTCTGCCCTTCACTTTTATACTCCAATCAACTAGGGAGGTTCCTTCTGAAATGTTTGTCATTATCCCCATTCCTTCTGTGAAGTCAATGCCTCTTATCTGACTGTTGCCTAATCTTCCTTTTGTCTCCCAAATTCATTCCCATAAACCATTACAGAGGAAGATTCAGAGTGAAATATTGTGAGGAACTGTAGCAGGGCAGATGGCTGCCAAGGTCATCCTCACTCCCATGACCTGCTCTGAAGATCCTCTCAAAATGAGTCATTTAGGCTTCAAAGTGCCAGTATTCACAAGAAGAGTGCCAAAAAACAAGATGGCATTCACAACAGTGCAATCAAATCCCCATTACTTTTGTGCATGTGTTGAAGGACTAATAAGAAGAGAGGCAATATTGTGACAATTAGCTTGTGGTTAAACAGAAAATAAGCAGATGGATAAGGAAATGAGCAAGGCAGCTATAGGGTGAGCAGGTAAGCAAGAAACAATGGATTGGTGATGAAGTGAAGGCAGCAGAAGATGACAGTGAATTATGTCCTAGTTACAATCCTTTACTCTCCTTTGTCTTCAGCACCCATTCCCCTTCTTAACACCAGATCCAATTCTTAAGTGAAATGCTCCAGTACTTTGCTCAAAAATGGAATATTAGGAACCAATTGGGAATTGTTCCTGGCCTTACAGACAACAAAAACACACAGCATCCATTAATTTTATGTATCATAAAATTAACATGTCCTTTATCAAAACTCCCAACACAAATATCAAAGCATATCCAAGATATTTTTTTAAAAAAAATAGAATGTTAGGCTCTATGGCTCAAATTTGGCAGAAGTTACCCAGGTACTTGACATGACACAGTAAATAAGATTTTTTTTCTATGTTCTGGGATAAAGCCATGTTAAGTGATTGATTGGTCTCTGCCAATATGAAGTGTGACTCATGCAATAATCATTATGAAATACTGTATTTTTCGAAGTATAAGACACACCAGTGTATAAGATGCACCTACCTTCTTTGATGACGAAAAGAAGAAAAAGAAATCTGCCTCTGAGCAATTTTGCCTCGTTGCAGCAAACAGCAAACAGCCTGCTTTACTTTCATTTTCATTTTCAGCATAGCTTGATTAGCACAAGGGGAAAAAAAATCTGCTCCCTCAATTTACCTCTGCCCTGCGAAAAAGAGCTGAAAGCAAATCAGCTGAGAGTGGGAAGGCCGATCCAATCAACTTGTGCTAATTAGGCTGTGCTGAAGCTGAAAGGAGTTGTTTTTTCTTGTTGTTTGCTTCCAAGGAGGTAACTGCTACGAGGCAGAGGCCAAAGGGTGGGGGCCAGTGGGTGGGCAGGGCTACATTCTATCCCAGTGTATAGACGCACCTAAATTTTCACCCCCTTTTAGGGGGGGGGAAGGTGCATCTTATACTCTGAAAAATACAGTAATTTGCTTAGAAATAACCCATATAAATACTCCAACACAGGAAGGGAGGGAGGGAGGGAAGGACGGAGGAAGGAAAGTTGTTTTCATTATTATGTTTGAAACATGACAGTCACATTCTGTTTCAATAAAACATTCTCCGCTATTTTCATTAAGCTGGTTCACTCAACCATTTTTAAGCCATGTAGGACAAGACTGTGGAACAAACATTTAACTTCACTAAGTCCCACTTATACCCATGGACTGCATCAGTTGAAAAGTACAGTTACCCCTGGATAAGCAAAGGTCACTGAACTTTAGCAGCTGTGATAACAAAGCCATCTTCCTCATGATTAAGGATGAAAATTCCAAAATGTATTTCAGTCAGAGAACATTGGTGAGATCTGCCAAAATGGATTCCCACATGTGTTAGATGAGCCTGAGAAAAACTACTTCTGACAGTTGCATATGGAGTGGGATAGTTGAGGAGGAAAAAAAAATATCTGAGGTTGAATAAATAAAAAAGCTCGCAATGGGGAAATTTATGTAACCGAGAATATTCTCAAGAAAATTTGGCAGTTTTTAAAAATGTCTCTCTGAGAATGTACATTTACAATGCAAACCAAATGGAAGTGTTTATAAAGTTCTATATGTGAAGAAAATCCATGAACAAAACCAAATGTTTTTAACAAATATTTTAAAAAGAAAACCCACAGAAAACCTGATGGACTGAAATATAAAGCTAGATAATAAAAAGGAGTAGATTTATACTGATCCACATGTTCGTAACCATTTCCATCATTTATTTATTAAACATTATTTTATGGCTGCCCAACTCACACAGGTGACTCCAGGCAGCTTGCAACATTAAAATCTGGCGGCAACAATACAATCAAATTAACCACTTGATTAGCTTCATAGTTCCAAGGTCTACTGACAAAACATATCTTCAGGGCCTTTTGGAAAAGCAACAAGGTGGGGATCAAATCATATCTTGTGAGGAATAATGTGCCACAGAGAAGAGGCTAGCAGGCTCTTTTTTTTAATGGTCCCATCAGATTACAATCACTAAAAGATGAGACCCACAACATACCTTCCTTTCCCCTTCCATGCTTTTCTACAAATGAAAAAAAATTTTTTTATCACATTTATATAGCTGTCTATCTCACAAATGTGTACAACAAAATACACCATAGAATAACCATAAAAGCACAATATACATGCATAACAAGATCATGGGAACAAAATTAATACATAATTGAGCCATTTAGTTAGATTTATATCCCACCTTTATTCAGTGTAATTCAATGGTGTAAATTTATGACCCTACCTCTATTTTTTTCCCATTAACAACAATCTTGTGAGGTGGATTTAGCTGAGAAAAATGACTGGCCCCAAATCACCCAGCTACCTTTCATATCTAATGCAGGACTAGAGGTCAGTACCTCAGTTTTTAGCAGAGTGCCTCAAACCACCACATCAAATTGTCAGTCTGCGCTCAGTTACCTTTTCTTTTTCTCTTGCAACAAAAATATCCTACAGTATGGTAGTTGTATTTTTAAATAGAAGATATACAAGGAGTGCTGAAATATAAGTAATTAACAGCAACCATAAGATAAACCAGGAGAAGCAGTTAGGCCATCAGAGTTACAGAGACACTGGTTGGCTTGAGGCATGATTAAATTAAAATAAAACAATTTCATAAGATTTAAAGCAAAGCAATCTAATGCTGAAATCAGTTTCAAGCTGCAACTTTAGAATCTTTCCAGTAACTCAAAAGAGTGGAAGAAATCAGACAGATTTTGTCAGGCGTGAACAAGCAAATCTACATGCGAAGAGTTCAATTTGCTACTTTATCACTCTTGCCTATTTCACAGGAATCTGCCCAGACTGGCAGATAAGATTCAACAGCATTCAAAGGGATCAAACCTTGCTCTTTTGTACCTACCTAAAGATTCCAGACTAATTCCCCACTTGACTTTTTCCCCTGACTCTCTCCAACAGATTTATGATATCAGTGTTTCTGGGATGTTCGCTCCTACAAACCATATTTGTTTAGAATTCATTTTAGAATAATTATTTAGTGTCTTTATTGAGGTATATTAGTCCTTGACTATTTCTCCAGAGAAGGATGCAAAACTTCTCAGGACCAACAAATGTTCTTCCTCAAATTCAAGAAAAAAAATAAACATATAATATGGGACTCTACCATTGGGCCTTGTGTGGCACTGTTAGTCTTATCATTGAAAAACAGATAATTCCCATGTCCCTTTTTCTTATTGGTCATCTTAATCTTCACAGAATTTTGTTCTCTTTAATCATTTCTTTGGACCTTTTTTCTACCATTAATTAAATAAAAATTGTCTTCATAACCAACTACCGAATCACACATCACAATGCACTTCTGAGCCGATGTGAAACCCTCTTCCTGGATATAATTATACGGTAAAGAATGTCTCCTGGTGTACTAGCTATTGAATTCAGCTTCATAATGCATGCCCCTGGATTGAATGACACATTCAAAGTCATAGAATAAGGGCTGGGGTTTATAAATACTAAGCTAGAATTGTTTATTTTTTAAGCTTGTTAATGTAGACCTCATCATCCTCTGCTAATTGACACGTGAGGAACATCTGAAATTGTATTTGTACCTTTGCTTCATTTTTTTAGTTTAAAGAGGGGGAAAGAGGGAATTTAGGTGTGCATGCGCGACCTATCATTATCACACTCCATTCCTAAAGGAGTACCAATGGCAACAGTTGAACCAAACCACTAATGAGCGAATAGCACTGCCAGGAGGAAACAAAGATATAATGCTTTCACTGGTTTACTAAAAACTTGAAAAATTGCTAATATTTCAGACCTGCTGCCATGGAGAAAACCTTCAGTCCTATCATCAAAATCCATGTTTGAACACAAAAGGCTTGCTCAATCACTTTTATTTGTTTGTTCACTTAATATCAACAAAGCTTCATTAAGGAAACTATGAATCATTTGCATTCGCTTCATCAAATGTTCTGTAAGAACTCTCCACTGCTTTTTAGAACAGAAGTGAACCATGTTAAGTCGTATAACAAAGGCTAAAGCAGAACCAAGAAAGTGAAGTCTACCTGATCATCTGTATACTAAATGCCACAGAAGCCACACCACCCCAAATTTTTTTAAAAAAATGGAACAGTACTATTTTTAAAATTGCACATGAGGAGTCTTTTTGAACAATGGATCTTTTGCTCTTCTACTCGCTTTATACCTCTTCCTTCAATTTTGTTCTCCAAATTACCCAATAAGGGTGGCAAGTCATATTTTGCATTTAAAAAAAAAACTGCTAGGTTAAATGTGGAACAAAAGAAGGTGTATGTATTTATCCTGTTTTCTATCAGAACATGTGTTGCTACTCTTATTTTGATTTCTTAAAAATCCAAGGCCTTAGTTAAGAGAATTGCAAAATCTATGTGTATTTGCGGCATTTATACATAATCCTAAAACGGCATTTGCTTGTTGAACAACTCTGGCTTGCATATAACCTAAAGCCAAAATGTTTTGTGCATGATATTAAGCCAAAAGCATCTGTACTATATCATGGTTTACAAAACAGCCTACAGCCTGTTCAACCTGATTTGACTCTCCAATAAATGAATTTAAGATTCTAGCCTAAACTCCAATCCACATGTTCACTTTAGAAGCCTACATCAGCATTCAGTTTGTATCAATGTAGGTAAAACTCAAATTAATTAAGCATTTCCCATCCTCTCTACCAAACAAGTAAAATCAAGAGAGGCTCATCAATATATATGCACTTTCCTAGACAAATAGCAATGAAACAGTCTTGTTATTGCATCTGCACTCTATGTTGTTTTATGTACTTGAAAGTGAGGGAAGCCCCCCCCCCCCAGAAGAATGAAATATTTTGAGGAATATTTTAAAAAAGCAGATTATTATATTTCCCAAAGGGAGAAATGGAGAAATGTGTTTTTGAGGCAGAAAGCAATTTCCTTAATAGCCCACAGCAGATGTCAGCACTTAAGACCGAAAGAGCTTATTGAAAACTAGATAGCTCTATTCATAGGCAAAGCAAATTCTGCAGGCAGAAATCCATTCAAGACAGGATATTTTGAAACTCCCTGCAGCAAAAACTGAACAAATGCAGAATGATAGGATTAGCCCTCACTCAAAATCCAACACAGGGCAAGGCCATTAAGCCACAATAAAATTGCATCACCCTCAGAGCAGACCAAACTTCAACCAAACTTAGCTCAGACAAACACCTAGGATCTGTACTTTGCCTATTGAGCCAGCTATGAACCCTACATAGCCCCTACATAGAATACATGTTCTTGCACAGGAACAGGAAGTTCAAATGCAAAGCTCAAAGAAGGTATAAAAATCCTTCACTCTCAATTCCATTTTGTCAGCTGCACCAGAACCATGTGCTTGGTGGTTCTGTTCATCATTAAATCTTCTTTTCAACCAGCCTCCATGTTTCCAGTGTCTTTCTCCCAGCTTGGAACTGAACCAGATGGATATTTCTTCCTACAAAAGTAAAAACCATTTAACATAAGTTACAGTTGCCTAGATGGCATAAACTATAAATATATTAGGAGTGAGCATAATATATTGTGCTGGAGTGATAACATTGCATGTTGCAATATACTTTGGGGCTACCTTCCCCATGAGAGTCTGAACCTGTTTTAGCATGGTAATTTTAATATACATTAGTCTCAAAGTGCTCTGGCATAAAAAGGATATTATTAGTTTCTCACATCTTCCAGATAGCCCTCCATGTGTTGTTGTAATGCTGTCCTTAGAACACCTGGTGTCTGTAATTAGGGAAAAAAATGTAACCCAGCTTCATTCTCTAAGAAAAATCAGCTCCTTTGGAAGTGATTCCCCTTGAAAGACTTTATTATGTACTGGTTGAATTCCTACTGATAAACACAATTCCAGCAAAGAAACCTATGAGCTCTGGCTGCATGTGAGTTGTGAGTGTAAAGATCCAGGTAGCAGAGAAACAGCCAAAGGCCAAAATGGTTGAGATGTTTTTGCTACAAAAAATGCAATGCAAAAGTTTTTCTCATTAGTCTTTTCAGCTCTAGTGATGCGCTCTTATTAATCCACAGCACCTATTGTTCAACCCAGCCAATCCAGTAATCATTTCCAGTGGCCACAGGTTAATGATGTTCAATACATGAAAAGGAATCAGAGATAACCATAAGATGGAACACTAAACAAGAGTTGCCACAAGACACTAGAAGGCTCGTTAGGAAAACCAAATATTGCAAGGAAATATACATCCTTCCAGTATACTGTATAATAAGGATTTTATTTTTCCCCAAAACTATTGAGAAAGATTGCCAAAGACAGTACTGTAAAGGCTTAAAATATATTTTAGTTGAAAGGAACAAATGGTTTGTGCATTGTGGCCTCTGCCATTCGTACAAAAATGTTGTACTTTGTTTGCAATCCATGAAGCCAAAGTCTAGTTGTTTTTGATATTCAACTTAACTACTTCCCAAATGGAACAGTAATCATCCAATTTACAAGTATTCATATGTAGGGAGAATCCCCAAATCAGATTTTGAGGATAGTAGGGGGTTATCAGAGAAAAAGAAGTGTTTTGATATCAGTTACTGCCATCATTACTGTTTCATTTTGGAACAAAACATAGTTGCATGCAAAACTGGTCATATTGTATTTTTACTGATCCCAGTAGACCAAAAACTTACTGTTACAGAAACTTACAATCTCTACACGGTACAGAGCTACACATATCTTTCTACACATTGTTACAGCTTCAAAGTAAGAAGACAGTAAATGCAACAAATGCACATGTCAGAATAGCCTTCGGATCAATATTGTTATGCATCTTTTCCCCACTATTTTTTACCAAAATCTTCCAGCTCAAAAATATTCTTAAAGTTTCCTTTACCCCAACAAAATATTAGCCAAGTAATAATTGACATAATTAAACTATTTCATGAGATTTGGGGGGGGGGAGTTGTCATTGTAGTTTTAACAATATATTGAAGGGTTCAGTTTTATCTAAAACATTTGAGTTGCTACTTTAATATAACACATAAGTGATTCCTGCATCAAGATTCTTCATGTATTCTATAAAGCTGGAACACTGTACAGTTCTAATTCAGTGCCTCCTTTTGCATTGAGCTCTTGCTTAGCAGCAGTTCAGAAACAAAACATATTGTGGCTGCAAAATTACTGCCAAATTACAGCAAGGTGATTTCTAACAAGGGAAAAAGCCTGTTGGTTGACAAGCAGCTACAAAGGATGCTGGGCTACCCAGTTCTTTCACATGCTAGTTCATTCCCACCCACTTTCCATTGAATTGGACGCTAATTGGACATTATGCTTTTAATTCCATGCTACTTTGTAATTCTGTATTGTTTCAAAGCACTTAGGAATCCTGTCGCTTACTGAATTTGCAACATGTTTTTGTATTCATTTTTAGGGATAGACGACCAACAACAGAGAATCTTGTCAACATTCTATTGGCAGGGATTTCATTTAGACTTGGCTGAAAAATTGTAAACGCTGCTCCATGCGCTCAGAGGAATTATTAGAAAACACAGAATTTAGATAGCCTACCTGCACTGTATATTAGAAATGAGTAGTATTTTGGATTCAAGCAACCAAGAACCTGCAGCACATCGTTGCTCAGGCAAGCTTCCTGCGCATCTGACTCTGGAAAAGGATGACTTAAGGTATTGCAGAAAGAGCATTTCATACTCCCTGAATCATATTCTCTGAAGGCAACCTGAACTGCTGTACAGCTCTAATGTAATTTATTCCCCACTATACTTACAGAATATATTAATTCTCCAAATGCCAATCAGTTATGGGCCAAATATTGCCATCTACATACAGGAATAAAAAAATCAAACTCAGAGGGCCCTAAGATTAGCAGAAATCCCCTCAAAAAGTTAATGAAGGAATCTAGTGACAGCACTCTCAGCTGTGGAATGATAGCTGACCACATTCAGCAGCTATGAAATGCTAACTGGCTGGCTGGTATCTTGAATAGGAGCATTCCACATTTCACAAAGCCAGAATTGAGAAGACATCAGATGCCACCTCTGGAAAGAAAATGAAGAAACAGAGGACTCCCCCCCACCCCCAGTTAGCTGTTGCAAAAAGGTGATTGTGTAGACTGACTACTAACAGCAGCATGACAAAGTAGCAACAGTAGTAGTGCATTGGAGGGGAGAAACACATTTGCATGCAAGCAAAAACTGGTGGGATCACAAAACAGACAAAATAATAAAAAGTGACAAAGCTAAAGTGCCCTGGGACTTCAGAATTCAAACAGACAAGGACCTGCCACATAATATCCAGCCCATACAGAATTTAACAATTTTTTTTTTTATTTTTATTTGATTTATATGCCGCCCTTCTCCGAAGACTCAGGGCGGCTTACAGTGCGTTAAGCAATAGCCTTCATACTTTTGTATATTTATACAAAGTCAGCTTATTGCCCCCACAATCTGGGTCCTCATTTTACCCACCTTAGAAAGGATGGAAGGCTGAGTCAACCTTGAGCCTGGTGGGATTCGAACTTGCAGTAATTGCAAGCAGCAGATGTTAATAGATGTTAATAACAGGGTGCTTTAAACCACTGTACTACAGGCTCTGTATCAATCATATTGACAATTGAACAATTGTCAATATGAACAGCAAAAATGTCTGGATAGTGGACTTGGCATTATCTGGAGATAGCAAAAAAGAAGAGAAAGAATTAGAGAAAATTACAAAATACAAAGACCTGCAATTCAAAGTAGAACAATTATGGCAAAAGAAAGCTAAGGCAGCACTAATAGTAATAGGTGCGTTGGGTGCAATTTCTAAACAACTGGAGCATCATTTGAACACCATTGGCATTCATGAAATCAGCATCGATCAGTGCAAAAGGCAGCTTTACTTGGAACATCTTCCATACTGCAATGAAATCTTTAGACTCAGGAAAGAACAACATCTGCCTTTCCCAGGTCCTTGTGAAGGACTCAATAGGTGGATAAAAATGCCAAATCCAGTCTAAACATCTGGCTGATTCTGCAACCACCATAATAATAAAAATAAAAAGATCAGGCTGTTCTTACTCTATGATTGCTATATTGAATCTTAAAAGTCCCTCAGAGAAAACATTTCCTATCTCTCTCAGTAGCTAATGTACATAATGCTGTGACTTAGCCATACAGATGGCAGCCTCTCTTCTAGGGTTCCAAAAAGCCCTTAAAACATGACTTTAAACCCAAATCTATGAATAAGGTGTTGAGGTGTTTGTGTTTTGCTTTATTTTAATGAGTATTTTTGGTCCAGGCCATTTGTTTTAATCTAGCATTATATTTTGAGTCTGTTGGAGTGGGCAGCTATAATGCATGTAATTAAATAAATAAATGTCTCACCTAATAATCCCACCATTCCTGCTCTCTCCAATGAATTGTTAAATGAGTGCATGGGTTGTTAAATGGAGCACAGGTTGTATCAAGGGTAAGGAAAGCCCTTGGAGGCTAGCACAGCTGCGCTGGCTCTCCCAAGGCCTCCCCCACCTTCCAAGGTGCTCTGTGGCCCACTTCCTGACCCTTGGGTCCCCACAGGCTTTTTCCCACTCCCACTAGATCACCCCGGGCCACAGGCCTGATTCTCACCCCCCTCCCCAGACCAAACACCCTCCTCCCCCCCTTACCTTTCGAAGAGGTCTCCGAGGTCTTCTAGAGTGCTCAGATTGATTGCATTATGCCCTGTTTCTGGTTTTCCAAGTAAGAATTACATAAGTTTGATTCAACATGATTCTTTTTATGTTTCCCTTGCAAAACATAAAACAACTGGGGATGTGCAATTTAGATCCATAAAGTTATCTGAGTTGTAAGGAAGGCTTAGACAACCTTTTTTAAATCCTACTGTTGATATTTTAATGTAATTCACAATTCCTCTAGAATTTCTTTAACTCAGAATTAAGCTATTATGAAAAACTATTACAGATAACTACAATAAGAACCTCTCTCTCTCTTTCTCCCTCTCACAGACACACACAGACACACACACATTGAACTACAGACTCACCATTTAACTTAGTAAATTCACATGAACCCACCTTGTGTAGGTAATGATGTAGTGTGACATAAAATTGTCTTGGCGTAACCACTGTACACAGGTGGTCCTCAATTTAAAGTCACAATTGAGACCAGATTTTTTGGTATTAAACAAGCCAATTGTTAAGTGAGCCAGGCTCAATTTTACCATTGTTGTTAAGCAAATCATAGCAGTTGTTAACTGAACTGAGAAACTGAGAAAGGGGGAATCCTTATTTCCCCATTGATTTTGCTTGCCAGAGAATAGCTGGGAAGGTCAGAAAGGGTGTACCTGTGACTGCAGACATCGCAACCTTTATAAATACATACCGGTTATCAAGGGCTCAAATTTTGAACATGTGACCATGGAGATGCTATGATGGTTGTAAGTGTGAGGACTGTAGGTCGCTTTTTTCAATGCCATTGTAACTTTGAACAGTCACGGGTTGTAAGTCAAGGACTACTTGTAGTTATGAACAAGTATAAATTAGAAACCAAACAATGCATACTTTGTTCTTAAGGAAAAATTCTAAATGCCACTAGGTGCTCTATTTAGGATTATAATGTCAATAAAAAGCATTGTACAATCTTACACTAAGGTGGCGTATTACATTTCACAAAATCAAGCATACGAAAACAATAAGTTGCCATCACAGAATCAAAACTTAATCTAAGATTCTGTCATTCCTTTCACGCAGAACATTGTTGTAGAGCTCCTTACCAAGAGCAAAACAACAGATTGCCAAAATCTACCCACTTAAAAAAAAACATATTACAGAGCTAATTGGTTTTGTAAAAACTGTCATATTATAATACAGAGAAAAAAAGAAGGAAAGATAACTCATAGAAATACCCTCAAATAACTTGTAGCAATTAGCTAATTGTATTAAATTGTACAATCTAATGTTATAAAGTTGTGTAAAACAACCCATACAATTCATCAGTACAGATTTGTTGATATTCTAAATAGTTTCTTGTGGTTTCCTATTTGTTCCTCTTTCTGCCATAAGTCTTTCTCCCCTGCCAAGGATCAATGATAATTATAATTAGACTTTTTATAGGTTTTATGTTTGCCATGCAGGTGTTATCCCCGGGAACTATCACCTCTCCTTTATATCCCCCTAGCAATTTGAATCAGATTTTTCATATCACAGATCTATCCCTTTTCCCAACTCATTCATCTCTGTAAATAAAGATCTGTTGGCTCCTTGATTGGGCACTTAATTAGAATTGCTAGAGGCGGTCACTACCTAGGAGATTAATTATCACAGAGGGAATTCAATCAATTGTTAGAATGACAGAGGAGGAAAAATAAGTCAGAGTGGAGGAAGAGAATTGATATGCCTCTAGTAACAGAAATATCAGGAAAACTCTTGAGCAGAAAAATTGCTGCATTATTTGTATGAAGAACAAAAGAGAGCCATAACATAAAAGAGACCAATATTAATAATTGTAAATATTATTTGATGAGCACAACTGCCACCCTGTAAAAACCTTCCTCAGTTTTTTGCTCTAGATAGGTTGGACCATACAACTCCCAAACATTTGTTCTTCATTTGTTCTGTTAATTGGGTATCATGAGACTTGAGGTTTGTCAAATCTAGACAGCATCAGGTTGGAAAGTCAGCAGCTTTTTAATTGTTATTCTTTCTGTATTTCTTTGAAGAGGAACAGGCCACCGTACTATATTTGGGTTAAATGTTAAGTCAAATATTGTTTCTAATAATGCCACTGATATTTAAGGATTATTGGTACTGCATTACAATATAGCCTTAGCTTCTTATTCATTCCCGGTTTGCATAATTTTTTTTTTAATGCTATAGATATGCATCAATCTCTGCGGAGGAAAAAAAACACAGTATTTTGTGAGTATGTGTATTGAATGTCATCTGCTGGGCAAAGAAGGAACAACGTATCAGTAAAGACTCCTATTTTAACCCAATTGTTTTGAGAGCCCAATGCCCAAACTAGCTAATCTAAATTCCTTGATTTAAGATTATATTTTCATTAAATTGCAATGGCATTAATCCAGTTTAAATTCCAGCGTTGTATCACAGAAATGGATAAATGCACTGTCTTGGAAATAAACTTTATTAAACCCAATATAAATTACTACTACGAAGCACACACAAGATTATGTCGGTTAACAGAAATATGGAATAGATTGATAAATAAATAGCTCTAGTTTTTTAGGAATAAAGTTTTGAATATTCTTAGAGAAAACCCAATGAAGGGATTGGACGAGCAGGCAATAAGTTGTTGCATTAATCAAGAAGATAGGTAAACATAAGCAAAATATTATAAACTGAGATATGAGTTTATATTGCGCCTTCACTCTGAATTTGGTCATATTCATAGTATCAATAGCAAATCTACAGAGAAAGTTAACAGCAGTCATTGGAAGCACCAGAGAGAAAAGGAATAAAATTATTGTTTACAGTGAGGGAAGTTGGCATATCTAGAGCATATCTGATAAGCTCTACAATCTCATACTCTGACCACAATGAAGCAGTATGATAGAATTATTGGAATCATTTAACACATTTATTATTTAAGTATGTATTCCTAACCATTGGTTAAAAATACAAGCCTACCATTTCTGCACTACCAAAAAAATCTGGATGATCACTAGAAGGAAGAAATAAAGCTTTCTGTATCACTTTGCTATCCTCTAGTGGTAGTTTGGATTTCTGCCCTACCAGAAGCCCCATATCACAGTAATATTTCCTCAGTGCTCTTCCACAACATTCAGCCAGAGAGAAATACAAAATGAAGTTTTTAAAAGGAATGCTAAGATGTGTACCCAGCTGGCAGGCACAAATCTGTTCATGACATCCAATCAGTTGATGGGCTTCAGGTTTGTAGAGCACTTTATTAGAATATAAATTTCTAATTCAATCTGTGTCTTGATTACCAAAGTAAACAAATGCAATATTTAGGTAATTGAATTTATGAAATTTCACATTGGTGTACTAAACTATTGCTGGAATATAATTCTGGAACTAGGGAGAGAATAGCGTTAAATCAGATACATCCATACATTATTGAGTGACACCAGTGAAGCTCTACCAATTCTTATGTACGCTGCATGGCATACAAAATGCCAAAGTGATATTAATATTAAAAAACTAAAAGTCTTTTAGAATGCGTTCAAATAGACAGATGTTCTCATGTGAGGTACACTTACTCTACCATGTTCAATCCTTAATCAATTTCAACCCTATCCCGGACTGGCTTTGGAATCAATTCGATCAGCCTGGCTGATCACAAGACTGAATCCAGTAAAGGCTTTCCACAGAATCAGCAACCAGGGCTTTTAAAAGAAGGCTGGTGCAGAATCTTTGTTTGACTATTCTCTTCCCCACACAAGCATGCACTTTCTTCTCACTACCATCAATGTCAGTGTTGTTTCTCCATTGCATTGACCACCAACATCAACAGCTCAGGTAACCTGATGACTATGGAGAAACATGAAATACTAGAATAACTTTTGCCATTATATACAAAATATTTGTTTTGCTTTGAATGAAAAATATTGATCCATGATCCAATCATTTCAAATATGAAGTAATATTTCAGGTGTAGCCTCTTCCGTGTGAGGTCTAAGCAATTTTCCTCATAATGCTCTCTCTAAAAGACAAAGTAGTTCATTAGCAGGACACTTGGGTCAAGCAAGACTTTTCTTCTGTCTGAATAAAGGAAGGAGACCATTTATTAATTCAATGTTTGTTTGTTTATTTATTTGTCAAGCATGTATAAAATAACAGATATAAGTATAAACATGATTATGAATATAGAAAATGGAGACAAATAAATGGAGACAGTAGGATAGGGACGGTAGGCACGTTGGCACTTATGCACGCCCCTTACAGACCTCTTAGGAATGGGGTGAGGTCAACAGTAGACAGTTTAAGGTTAAAGTTATGGGGGTTTGGGGATGAAACCACAGAGTCAGGTAGTGCATTCCAGGCATTGGCCACTCAGTTACTGAAGTCATATTTTCTGCAATCGAGTTTGGAGCGGTTTACTTTAAGTTTGTGTGCTCATGTATTATTGTGGTTGAAGCTGATGTGTCCTTAAATCTGCTTCAGATTTATTTATTTGTTTGTTTATTATTGATTGATTGATTGATTGATTGATGTGTCCTTAAATCTACTTCAGAGAGTTGGAGAACATCTGAAATAGCACTGGAAGTGACTCCAAGGTGACAGAGAGAGGTAACTGGGTAAAGAAACTCTGACAGAAAACAACCAAGTTCAATGAGCACCAAGGACCCCTCATTTCAACCCCGAGCTACAAACATTCTCCTTTTTCGGTAAGATTGATCTCTTTCCTGACAGCAAGAGCAATGCAAAGGTCTGATCCAAACAAGTTCATTGTGCCAATGTTTCCTACATCCCTTCTCTAAGCCAAGTAGCTGCTAATGCAAGCATTCTGGTGTGGGTGCCTGAAAGACCAAGAAGCAAATGAAAATAGGAAAGAAAAATACTGGAAAAGCGGGGGGTGCGACTATTTCCTGTCCTTAGACCCAGGGGTGAAATCTATTTACCTTCCCTACCGGTTCGGAAGTGCGTGCGCGGCCATCGCATACAATTTTGGACCCTCTGTGGATGCGCAGAGGGTAAAAAAAGGTTACTTCCTGGTTTTAATGACGACCGGATGGGTGAGCAGAGCCTCGCACTGCCGCTGTCACCAGTTCTCCAACCCACCCACCACTGCCGCCACCAGTTCGGCTAAACTGGTAGGTTTAAGCAAGCATTTCATCCTTGCTTAAACCTACTAATTGCAATGAATATAAAACTATTTATACAACCTCTGTTTGTGCACGCCTTCTGGTTTTGACTCCTGGAAACTAGTCCCTGCAGCTTTCTTGGCAAGGTTTTTGAAAGGAATTTGCCAGCTTACTAGGGTTAAGAGAGAATGACTGGCCCAAGGTCACCCAGCTGGTTTTGTGCCTATGATGGCACTACATTTTCTTGATTTGTAGCTGGTACCTTAACCACTACATCAAACTGGATCCCTTTATACAACCATTCTGAAAAATCTAAATCTAATAAACAAATATAAGAGAATCCAAACTTCTTTCCTCTGCCATAGAATGTCTTTAATAGAATGAACCAAAATGTTCAAAAATACTAAATCCATTTGGAAAATGTGGGATTTTTAAGCAACCAGGTGAGGAAACCTATTATTGGGTAAAAGGCATAAGATCAGCAGTCATACCAGAGAGAACATGGACTTCATATTAACAATGTGGTTTCCTTGTTTGTGTTGTGTCACACACACACATCACAACTACTCCTGTGATGTATTCATTCAATAAATCAAGAGAACTAAACCATGATTTCACCAGTTATAAAATGTCAGCCACACCAGAATTCCCACTGGTAATTTATTATATCTAGAACAGGGGTGACAAACTCGCGTTGTCATGGCATCGTCACGTGATGTAACATGATTTTTTTTCCCCTTCACTAAATGGGGTGTGGGCAGTGGTGAAATCTAAAATTTGTTACTACCGGTTCTGTGGGCATGGCTTGGTGGGGGGGAGGGGGGTAATGTGACTAGGTGGGCAAAGAGGTTGTTTAAAAATGCTTTCAAAAGGCTCTGATGATCCCAGCTGAGTTGCCTGATCAGCAGAGGCTTTTTTTCTTTTAAATGCCTCTGACGATCAGGCAACTCAGCTTGGATCGTCAGAGGCATTTAAAAGAAAAAAGGAGTTTTTTTCTTTTAAAAGCCTTTGACGATCCCA
This sequence comes from Ptyas mucosa, assembly GCA_012654045.1. NCBI lineage: Eukaryota > Metazoa > Chordata > Lepidosauria > Squamata > Colubridae > Ptyas > Ptyas mucosa. The sequence goes on from WNWU01000001.1 coordinate 30,364,410, forward strand.
GCTGAGCCACGCGATCATCAGAGGCCAAAGAGGTTGTAGAAAAAATGCTTTTAAAAGTAAAAAAAAAAAAAAAGCCTCCATCGCTACCGGATCGGGTGATCCAGTCCGAACTGGGAGGATTTCACCCCTGGGTGTGAGGGCCAGTGCCTGACACATCCGGCCTGCAGGCTGTGAGTTTGACAGCCCTGATCTAGAAGAACCTTCCAACCATTATGCTGAAAAATGAGGGCAGGCTTTATATTGCCTCAACAATGGCTAGCTGATGCTAGAAGATCCTGTAAATCAGCAGTGAGAAAATGGCAGAGATCTTAACGAATGTGCTGGAAGAAATCATCAGACTTAACGGGGGTGGAATCAATTACATGTTCATGGATTTCAGGCACAAAGAATCTGTCATGGCAGCCCTTATCTGCTTTCATTTTAGCCACATAATTCAGCCTCATCTACAGTTCTAAATGAAATGCACAGGTCCTTTATGAAGCAGAGAAAAGAAGTAAAAGGAAATAAGGCAGTCGTTTATAATAGGCAACAATAGAGAGTAATTTTTTTATAACATTGAAAAAGAAATTACTAGAGAAGTGCCTGAGAGATCTATTTAAGTCACTAATTTAGATAAAGCCCAGCATAAGAAGTAAGATAGTTCAATAAAGGACTTTCCTCTGATTAGAGAGAAACAGATGCAGCATATGTATCTGTACAACTTTGAAATTTCATTATGAATGCTTCAAGCCAAACGGTTCAAAAATACCCTGGGAATCCAGTATTATAAGCACTTTCACCAGCCATGGAATTGAAATGTTTTGCTCTTACTAGTGCCTTTCTTTTGATATGGCATAAATTGCAGGCTGCCGTGGATTCCTACTGCCATCTTGTGGAAATTAAATGTGGCTGGTAAATGTTTTGTGTTATTAATGAGAAAACCCTTAAAAAGTTAGCTTATGCCATAACCAGGGATATAACTGCCTCATTACAGCTCTGAATTCCCTAGATGCCTGATTTTGTTTCTCAGAGCCTTTAATGTCGGAGCTGCCAGATCCAGCCTGGAGAAATCCAGGTGATTACTAGATAGAAATAATATCTCTTTGCTGCAGTCTGGTGATTTCCACTAGCAGAATTTAAGCAGAGCTCCTAAATGTCATAAAATACCATTTATTCCACAAGAAGGCAAATTATTGAGATTGTTTCCTCTTATTCCCTCTAGACCAGGGCAGTGGTGAAATGTAAAATTTGTTACTACCGGTTCTGTGGGCGTGGATTGGTGGGTGGGTGGGGTAATGTGACTGGGTGGACGTGGCCGAAGAGGTTGTAGAAAAAATGCTTTTAAAAGGCTCTGATGATCCCAGCTGAGCCATGCGATCATCAGAGGCTTTTTTTTTTACTTTTAAAAGCATTTTTTCGGCCGAAGAAAAACATCTTTTAAAAGTTAAAAAAAAAAAGCCTCTGATGATCACGCAGCTCAGCTGGACATGGAGGGGGGCAGGGATTTTTGCTACTGGTTCTCTGAACCACCCGCCACCATCGCTACCGGATTGGGTGATCCAGTCCGAACTGGGAGCATTTCACCCCTGGATCAGGGGTGTCAAAGTTGTAATGACATGTTGTCGTTACATGACATATCTCAACTTTTTTTTCCCTTCGCTAAACTGGGGGTGGGCATGACACATCCGGCCCGTGGGCTGTGAGTTTGACACCCCTGCTCTAGACCTTCAAGATCATTTAAGATAGCCATGCTGGTTGGGGAATTTTGGAAATTGAAATCCACATATCTTAAAATTGCCAAGTTTGAAAAACACTGGTTTAAGGTGTTGGATTGGCAGAAGGGAGATTCAATAGCAATAGCACTTAGACTTATATATCGCTTCACAGTGCTTTACAGTGCTCTCTAAGTGGTTTTACAGAGTCAGCATATTGCCCCCAACAATCTGGGTCCTCATTTTACCCACCTTGGAAGGATGGAAGGCTGAATCAACCTTAAGCCTGGAGAGACCTGAACTGCCAAACTGCTGGCAGCCGGTGATTAGCAGAAGTAACCTGCAGTACTGCACTCTAATCATTGCGCCACTGCGTCAAGTTTATCTACAACTATGGAGGCAAATCATTCTTTCTGCCTAGCTTATTTCACAAGGATGTTGTGAATGCTTTCTACCACTGCTGTATATCTTTTTTTTTTCCCAGAGCTGCCATTGTTTTTATCATGCAAAAATGCCCCTGGATTCAGGAGCATTTCTCGAATTGATTATGCTAGAGGTTGCTGTCTCATCCACTTTTTGTTTGAGCTAAAAGAATTTTAGATTTTGAGAGGTACGAAGGGAAGAATCACCTATAATGTTTGATGCCCTTAGATATCACACTGTAGTCTGTTTGTAGAGAATGTCCTTTCCATGCCCAATGAAACATAATTTTCATTATGTTTAGATTTTAGAAAATTGATTTAATTCTTTTTCCATATTAATTGCTCATCAGTTGTGGTTTTGAGAGAGGACCAGCTTCAAGATATGTGTAATAACATGCACACCCATGGGTGATCATATCGACATCACTGTGATTTGCTACAGGAAAATAACACATGGGTGAAACTGCATATATCAAAGTAGACCTGGAAGGGATCTTGGAGGTCTTCTAGTCCAGGGCTCCCCAACCCACAGGCTGTGGCCACTACCAGGCTGTGGCCTGCTTGAAACTGGGCCACCGGAGAGGTGGGCAAGGGCATACGCATGTGAAGCTCCACCTGCGTGAGCAGAGAGCATTTGTGCAAAGCTCAATGCTTTGCACATCTTCTGCTTGAGTGAATGGAGCTTCATGCGAGAACACAAACACCCTCCGTTCATGTGCAAAGCTCCGTTCATGCAAGTGTAGGTTGCGCGTGCCAGCCGTTCATACAAATGGAGTGGTGTGTATGTGCGGGCACCTGCCACTCACACACACACACGCCGGGTTGGACTGCCAAGCTGGAAAGTTGAGGACCACTGTTGTAGCCCAACCCTCATTCAAGCAGGTGACCCTATACTCGTGATGGCGAAACTATGACACATGTGCCAGAGATGGCACGCAGAGCCCTCTCTGCTGGCATGCACGCTGTCATCCCAGGTCAGATCTCCATGGTGTTTCTTTCGCGAACTTCTGTTTCCCTGCAAACAATGAAAGAAAAGCTCATGAAAGAAAAAGATCTCATCTCTTGCCAGGCTGCCAGTGTTGGGATGCCCGGCCTCCCACCGGCCAGCTGGTCTTTGGGTCTCTGCTGTGGATGCATGCATGTCTGCACATGTGCATGTCCATGCATGTGTGCACATGTCCACACATGCACATTCATGCATGCGTGCACCTTTCGGTTTCAGCATGCACACGCAGTTTGAGCATTCGGTATCTAAGAGGTTGGCCATCACTGCTCTATACCCTTTCAAACAGGTAACTGTCCAGTCTCTTCTTAAAAACTTCCAGTAATGAGACACCTACAACTTCTGAAGGCAAGCTGTTCCATTGATTAATTGATCTATTAGAAAGTTTCTCCTTAATTCCAAGCTGCTTCTCTCCTTGATTAGTTTTCCAGTCATTGTTTCTAGTATTGCCTTCTGGTACTTTGGAAAATAAGTTGACCCCCTTTTCTTTGCAGCAGCCCTTCAAATACATGAATACTGCTATCATGTCACCCCTAGTCTTTGTATCAGACATCTTGGGGAAATAAATAGCACAGCATTTGTGCACATTGTCATTACTCTGACACACTGTTCATTGCAAACACCCACTGTGTGAGCACTGTATATGTTTTCTGATCATCAACACAGCTAACAAAGCACACAGACACAGGTAAATAATATAAACAATACATTTATTAAAACTGTACAATAAAACTTATTGACCACAAATGTATCTTGTCTTTTTATGTACACTGAGAGCATATGCACCAAAGGCAAATTCCTTGAGTGTCCAATCACACTTGGCCAATAAAGAATTCTATTATGCTAAAGTTTTTGCCGGAGAAGAGGAATACAATCCTTGCTACAAAAAGTGTATTGAAACATTAAAATGATTCGATGATCGGAGTAACCAGAGCAAAAGAGACTTCTTCTTCCTAGCGTTATTATGGCTGGGTCCGTTTAAAAATAGACCATTAAAAAGAGATAAAAGAGCAAGAGACAATTCACCCAAAATACAAACCGGGAATTTAACCCCCTTATTTAAAAAAAACTCAATACCTTAGCATAAATAGCGAAATGTGTAGAAAGACACCATAACAATCCTATCAAAAACATCCAAAGAGAAGGACTTTCTTGACTTCCCGTTTTATCCTTCTTGGTGGTCTTCCATCCAGAGATGAAAATAATGCAGAGATCTCTAGGTGCATAAACTCTAAAGTGTTAAAAAAAAATTACGACATGTATAAAATGAACAACGGCTCGGCTTCCAGCTTTTAACGCGTTTTAGAGGGGTCTTGTTGGAGTCGGGCAACGAGTAACGCCATCAGACGTCGTCTGCAAATCCATCCCGGCCATCCGGCGGTCACCCGCGTTACTCCAACTGCGTAAAGCGGAATCACGTGCCTTGCTCCCGGGCGACGCGCCCCCCTTTGGTGACGTCACTCGCGCAGCCGCCAGCCACCGGTACGGCTGCATTGTCACCTCCTCCACGACAGGGGCCGCTGTCGGACGGGATGCGGAAAGCCTTTTGGCCCGCCGGATGTTGCGTAGCTGTGCGCGGCCTGGCTTGGCGGTATCGCTGGCTCGGGGTTTGTGGTGTGGAGGCTGGAGGCAGGGTGGTTGTGTTCGCCGCTGCAGCAAAGGGCGTCGCGGGTAAAGGAGGGCGGCCGGCCGGAGGAGCAGACGCCGAGGAGGCACCATGCCCACCGTGGAGGAGCTCTACCGTAATTACGGCATCCTAGCCGACGCTAAGGATACCGCTCCGGAGGTGGGACGCCACTGGGGTTTTGTTTTGTTTTGTGTGTGGGGCGGAGGTGGATTTTGCCCCTTTGGGCTTTGGCCTAGCGGGGCAGACAAGGAAAGGGAAGCCCTCTCGGCTGTCCTTTTAGCTGCGGAGAACGTTGGCTTTGGATGGAAGCGTCGCCTCGGCCAACCGTGGCGCGAAGGAGCCGGTAGGCCGACCAAAGTCGACAAAGGCCGGGGATCCGTCCTTCTCCCTGTTCGTTTTGTTTACCCCAAATCCAGCTTTCAATTATCTAGTTTACGGAGGCCTTTGGAGGCTTATTCCCCAAGGGTGATGGGGGTGGGGGGGGGGGCGGAATTGCTGCTGTCGTTTCTCCCGCGCGCAGTGCCGGATGGATAGGATTCAACTTAAATAAACGAACGAACAGCAGATGCTGCCCAGTTTTGCATAAACAAATGATTGGCGGACCCTAAAATCCTCTCTCTCTCTCTCTCTCTCTCTCTCTCTCCCCCCCCCCCCAATGAGAAATTTGGCGAGTGCTTGTCTCCCTCTTTTAAGAGGTACTCTTCGGCCGAGGTTAAAAACGAAGCGATAAGGCTTCTGGGGTGTGCTCTTAACTTCACTCTACCAACTGGAAGGTTTTATAGACGGGATCCTGTGAAAATGGACTTTAAAATGTCCCTTTTAAGTTCTGCTGGGATTTTCTTTAAGGCTGCGGTTTGTTTTGATCTTTTCTAAGTGCTGCCAAAGGTGCCTCAGTGCCTAAGATGCTGAGCTTGTCAATCGAAAGGTCGGCAGTTCGAATCCCTAGTGCCGCCTAACGGGGTGAGTTCCCCTTACTTGTCCCAGCTTCCACCAACCTAGCAATTCAAAAGCACGTAAAAAATGCAAGTAGAAAAAATAGGGACCACCTTTGGTGGGAAAGTAACAGTATTCCATGCGCCTTTGGCGTTTAGTCATGCCGGCCACATGACCACGGAGACATCTTCGGACAGCACTGGGTCTTCGGCTTTGAAACGGAGATGAGCACCGCGCCCTAGAGTCGGGAATGACTAGCACATATGTGCGAGGGGAAGCTTTACCTTAAGTGCTGGGAAGTAGCAATGCCTTGGCAGCATGGATCATTTCATTGAGAATTTATACAAACGTGCTTTTTCCTAGGAAATGGTCACCTGTGTAATAGTAAAGTATACCTCTATGTTTCAGTAATTGTCAACCTTTACCTTTCGGTATGTTAATTAAAGACAGGTAGAGAGTTGAGTGCTTTTTCTGTAGTGGATAATATAAAATGTCAATTTTTAAAACAAAAAAATGAAAGTGCTCATTCTTTTCCTTTGAAACATTTTCTTAAAATACATTGGGATATGATAAGGTACCATATTAAAAAAATCAGCCTTGAGAAATATTCAAGGCTCCTTTTCTGTCTGGCAGGTTCTTTTATCATTGTTGTTTAAAATATCAAGTGCGTTTTTTTCCTTTAGAAAAAGCATCAGTTACCCTTTTTGCGCTGCAATTAGGTGAAGCCTTTAATTTACAATTTCTGGAGAAGAGGATTAGTAAATTGCAACAAAAAATGGTGTGACTGAATCTAATATTGTCTTTAAGAAGTTACAGGCACACTGATTATGTAGCATATATTATATAAACATTTTCTATATTAGATATGCCTCGTAGGATACAACAGAAGTCCTGTTTTTCTGTATTTCATTTCAGTCTTGTACTGAAATATTCAGCATATTAGAAAGGAAAACTGTACAAGTAGTGCATGTATATGCACTAGATCCCACCCCGCCCTGTACATTTAAAATGAATTGGACTCTTTAGATTTTCAGAAAATATAGTAACTATATGTTTTGTGTAATCTTCCCTTTTGGAAGAGACATATTCTTACGTTCAGGATCATTGGCCTTTTGGGTGAATACAGTATAGAATATTTTTTTAAAACATAGAACCTACTAAGTAGAGAAAATATGGTTAGGTACACAGAAATCACAACTGTTGTTATCTCCTTAATTAAAGCAACAAGATCCAAGGAGAAGATGAAAGTTCTTTAAGAATTTGCCAGTGCAGTATTAATTTCCATGTCTATGCTGAATCACATTTGGATTACTGTACAGCCCTAGTGTTAAAATACTTTCAGTCCTTTAACAGATTAAGTTTAGTGTTCAAAAGCCAAAATACATTAAGAATTGCAACAGCTATCAGCTATAAAAGATGCTTAGCCTTATGAACTTCCAAAGAAAGGCCATTCTTAACCGTAAAAAGCAGCAGACATTTTCTGGTTGCTTGGTATATATGGAGGATGATAAAAAACAGTGCTTGTGGAAAGATTGCAGTAAATTGTTTCCATACGTATATTCATTATTTCATAGGCTAATACTTTAATATATGCTAGCAGGAATGGGAGCTAGCATATTACACCTTTTGTGTACACTATCAAAAACCATGTGCATCTGTAGAGCACTCAATCATTACAAAATGTGATGTCTCTGCTATGGTAAATGTTTAGTCAGAAATGATGGGATAATTATGAATTATTAATAGATAATTTGCTTATGAGAAAATTTTATGGCAAATGCAATTTTAATTTTTCATTGCTTACTTAAAGCTCTGCATTCTTAGAATTCTCTCTTCTTTTCTAGCACAAAGATGCTTATCAAGTTATCTTGGATGGTGTCAAAGGGGGTGCTAAGGAGAAGAGATTAGCAGCACAGTTTATTCCAAAATTCTTCAAACATTTCCCTGAGTTGGCAGATTCTGCTATAAATGCTCAGTTGGATCTTTGTGAAGATGAAGATGTTTCAGTAAGTGCCTTTTTCTTTACAAAAGGGAAAATGCTATTGGAATGTATATTGTTACAGTACCTGAAAATCTCATTAACAATACATTTTATGTGCCTTTTTTGCCCATTCTCTGCAAGCAGTTGCAAAATCTTTTTAGGTTATGGTGTAGCTGTTAAGATTGTTCATAATAGTCCATTCCCTGTGCTATTATTTCTGCTATTTTGCACAATTAAAATATATACAACAGTTGCTGAATTACATCATAAATCTACTAACAGCATAATATGCTAGTGTTGATTCATTAAAATCCTAAATATTGTTCATGCTGGATTTTATATTGTAATGATCCTGATGCCGAATCTTCTGTAATTGAACATATATTATCCAGTTGTTCCATGTGTGTCTCTTTTTTTTTTGTTTGTTTATAGATCCGGCGCCAGGCAATCAAAGAATTACCTCAGTTTGCTATGGGTGATAACCTCCCTAGGGTAGCAGACATACTTACCCAGCTTCTGCAATCAGGTGAGACAGATTATTAGTTATAGTAAAAGGCAGTTAAATATTCATTGCTATAGCTTTCTTGCTTCAGCTTTCTTACTGTTTTCTTATCAGAAGTTGTACTATTATATTTTTGAAGAATTTCTCTTCTCTTTATTCTCGTTATTTTTCACATTATTCCTGAGTATTATATTTTCCCATTGAAAATATGGTATGAGTAAGGAATGTTGTGATCTAAAAGATAGATGCTAATTTTGAGTCTTTATTAGCACTGCTAACACTATATAATGCAGAAGAAACATTTGGATAGAAGACACTTTGCAGCTTCAAATTCTTTCTTAGGTATTACCTATATAATTTTGTGGTCACTAAAAGTCAACATCAACTTGATAGCATATAACCAGTTGGGAAATTGTGCTTTAGATACTGCTTTGGAAGTGCGCTACAAAAGCTAAAAACTGGCATTGATATCTGTTTATTTTTTAAATAATGATACCTCCAAGTTCAGTTTTATGTTTGTGTCTGATACAAAATGAGTCTTTTTCTTTTGTTCTTATTGCGGTCACATACTTATATACTTGGTATATATCTGTACATGCAAGTTTATTGTAAATATTTAGCCAAAATCATTTTTCTCTGAATTTTATATTTTCACTGTCTTGGTTTCTTTGTAAGGGTTTTTCCTGGAACAGTTTATTGTGTGAAATTCTTTATTTCCTGAATTTCCAGTATTTGGCACTAACTAGCTTAAAAGAATTGCTAATCCTTTGTTTTCTTTATTTTTAGATGATTCTGCAGAATTCAACTTGGTTAACAATGCTTTGCTTAGTATATTTAAGATGGATGCTAAAGGTAAAGGATGTGTTTTATACTAAAATATTTTATGTTAATATTTTGAAATAAAATAAAGGACTGAGTGTACTTTGTCACATAAAATAGAATAATAATCAGAACAAAAGATGTTATGGCAACAATAACAAAATTACTTGCAAGGAAAAGAGTTCAATGCTTGCACTGTGATAGTTATTTAGAAATATAATACAGATCAGTTAGAAAGTTATAAAAATCTTAAAAGCTATGTTTTCTATATTATTTCAATTTACATATAATGTAACTATAAATAATGGATTGCATCCAATTGGTATGTCTCAGCAATATTTATTTATTTATTTAAAATATTATGGCTGTCCACTTCAACAAAGGTGACTCGGGTATTTACGAGAAAAGTCAACAAAATTATTCTATTTCTCCCTTATTTCCCTTTTAGAATCTGCTAATCAGATTTAGGATAAAAGTGATGGCACCGGGAGAGCAGTTAAAAAAGGGGAAGCTTGCAAGGAGAGAACTCAAGTGCCCTTTGATATTGTTGGATGTAGCCTTAAATGTTTAACGAAAAGATCAGTTCCTTTCAGTTATAAACAAACGAATGAGTGTCTTTATTGTTGTTTTAGGAACACTTGGTGGTTTGTTCAGTCAGATTCTTCAGGGAGAGGATATTGTGCGAGAAAGAGCCATTAAATTCCTCTCTACAAAACTCAAAACACTGCCTGAAGACGTGCTAACAAAAGAAGTTGAGGAGCTAATACTGACAGAATCAAAGAAGGTGGATATATTAATCTTGTTAAATGATTGCAACGATTTTATAAACAGCATGAACTGTTGTACTGCATTTTGACTAGAAAACAAATTAAATTAACTATAGCCATTCTCAAAAACCAGCTGGTGTTAATAATGATATTTTGGCATTGGTAAAGAGATGTTTTCTTTCCTGGATTATGACTCCCTGCGCTCAGTTACTCAAGGCCTTGGTCATCTCTCATCTAGACTATTGCAATGTGCTTTACATGGGACTACCCTTGAAATCCATTCAGAAGCTGCAGCTGGTGCAAAATAGGGCAGTGAGAGCAGCCATTGAGGCCCCTAGATTGGTTCACATTACATTTCTGCTCCATGAACCTAACTATCGGTCTGCTTCTGACTGTATTTCAAGGTGTTGGTTATGACCTTTAAAGCCCTTAATGGCAAAGGTCCAGGTTACATGATGAACCAAATCCTACTATGACAAGCTAGGCCTTGTGCCAACAGAAAGGTCCTACTTTGGATCCCATCAGTCAAAGAACTCTTGACTATCAGGATCCAGAAGTAGCGCCTTCTCTGCTGCAGCACCCGCCCTTTGGAATATTTTACCCTCTAAGGCAGAGGTGGGGAACTATGGCCCCTTTACGACTTGTGGACTTCCAACTCCCAGAATTCCTGAGCCAGCACCCTCCTATCCTTCCACAAGAGCCTGAAGACTGCCAGTTGGCCTAGGGAACTTCCACACTGGAGGTATCTGCTGGATTGATGGCAAACTCCAACTCCCTCCCCCCCCCGCTCTCCACCCATCCATCTTTTTATTATCATAATCATGTATTCTTGTGTTCTTTTACACTGTTTATTTTATTCTATTATTTCTGATAATGTTTGTTTCATTCCTTCACTTTTATTGTTTAAGCTGCCTAGAATAGCCCCACCCCACCTAGAATAGGTGGCAAATAAATTTAACAAATAAATAATGTAGCATGCATGGTATGATATTTTAAAAATGTTGGGTACAATGTAGGTGAACAGATTTTTTTGCCAATGGAATAAGCTTTCTGTTCTTTTGGTTTACCTTGCAGTTTCCATATGAAATTCCATTGTTGCAGAATAGCATAATACAATTTAGTCAAGCTTAATTTGATGATTTTACCACATCAAAGATGATATGTATGCTGTGTTACCTAAAACTAATTTCAAACTGTATCGAAATAAGACCTGACAAGTTTTTCTTACTGGTATTATAATTATACTTATAACTTATTATATAGTATAATAAGTATAATAAGATGGAATTGCATGACTGCTTGCTTTTATATATATATATTTTAAGTACCCATTGTTTCTGACGTTGTGCAAACTTATTTCAATTTCATTATCCCTGTTTTGCTGAATAACAGTCTAGACTTTGTTCTTATTGTAGCAAGAACATTCAGAGTCAAAACAAGACCATTCTGAGGTCAGAACATTTTCAATAAGATAAAAATGATCTATTACAAGCTCTTAAGGTTTAGAATTGAAAAATGTTGGCACATTCTAGTTATTATAGTTTGTCTAGCATTAGTTCCCATCTTAACGGTATTGCAGATTTCACATTGAGACATTGTGTCAATATTTTTTTTCTTTTTCTGTTTTGCTTAACATCTAATCTGAAAAAGAATTCCTTGAATTTATCTGTTACTTTTGTGAGAGGCTTAAGCTCTCATAGGATCCTACATTCCTGTACCCAATAATTCATGTGAGATTAACAGTTCTTTGTAATACTAACACATTTTTCTCAGTTTGGCTTCATGCAATTTTGAGTCTAGTTGATTCACTTGATCATTAGCCTTTCATTGGAGGACAAAGTTGTTTTAGTTGATCCTAATAAAAATACTATTACCCTAATTTAATACTACTGTTAAACAGTATAACAGTAGAATTACCTGCCTAAAGGTAAGAACTTTGCTTGTTCACAGTATCTTTTGCAAATTGCTTTCTCATGTTGTAATGATACTATTACCTGTAACCACTGTAATCAGACATTCAGTATGATATAACAAATAAGAATATAATTAAAATCTTTGCTTAGTTATTGAATGAACTTGGAAGAAATTAACTTACTAGGCAAGAATACTATTAGGTTAAATGAGCAGCTATTTAAATACTGTGTACATTGCAAGTAATTACAAAATCACTTATTGGGTAAAGAAAAGGAATATGCAGATTTTCCCTTTTAAGTGCTATGTCCTTTATTTCCTGCTTTCTTGTATTTCTTCAGGTGCTTGAGGATGTGACAGGGGAGGAGTTTGTCTTATTCATGAAGATACTATCTGGCTTAAAAAGCCTTCAGACAGTAAGTGGGAGGCAACAACTAGTTGAACTAGTGGCTGAACAGGCTGACCTTGAACAAACCTTCAATCCTTCGGACCCTGATTGTGTGGACAGACTCTTGCAGTGCACTCGCCAAGCAGTTCCACTGTTTTCTGTAAGTATTCATGCTAAGGAATGTTGTGTTTTTCATGCCAAGTCTAAAAAACCCATAACTGGCATGATTGGAGTGAATGCAGGTAATCCTCACTTCACAACCATTCGTTCATCAGCTGTTCAAAGTTACTCACAACCATTCTTCAACATTGTGACTGCCACAGCGTCCCAGTGGTCACCATTTGGGTCCTTAGCAACTGGCTTGCAATTATGACAATCATAGCCTTCCACTATCACATGATGGATGGCATTTGCAACCTTCACTGCTAGGTTCCAATATGCAAAGTCAATGGAAAAGGCAGCAGGAGGTCACAAATGGCAATCATGTAATGTACATAACAACTATGTGAGGTTCAACCATAACTCTTAACTTGGTGTGGCCACATCATGTCATGCTTTGCGACCACGTATCTTAGAGACAGAAAAAATGTTAAGTGAGGACTATCTGTATTCTATGATGCAGACCACAGCTATGTATACATTTCTTTTGAAAATCATTTTTATCTTGATTTTGAACGTTTACTCCCCACCACTAATCCAAAGGGGCTGACAGTGGAAAAACAATAACAAAAATTCAATCACAAGTGCATTAAATAAGGATTTGTCACTGAAAGATGTAAAAGGGTACAGGGGCCACAAAGTAGTAGATTTTCTCTACTAAGTGGAAAAATATAATCTGTAAACAAGAATAAAAGATTCAAACTAGATTAAGATTGAAGAAGAATAAATAATACCTTCTGGGATGTCCATGACAGTAATTACCTTCTATTCTTGTGGCTACAGAATAGTAATTCTGTAATATAGTAGCAATTCTCCCAGATGAATAATGCTAAAATGGGACACTGCAGGTGGCCATAAATGCGACCTGGTTGGCAAGCGCCCAAAATGCACTTTGAGCGTGGAGGAGAATGGCCATCAGAATTTGGAAACCGATTCATAAGTATCCCCACAGTATGCGAAGAATGCATTCCCATCGAAAAAGCTAAATGTGTAGTACTGTAATATACCTATTCTTATAAATATTTTGCAGAGGGAGAGTCATATTGATAGTGTTGCTGAAAAGTCTTAATACTAAATATTTGCATATTTCTCATTTTTGGAATGTGCTTACTCATATTACTCTGCTTCCTCTTACATACAGTATTTAGGTGCATTTTATTAATTGTACCTGAACTAAAATGATTTATTCTACAGTATTTTTATTAAAAATAGTTTCAGTTAAATTCCTTATGGTTTTATGGCATGTAGCATACAACAGCTAAAAGAGAATTGATACATTCTTTAAAGTTCAGTTTTCAACTTCAAAATGTCCTTTTTTCCTTATACTGGTTGTTTTTTTACTTTATCAAAGTTTGAACTTTATTATAGATCTGTTATTCAGTTTTATAGATGAGAATGGATGAAATGTCAGCCAGCACTTTTGTCTCCTCCAAAATACTAATTTGCTTGAGTATGAATAAGTAGTTTACTTGCGGGTGATTTTTGCCTAGAGGGGTGGTTAAGTGCAATAGTGTTACCACTGTGCATAAACAGCACTGTATGAAAATGAGTTTCCCAAATGTTGAAGTTAATTCATTCATCTCGAAAAATAAGGCCAGGCTTACCTGGTAATAGAGAATTGTAACAACCATATTGATACATTTTTCCCAGTGCTAATAATCTTACAGTAATAATTGCTGTTCTGATTTGCCACAGAAAAATGTTCACTCTACAAGATTTGTGACTTACTTCTGTGAGCATGTGCTGCCAAATTTGAGTTCTCTGACCACTCCAGTTGAAGGCCTTGATATCCAATTAGAGGTAAGCTAATCTGAATATATCTGACGTGGCTAGAATTAGTTATTCAGTGTATATATGAAATGAAGAAAGGTATAATAGTAATAACTGCCTTTAAAGTTTTATTATCTTCAAAATCTTTCCAATAATTATATAAAATTCCATTTCATTTTGTACACTGTAGTGCAAAAATAAAAAACAAATTATTTCTTCCTAAGGTTTTCAGTCTAGAATAATCTAAGGTATTCTGCATTCAGTCAAGCAGTCATATTTTTTAACAAATCAGTGTTTTTATCAGTTTCACTTATTTATGTCATAATCAAGTGAGCAAGATTTGTTTTTCAGGTCTACTTCTGTTTAACATTGTCATCGTACAGAGTTATAAATCTTCATTTTTACTTCATTTTCTAAAGATAGAATTTATCTTTTTCAGGTACTAAAATTACTTGCTGAGATGAGTTCCTTTTGTGGGGACATGGAAAAGTTAGAATCAAATCTAAAGAAACTTTTTGATAAATTACTGGTAAGTGTATTCATAATCTTAGAAACATTGTAAATGTTCATAATTAAACTTAAATTTCTGATTATTATTTCAAAGGTTTTCAAGAGGCAACTGGACTTTCTGGGGTTGGGGTTTTTGGGGTTTTTTTTTTTTTGAAGATTGGATATAGATGATGTCGTATCCCACCCCCTCTGTTGAGAGAGGACTGTTCAATTTTGACATAAATAGTCTCTTTAACCCCTCTTATTTTGGACAGAGAGGATGCTAGTTTGAAAGAGGGGTTAAAGAGGCTATCTATGTCAAAATTGAATAGCCCTCTCTCAACAGAGGGGGAGGGATATGACATACATCTCCAATCTACAACACAGTCCTTTCAACAGTTCCAAGAAAGCTCCACACCAATTTGCACCACTCAGGTGACCCTGATGACACAGATAAACCTCCAGGTGACCTTAACGGCCCCCTAAAAGAATGCAAATGTTCTGCTGTCTGCAAGGAGCATAAATCCTTCCATTCCCCAACATCCAGTCAGAGCTAAAGAAGCTTCTTAGATAAGAAGCAAAATGTCTTCAAAGAAAAACCAGGAAGTCCAGTTGCCTCTTGAAAAAGGCACCTTTGGGACAACCATGACCTGGATGATTGAGAATCTCGCTAGACATTCTGCTTATTATATACACATTTCAGGAATTAAAACATTCAGGAATGTTTTAAAACTGGACAATCAATTTTAAACTGTGTGTGTCATAATAGCTAACTATTTTAGTGGATTAGTTATATATAAGGGGTGTGTGTGTATAAAATTTGTGTGTATGTATAAAATAACTTGTAAATGTATAATATATGTGGAAATGCTAAAACATTCTGAATGTCAGTTCTCTGTGATAGTGCAACATCTAAAAAGTAAATGATTGGCAGTTTGTAGGACTTACTTTTATATTAAAGGATAGCGGTCCATGTACTGTGGTAATACATGGTGACCAAAGTATTGATTCTATTAGTCACTTCTACTACAGAGTCAGAATTTTAAGTGCCTTTAAAAAATACATACATACATATATGTTGTTATAGAAATAGCAAGGAGTGAGGATTAAAGCAATTTTCAGAAATTGGAAAGTAGAAAACTGCATATGAAATATAAAAGAATTGAAAAACCTTTGCTACTTAATCAGACAAGTAGGGAAGACTAATAAACTACTAGGAAAAATGCTGCCAATTATTGTACAAGGATGATGGGATGAAATTCTTTATTACCATAGCAATCTTATTTGTAGACACTTGTTTAAAGGAACATTCAAATGATATCTAGAGTGTTGTTCTTTTGACCAGTGCTATTCTTCCAGTAGGATTAAACCCCTCATGCATTTGTGTACCCAAAAATCTGCTTTTTGAAGTTTGTTTTTGTGCTCTTGGGTGGGGGAATGTAAGAAAACAATAGAAAGCTCAATTTATAAATGAAAATGTCATTTACCAGTATATTCCAAAATGTTGGAAATAGCTCATTGTATATCATTTCTAATAATTTGAAATACATGAGAACTATTAGCTGAAAATAAATACTATATAATTTGTATTTCTACTTCTCAGGAATATATGCCACTTCCTCCAGAAGAAGCAGAGAATGGGGAAAATGCAGGCAATGAAGAGCCTAAGCTACAATTTAGTTATGTGGAATGCTTGTTATATAGCTTTCATCAACTAGGACGAAAACTTACAGATTTCCTAACAGCAAAGTTGAACACAGATAAAGTGAAAGACTTTAAAATCAGGTAATACTATGCAGGCTTTATTAGAATGAAAATAATATGTCCAGGCTAGAAATATGAAGTATTTTTCTGTGCTGCAAATAAATTATTCATATTCATGAAAAAATTGTCAAAGTATTTGAAAGAGAAAGGTAAAAAGAGAAAAGTTTTCTGTGCTACAATACGTACAGTATATAGCCCAGAACTACAAATTACAATTTTAGATGTAATTGTTTTAATTGTGTCTTCTGAAGAATCAATCTTGTGATTTTTACCTGTGAAGAAATGCTATTGAATTTTGAGAGAAAATTAATGTGATTGTGGCTAAAATTATTCCAGTAGCCTTTTCTCAAGCTTGAGTATTGATTTCATTTAGCTCAATTAATTATCACACATTCTAGCTTTAGCTTTCTAAACAGCACAGCTGCTGCTAAATATTTGGGTTCTAAATAATACAAATGAAATACAATTTCTTATTGTAAAAAAAATACATTTGTTCTATTTAGCACCCATTAAATATTTAGCAAACTCAAAGCAATATCCAATAGATTTACTACAAAATATTATTGCCCATTACCTTTAGAATACTATTACTATCTTAATGACTTTTTACATTCCAAGTTAAATTGTATGAGTTGTGAATGTAATAATATGATAATTTATGGGAAAAGCAAAAAGAAAAATCGATGGGTTTGCCTCGTCATGGATATAAAAGGCACTTGCACATTCATACTGTTAGTAAGTTAGTAGTCAATTGTTTCATTTGATTTATTCTTGTTTTCAATAAATATTCTAATTTAGCTGAGTCAGAGCCTGCAAAATAGCTGAGTAGACTAAGACTTTTGCCAGGTGGCAAACTAAGAATATGTTCAATGTGGAAATTTGTGATTTACCGCCAAGCCATAATCAAGGGAACCTAATGGCTAGTTTCAACTGTTCTTTTCCAGTATTCATCCAGAATTGTATTAGACAAAGACAGAGAGTAATAAAATTACTTTATCCAAGTTTTTTTAAAAATTTGATTTATATGCCGCCCTTCTCCAGAGACTCAGGGTGGCTTACAATGTGTTAAGCAATAGCCTTCATACTTTTGTATATTTATACAAAGTCAGTTTATTGCCCCCATAATCTGGGTCCTCATTTTACCTACCTTAGAAAGGATGGAAGGCTGAGTCAACCTTGAGCCTGGTGGGATTTGTAGTAATTGCAGGCAGTAGATGTAAGTGGATGTTAATAATTGTCTTAGTCTACTGAGCCACCAGAGCTCCCATGATGTTCCCAGCCATTCTTGATTGTCCATCCAATATGCAGCAAAACTTTAGAATTTCAGAATTAGTGCTAAGATATGTCTAGGGTAAAATAATAAGTGGCTGCACTATTATTCATAAAATTTTCATCAGCCAATTTTATTATTGAACAGCATTGGATTATAATAAATCTTCATTGTTTGAATGAAATGCATTTATACCTTTGTACATGTTTCCTACTACTACAAATTTGGTGTTCAGAAGTATTTCTGACAGGCAATATAGGTTTCTTTTTAGGTGGTCAAGTCTGTTATTCTTTCCTAAGATTAAGAAGGCTGTTGGTTTCACCATATAGTCCTGCACAGTTTTATATTAAACGCTTCTCTCTTCTAGATTACAGTATTTTGCTAGAGGACTTCAGGTTTATATCCGACAACTTCGTTTGGCGCTCCAAGGCAAAACAGGAGAAGCACTGAAGACAGAAGAGGTAAGTCTTTGAAAACTTTGACCTTACATGAGTTTAGTTTAGTTTCATGTCAGCATGCAATGTAAAACCTGACAAATACTTATGTTACTTTCAAGTTCTTGAGTTCCTTACTGTTTTATCTGGATCAGCAATTGCAAATTTGTAAGCTCATAACAATATAAAAGATATGATGTGCACATCTAATAACAGTGACTTGGTTCATAACACTAGTATGTGAATTTTCTCTGTTTCCAAAAGTACTCCAACAGTCAATCAATTTGAAGAACTAGTATAAAGGTTGTAAATAGTAAATTTCTTAGCACAGTAATTTTTGTAACTGTTAGATAGCCATATCATAATTGCATACTAGTTGCAGATTATTAACATGATTTGTCAAAGCTTCTGTGAATACGAAAGCTTCCAACTAGAATAAAGTATAGTATTCCTATTGAGAAACAATTAGTACCTTCAGTGCCAAAAGTTGGACTGGGGAAAATGTCAGAGGATGTTTCAGTGTTTAAATCATATAGGTGTGTGATTTAATAAATAGTCCTTTTTTTTTTTTTGCAGAATAAAATTAAAGTGGTTGCATTAAAAATAACAAACAACATAAACGTCTTAATTAAGGTAAGTGTTAAATTGTGGGACAAAAATATTGACAAGTCTACTTTGTCTTTATTCTGTTTGAGCAATATGTGAAGCCTGTGTCAAGTATAATGTTTTTGTCTTTGAAAAAAAACAAGGAGAAAATGAGGTTGTTACATTTTTTTGAGATGGACACATTTTCATCATTCTGAAATATATGAGACCTTCAGAAATCAAATGTGCTTCTTTTTAAAATGAGACTTTTCTAGAAAAGTTTTTCATAATTCAAGAAATGTGATTTCAGGAAATTCAAAACAGACTTCTCATTTTGCCTCTAGGATCTTTTCCACATTCCTCCTTCATATAAGAGTACAGTTACACTCTCCTGGAAACCTGTACAGAAGTCTGAAGTTGGGTAAGATAACAGTGAATGTTCCAATCTTTTCTTTACAGTCCAGAGAATCTTATTATCTTTCATTATGCTTTTGATGAGCAGAGAAAAGGACTTACCAAAATATGGGGAAATAAACTAACTTTTGTGCAAGATGATCCATCTAATGTGTTGGTGTAACATATGGCTGGCAACTTGTAAATGCAACATTGCAACCGAATGGGAGGGCATCAGAGGTGTTCTGTGTCTTTGTGGTGTTTCTGGGTAGATACAGAAGTGTTCAACTTTTTAGGAGATTGGGGAGTATGGGATATAGAGATCTGTAGCAGGCAAATTGCCTATTCCCATACTTAAAACTTAAAAAGATCCGTTCAGATTTTGGTCCATTTTTCAATGGCTTCTGTGGAAACAGTTTGTCTCCCAAGGACAATCTATTCTATTTCCAGGTTTATTTTTTAAAAAGGAAAATAATGCCATTAAAATTCAACTATTTTGCATTATAGAAGAAACTTTAATTACAACAGAACAGCCTTTTATTTTAAAGTAAACATGCTACTGTATTGGTTTTACATCTTCTAAAATAATTTTCTTTCCAAAGAAAACTGGTGATGTAGTCAGTCACTTTTTCTCAGCCCTAGGAAGGAGGCAATGGCAAACCACTTACGGAACAACCTTGCCAAGAAACCATCAGGGACTTGTCCAGGCAGTCACAAAGAATCACATATGATTGAACAGAAAAAAATACTTTTTCATTGTCATTGACATATTCCAAAATTGAACATTAAGAATTTTGAATTTTTACTTGTCTTCTAATTATATTGGCCCTGACTTTTTTTTTTAGGCAAAAACGAGCCAGTGAAGATACATCTTCAGACTTACCAGCAAAGAAGTCCCAAGCTGGCCCCAAAAGAGATGCTAGACAGATTTATAATCCACCCAGTGGGAAATATAGTAGTAACCTGGGTAATTTTTCATATGGTGAGTATTACAAGCTTAATACTATTACAATTCTGCTAATTTGAGAACAATCAATCTTCTTTCCTTTGTATCCTTTTCAGGATTATGTATGTGTCTTCTTAGCTCTTGAAGGCATTCTAATATTTCATTTTAAATGTTAAAGGTCTAAGACAAGATAATACCTATGTATCTGTATGATGTAATTTAGGAAATTACTGGTATAGATAGTCCTCAACTTACAACCTGTTGCTTAGTGACTGTTTGCAGTTACGATGGACCTCTCCAGGGCTACTTATGATCTTATAAAATTATTTTGATTAGAGTAAAAATAGATTATAGAGAAAATATAAACAATATGATTACCACAGAGTAAGAACTTATCCCGTATATGTAATTGCTACAAAAGAAAATCAGAAGGAACTTGTTTATAATCCTTTTTTCTCTTTTCTTTGGTTTCTGCACTTTTGTCTTTGCTCTTCTTTTTTCCTCTTTTTATTTTGCTTATCTGGTATCCTTGGTCTGGTTAACTATCAGCATTGCACTTCCTATTAAACAACTACATTTAAAAATACTCAACCCAAACCCCATATTTATTTGGGGGGGGATGAACTATTCAGAAAACCCTTTGTAAAATACTACTGTTACTTTAATTTCATACAATGGTATAAGCACAGTTACGATCATTAGTTGACTTCCAGATAAGGGAAATATACTGTTTCAGATTTCAGGATCAACATTAGTAGTGAGTAGAATGGTATAGAACAGTGATGGCTAACCTTTTTGCCATTGCGTGCCAAAAGCAGGGGGAGCACAGTGGGATCACACGCACGCGTGCCCACATCCATAATTCTATGTGCCCCGCCGCCCCATGCTCCCCCCGCTTTTGGCACACGATGGCATGGTGGGCCCGGTAGGCCCGTTTTTTGCTCTCCCCAGGCTCCAGAGCCTTTCTAGGAGCCTGGGGAGGGCAAAAACGGCCTTCCCCACCCCCCCAGAGGCCCTCCAGAGGCCGGAAACAGTGTGTTTCCTGACTTCTGGTGGGCCTAGAAGGCCCGAAAATCAGCTGGCTGGCGCATGCATGGGTGCCGCAGCTGAGCTCGCATGCCCACCGATATGGCTCCGTGTGCCACCTGTGGCACCCATGCCATAGGTTCGCCATCACAGGTATAGAAACAGTCTAGTCTGAAGCAGAACAGACTAGCTGTTTTTTAGATTGGAGCTAAACTGTTGAATTCATTAACCATTAATTCTGAGTAGAAGCCGCCCAGTTTACTAACTATTGCAAACTAAAGGTTTTTTTACAACATATTAAAAGTCAAAAATATATATTAAAAAAAAATCCTCCATCAAGGATAGGTTAATTTTATCACATTTCTCTTAGGAATGGCTTTACAGGTAGTCCTCAATTTACAACTACAATTGAGCCCAAAATTTCTGTTGCTAAGTGAGATAGTTATTAAGTGAGTCTTGCCCCCCTTTTACGACCTTTCTTGCCATAGTTGTTAAATCAATCACTGCAGTTAAGTTAGTAACGGTGGTTTATGGTTTATTTGATTTATATACCGCCCTTCTCCCCGAGGGGACTCAGGGCGGTGAACAGGCAGAGATAAAAAACATAAATACAAAATTTAAAACCGAATTAAAACCAAATTAAACAATTGCCCAACAATTCAAACCCATTTTTTTTAAAAAAAAAATATAAATCCCAGGTCTAAAAATTTGGATTATACAATTTAAAATTTTCTTATAAAAAGGGGAGATACTATGCCAGGCCCGCTTGATGAAATAAAAAAGTTTTTAACTCACGGCGGAAAGCACGAAGGTCTGGGATCCGCCGAATCTCTGGGGGGAGATCGTTCCAGATAGTGGGTGCTCCCACAGAGAAGGCTCTCCCCCTGGAGGCCGCCAGTCGACATTGTTTGGCCGACGGCACCCGGAGGAGTCCTCCTCTATGGGAGCGTACCGGTCGGTGGGAGGCTATTGGAGGTAGTAGGCGGTCCTGTAAGTACCCGGGTCCTAAGCCATGGAGCGCTTTAAAGGTGGTAACCAACACCTTGAAGCACACCCGGAAGACCACCGGGAGCCAGTGCAGCTCGCGCAAGAGCGGTGTCACATGAGAGCGCCACGTCGCTCCCATCACCACCCGCGCGGCCGCACTCTGCGCCAGCTGGATAAGTGGTTAAGTGAATCTGGCTTCCCCATTGATGTTGCTTGTCAGAAGGTTGCAAAAGGTGATCACCTGACCCTGAGACACTCTAACTATTATACATAGGAGCCAGTTGCCAAGCATCCAAATTTTGATAATGTGATTATGGGGATGCTGCAACTGTCATGTGAACAACTATAATGAGTCACTTTTTTCAGTGCCATTGTAACTTCAAACACTAATCATTGTAAGTTGAGGACTACCTGTACTCAGAGCTGTTGTGATTCTTACTAACTTTATTAGACACTGCTGTGTTCCCCTTACACAAATTGTCTTCATGTAACAACCATAATTGAAGCCTTGAAATGTGCCACGAAACAATACAGTTGTAAAACAAAAAAAATCACATGGCCATGCCAACTTATAATTACAGTTCCAGCTACCGTTTTTAAGCAAATTGCACATGTGACCACAATTTTCCACTTCCCACTGACTTCCCGGAAGCTGACAGTGAAGGTTGCAGGGACATCTCAACTTTGAGGACTACTTGTATGTGGCTCTGTAAATGAATGTAGCAGTGAGCTGTACATAGTGCTATTTGTTTTGGATTAAATTGGATATTATTTGAGGAGTTCTCTGAGAAAGAGGGGTGGTTTCTAAATATGGTATATAAATGAAAAAATTAGTAATAACTGCTATTCTATGTCAAACAATTTAAATGCACTGGGACATAACTTTTTATTCTCTTTCATTGCAGAGCACAGAGGTGGTTTCCGTGGTGGACGAGGAAGAGGATGGGGTGGACGTGGTAATCGCAGTCGTGGAAGAATCTACTGAAAGCATTTCCAAAGCCATTACTGTATGGCTAAAGCATCTTTAAAGTTTGAAGGATTGTCTGTAGGGGGCTACGTTGTCTAAAAGACTTGCCTTCTGCAAAAGACTGGTTTAAATGTTCTTACACCTTTGTATGTATGATCTACTTTTCTAATGGACAATAGACTCAATGAAACAACAACTGTATTTTTGGATGTTTAACAGCTGGTATTTTGAGTTTGTGTTTGTTTTTAAAGCGTCTTCAAGATTTATTCAGGAAAAAGCATGGGTGTTCAAGCTGAAGCTGCTTTCGTACAGATGTTACATTCATCTATAAATGTGGCTGATTATACAAAGTGGACTCTGTATAATAATAAAATACTAGATAATGGATGGAAATGTTCTAATTGAAAAGAATAGGAACTTTTCTTCAAACTGAATCATATTTCCACATCGGAAAGAATTACATTGCAAAAGAGAAGTACTATAAACCACCAAAGGCATGGTTCATTGACTGAATTCTTTGATTTTTAAAAGCAACAAGGTAATGTGCTGTTATCTTAAACCAATCCAATCATTTCTGGAGAAACGTGTTAATTTTAACATCTTGCTCTTCTCCATATATGGTTATACAACATATGTGTTACAAATTGATTTTTAAAAGTTCTGTATAAATGTGTCCATGCAGACACAAAAAAGATCCAGTGAAAAATAAAATGCTACAAATTCAGTCCAGGGAAGATGAATCCTGTAGCAAATATTAAGGTGGCTAATTAGTAACCTGTCCCCTGTTAAATTAAGATGTTTTTTGGCCTTGAGCAGCTGTTTTTTTTTTTCAAGACAGTTAAATGAGTGTGTTTTAAAATAAGTAAAATTACAACAGCTTATTTGTACTTTGGTTTTTTTAAAAAAAAAACCCTTACAATTATCTTGGTAAGTCTTCCAAAATAAAAAGCTCCTTATGGTAGACATCTTCAAACCTTTATTTAAAACATTGTACTTTATCAGATGCAATTGCTTCAGTGTTTGACATTTAGCCTTTGAAACTTTTTCCCAGTTTTGCTTTTGGACTGAACATTTTAGATGCAGATGGTGGTATAAATGTCAGAAAGGAGCAAAAACATTGAAATCAATCCAACTAGAGCTGGTTTTAAAGAACTGCAAATTCCTTCTTATCTTGGACCCCCAAGCCCTTTTTACCATTTTGGAAGGCATTAAGAGAGTCAAATATTTGTACATAGACATTTCTGACAACTTGTAATGTGTATTAGCTAAAATTAGTTTATAAAATGGACAGAGATGCATTTCTTGGTAACTACAGATTTCTTTGTTCTGATGGCTCATTCATCCTTTTCTGATATAGAGGTGTTGAGCAAAATGATTCAAGTTAAGGGTCTGCTCTACATTTGTTGTACTCATGTTATAAAGAAAGTGATTTTAAAATTTCCAAGTTGGATTGAAAAAAGGATTCTAATTTGGAGGGGTAATTTGTGTCTCCCATTAAGCTATTATACTGAAAACTGTCCAGTTCAAACTACAAATAGTGGATTAGATTTTGAAACATTTTCTATTCACTATATTGCTTATTTGGACTGTCAGTTTTTAGAAACCTAGCTTTTACGGAAGTTTAACTACTTTTACTACATATAGTTTTGGGAGGGGGCTCTGTTGAGTAATAGGTTGACAATATAGTTCTAGGAAATAATGTGCAAATTGTCAATTAGAAATAGCTCTCATTTTGTGTTAAAAATGCAGTGAATTATTTTGGAGACACCTTTTAACCACTTTTTATTTGTAAAATTTCCTTTATTCTTTTGCAATAAATCCATTTTGTAATTTTGTTAGTGATTTGTGGCTGTTTATTTTTTAATGATACTGATAAAACGTGCAGAACAAATTATGAAGCCCTTGATCTCTGCATTTTCAGAATAGTATAAATGTTAGCAGTGTTTAGGTTTCTTATGGATATGTGACCATGTAAAAATACAATTTATTCAGAAACAAGCATACCTGGGTGTTTCTGCTTTTGTTATTGAATTCTTAAAATAAGACATTTCGCAGCTCTGTTCTGAATAAAGCTAGGGAAAACGGCACCTTTAACATTGTTACCGTAATTCTTGGAATATTCGTGGGTCTCCAACTGACAACCAAAAGCAACTAATTATTTTCTTCACACAATCTACCACTTAACAAGCTAGTTAATTTCATGTGTCACGGATGGACCAATATCGCCTCAGCTGGACTTTGTATTTCTATATAGTCGACCGCTAATGTATAATTAGACATTGGAAACAAAAGGACACGCTTGAAAATATTTATTTAAATCTGGTCAAAACCTGGCCCGCAATAACCAATCAGGGAGAGGAAGCTAGAAGTACAAAGGAATTGTACTTCTTTATACAAAGAGCCTTGGTGGCGCAGCCAACTGAACTACTGTTAAAAGTAGCACTTAGCTGCCAGCTGCCTGCAATTACTGCAAGTTCAATTCTCACCAGGCTCAAGATTGACTCAGCCTTCCATCCTTTCGAGGTAGGTAAAATGAGCCGGTTTGTGGGGGCAATAAGCTGACTTTGTATAAACAAGAACATCGCGGGGGGGGGGGGGGGGGCCCTACTAAGCAGGTATATACAAAAGTATGAAGGCTATTGCTTAACGCATTGTAAGCCGCCCTGAGTCTCCGGAGAAGGGCGGCATATAAATCGAACTAATAAATAAATAAATTAGAATAGAATAGAGCTGGAAGGGACCTTGGACGTCTTATAGTCCAGCCCCCTGCTCAAGCAACAGATCCTATGCCATTTCAGACAAGTGACTAGCCAGTCTCTTCTTAAAAACCTCAGCGATGGAGCGCCCACGATTTCCACTGGTTAATTGTCCTCAATGTTAGGAAGTTTCTCCTCAATTCCAGGTTGCTTCTCTCTCTGATTGTTTCTTGTCTTGCTCTCCGGTGCTTTGGAGAATAATTGGGCCTTCTTTGTGGCAGCCTGGCAAATACTGGGATACTGCTATCATGTCACCCCTAATTCTTTTCTTTAGACTGGCCAGACCCAAAATGTGCAGCCGTTCTTCTTCATATGGTTTCGTCTCCAGGAAAAAAAGAACATTCCACCATATACACACACACAAAAAGTGAAAAGAGGAACTGGGCAGGCTTCCAGTTTCCAAAACAATCCTTTTTTTTTTTTTCAAGCAGCTGCCCTATAATCACTCGCAGAAGTCCGAAACGAGGCCAACACCCTTGGCCGAGCCAACAGTGACTGCGCGTTTTCAAGTGCTGCAGGGCAGGTGCAACGCCGGAGTAACTTCCCCTTCCCTCCGCCCAACAAAAGGGGCGTGGAACTTCGTTCGGCTGACGGCGCCACAGAGCTCCTGATTGGCTGCTGCCTCCGAGCTGCACGTGGAACCGTAGGACGGGCGACGAAAACAAGCAACAGGCCGCGCCTCCTCCCTTGGAGGCAACGCCCACATTCTTTTGCCACATTCTTCCTCCCGCCTCCGGTACTCCTATAGAGATACTAAAAAAATAAAAATCGAAGAGTCGCCTTCCTACCGCTATTCTAAAAATTATACAACACTCGCGCCGCACTTTTTCATCCTCTCATCAAACAGCATGTACCCCTACACGCAGTCATATCCACTCTCCCAATTTCGGCTCGTTCGAGCCCTTCCTTTAAAACAAACAAAAAAACCCCCCTTCTCTTTCTTCTCCTTATGATGTAGACTACAGAGCGATAGAGACAGACGCACTTTCTGCTCCAAAATGGCGACTTGTGCGCTTCCGGTTCCGGGTAAGGCGGTCTAAGGCTAAGGTTGTGGAAGATGGCGGTGTCAGCAGGAGCGTCCGGATGGAGTGGCCGAAGGCTGGCGTGCGCCTCCCTGCGCTCGTTCTTCGGCCTCTTTTTGCTGCTGGGCTTGGCGCCTCGTCCAGGCGCCGCCACCACGCACTGGGTAGTCACCGAAGACGGCAAGATCCAACAGCAGGTGAGAGAGAGAGGAGGGGGTGGTTTAGGGCGACGCGAAGAAGGTCCCTGAAATGAAAACATTTCTCCCTTCCTTCTCGGGCAGGTGGGAAGAGCCGAGGGCTGCGCGGTCTTCTAGGCTAGCCGGGTCAGCTTCCCCTCGAGAGTTGCCGGGTAGGTAGGTAAGGTAGGTAGGTAGGTAGGTAAGGGCTTGCTTTGTCCCTTGAGAAGGACGGCTGAACCTGAAGAGAGAGTTCCGAGCCAAGGAAGTTTTTTCCCTTTGCTATTCGAAATACCCTGGAGCAGGGGTCTCCAACCTTGGCA